>JAUIMM010000113.1:28387500-28987500 GCA_031769625.1 Taudactylus pleione | reverse complement strand
GTTGCTGGGAGATGTAGTTCTCCCAGCACCCATTCCTGGGGGGGCCGCACACATCGGGGGTCACACACACACACACACGCTTACAAACATTAATAAACACTCACACACACTAACATACTCACACTGCTGCAGAAGAGCCAGCTTCCGATGCTGGTTGAAGAAGACACTGCTTCGGAAGGTGAGTAATTAAGGACTAATTAAGCTACTTGGTAACTTCTAATTGCTTAAATAGTCCTCAGGAGGGGGGTACTACCGGGGGACCAGAGCTAGTCCCGGTGTGTTTTCCTAAATTTACCATTTTTAGGAAAAAACACACTTGCTCTGGAGGGGAGTGTAAAAAAAAAAAAAAACATCCCGATCTGTAAAAAAAAAAAAAAAAAAAAATAGCAAAAGCCCCGCACCTGTTGGAAAAACCTCGCAGGTGCAGTTTTTTTGCTATTCTCGCACCCCATTGTATATGCCCCATATTGTGGCTCATTTGTCCTTATATTGCTACACTTGTTAAATCATGCTGCACAGGTGAAATGATCTCACAGTCTCCAGTCAGTGATTTAAGAGCTTCACTGAAAAAGGTTATATTATATTATAACATCAAAATGGAGGAATCTCAGTAATGACTGGTCTACAAAAATAAACTATTTCTTTCACAAGAACTAAGTAAACAGAATCTAAATGTATTTTTCGTGCTAAATTCGAGTATGCATTCAGATTGTTTCCATCAAGCAGAGTTTTTTTTTGTGACATACGGTTAAAGTTTTATAAAACTAGTACACAAGTCTAAACGTGCATACACACGTAACAATTATCTGTCAGATTTTCCCTTGAAAAGTGAACGATTTTTTGAAGTGTAATGAACGATTTTTACAAGGATGAACGAAAAATGTTCCTTCCCTTAATGAAAATCGTTATGTTGGATGAACTACAAACGGGAGCACGCTTGAACGATTTTCGATCATTGTTATAACTCAGAAACTGAACGATAACGTTATAGTTAAAAAAATCGTTCAGTGTGTACGCACCTTAAATGATAACTATACGCCCCATTCTGGCTGACCTAGAAAGCTGTATATGATGATTTTCGGGCATATTTTGCCTTTGGGATGTCTCTCTTCCTGGTCCAGCAATAGTCAGCCAGCATACTGGAACTCCATTTACCTTGGTACCTCAAATCTATCGGAGAAATCGGTTGATGAAAACGCTCACCATGGTCATCACAGAGAGTCTCAAGATTTTCTGGGAAGTCGTCTAGGTGGGAGTCCAAGAACTGAAGTTTTAAAGACATGTTGCATCCCATAGCTTTGTATGAACTCACTAGATCTCTCACTATATCATGATAGTTTTCTGCTTTATGATTTCCAAGAAAACAAGAACAGATACTTTTGAATGACAACCAGGCTGCTTTCTCCTGTGGATTTCACAGTTCCTGAAAATTTTCATCATCCATTACTAATCTTATTTGTGGCCCTATAAAAATTCCTTTTCTCCTTCATCCACTAGGGGACACTGGTGTTCAAGACAGTGGGGTATAGACGGTGGTAGAGCAGAGCCTGGCACTTTAAATAATTCAGAAGTGTGACTGGCTCCTCCCCCTCTATGCCCCATCAGCCCCAGTTTTTAGAATGTGCCCGAGAGAGCCGGTCGCACATCAGGCTGTCTCCAGCCTTTTTCATAGTTTTTAATTTTAAGGTTTATTTAACAAGCATTGAGGACAGGCAGGCTGCTTACTGTGGCAGTCTGCCTGCTACGTGGGAGCCGCCGGGAGGGCACCACACGGCTACTGCAGCCTGTGTCCGGTGACCCTGAGGAGGGGGCAATAACAAATTTAGTCATCGGACTCTGCGAGGCCCGCCACTGCTGACACCGGCATGTGTCCGGGTTCCTCGCCGCCCCCTCAGCCCAGCATCCCGGCCGCAGCAGTCCGTAAGTATCCCACCACTCCTGACTAGCTGGAGTGGTGGGCCAAAAACGCTGGGCTCAGGAACAAGCGGCTATTACAGCCTCTTTCCCCCTGTCAGTAAACTGGCAGTGTCGGAGCTGCTTATGTGACCCGCCGCTGCACTCTGCAGTCAGCGGCCGGGTCTCTACTAGCCACTAATTCCCCCTCCTATTTAATGAGGGGAGGACCGTCTGGCAGTGAGTCACTATAGGTGCCTCTGTGGAGGAATAATTGTAGCCGCACCGGGGCTTGTACCGTAGAAGCTCCGGCGACGGCATTAACGGGGGGCACTTAGACACCGCTTCAGCGTGGCTGTCTGTAATCTAGCAGCCGCTCAGCGGCTGTCAATTATCACAGCGCCGGTGCTTACAAAGAACACCGGCGCCAAGTTAATCTCCCGCGCGGCTGTTATAGGCGCGCTTAAACAGAGTCAGGCTCTCCCTCCTCTTATAAAGAAGGAGACGCTGCACCGCTGACTACAGCGCTGACAGGACGTGAGGCGCGCAGTAGTCCTCCCAAAATGAAGATGGGAGGTGTAGCGCCAAATGCCCGCCATTAGCGGGAACGGTAACGAAGTTAGTGCTATTCCTGGTTGTGCGGAGGCGTGGCTTAGGTCCGGCGGCCATTACTACTCCCGGGGAGCAGGTGCCGCAATTGCTTCTAAGCCTCTCGCTTAGTTGGCGCGCAGTACAGCGCAGGTTTACGCTTGGCAGTGCAGAGAGAGGTCTGGGCCCCTGTAGAGGCTACACCCACTGTAACCTTAAATGCAATTCCGCTGCTGCAGCTAGTACAAGGCATGCCTAATGTAATATGACATGCCTACATGGGGAAGTGTGTGTTTATACATGTATGTATGTGCGGGGCCTTCCTGCATGTGTGTGCATTTGTGTGTATGTGTGTGTGCATGCATGCACACACGCATACACATATGTGTATGTATGTATATATATATATGTATATGTGTGTATATATGTATATAAAATGTCTGTTATTGCCAGTATTGTCTACTGAATTGATGGCGCAGTGGAATACGCTGTGCTGTGTAGAATCTGTTAAAAAAAAAAAAAAAAAAATGTATATATGTATAATCCCCTGTGCATAGCAGTAGCATATATGGGCAGCGGCAGAATCTAGATAGAACCTAGTTTGGTCTCTATAATAGTATACTGCTAGAATAGATTATGCTGATGCATACTGAGTGAATTACAAACCTACGCACGCAGTGTAGCAGTCTTCCTGCTTACTGAGTTACGCAGCGGCAAGGTCCATATAGAACTTGAATGGTGGTCAGATTCCACAATGAATTGTTAGAAGAGAGAGCACTGCAAAACAGTCGGTTCCATAACTATCCTAACTGCTGCCCTACGTCATTGTGATGTTACTGTGTAGAGGATAGTTATAACCATTTTACGATTGTCTTATCTCAAAATGGCTGCAGGAGTCTGTTTGATTAAGTTTTAATCAGTACTCCTAGTAAAGAGCAGCACCTCTACATATCATGGGACCCGCCGGCACTATTATAGAGTGAGTGTCTGGGCCCCTGACACTAGCTCAGGGAGGAACATGCCGCAGCCTAATACAGAGGCTGTGTCCGTGTCACTTGCCCTCCGCATGATCTGCCGATTGATCTATGTCTGTGTCAAATAGGCCTGTATACATCAGTATACTGCACTGAGGTCGTCTCTTTGATTCCCACTTTGAAAAAGCGGGTTCAACTGGAGCTCAACTGGCTCACCCAATAAGGCGAGTACACCAGTGACAGAAGGGTCCCAGGATCAAAACCAGTCTGGGACATCACGCTGTTAAAATATCCAGGCCCCTATGCCGTAGCAGAATGACGGCCACACGCGGCACATGAGCAGTCTCCCTGCGTGGAGGTAAGCCACATGTATGTATATATTTGTTTTTTTTTTTTTTTTTTTTATATATACATAAGCCCTACTTTAGAACATATAAATATGTCTGGAGTGAAGTTTGTCCTGGGCTCAACCAAGGTCTTGGCTCAGTTCATTCCATGGCTCTACCTGTTGCTCATGTTAAATATTATTGTCACCTATTGATCTTGATGTAGGTACGCGTATAGTATCGCTTCTTATCCTTACCGTAAAGGCAGTGGAGGATCTGTTATCAGTTTTGTCTGATACCTAGCATATTTTAAAAGAAGGATCCTGCGATTGGAGACTGGACTCTCCTGATGCGGTAGTTTGGTACTATATCCATATACCGTATATATAATATGGTGGCTCTATAGCCTAGAGTCATGTCCTGTAGCTTACATTGTGATAGTTACAATTCCCTCAGGCATTGCTTCTAGTATGGACCCTATGCATGTCCTGGTGCCTTCTTGTATGTCCACACATGTATATTGTGGAGCAAACTATAGGACTCTAAGAATGCAAGATATATATATATATATATATATACATACATATATTATAGCATGCTAATCTCCTAGTACAGGAGTCTGACAAGTAAGTTTCCTATATTGGTGCTAACTCTTCCTTTCAAAGAGATTGCCTTCTCATGCAACTATGTTCTCTGGGTGTACGTGTGTATATATACTGATATATTCACATTCTTTGTATGAATATTTACTAATAATTGGGAAAACCTGTTTTTTAACCCTAACTGGGGTTATCGCTACAGATATATCCTTCTTTACCTGGGATAATTAAGGCACTCTATGTCTATGTACAGGTGCCTTTCTCAGTATAGGTTCTAGTACTCAAGATTATTGTTTTGTCAATATCTCAATTAAACAAGGCTATAAAGTGGCCCCTAGATACACTTCATATCAGTACATGGGGAATCCACGTTCTACACCATCCTCAGGACCTAATTGTTTAAATGACAACAGACTGCAGTTACTGCTCCTGTGCCTGAAGGCCTAGGGCCACCCGCCGAATAGGCGGGGTCAGGCCTGGCTTGATTAGATGGGTGAGTATCAAGTAAATCCTTGGACCTGCGGTTCAATTTTGAATCCTTCACGTTGTGATCACTATAACTTTCAAGGGTCACTGGTGGGGATCCATCATCAAATATGTAATATTTCTGTGTGTATCTTTACCGGTACAAGGTCTTATTTAAATCCGCCTTTTAACTAATATGCACTTCACCATTATAAGTATGAATGTACTGATAACTAGCAGACCGTATTTAGGGTATATGTATAATCTCTATATGTATACACATCCCTAATGTAACAAGCTCAGGTTTAGAGTCCTGTTGTACAAGCTTCTTGTCTCCACTAACATTTTGCTAGTTTTCTACAGTATTTCCTAAGACAACATCGCCAGACTGAAGTCCGTGCTGTAGAGCATTGCTTTTAGCCCACTGAACTACTCTCTATACCTGACGTGACGGGTTGCTGTGAGAGGGAAAAGGTCAGTGACATTCTACATAGCGTCTAGAGGACTTCTGGTTACTCACAGGTAAGCGGTACCTCACTAATTCCTCGGAAGAGGCTACTATTTCATGCAACCTGGCATTACAAGTCTCCCGTCCGCACCCTAGCTGCAGTCCTAGCAGCCATCCGCTCTCATGATCAGTTGGCTCTACTACACTTTAGAGCTTTCCTGGCGTGTGGGTGCATAGTTCCAACATTGAGAGTGCTCGCTTCAGCAGCACATTTTCTAAAAATTGGAACGATACAGAGAAGATTTGCATAGCCCCTGCGCAAGGATGACACGCATTTTCGTGAAGCATTCCATACTTAATTGTCACTTTATTCTACTAGAATTTGTTGGAGTTATAAAGGACTGTAGCACTTCTATGGGCTAAGGCACTTCTTTACATTAAAGTGTGCGGTCATTCTGTTCTGCATTGGGAGCCCGATTCCTGTTCAGTATCTTTGAATATTTTCATCACACTGACAGGTACCTGATGGGTACCTTTATGGTTGTCCTAGTTCTCTAGCCTTGCTGTATGGGATGCTTCTATATATATTGGTAGCTCTCCCTGGGTGGCTGTTGCATCCGTGTTTTTTAACTGCCTGGGTATCCGGGTTGTTTTTCATACTATGTTCGGGCCAGCAGTTTGTACTGACTACGCACTTCCATCATGAGGGATGTTGTCTGTTGTTTGGGGTCGTTGCTGTGGTTTTCTTTTCAGGCCGGCACAGGGCGTGTGCCGTATAGTCCCCGCCTGAGGCGCCCCATACACGAGTTTGAGACCCACCCCAAGCGGTAGTGACCTCCCTATAGGCAGGCAACTGATGAGCTGCCAGACACTCTGCCAGTGGTCTGGTATGGGGATTTATTATTGCAGGGTTTCCGTTGCTGTTTGATCTCTCTGTTTCAGAGTGGTGGTACTGCTGTCTGACTCTCTGAAAGAATTGAGACCACAATTCCTTTCAAAACCGCCTCTGCCTCATACCCCGTGGGATCTCTATTTGTTGGAGACTTCCTTCCGCTGGTTGACAGCCTTGTAGTAGTTGGGCCTCGAGAATGGTCCAGGGCGACTGTTCGGTCTTCACTTTTTCCTCCCTGTATACTCTTGTTAGGAGTCTGTGGACAGGATCAGCTCTGTATCTGTAAATGGGTATTCTTATACGTATATCTATATGTATTCTGTCCAGCACTGCTGGAGGTCTGCTGTCGGCGACTTATACAGCTTCCTATGTTCGACTATGGTTCGGACTTGGTCTGTTTTCAGCTGGGTTTATGCTGCTTTTGATGTTTTCATCTGCGGGTGTTCTTTCGCTAGCTGTTGTTCCATTCGAATTACGCTGTAAGTTGTGGAATTTCTGTGGTTGTTTAGCAGGGAGTTTTGATTGTCTCTTCTGCTCTGCGACACTTGATCCTCAGCTCTTGCCTTTCCATTGAGCCTACGGTTCTTGGCGATCCTGGTTTTCGGTTTTGCCAAAGGGTCTGCAAGTTCTCCGCGCTTCCCACCCGGGAGGTTGGCTTTGGGACGTCCCCACTGTCTTGAACTCCAGTGTCCCCTAGTGGATGAAGGAGAAAACAGGATTTTGGTACTTACCGATAAATCCCTTTCTCCGATTCCACAGGGGACACTGGACGCCCGCCCAGCGCTGCGTACCTGCCGTGTTTTTTTAGTTCCTTATATGGTTGTGTGACTGCATGTGTTCCCTGCAGTGGGTTCCTCGGTTCTCCTTCAGTCGGTATTGTTCAGTTCTGTGTTCATCTCCTTCTCCTCATTTTCCTATTGTCCTCCGTCTCCTCTCGGGCTCAGTTCTTAAACTGGGGCTGATGGGGCATAGAGGGGGAGGAGCCAGTCACACTTCTGAATTATTTAAAGTGCCAGGCTCTGCTCTACCACCGTCTATACCCCACTGTCTTGAACTCCAGTGTCCCCTGTGGAATCGGAGAAAGGGATTTATCGGTAAGTACCAAAATCCTGTTTTCTCAGTGTTGCATCACTTACTTTTGGAAACGTCGATTTCAAATACATAAATTCAGCAGAGTTTTTATCAGTTGCTTCTACAAATTGTTTCATCAGTCCTAGTTTAATATGCAATGGAGTTAAACACACTTTTACACATTTTTGTGCCCAGGTATAAAAGATTCACATTTAGACCATTGATCTGTCTGTCTGTGCGTGCAAGGCCGGATTAAGGGGGGGTGACAGACTGAGGGGCCCCCACTATCAGCGGTGCAGCAAGTAGCTTGCACTGGGCTCCGCTGTCTGCACCTGCCGCTTGTGTAGACCGCATTGAATGTGGTCTACACTACACAGTGACAAACACACAGCCACCTGCGGCGGCTGTGTGTTTGTTATAGCAGCCGATGAGTCAGACAGACTCTCATTGGCTGCTGCGTCAAAGGAGGGAGCCAGCTGGAGCTCACTCATGAGCTCCACCTTCCAGCTCCCCCCGCAACGGGTGATGATGGGAGAGACGGCATGACGTCTCTCTCATAGTGCGGGAGAAGAGCTGGGACTTGGAGCGCACAGCAGCGGTTGTGGCAGGAGCAGTAAGTTGTGTTTTTGTTTTTTTTCGTGTGTGTGTGGGTCACTGTATATGGGGGCGCTACTAGGGTCAATGCATACTGGGGACTACTACTGGGGGCAATGCATAGGGGGGGGGACTACCTACTTGGGGCAATGCATAGGGGGGGGCACTACTGGGTCTGGGGGCACTGCATAAGGGGCTTTACTACAGGGGGCACTGAATAGGGGGGACTACTACAGTGAGCACTGCATAGGGGGGACCATTACTGGGGGCACTGCATAAGGGGCACTACTACAGTCGGCATTGCAAGATGGGCATTACTACTGGGGACATTAAGGTGAATAAAAAGGAAAAAAAAATGTTCCTATGGTGACAAGAAATGGTGGTATATAGGGGCCCACACAGACCTTAATCCGGCCCTGTGTCTGTGTATGACAGGCCATAAAGAACACTAAAATCTGAAAAAAAGAGAAGTAACTCACAAACTCTGGCGCTAATCTCAGTAGTTGTATGTAGAGTGGAGATGTCAAAAGCCAATCACTGCAAATCACAGTTCACTATAAAACACAAATAGCTCAGAGTGGTACAGTATGTGTATGTCCCCAATATAAATAATGGGAAAAGGACTTTCACTTTCTTAGATCTTGCATAGGATCTTATGTGTATGAAATTGCATATAAACCCTCTGTAATACATGTCACCAGCATAAAGAGGGAATACGCCTAAGATTGCTGTTGTCATGCCGTTGCGAGTCCCACTTAATAGTGTCTCTCATGCAGTTTCAAGTCCTATATAGTAACTGTAATGACGGTATAGAATAATGGTAATCAGGGGAGATCCTCTAGTGCAGTGGTAGACAATGTGTGGCACTCCAGCTGCTGTGGAACTACACATCCCAATGTGACCGGCTACAGCACAAAACAAACTAGATGCTGGCGCTCTGCAAGGGTTACACTGTGTTTATTCCAGCAATAGGACTGTCAGAAAAAATAGGCATAAACTGTCTGAAGAAGCAGCAGCCAGGTGAAACGCGTAACAAAGATTATGCTCTACCAGATGATAAATATATTAATGCCAAACTATCAATCTACAATAAACTATTTCAAAGACGTGGTAATGACTACTCAATTGGGGGATCTTGTGCCAGAAAGGACATTGAGCCTGATTCAGAGTTGGGAATAGAGCAAGTAACTGTACCTGGACAAACCATGTTGCAATACAAGGGGGGCACATGTACATGTTTTTGCATGTGTGGTAAATACTGACTGCTTCTGCCTCTAGCCCACAAATGCTGGGCAGCTTTATTATTACACTGCAATTTAGAGGTCAGATTAAACACCCAAATATAAATCTCTCTGCACATTTTACATCTGCCCCACCAGCAGTGCAGCACGGTTTTACCAAGATGCACAGTTACTTGCTCCTATACCCATTTTCCACCAAAAACCCAGGTCAGACCCAGTTTACACTGCACCTTTGATGCAGGTTATTCCCAGGTCAGCCCCATTCACAATGAACCCGGGTCTGCCCTGCTAAACTTGTGAGGTCATAAAAAAAATGGAAGGTAACTGCTCCACAGCCGTATCAGCTCATTTTAGGTCAGATAACCCGGGTTGCGCCATTTACAATCCACCATTATCCAGGTTCATCTCCAACCCTGGTAGCTACCTGGGCTGGATTCTCAGGTAACTTGACCCGGGTTATTTTTCAGGGACTCTTTTCCACTGAGCAGCTACCCAGGAAGACCCAGCAATAACCTGGGTTATTGCAGCAGTGGAAAAAGGGGTATTACTCAATGCAAACAATGGGCCTAATTCAGAGTTTGGAATAAAGATTTTGCCTCAATATAAAGCAACATTCACATACCCAACATGTACACTGAGCAAACATTGCGTAAACATGAAGGATTTAATTTTAATTGATGAATAGTGTGTGTGTGTGTGTGTGTGTTGGACGGTCAATTAGCAACATCCAGTGAGCAACTTTTTAATTGTTCTAATAATACAAATTAAAACAATACATATTGCCAGTTTGAACTACCTTTATTATTACCAAACAATATGGCTGCCAGACAAATGTTTTTTACTAGTTTGACCATCTGGTGGGTCGCAGTGCGCCAAAACGCGTTGGAGTGTCGAGCATATTGAGGTCCTATCCGTATTTACCATATCATTTGCATAAATACCCGGGTTCCATTTCTGCAGTGCAGTGATGCGCTATATTTTACATCTATATGGTACGGACACCCCTCCTGGTGTTTTTATAATAAAAGCGTGTTTGCAACTCATCATTGCATTATAGCTTTTTAATTCTGTTTTATATCCCTTTGGAGCAATTATGCCGCCATATGTCCAATCCTGGAGAGGATCCCAGATGATGTAAGGAAACCTTTATGAGCTTTTCCCCATCCTGTCTCATGTAAGCATACAGATGTAGCCATGCTCATCCATGCAGTATGGATGGCGCACCTAGCGAGCACACCATATAGACTTCAATGGGGTAATCGCCGGCTGCGAGTGCTCGCAGCCTGGCGATTGCTGCGCTGTGCGGGCACACCGTGGCAACGATAAGGCTGACTACATCTGTACATGTAAGATTTCGCACTGTGTACCCTGTACACTACATTCGGGTGATATTATGGAAGTGGGACTGTCTGGACTTTGGAAAGGGACTTGGACACCGTCTTCCTATTTACTTTTGGACACTTATGGGGTGTTAACCCTCCCAACAATATTACACCATTGTATGATATTTTTTTCTTTATTTATATGTAACCAACTGTCAAACGAGACCAAGTGAGAATTTGGACCGTTGCTGATGAGAATACGGCAGCTGGAACAATCCTTAGCGCAAGTGGTGTCACTGTTTCTATCTGTATGCTTATATATCTGCGACTGATAGACGCAATTCCCGGTACTGGCGACAGCAGGTTGGGGATATTCAACATGTTGAAAAATCTCAATTCCCCGATCCCAACCCGAAAATGGCCGGAATCAGCAAGTCAGGGATTTCTTATAAGCTCAATTACCCCGATCCACCGACCATTGATGGCTGCCGATCTGCGTATCGGCAGAATGAGGAGTCGGGTGGGGTCACAGATTAATGGGCCCCTTTACACACTGACATTTTCACTAACATTTCCAATAATGTCTACATTTTTATAAGGAATACATAAAACAGTTGGTGATCACATCTAAGCAGCAGCAATTAATTATTTTTTATCCACAGATTAAGAAATAAGCCCTTAATACCATACATATACGTATATTTGCATATATATATCTCTGGATGAGACCCTGACAAGGAGAGCAAATGCTAAAATAAAAGTAAATCTTTAGCATAAACAAAGTCTGTGGTTTGCCTGAGCACTGGGTGTGTTTGTCCTCAGGGACGTTTTAAGAGAGGAGGGGGCCCGTGTGCAGCCTCCCTTTGGGCCCCCTCCTCTCTGTCTGCGGCTCAGCGGCACTGAGTGCTGTAGATTCTGGCTTTATGCCAGAATCTACAGCGCATGCGTGGGTCTTCAGGAAAATGGCACCTGCGCCTACTTTCCTGGGGACATCTTTTCTGCGCATATGCAGATCACTGGGAAAATGGCCACCACCATTTTTCCAGTGAGTGTTTGCTGCTCTACAGCAACGATCCGGCGCCGCGGAGCATCACTTCGGGAATTGGTGGAGGAAAGTTTAATTACCTATGGGTGCAGGGGCCCGTGTACCCCACACACCCTGCACCCATTATAGATAAGCCCCTGTTTGTCCTACAATAGATTACAGAATTAGCGATTTCATAGAGAACGAGTTACAATGTTAGGGGCATACACGAACATACCTAAAGTCAGTCTTTAGGGAGACCAAACATATTTAAGAGGAGATGTATCAACCCTTCTAAAGAGAACTAGTGGAGTTGCCAATAGCAACCAATCAGCTTCTAGCTACCATTTATCTAGCACAGTCTACTAAATGACAGAAGCTTATTGGTTGCCATCGGCAACTTCTCCACTTTTTCTCTTTAGGTTGGATACATCTCCCTCCAAGTGTGGTCAGACTTTCAAGAAGATCTGGGAAAAAGAGGTTGTAGTAGCTGTGAATAACCAGTACAACAACTCATTCACAGACCAACACATACATAAAATCAAGAGAATATCTTACATCCAGTAGTTTTAACAGTCAGTTAAAGTGTAACCGTAAGAAAACACGGCCTATAAATCCCCCCCAGGGGTATACAGTCGGGAAGCCGGCAAACCTAATCCCGACAGCCGGCTTCCCGACTGCTTAATCCCGGCGAGGGTTAAATGACAGGCGTCTAAATCTAGATGGCTGTCATTTTACCGACGCCTGGCGTCCCGATCGAAGAGACGCCGGGCGCGGATAGCCGCAGGGGGTGGGGGGTAGGCTTAGGTTTAGGGTTCCCGGGGGGGACATAGGGTTAGGCACCCCCCCCCGGGAGCTTAGGTTTAGGCTAGGGGAAGTTAGGGTTAGCGTTCGGCATCCCCAGGGGGGGACTTAGGGTTAGGCACCCCCCAGGAGGTTAGGGTTAGGCTAGGGGGAGGGAGGGTTAGCGTTAGGCACCCCCGGGGGAGACTTAGGTTCAGGCGGCGGGGAAGGGGGGGTTAGGTTTAGGCACTTAGAGGGGGGATTAGGGTTAGGCATTGGGGGGGAAGGTTAGGGTTAGGCGCCCCTAAGGGAGGGTTACGGTGTAGAAATAGGTTAGACAATACTTACCTTGGACGATCCGGATTTCCTCTTCTGCCGGGATGCCGCTGTCGGGATTCCAACCGCCGGGCATGGGTCTGGCGGTAAATCATAACGATTCCCCCCAGGAACAAGTGACATAACGGAGAATGGACTAGCCGTCACAGTGTGTATAAGCCACAGGTACACTATACGGAAAAGGTGACTATTACTTCTACTCGCAGGTAGAGTTTATCTTCCCGGACAATACATAAGACAAGCACAATGACTCCGACTTGGTTTGCAAGATGAAAGAATTCAAAAACTTTATTGACCTATAACCTGATTAGATTATGCCAGATGAGAACCAATATAGTACAGAAAGTTGTACATAAGTTTACATAGAAAACTTTACATGTCTGTACCATATATATATGTCCAATAATTCTACATCCACTGCAATAAGGAATGCTCAACGCTTGAATCTGTTTCTTGATTTTGTTACCATTGAAGCACAATTCACAGTAGTGATATAGTTCCCAAAAAAAAATTTTTCTTGCTTTCCCACAGGCCAAACCAAGCTTGTTAATTTTATATATTTAACATTAAATTTCTGTACAGTGAAATCTACATCAAACAAAGGAACGTAATTATAACAGCAGACACAACCTAGACTTGCTACAGTGATTCAAGTTCCAGGTCACTGAAGGAATTGCTCTCGATTTTATTCAAAGCCCTACAATTATCGTACAGATTATTCATATGCAACATGGTCAGCCTCTGCTTTGAAAAGTCAGCAGCAGTAATATCAGGGCTAAAAGAGAGTATTAAAGAAAACTAAAAAAATATTTTTTTATTTTATTTTCAAATCTCAAAAAAATCTAGTGCATTCCATAAATGATAAAATAATGGGATCTGCAGCAAATCAGTGAGAAAATGAGGATATCGTATATTGCAGGAAGATCGGCAAACAGTAGTGTTTTATGGTTTATATAACAGACCTGCAAATCTGTATATTTTTACCCCCTAGGTCTTTAAAAGTTCATAGATAAAGAGTGCAACATAAATTAGAGACATCAGATTCCATTTCATTCATCTCACGGACAACTTGGGTCAATTTTTCAATCCAAAACACTAATTAGGGATATCTGACTTTTGCCATTTAACCTCTTAGGTCTTGGATTGCTCAAATTACGATTTGCATGGCAAGTCAAAGTGTCCTCTGTCCTCCATTGCTCTGCTGTACTGTTCAGCAAATGAAATTATCCCGTAAAAGAAACAAATGTCCACTGCAAGACAGTCTGGAGTGTAATGAAGTGACAAGTGTCATCCTAAGCAGCTGTACCATTAAAACCGGAATAGAAAACCGTCCTTGTTTAAAGGTTCTCTCGACAGGCAGGACTCTGTCTCTTGTCCGCAGAGGGCTGAATATCAGTACCCTCCACATGTTGTCCTGATCTGTCCTGGTGGTCCAGGTCTGGGGGTAGAGAAATTTTGAAAACAAGCCCAATTCGATGGAAAAATCTTCTAAGGATAGCGCGGAGTTCTGGGATTAAGTCAAACTGGATGGTTTCACACAACAGGGGGTAATAGAAGGAGGCGTGAGCTTTAAACTGCAACAAAAGGGAAATAGGGAAATAAAAAACACAGTTTTTGTTTTTAAGTGATTGACTCTTAAAGCTATTTTTGTCTGGAAAGCAGGAATACAATTTTTTATATTACAGGTTGAGCCCCCCATATCCAAAATACCAAAATACAGAATTCTTTGAGAGCTACTGAGATAGTGACTCCTTTGCTTTCTGATCGTTCAATGTACACAAACTGTTTTTAATACACAAAATTAAAAATATTGTATAAAATTATATTTAGGCTGTGTGTATAAGGTTGCAGACAATGGCTTGTGAACCGCGCTCATACAGTGTGTAGATGGTGGGTGGGGTGGTGGTATTTACGGAAAGGGGAGGTCCTGGGGTGACGGTAGTGTTGGAGGGAGGTGGGACAGGTTGGGGGTCGGGTGGGAGGTGGAGGGGGGTTAAGTGGGTGGGTGAGGTGGGGCTAGAGAGGGGTAGATGATGAGGGGAGAGTGCTGCACCTGTGGTAGGGGTACCTGTTCCTACCGGAAATGCGAACTGGAAAAAGGGTGGGTCAGGTGCGCTCTCTAGATATGCGGGATAGGGATGTGTGCGTATTATGTGGTGCTTGTGTGGAAAGAAGAGACAGACACTGTTATGGGGCCAAACCGTTTAATGAGAAGGTACAATGCTGCTCGGGAATGGTCCCAGGGGGGTGGCAGCGTGGTGTGACTGGCTCGGGGAGAAGATGGGTGTACCCTTTCAGGGGGCTACTTACTGTGTGGTTCTAGACCGGCACGTCTTCCCTGTTGGACCTTTGGTCTACAGTCTTGGTGGCCGTCAGAAGCATGGTGTGATCGTTTGGGCGTGTATAATGCTGTGGCGGTGTCCCGCACGTTGTAGCATGCATGCAACTTACCTACTGGTAGGGTACCTTCGATATGGCGTTGCAGATGAGGTATTGTGACATGGGGGCGATGGTAGTCTTGTCCTGGCTAGGACGGACGGTGCCGTGTGTATAAGGTTTATATGAAACATAAATGCATTCTGTGCTTCCTAGATTTCTCATTATGGTATGCAAATATTCCAAAACACAGAGAAATCCCATATAAAAAATACTTCTGGTCCCAAGCATTTTGGACATGGGAGACTCCACTACTATTGCTATTACAATGGTACTATTATATAATATAATTAATATATATATATATATATATATATATATATATATATATATATATATATAACTATTATATAATAGTATATAGTAATAGTGCTATTGCTTACCCGCTCATCGCTGATCTTCAGGACCTTCGTTAGAAACAGTAGCAGAAGGTTAGTCCAGGCTTCTCTGTGACTTTCAGATGTAAGGGTTAAAAAATAGCTCAAAGCTTCACTGCAAACACTGAAAAAAATAATAATAAAGTAAAATATATAAATTTAGAACTACAGCTACTCAGACTTTGTTTTACAGCAAAAAAATACAAGATTAAAGGTGCTGGACAAGTACCTGAAAAATACCTAAAGCAACCAATTATTGCAAGAAACACTTCACACACAGGAGCATCTACACATTCCCGTAACTTCACTTCTAATGTGTGCTCAGAGAAAGAAAGACGACTCTTGTGGGGTACTCATATTATTCACATGTTTAGCAAGTAATAAAACATAACTTTTGTTTAAAAAAGAAATAATGTAAATGTTAAGCTGGGTACACATGGTACGATGTGTACCCAGCGATGCGATCCACGATCCGACATATCGGACGGTCCCCACACACGGAGCGGATCAGGTGCCCGACATATAACCCCCCCTCCCCATAGACCAGCATTGGATCATACATTGCTTCGTTTCTTGTGAATGCAGAAAGATCTGGAGGAGTGACGGACGACCCCACAGGAGCGCGCAGCAGACGATATCATGCCCACACACGGAACGATATAGGTGCGATATCGTTCAAATCCGCCGGATCGGCCGCTATATGGCTCCGCGTGTGTGGGCCTTTAGATGAATATACTGGCTGCATATAAAATGTTATGTCAATAAACAATGATATTTATATTTTGCTAGAGAGCTCATACGCCTGAGTACTACATGGATCAAGCTTACAGTATGAAGTGTTTTAAGCTGTCAAATGACAGAACTTGTATATGAAATATCTGTCTCAGTACACTATTACTATCAGCGTCATTTCATTATATATACTGTATCTGTATCTGAGAATGCTACACGCACAGGGAAAAGAAGTTTCAATAATTGTGTTAAATTCACTCAATAGGGACAAATCAATTGTTTTCTCGTGCCCTATCTCCCGTCCAAAGTGACGGGGGCGATAACACAGGTCTGCGATGAAAAAGCTTTTTTTTAGGAATTTATGTGATACTTATAGAATTTTGGCCTCTGAACACGAAATGACTCCTGATTTTTGCATATAACATCATATTTTTCTGCAAAGTGTGTATTTATGAATAAGTCATTATTTTCATATTCTTTAAAGTAATAAATGTATTCTGCCTACATTTATTATAAAACATTGTCATAAATGAATTCAGTCGGTAGTATAGAACGTTGTAATTCAGTTCTCGACATAAACTTCCCCCCGTCCAGTGCCAAATTAAGGTCCACATGGGCCTGGAGCTGAAATTTACAAAGGGCCTAAACCCCATACTGTCTAAAGGAACATTGCACACACGCGCGCACACACGCACACACGCACACACACACCCACACACCCCACCAACAACAACAACAACAACGTGAGCTGGCGAAGGTGGAACCAAATACAACAGATGCAACACAGTTTTGCCTTGTGCCGGCTCATTTTAACCCCTGCCTACCACCACATACACACACACTACATATACAGTACACACCACAATTTGTAAAAACACTGCCTAAAGATGGAGAAACTTTCAAAAATCTTTGCACCAAATTCCCTAACCTATCCGATGCTAAACTGAAGGAAGGCATTTTTACAGGCCCTGACATTAGAAAGTTAATAAAAGATGAACATTTCGGGCGTGTAATGAATATTGTGGAACGGTCGGCGTGGACTTCGTTCAAACAAGTGATTTCAAAATTTTTAGGCAATGTCAAGGATCCAAACTACAAAGAAATTGTCAGGGAAATGCTTAATAGTTACAGAAACCTTGGCTGCAATATGAGTACAAAGGTACATTTTTTGAATTCCCATATTGAGCATTTCCCGAATAATCTCAGAGACTACAGGTAAGAACAGGGTGAACGGTTCCATCAAGACATTAATGATGTAGAAAGAAGATACCAGGGTTGTTGGGACGTCAGCATGATGGCTGACTACTGCTGGATGATACACAGAGACGGCACAGAAAAAGCTTATAAGCGAAAAAACGAAGATTGAAGACAAAAAAAACAAGAAATAACAATTTTTTTCAATGATTATGGTTTTGTTTCTATTGTTTGATTTTATTGTTATTTTATTATGTAATTAAGACAAAAACACAGTGATATCATCTACACTTCTTCGTATTTCACAATAAATATGTCAAAAACAATTAAACTTCTTGTTTTTTCTTAAAAATTTATGTAACCCCCTTATAGGTAAATGTGATGTGGTAATTTTTTTTTAATATACAATTTCTTGATGTACACAGGAGTGGAACTAAGAATATAAAAGTATTATTAAAAAAGCTTTCAATACCTTACATTTCGTAGATCTGTGTAATCCAGTGGTTCTCAAACTTGGTCCTCAGGACTCCACACAGTTCACTTTTTACATCTCACCCAGCAGGTGCACAGGTGTAGTCATTACTCACTGACACATTTTAAAAGATCTACAGGTGCAGCTAACTATTTCACTAGTAATTATGTGAGGAGACCTGCAAAACATGCACTGTTTGGGGTCCTGAGACCAGAGTTTGAGAACCTGTGGTGTAATCAATTGTTTTTGGGTGCCCATGCTTTATCGTGCATGTCGCGCCTAAATAGATGGGTTAGCCACGTAAAGCAGATAAACCTGCTGATCACCTTAGGAGGGTGCGAGCAGAAATGTCAGCAGCTATTGCTCCTGAATATAGCAACAATTGAATTGCTCCATAGAGCGCCCATTAGGCAGAGCCGCCAGCGAAAACATTTGAATTCCCCCCAATGATATAGACACACATGGTCAGGATGTTATGAATCTTAGTTATATAAAATAAGTTATATAAAATATGGGGAAGCGGTTAACTTACCGATGTCGGAAGGCCAACCCGAGACTAAAGATAGGCGTCGAAATGCTGACGCCTTTATTTAGCCCGACGCCGAAATTCCGATGCCCGGCATCCCGAATGAGGCAAGTCAGGGATAGTTGTAGCCGCGGGGGAGGGTTAGGCTAGGGGAAGGGGGGGTTAGTGTTAGGCTAGAGGAAGGGGGGGTTAGGGTTAAGTGCCCCCCAGGAGTTTTACGGTTAGGCACCACCAAAGGAGGGTTAGGGGGAGGACAGGGGAGGGGGGTTAGGGGGAGGACAGGGGAGGGCTAGGGGGAGGACAGGGGAGGGGGGTTAGGGGGAGGACAGGGGAGGGGGGTTAGGGGGAGGACAGGGGAGGGGGGTTAGGGGGAGGACAGGGGAGGGCTAGGGGGAGGACAGGGGAGGGCTAGGGGGAGGACAGGGGAGGGTTAGGGGGAGGGTTAGGGGAGGGTTAGGGGGAGGGTTAGGGGGAGGGTTAGGGGGAGGACAGGGGAGGGTTAGGGGGAGGACAGGGGAGGGTTAGGGGGAGGACAGGGGAGGGTTAGCATACTTACGAGCCGCTACTGTGATATCCTCCCTTCGGGCTTCCGGCGTCGGTATGAGAACTGGCGGCTATTCAGCCGTCGGTATTTCATACCGATTCCAAAATATGCATTCCTAAGATTCATTACATCCTGATGATGTGTGTCTATGGGGATTGAGTGAATTTAACACAATTATTGAATCGTCTTTTCCCTGTGCCTGTTACAGTCTCAGTATGGATACAAATATATATATATATATATATATATATATATATAATGTAATTATGCTGATGGTAATAGTGTACTGAGACAGATATTTCGCTACAAGTTTTGTCATTAGACAGATTAAAACACTTCAAACGAAGGGCTTGATCCAATCAGGTGCGATTGTCTCGCACCTGCGAGTACGTGCTGCAGTTGTATCGCCAGACTCTTACGTTGGGGCTGTGCGAGTCCGGGGTGAGATCGGGCCACAAGGGGGGCGAATTGCCGACATTTCCATGCATTGCATTTGCCCCCTTAGGCACCTAATCAGATCATGCCCTAACTGATTTATGTAGTACTCAGGTGTATGGGATCTCTAAAGAGAGATAAATAATTGTTTACTGACATACATTTTTCTTATACAGCCTATATATTCACCTAATCTTTTCCCTATTTCTTTTTTTAAACAAACTAATTACAGATGTGTCCTCATACATCTAGCCTCAATACGCCATGCAGCGCGTCTTGTCTGGCACGAGTGAGCCGCCAGGACGAGAGCTACTCTTCTAGCGTTGGGCGTCTTTTTTTTTTGCCGAAAATGTGCAATGTGATGCGCCTAGGATAAACCTGCAGACTGACGCAAAAAATACGCCCGGCACTACCAGAGACTCACGGGATCTGGGGTGCAAGGGGGGCTTTTTACCGCGACTGCAGCATAGATGTATAAGGATGTTTATTACAAACAGATGAATAATAAGAGTGCCCAGCAAGAGGGTCTTCTTTCTTTTTTGATAACACTTTGTCACATTAGACTCCTGGGAGCACCAGCACCAACATTCCAAACCAGAAATAGAATTTCTCTGTCTTCATCTGATTAGTGGGTTTACTTTTTGTTTACTCTGTGGTAAATTATTTTATATTGTACAAGTAACACTTACGCGAATCTGGTGCAGAATCTAAACTCTTCTGCTTCAGCAAATAACCTCTAATGTCTAAGAATACGACAATAGGTGACAAGCTACTTAATGAGCTCCAAATGCTGCTGTATCTGCTTCGCTATCTGTTGTAAACTAGTGCCAGTAAACAGGGTAGTGCGGCCAGTGACATGGCACAGGGCACCGCAGGGCAGGGGGTGCTGTTTGGGCCTGTCAATTTTCTGTTTACCATCATTCTCACTCAGGGGCTGGCTGGCAACTTTTAGCCTGGGGGGCAAATGCATTCAGGCAGCCCTGGCAGAGGAGTAGCGTGTAGCCAGGGAGTCCTAAGACTATGCGTGCTACGGCGCCCCCCCCCCCCCCCCCCCTCAAGTGTTCCAGGGAGGAGGCGGGTCCATATGGGATTAATGTAAGGTAAAAATAAAGATTAGGGCAGCCCCCTGTCGTAGTGCCCATATGCAGTGCACCCGTGTGCCACAGGAGAGAGCACCCTTATGCAGGCCTCCAGTAGTGTCCCCAGTAGTAGTAGTCCCCCCCTTTGTAGTGACCCCAGTAGTAGTAGTCCCCCCCCCTTTATAGTGCCCCCAGTAGTAGTAGTCCCCCCCTTTGCAGTGCCCCCAGTAGTAGTAGTCCCCCCCTTTGTAGTGCCCCCATTAGTAGTAGACCCCCCCTTGTAGTGCCCCCAGTAGTAGTAGTACCCCCCTGTAGTGTCCCCAGTAGTAGTAGTCCCCCCCTTGTAGTGTCCCCAGTAGTAGTAGTAGTCCCCTTATAGTGCCCCCAGTAGTAGTAGTCCCCAGTGGTATTAGTCCCCTCCCCCTTGTAGTGCCCCCAGTAGTAGTAGTCCCCCAAGTAGTTGTAGTCCCCCACCCCCCTTGTAATGCCCCCAGTAGTAGTAGTCCCCCCCTTTGTAGTGCCCCCAGTAGTGGTCTCCTCATTGTAGTGCCAGACCTCCCCCCCACCCCCCAGTAGACACACGTAATATAAAAAACAAAATAAAAAAACCCACTTACCTGAATCCCCGCTCCCGCCGCCGCCATCTGCTCCTCCGTCTGTCCTCCCGGGCCAGGGCGCTCTGCATTATGGGAGAGACGTCATATGACATCATGACGCCTCTCCCATTGCCCACTGCGGGAGCCGGAAGATGAAGCGGCTCCCGCAGTGGGCGCAGCAGCAGCTAATGAGAGTCTGACAGACTCTCATTGGCTGCTGCTTACAACAAACACACAGCTGCCGGAGCCGGCGGCTGTGTGTTTGCCAGTGTAGCGCTGACCGTGCAGTCTGTGTCACAGTGACACAGACTGCACCGGCCCGCATGATGCTGCGGCCCGGGGGGCACATGGCACCCTACCCCCGGCCCAGCCCGCCACTGTTCTCACTTGTAGCTTTTATCCCCAGCATCTCCTGGCCTCCCCTATCTCTTCTCTGGCCCTTCCCCATGAGCCCATGGCCCTTTTTCAGGTGCACTATCTTATGTCCCTATTTACAAAATGGGGGGGTGCCAATGCTCTCTCTGGCACAGGGCACCAAAAAGTATAGATACGGCTCTGTCAGTAAACTGTAGAATTATTTACATTTTTTTTTTCATTTAATCATTTTTCTTAATACTTTTTTTAGCATAGAAACAAAGGAAAATGAAGAAACTAAAAATATAAACATGACATGCAATACAAGTAATATGCTTTGTATAAATGGTTTTGCATCGGTATCAAGAATGAATAAGCCTATTCAACATGTACAGGATATACTCATAACCCCTCACACAATAAAGGAGTATACACAAACCCGAAGGCGCCATTCGGGCCTGTAAATCTTGAAAACAAAAATACTTAGAAGAGGCAAAGCAAAATATTGAAATACACTGTCAGTATAATCTTAATCATACCAAGCACATTGCACACAAGCAATATCTACCAAAATATTCAAACAAAACAAGTAAATTACTCCCAAACCAAACCTCCCCAAACCCCCCACCCTGTATAACCTAACCCCCTACCTAGCCATACTTGGATCCCCTAACCACCAGCCCACCACTAACTATTCTAAGTTACCTAAAGCTCTAACCCTACCCCCATACCCAAATAGAGGATATAAACACAAAATATATGACAAGGGCAGAAAAGTACAATCTGAAAAAAAAATTGTTAAAATAATACAGGCTCACATATAACACAGAATATACAAATTCACAGCAACTCGCTGCAAGACATTAGTCCGGCCAGGTCACAAACCCTAGAAACAAAGGACTTGAAGTGATAATCCCATCCTGACATAATGGAGAATACACAGGAGAACAACCAACATACTTGAACAATAAATCCCAGAATAGTTTACTTGTCTAGTTTGCAGTTCTTATGCTCCTCATTAGTGGGTTAGTAAAACTGTTAATTTGATTTGCACTCACTGGTAATTGGACCAGTCTCAACGGAGCACCTGCCACAGTACTTGCACATATAATATACTCTCCAATAAAACAAGGAAGTGACTGTACCAGCAGAACGGTGTGTATTCTATAGTAATAAGTGACTGTACCAGCAGAACGGTGTGTATTCTATAGTAATAAGTGACTGTACCAGCAGAACGGTGTGTTCTCTATAGTAATAAGTGACTGTACCAGCAGAACGGTGTGTTCTCTATAGTAATAAGTGACTGTACCAGCAGAACGGTGTGTACTCTATAGTAATAAGTGACTGTACCAGCAGAACGGTGTGTACTCTATAGCAATAAGTGACTGTACCAGCAGAACGGTGTGTATTCTATAGCAATAAGTGACTGTACCAGCAGAACGGTGTGTATTCTATAGCAATAAGTGACTGTACCAGCAGAACGGTGTGTATTCTATAGCAATAAGTGACTGTACCAGCAGAACGGTGTGTACTCTATAGTAATAAGTGACTGTACCAGCAGAACGGTGTGTTCTCTATAGTAATAAGTGACTGTACCAGCAGAACGGTGTGTACTCTATAGTAATAAGTGACTGTACCAGCAGAACGGTGTGTATTCTATAGCAATAAGTGACTGTACCAGCAGAACGGTGTGTATTCTATAGCAATAAGTGACTGTACCAGCAGAACGGTGTGTATTCTATAGCAATAAGTGACTGTACCAGCAGAACGGTGTGTATTCTATAGTAATAAGTGACTGTACCAGCAGAACGGTGTGTTCTCTATAGTAATAAGTGACTGTACCAGCAGAACGGTGTGTACTCTATAGTAATAAGTGACTGTACCAGCAGAACGGTGTGTATTCTATAGTAATAAGTGACTGTACCAGCAGAACGGTGTGTATTCTATAATAATAAGTGACTGTACCAGCAGAACGGTGTGTATTCTATAGTAATAAGTGACTGTACCAGCAGAACGGTGTGTATGCTATAGTAATAAGTGACTGTACCAGCAGAACGGTGTGTATTCTATAGTAATAAGTGACTGTACCAGCAGAACGGTGTGTATTCTATAGTAATAAGTGACTGTACCAGCAGAACGGTGTGTATTCTATACTAATAAGTGACTGTACCAGCAGAACGGTGTGTATGCTATAGTAATAAGTGACTGTACCAGCAGAACGGTGTGTATTCTATAGTAATAAATGACTGTACCAGCAGAACGGTGTGTATTCTATAGTAATAAGTGACTGTACCAGCAGAACGGTGTGTATGCTATAGTAATAAGTGACTGTACCAGCAGAACGGTGTGTATGCTATAGTAATAAGTGACTGTACCAGCAGAACGGTGTGTATGCTATAGTAATAAGTGACTGTACCAGCAGAACGGTGTGTATTCTATAATAAGTGACTGTACCAGCAGAACGGTGTGTATTCTATAATAATAAGTGACTGTACCAGCAGAACGGTGTGTATTCTATAGCAATAAGTGACTGTACCAGCAGAACGGTGTGTATTCTATAGCAATAAGTGACTCTACCAGCAGAACGGTGTGTACTCTATAGTAATAAGTGACTGTACCAGCAGAACGGTGTGTTCTCTATAGTAATAAGTGACTGTACCAGCAGAACGGTGTGTATTCTATAGTAATAAGTGACTGTACCAGCAGAACGGTGTGTATTCTATAGTAATAAGTGACTGTACCAGCAGAACGGTGTGTACTCTATAGTAATAAGTGACTGTACCAGCAGAACGGTGTGTACTCTATAGTAATAAGTGACTGTACCAGCAGAACGGTGTGTATTCTATAGTAATAAGTGACTGTACCAGCAGAACGGTGTGTATTCTATAGTAATAAGTGACTGTACCAGCAGAACGGTGTGTATGCTATAGTAATAAGTGACTGTACCAGCAGAACGGTGTGTATTCTATAGTAATAAATGACTGTACCAGCAGAACGGTGTGTATTCTATAGTAATAAGTGACTGTACCAGCAGAACGGTGTGTATGCTATAGTAATAAGTGACTGTACCAGCAGAACGGTGTGTATGCTATAGTAATAAGTGACTGTACCAGCAGAACGGTGTGTATGCTATAGTAATAAGTGACTGTACCAGCAGAACGGTGTGTATTCTATAATAAGTGACTGTACCAGCAGAACGGTGTGTATTCTATAATAAGTGACTGTACCAGCAGAACGGTGTGTATTCTATAGTAATAAGTGACTGTACCAGCAGAACGGTGTGTATTCTATAGTAATAAGTGACTACCAGCAGAACGGTGTGTATTCTAGAGTAATAAGTGACTGTACCAGCAGAATGGTGTGTATTCTATAGTAATAAAATCACATATTTTAACCTGCGTCAATGGGCATGATTCAGATATGTACGGTCGCGATGGTTGCTGCTTTGGCCAGGCTGCGGTAGCTGAAGCTTACTTAGCCTGGGCGGCTCCTGGCCACTTGCGAGGCCAGGAAATCTGCATCCTACTACGCAGACCCTGGCCTCAGCATGCCCCCATTTCCAGGAACGCAGCCTGGCGACACCCCCTTCCTGCCCCCAAACGGCCAAAGCCTGTCAATAAGGCTGTGGTTCAGGGGGCACTGCGACCGTGATCACAGGACCCGTTTTGCACATGCGCAGCCGCCCCTCCATCGGATATGTAGGTAAACCATTGGGTTTACGTACATATCTGTATTAGGCCCACTGTGCGCCTTTGCTCCTGCATTAGCACTGTGGAGTCATTGGAATGCAAATACTGTGCCAGACGCTCCGTTGTCTCCGGTCCAATTACCAGTGAGTATAATCCAAACTAACAGCTGTTACTAATACTAACCCACTGATGAGGAACTGGAAGCTAATCACGCTAACTAATCTGCATAGAATTTAAAGGTACAAGTTTATAGCAGAAAACAAAACAGATATAGCTTCTTGGAAGTCTGTGGCCACAGATGAACCTATTTCTTGGACATTAGAGGTTATTAGTTAATTGTATGCTGCTCACATGTCAGTGTTTCTTACAATAAGTGTTTTTACCTTTGTTTCTAGAGACACATTAAGAGCCAGATGCCATTAGTTTACTGCATAAGGTAAAGGGCGGTAGCCTCGCTATTCAATTACGCCTTGTCCTCGGGCGGTAAAATTGTGCTTAATGCGTGTTAACAATAGGATGCAGGATAATTACCGGGAGCTATGGATTAACAGGTTGGCGGAACCCACACTAAGGGCAATTACCGCGGATTCTGTTCAAGCCTCCCTCAGGCTCGTGCAGAAATCCACATTAAATGCAGGCTGCAGGCTAATTGCATTCGGCCCTTAGTGTTTGACTTTGACTATTAAAATAAAACAAGTTATATCTGACATATTTGTCAGAGTCTTTACTGTTCTATTCAGTATTTTCTGCGTAAAGCTGGCCACACACTAGACCAACTTTCATCCAACCAGCCAACTAGTTGATTGGTTGGAGTGAAAATCTGGTAACGTATGGGAGTAACTGATGATCAGCAATTTGCTCCTAAATGCCAGAACACAGATGAAAATGGTCGTCAGACAAGTTTGTTAAATGTTTGATCAAAACAATTTGTTCAAACAACAGTTTTTGTCCATTTTCCGGCGTTTGGGGGCAAATTGCTGATTGTCATTTGCTGTCATACCTTACCAGATTTTCATTCCAACCAACCAACTAGTTGGATGTAAGTTGGTCTAGTGTGTGGCCAGCTTAACTCTTGGGATTTTCCAGACTACTTGTTAGGGGGAGCAGATAAATACACCATTTAAAATGATATATTAATATTAGCGCCTGATTTGTGTGTATTTTTGTATTTTACAGCAGTACAGAGACAAAACTGACCATGTGGTTCTGTGACAAAGATCTGACAGAAACTGGACTTACTTAAGTAACCGTTGTTGGACCTCATCCCAAGCGCTCTTCCGGCTCTCATCCATGTACATGCGGAACAGAATCCGCAAACCACAGGCCAGGCTACTGGTCTCCTGTTTCAGGAGATTTGGCTTCGATTTGCCTTTGAAACCTAGGGATATTGGCAAAGAAAACATCACTTTCTTTTATTTTCTGCCAAAAATATTTTTTTTTACAAGTTTATACTTATAATATAGGATCCAACTGAGGCCCTGCCCTTTGCCCTGCTCTTTCTTGCATAATGCCGTATACTAGGACAAATAAATATTCTGAAGACAGCAACAGATAAAACATTCAGCCAGGATATTACACGAGCTGTAAGTGTGCTCTAATGGTATATCTGTCTAATCATGGTCATGTACTTTACAAATACCAGCACTGAGATATGAGATGAATATAAAAGCAGCAGGTGAATACACATAAGGCCAATGGTATTTGTAGAACACACATGGGAAACCAGTGTTGCAGGTAGAGTTTGTGCATTTATATATTTGTGGTCTAACCATAACTTACTTACATATTGTGACAGTGATTGATATTAGATCAGTGACCATTATACTGTATATTTAGGTACGATAGGTTTATTTTGTGCTGTGCACCACGACCGGCTCATTGCATGCCGCTAACATAACACTGTTTACATTTTATGCATCTATGTGCATGTGCTTAAATAACAGTCTGCATCTATATTACAAGTATGACATTCATTGTGTTTGTTACACACTTGCGGGATAAATTATGCTTATGCGCTGTTGCGCTTCACCACCGGCTTACTACTTCTGGTCGGCGGAACGCAAGCGGCAATTCCAATAGCCGCAGAAACAAGTTCATCACAATATTCCCCTGGTACCAGTTTTTCATTTTCTTTCAGGCGAGTGTGTGCGATTCGGATTAGTGTTTTGGATAACTGGAAGTGTGTGTGTGGATACTTAATGCTTGTACCTTTCAGTAGTTGGTTTCCAGGAGCCCCATGAGGAAGGTGCGTGTATGTACCAGCCTGTTATACACTTCTGCTAATGTGGAAATGTAGTCTGTTCTTCTAAGATCTGACACTTTAGAATTATAAAGCATTTCTTGCACTTTTTGTGACTGATGGTTTTGCACATTCTGATTTTTTTCTTACTGGCTACAGACTGTTATTTACTACCTATGACTAAGCTACTGAGCCTTTTTAAAAACAATGTTTGATTGTGAAAACGAATGAACCCGGTGGCAAGTTATGTTCTGAGGTCCCACTGCCAAGTCATTCCTTATATGTTGCAAACATTTTTATATAGTACAGGTTGAGTCTCCCATATCCAAATATTCCGAAATACGGAATATTTGTAGCATGACTGAGAAAGTGAAACCGTTTCTTTCGAATAGTTCAATGTACACAAACTTTGTTTAAAGCACAAATTATAAAAAATATAGTATAAAATAACCTTCAGGCTGTATGTATAAGGTGTATATGAAACAAATTAATTTCATGTATAAACATGAACACCGTATAAACATGAACACCGTGTAAACATGAACACCGTGTAAACATGAACACCGTGTAAACATGAACACTGTATGAAAAAAAAAAAAAAAAAAGGATTTTTTTCTACTCAGTTTAAAATATTTTTCTCTTAATCCATCTGGGGGACCACTGGATACTACAGGGTATAGAGGGCGCTGTTCAAGGAGCAGGCATAAGTACAAACTTAAACTTGTTTGTGGGCTGTCTCCTCTCCCTCTACATCCCATAATGCAAAGCATCTGAGTTTTGACTTTAAGAAGCCGTAGGCGATAGAGATAACACACGTAACAAGAACAACACTAAAATAAGAAAGTGATTCACAGAACGGGAGAAAACACAGAGTCCCCAGATGGATTTAACGGTAAGTACCCACAACCAATTTATCTGACCTTGGGCTGAAAAAAAGGTCTGGTGCTCAGGGCCGCTATGTCTTAGTGAAAAGACAAGGTGGTTCTGTGTGTGAACAGAGCGTACCCTTCCCGGACAGCCTGAACAGAGCGACTGGGGGCAGGACCGCAGCGAGTCCCATCACAATCACAGTGAGAGAGGCAGGGCGCCTCTAGGTCACTTCCGGCCATCAACAGGTCCGTGGCTGGGGACCTCTTCTCTGAGGAGCACCGGAACAAAAGGATAGTGCAGGAAGCTGCTCCCACTTGCCCTCCAGCAGAGTTTACAGGAGAAGTCTGCAATTAGCAATGCACGAGCATTGCTGCTAATGATATTAATGAAGACGACTGCCATAAGAAAATAAACTTACAGCCCTGAATGTAAAAACATACCCACTCCTTGGGCACAAAAAATAAAACTCAGGTGCTTTGCACTATGGGAAGTAGAGTGGCGGGAGGCA
Organism: Taudactylus pleione; assembly: GCA_031769625.1. NCBI lineage: Eukaryota > Metazoa > Chordata > Amphibia > Anura > Myobatrachidae > Taudactylus > Taudactylus pleione. The sequence goes on along the minus strand of JAUIMM010000113.1, from coordinate 28,958,893 downwards.
GCCCACAATCAAGTTTAAGTTTGCACCAGTGCCTGCTCCTTGAACAGCGCCCTATATGCCCCATAGCAACCAGTGTTACTCAGATAGGATGTCAGAGAAAAGACACTAATTCCCTATTTTGCTTTTTCTACATACATAGGCCTCATTAACAAGAAGTAAGGCTAGGTAGAGAAACAGCCAGACTACAGCTGCAAAAACTCTGAAATCCAAGTATGTGTAGCTTGCTTGATATAAGGATTTCAAGTATTTCAAGCTTACTTCTTTACTATGCTTAATCATAGAAGAAAAAGGAATGTAATACACAGCCGACCAGGATATCCGTGGAGCCTGGCAGGGCGTCGCACTGCCGCTGTTTAAACTGCCAGTTTGTATATGCCGACTACTAGACTTTCCCCGCTGCCCGCTGTTCCAGATAACAGCGCGGATTCATCCATCTATTTATACAAGCAAGTGGTGGACACAATGCTTATTGTTCTATAGGTACTACTGACCTACTGATAGAAAATTGAACTTTATGGCTTCAAACAAAATAATATTTTATATGAATTCAGAATACAGCATCTTCTAAAAATCTACTAAGAACATTTCAGTTTATTAATGATACATAATTTAATTATATAATTTTGTATGCATATATTTTTTTCATTTTATTGTCCTATTGTGTTAGTATATTTGTATTATTATTCTGCTACTTGTCATTTTTATATCCATTTGTCCTTATATTCGTTTGCTAAATAGAATAAATTGATTACATTTTTTTATATATGTACCAGCACGGTATTGCATTCCTTTTTCTTTTGTGTTTGTTGTGGGGTTGCAGTTTTTTCCCCTTTAATCCTCTACCACTGCAGGTCAATTGTGAAATGCAAGTGTGATTTTTGAGCGCTGGGGATTTTTCTATTTTACTTAATCATAGTGCATCATCTGAGTCTTCTACAAAATGGCTGAAATAAGGTATCTAACACCCCCCTAGAACTCCTAGAGAAGCAATACCCCACATACAGTCAGGTGCATAAATATTGGGACATTGACAGAATATTCATATATTGGCCTCTATTCACCACCACAATGGCTTTGAAATGAAACAAACAAGATGTGCTTTAACTGCAGACTTTCAGATTTATTTTGAGGGTAATTACATCCAAATCAGGTGAACGGTGTAGGAATTACAACGGTTTCTATATGTGCCTCCCACTTTTTAAGGGGCCAAAAGTAATGGGACTATCAACTCAAAAGCTATTTCATGGACAGGTTGTGGGCTATTCCCTCATTATTTCATTATCAATTAAGCAGGTAAAAGGTCTGGAGTTGATTCTAGGTGTGACATTTGCATTTGGAATCAGTTGCTGTCAACTCTCAATATGAGATCCAAAGAGCTGTCACCATCAGTGAAGTAAGCCATCATTAGGCTGAAAAATCAAAACAAACCCATCAGAGAGATAGGAAAAACATTAGGTGTGGCCAAATCAGCTGTTTGGAACATTCTTAAAAAGAAAGAACGCACCGGAGAGCTCAGCAACACCAAAAGACCCGGAAGGTCACAGAAACAACTGTGGTGGATGACAGAGGAATTATTTCCCTGGTGAAGAAAAACCCCTTCACAACAGTTGGCCAAATCAAGAACACTCTCCAGAAGGTAGGTGTATATGTGTCAAAGTCAATAATCAAGAGAAGACTTCACAAGAGTGAATATAGAGGGTTCACCACAAGATGTAAACTATTGGTGAGCCGCAAAAACAGGAAGATCAAATTAGAGTTTGCCAAACAACATCTAAAAAATCCATTACAGTTCTGGAACAACATCCTATGGACAGATGAGACAAAGATCAACTTGTACCAGAGTGATGGGAAGAGAAGAGTATGGAGAAGGAAAGGAACTGCTCATCATCCAAAACATACCACCTCATCAGTGAAGCATGGTGGTGGTAGTGTCATGGCGTGGGCATGTATGGCTGCCAATGGAACTGGTTCCCTTGTATTTATTGATGATGTGACTGCTGACAAAAGCAGCAGAATGAATTTTGAAGTGTTTCGGGCAATATTATATGCTCATATTCAGTCAAATGCTTCAGAACTCATTGGACGGCGCTTCACAGTGCAGATGGACAATGACCCGAAGCATACTGCAAAAGCAACCAAAGAGTTTTTTAAGGCTAAAAAGTGGAATGTTATGCAATGGCCAAGTCAATCCCCTGACCTGATTCCGATTGAGCATGCATTTCACTTGATGAAGACAAAACTGAAGGGAAAATGCCCCAAGAACAAGCAGAAACTGAAGACATTTGCAGTAGAGGCCTGGCAGAGCATCACCAGGGATAAAACCCAGCGTCTGGTGATGTCTATGCGTTCCAGACTTCAGGCTGTAATTGCCTGCACAGGATTTGCAACAAAGTATTAAAAAGTGAAAGTTAGATTTAGGATTGTTTCGTTTGTCCCATTACTTTTGGCCCCTTAAAAAGTGGGAGGCACATATAGAAACCGTTGTAATTCCTACACCGTTCACCTGATTTGGATGTAATTACCCTCAAATTAAATCTGAAAGTCTGCAGTTAAAGCACATCTTGTTTGTTTCATTTCAAAGCCATTGTGGTGGTGAATAGAGGCCAAAATATGAAAATTCTGTCAATGTCCCAATATTTATGCACCTGACTGTATATGTCAAAATCTGAAAACTATGATATTAAGAATTGAACTACTTACTTTTTCTATGTGTACAGATAAAAACAGGAGTCACCTTTCTGCAAATTAAAGTCTAGCGGAAAGCACTAATTTCTTTACAAGACAGACATTGGTGACACTAACCTGCTTTCCAGAGAGCCGTCCTCTGCTCATTATTGGAGTTAAAAGCTTTTGCAAATCTGTGAGATTCAAGCAGACAATCCAGGAGTTTGAAGAGTTGCTGAGATGTGAGGAAGCGATACATGCCTTGATCCTGGGTGTCAACGTGAACATCAAGGTGAACTGCGTCTCTCTGTGAAGGACAGAAACACACAGCTTAATATCGCCAGCTGTCACTCAAACACTAGGAAAGCGAAGGTGCTAGTTTAGTACAGCATTATAGTAATGACACTAATTATTAGACCTGTCTTCCTCTGTCACTGTTACACTGCTATCTGTTCAGCCATGAACAAACTGTTCTTTTCCAACGTCATCTGATGTCGTTGGGCTAGCCCTTTTCAACCACGGGATGTGGTCTTGAGATTACGGTAACTTAAATGTGCTTTGGCTATCTAACTGTACATAGTCACTAAAGGTTCAGTCACCACTGCCTTCTCTACATCCTCAAACATATGGAGCAGCCAGAGATTCCTAGGAGAGAGATGTATGATGTATAAAATGTAATGGTAGCCCATGTTACAGGGTGCAGACATTAGCCATCAGGTGACCCTGCAGCAAACAGTGGACCCTGTATTCCAAACAAGCGGCATCCTGGATGGTAAGCAGTCAAAGGAGTCTTATTACTCAGACATTGTAAATACCCCTTTATGCCTATGTACTTGTTATAGAGGAAACAACACACACCTGAGCTGCAGCCAGGTTCTCTGCATCCTCCTTTTTACTGGTTGCTGGGAAGAACACCATGTTGTCGATGGTCTGGATAAGTTCCAGTTGAACCACACATTTAATTAACAATGCAGCAAACAGTTTCTGTTCCGGAACTTCTACAAGAAACACACAGTCAAGCACAATGATTTATCTCCTGGCTGATGGAACTTTCCTTTTCAAGTTCAAAGCAATTTCTTATCTCAAGAAATTATATTATTGATGAGCAAGACAATCTAGCATGCCTTGCAGTAATAAAACACACAATGCGAGGAATGCGTTGTGTCAGCAATAAGCTCTGATAAGAATCTAAAGGCAGCAATTCTACAGAACAGTAGAGTGCACCACACAACACAATTTTGTACTATACAATAACTTTTTCATCTTACTTTGCTTTTTATTAGATGAATGTCTTACGTATGATTGTACACTGTAACGCACAGCTCCACACTATTAGATCCTGCGCTACATAAACCTGCAACTCACTTGCTCCGGGTCTTGAAGAGTAGGATTCCTCAAAGGAAACCGCTGTTATTCCGGGCTGGGTACTTCGCCTGCCATCCACTGTCCGTGGCTGGATGGAATCATGGATATCCACAGATTTCTGAGATAGAGAATCCTGAAACAGACACAATTTTCAACTGTCAGAATGTTTTGCGCTGTAAACTAGCACAAAATACACCAGAGAGCCTTTCATTATACACTGCTGCCCTGATCGAATGACATCAGCTACAATTAGGCTCAGGTTACACTGGATCTATCAGTGACGACAGACACAGGTGATCTTCCATACCACGCTGTGAGCTTGCCTTTTCTCAGGAAAATCCCTGATGGTGTCACTCTAGTGACATCACCAAAACTGCCTGACTTCACTGAAAACAGTGTTCACTTTAAGCAGAGAGCACGGAGTGGTCAGGAATTTTAAGTGTTCAGGATGGGGTATATTCCTTCACATAGTGAAATATTGGAAGCTAAGAAAGTCACTGAAAGCAAAGTATGGGACTGAATGTATCAGAATACTGCTGCTATAACCGGTGGAAGTAAGCTTGGCTCCTGTTGATATAAATCTGCATTCAGAGGATTAGAAGTGGTTAAGCATCGGCTATGGGCTGTATTGGGACTGTACAAAAACTCCATCGCAAAGTAAGGGTTAACTCCTCATACAAATGTGTTAATTAAATATAACCAAGGCAATATGGTAAGCAAATTAAAATCTTTCTGTAAACTCCCACCCAGCTATCATCAGCTAAGCACTGTGGTTTCAATGGAACGCCTGGCAAATCCTCTTCTGTGGGAAAAGGTCAGAAAGATTTCTCCATCCTCAATAATGAAACCTTAGGTTTTCCTGAAGAATGATCTAGTAAGACTTGTACACGGTGTATAAGATATTATACAAGTAATGCAGTATATGACGCTTACCAGCTGCTTTTCAGACTGAGCAATTAAATCAATATCTCCAGCTGCAGGTTTCCAAGTCAGTAACCTGTGCAGGAGAAACAGTCAGACTGAGACCATTGCAGTGACTCACACGTCATACACAATTAGTTACATAGCAGTGACTCACACGTCATACACAATTAGTTACATAGCAGTGACTCACACATCATACACAATTAGTTACATAGCAGTGACTCTCACGTCATACACAATTAGTTACATAGCAGTGACTCTCACGTCATACACAATTAGTTACATAGCAGTGACTCTCACGTCATACACAATTAGTTACATAGCAGTGACTCACACGTCATACACAATTAGTTACATAGCAGTGACTCTCACGTCATACACAATTAGTTACATAGCAGTGACTCTCACGTCATACACAATTAGTTACATAGCAGTGACTCACACGTCATACACAATTAGTTACATAGCAGTGACTCACACGTCATACACAATTAGTTACATAGCAGTGACTCTCACGTCATACACAATTAGTTACATAGCAGTGACTCTCACGTCATACACAATTAGTTACATAGCAGTGACTCTCACGTCATACACAATTAGTTACATAGCAGTGACTCTCACGTCATACACAATTAGTTACATAGCAGTGACTCTCACGTCATACACAATTAGTTACATAGCAGTGACTCACACGTCATACACAATTAGTTACATAGCAGTGACTCTCACGTCATACACAATTAGTTACATAGCAGTGACTCTCACGTCATACACAATTAGTTACATAGCAGTGACTCTCACGTCATACACAATTAGTTACATAGCAGTGACTCTCACGTCATACACAATTAGTTACATAGCAGTGACTCACACGTCATACACAATTAGTTACATAGCAGTGACTCACACGTCATACACAATTAGTTACATTACAGTGACTCTCACGTCATACAAAATTAGTTACATAGCAGTGACTCTCACGTCATACACAATTAGTTACATAGCAGTGACTCTCACGTCATACACAATTAGTTACATAGCAGTGACTCTCACGTCATACACAATTAGTTACATAGCAGTGACTCTCACGTCATACACAATTAGTTACATAGCAGTGACTCTCACGTCATACACAATTAGTTACATAGCAGTGACTCACACGTCATACACAATTAGTTACATAGCAGTGACTCTCACGTCATACACAATTAGTTACATAGCAGTGACTCTCACGTCATACACAATTAGTTACATAGCAGTGACTCTCACGTCATACACAATTAGTTACATAGCAGTGACTCTCACGTCATACACAATTAGTTACATAGCAGTGACTCACACGTCATACACAATTAGTTACATAGCAGTGACTCACACGTCATACACAATTAGTTACATAGCAGTGACTCTCACGTCATACACAATTAGTTACATAGCAGTGACTCTCACGTCATACACAATTAGTTACATAGCAGTGACTCTCACGTCATACACAATTAGTTACATAGCAGTGACTCTCACGTCATACACAATTAGTTACATAGCAGTGACTCTCACGTCATACACAATTAGTTACATAGCAGTGACTCTCACGTCATACACAATTAGTTACATAGCAGTGACTCTCACGCCATACACAATTAGTTACATAGCAGTGACTCTCACGCCATACACAATTAGTTACATAGCAGTGACTCTCACGCCATACACAATTAGTTACATAGCAGTGACTCTCACGTCATACACAATTAGTTACATAGCAGTGACTCTCACGTCATACACAATTAGTTACATAGCAGTGACTCACACGTCATACACAATTAGTAACATAGCAGTGACTCTCACGTCATACACAATTAGTTACATAGCAGTGACTCTCACGTCATACACAATTAGTTACATAGCAGTGACTCTCACGTCATACACAATTAGTTACATAGCAGTGACTCTCACGTCATACACAATTAGTTACATAGCAGTGACTCTCACGTCATACACAATTAGTTACATAGCAGTGACTCTCACGTCATACACAATTAGTTACATAGCAGTGATTCATACGTCATACACAATTAGTTACATAGCAGTGACTCACACGTCATACACAATTAGTTACATAGCAGTGACTCACACGTCATACACAATTAGTTACATAGCAGTGACTCACACGTCATACACAATTAGTTACATAGCAGTGACTCACACGTCATACACAATTAGTTACATAGCAGTGACTCTCACGTCAAACACAATTAGTTACATAGCAGTGATTCACACGTCATACACAATTAGTTACATAGCAGTGACTCACACGTCATACACAATTAGTTACATAGCAGTGACTCACACGTCATACACAATTAGTTACATAGCAGTGACTCACACGTCATACACAATTAGTTACATAGCAGTGACTCACACGCCATACACAATTAGTTACATTGCAGTGACTCACACGTCATACACAATTAGTTACATAGCAGTGACTCTCACGTCATACACAATTAGTTACATAGCAGTGACTCTCACGTCATACACAATTAGTTACATAGCAGTGACTCACATGTCATACACAATTAGTTACATAGCAGTGACTCACACGTCATACACAATTAGTTACATAGCAGTGACTCTCACGTCATACACAATTAGTTACATAGCAGTGACTCTCACGTCATACACAATTAGTTACATAGCAGTGATTCATACGTCATACACAATTAGTTACATAGCAGTGACTCACACGTCATACACAATTAGTTACATAGCAGTGACTCACACGTCATACACAATTAGTTACATAGCAGTGACTCACACGTCATACACAATTAGTTACATAGCAGTGACTCACACGTCATACACAATTAGTTACATAGCAGTGACTCACACGTCATACACAATTAGTTACATAGCAGTGACTCTCACGTCATACACAATTAGTTACATAGCAGTGACTCACATGTCATACACAATTAGTTACATAGCAGTGACTCACACATCATACACAATTAGTTACATAGCAGTGACTCACATGTCATACACAATTAGTTACATTACAGGGACTCACACGCCATACACAATTAGTTACATTACAGTGACTCACACGTCATACACAATTAGTTACATAGCAGTGACTCACACGTCATACACAATTAGTTACATAGCAGTGATTCATACACCATACACAATTAGTTACATTGCAGTAATTCACGCTATACACAATTAGTTATCCTGTAGTAGCTCACACATCAATAAGTACACTTCAGTGACTCACACAATATAAAAAATTTGTTACACTGCAGTGACTCTCAAACACAATTCCTTAACCTGCAGTGATTCACACACCATACACAATTAATTACATTGCAGTGATTGACACACCATTGCAGTGGCTCACACACCACTGCAGTGACTCACACACCAAAGAATTAGTTACTTGCAGTGACTCACACGCCATACACAATTAGTTACATAGCAGCGACTCACTCTATACACAACAACGAATGCACTCACGTGTTTGGAATCGTGGTCTTGAAGATATTTAACATACAATTGCCGGTTTTGTCCCAGATATCCAGGGTGAATTTTTCTCCATTTAGAATTACCACATTTTCTAGGCAGTTGGTTCCAGAACGAGCAAGCTGCTCATTGTCTGCAACATAAATACAGCACAACACTCTGATTATTAGAGCAATTACACTGCTAGGAAACCAGAAAATGTGTTTTACCATAACCCTGGCATTTTGGCTTTGAGATAGGCAAAATACAATGCAATACAAGATTATCCAGATACAGTGTATAAATATATTCACTATTAAGAGTCTAAATGTGTTTATTATTATGGATATGGCTCTGTGCAGACTTTACTAATTAATGGCTCATTCTAAATTCAAATAGGAGACTAACAGCTGTGTGGATGACAATCCTTCCCATAGTAGGCACAGCACCTTGGCTACAAACCTCCCTAAAAGCTTCCCTTCCGTCTATCTTACAAAAATGAGACCAGGTAGAAATGATCAAAGCCTGACCCTACTCTCCTTACAACTCCAAAATAAAATGAGACTTACACATTACACAACAATGCAGATTTCCAGCCAGGATTTGGAATTTAAATAATGTAAGAATAATACAAGATACAAGTATAAGATTGTAGGAGCCAACAGCATATATAAAATTAGCAATATGTTATATACAAAGCAGATAAAACACTTTATAGCAATGGTACACTAAATGCCAGACTGATAATATTAAGTGACACTGTAGCAAAAGGAAGGTCAGTTGCTACAATGTATAAATGTGCATACTGTTGAATAAAGGATCCTTATAAAAAAATTATGAATGTAACAATTGCACAGACAAACGTAATGGGAACTTAAAAATATTCAATGAAGCAAATGGAAATTCACTTATCTTACATAAACATTCTGATTGTTTTGCATTTTATAATGAGTTAAAGCTGCAATATTTTCAAGTATTTGAATCAAAGTATTCACATCCTGCAAGCAGCGGTATCATGAAATATAGCAGAATACTTGGCAGTAAAAGCTACAACATTTAAACAAAGCTTCTCTCATACACAGGAGTACTACTCCAGTGTAATGTCCTGCTCAGGTTTTATACTAAGCTCCTACAGTACAGATACACTAAGATCTCACCTTGCTGTACACACCAGTAGAGCTGAGAAAAAATGTCATCCAGTAAGACATCGCTGAGGACCTCAAAGTACTGCGTGAAGACATCACATATTGCATAGAGGGCGTGATTGCACGTAGTAGTCATCCATTCAGCTTTCTAAAACACCACAAGTAAGAACATACAATGAGTACATGTCACTTACCGTCAAATATAAGTGTCAGGCCTGGACAGCCACCATTGCCGTCTTGTTGCTAACTGAATATATTATATACACATAAGTGCCATTTTTTCACCACTTAAATGGCGAAAACACATAAGACTCGTGATAAACACGCGGGTGAAATGTTTTGGGAGAATTATTTTGAACGAAATAGGGGGAAAAAAAACAACATTGTAAAAAAACGGGGATAATCCCTGTTTTTCGACGATCGCGGCTATCCATTAGCGCCTGAACTATGTTAGGAGCTAATTGGATACCGCGCTAAATCTCTTACACTTATGCTAATACTATAGAAATATTGCGACTACAATGTATCCACATTACTGTGATACAGCAATCGGTCTGCAGCAATAAAACATACTTCCACATCACCTTTTAAGGGGAAGGCGATTACTGTGACTATTGATTTGAAAGTGCCAAAAACCTATTAATAACACTACCTGGCCAATATTAATTGTGCGCTTTATTTTTTAGCACTTACTACTACCACTGTGAAGAGCCACATCATGTTATACACCAGAGGCATATGCTTCTATTGTAAAGGAGGAGTATATGCTACCCCTGGAGATAAGGGCACATATGCAGTGTACGGCCACCTCAGCACATCAATTGTACATATGGTGAAAATTGTACTGTTTAATGTTACCTGCCCTCAGTGGGAGGTTTTTTTTTTTCAAATACCATTATCTGTGTCAGCAACTCACCTCGGTCTGCTGCTCTGGGAGTTTCATGTTATCAAAGATTCTAAAGACAATTCTGAACAAATCCTGCCACCAGTGTTTCTCAAATGTATGTCCATATGTCTTCATTACCTCAAACATGACGGTCAGACCCCTGGCAATAAAAAGACCGTTACACAAAAGAACACTTCTGCACACACATATTCACTCGAATACATGCAAATACCTGTTGCCTACAAAGTGGAGGCAGACATTTTGGGAACACAAGTTTCACTAGAAACTTGTGATATACAGTATCTAAGGTAATCGGTCCTTTACTTAGTGATGTCACTGGTACCTAATGAAATGAAATGGATCAGCCAACAAAATGGCTTGATTGTGTGTGTGTGTGAGACAAGAGCGTGTGTGCGTGTGTGTGACAAGAGCGTGTGTGTGTGTGTGTGTGTGTGTGACAAGAGCAATTTAAACACTAACAAATTAAGGGAGTAGTAAAAATGCGGTTGCTGAGAAATGACATATTACACTAGAACATGCTGAAACTGAACGTTGATTGACATGCAATTAACCTGTAGCATTTGCCAAGATGCACCTTTCCTGGCCCTAAATATACCAGAGATACAGTAGTGTTTTTAACATTCATGTGGAGAATCAGATGCATTTTCACACTGTGCATACCTGTGATTTTAGTACAATTACATCTTTGCAAATATATATATATATTTTCCGTGTCTAAATGAAAGTGTGTGAATTAACACGTGCATTTTATTTTGCAGTAAAATATTTAAAGGAGAAAACAAAGAAAGTCAACGCTCCCAATTAGCTAAAGTGTACTAGGTGCGCACACAAGCAGCCACACACACAGACACAGACAGACACACAGACAGACACACACAGACACACACACACACACACACAGACAGACACACACACAGACAGACACACACACAGACAGACACACACAGACAGACACACACACACACAGACACACACACACACAGACACACACAGACACACACAGACACACACACAAGTCCTGGTCGCACTCCTAAGACAAACTGCACAAACTGGAGTGCTTGGCACATAAGCATTGGTAGTGATAGTAAAAAAGGAGCCAGCACATCCATTTAAATGCAAAAAAATTTATTAATGTTCAATAGCAATAGAAAACATGATGAAGTTCACCATAATAGCACATATATATGTAGACGGTCAGGTACCAAACAAGAGAAGCCAGGGTGGTCAAATACACTTGCCAAAGCTGTCACAGTGCATGGGAACATGAATTCAGTTAGCCGTCCAACAGCTGTTTCGGTGCATCCAGCGCCTTCATCAAGGACATCATAACTGACATATCGCGGCAACATATATACCCAACCTCATAAATGACAATCTCACTCACCTGCGGAAAGGCGCACACCCGCAGCCTTCTCCAAAGAACCCGGAAGCGCGGCTAAATACACGTGCAACTTGCCGTGTGTAAACATCCGGAACAGCCGGACGTCACATCAGGAAGTGACGTCACGGGTGTCATGACAACCAAATACAATAACAACCAGCGTTGTTGAACAAACAGATGCATCAAATAATGCGCTGCAACAAAGAGGCACAGCTACATAAAAGTAGAATGTAAACAACGCTCATCAGTGAGTTAGCCAATGAGTAGGGTATAGATGATGCCACGATAAACACATTATAGTATAGTACCAACAGACAGACAAACACAATAGACAACATAGAACATGGATGTGGCATAACAAATGTACACATATACAAATAATGAATAATCTAAGAACAATCTAGAACCATATATCACCGCATAGGTTATTTTAAAGGAAGCAATTCAAGTATTGTCCCTCATTAAGCCCATTGGGTACAACAGTGTTTAAGCGGTCAATCCAATAGCATTCCTTCTGTAACAATGCCCTATTCCTGTCACCCCCACGTCACAGAGGGGGGATACGGTCAATTGGCATGCATTTAAATTCTCTCAGTGTGTGTCCAAGTGTGGCAAAATGTCTCGCTACCGGTGGTGTATTGAGATCCACCGAGACAAGGGCTTTTTTAATAGAGGACCGATGTATCGCGATCCTCTCCTTAAGTGCGCGAATGGTCTTTCCCACATAGAGAGAGTTACAGGGACATCTGATTAAATATACCACAAATCGGCTATTGCAGTCAAGATGATGTCGGATTTCATATTTGGTACCAGACTTGGGGTCAAAAAAATGATCACCCAAAATTAAAAATTGGCAATTGACACACCCATGGCATTTAAAGGCTCCATTTTTAGCAAGTAACCAATTTTTATTCCTTATTGGTCCTATATCCGACTTGGCAAGCACGTCTTTAAAGTTCTCACTTCTCTTATAGCAAAAGAGGGGTTTATTCATACAATTTCGACCGATAGTTTCATCAGACTGCAAAATGTGCCAATGACGTAAGATCGTGTCCCGAATATGTCTGGAGGCAATTGAATATGTTGATGAAAAAATCATCCGATCCTTATCAGACTTAGATTGTTTGGTAACCAATGTCCTCACGACTAATACTCAAACATCTTGAAATAGCCTCATCAATTTCCACATCTGGGTAACCTCTGTCGAATCTCTGTCCCATCTCCCACAATGCAGTGGATAAATCCTCAATATCAGAGGTAATGCGCACTACTCGCAACAACTGCGAGAAAGGAAGCCCTTTCTTCAATGGTGCCGGATGAAAGCTGTCAGCCATAAGAAGAGTGTTTTTATCAGTCTCCTTCCGATAAATTTTAGTGGACAATATACCATCACAATTGGACACACAAACATCAAGATAGTTTATAGTAATGTTACTAAAAGCCAATGTAAACCTAATATTGGTGTCCAAACAATTGAGAGTGTCTATGAATTGAGTCAGGAGTTCAGTTCCTCCAGTCCACACTACGAAAAGGTCATCTATATAGCGTACGTAAAAGAAAATAAATTCTGAAAAAATAGGATGCGACATGATGTGTTGATTTTCATACATATACATATATAGATTTGCATACGATGGGGCCATATTAGACCCCATCGCAGTTCCTCTGAGTTGTAAATAAAAAGAATTTTCAAATAAAAAATAATTTTTACGTAAAACTATATCCATTAACAGTAATATAAACTCTACGCAAGGACCTTTGTAGTGTGGACTGTTGGAAATTAAACTCCTGACAGACTCAATACCATCAACAAGGTCAATGTTGGTATATAAACTTGTTATATCAAGAGTAACCAATAAACTGCCCTTAGGTATAGGGCCCAAGTTATCCAATTTTTTAAGGAAATCAGTCATGTCCTTAAGGTAATATTCCGTATTTTGAACAACTGGCTGCAGCCAGAAATCAATGTATTGAGAAAGGGGTTGACATAATGAACCAATGGAGGATATGATGGGTCTACCGGGCGGCTTTACCAAAGTCTTGTGAATTTTAGGCAAGACATATATCAATGGTATTCTCGGGTGAGACTGTGTCAGAAATTGCCCTGTAGACTCATCAATCCAACCATTCAACAGACCAAGATCAATGATCCCATCAATCTCTTTTTTGTACACATAGGTTGGATCGTAGCTAGTTCCCTATAACATGAGACATCCGATAATTGTCTCCTGATTTCTCCTATATAAACTGTTCTATTGAGAACCACTATCGATCCACCTTTATCCGAAGAACGAATAATTATATCAGGATTATTCTTTAAAGACATCAATGCCTGATTCTCAATCTGTGTTAAATTAGAACATGATATCTTCTGTTTCCTAATAAATGGCAGTGTATCCCTTTTTACCAAATTAATGAACGTCTCAATGGATGCATTAGTACCAGGAGGGTCAAAACAGCTTTTAGACTTAAAACCCTTGTTCTCAATAGCTGAACCCGTATGTCTATTGAAATAATCTCTTTGAGTTTGAGGGAGCGATGAAAACGGTAAAGCTCCACCTCAATATCAAATACTTGTTGTTTATAAGTCTTAGCAAAAGAGAGGCCTTTAGATAGAACGGCCGTGTCAGCGGCGGACAATGGGTATGTAGATAAATTGAATATTACTCTTTCTTTTTGCTTCTTGTCCCCGTTTTTACATTTTTGGGAACCTCCCCCACCGCCCCTTCTGATTGGCCTTTTGGGTCTTGACGCCTGCTCCTCGTGATCGAGCCTCCTAAAAAAGACTTAGGTTGAGATTGATCTGAGTCACTAGCTGATGTGTTGATATCAGAGAAATACCTATCCACTCTATTTCTCCTAAACCTATTACCCCCTCTCCAATTTGGTTTTGAATCACTTCCCTGCAGCCAACCATAGACACGTGATTCCTTATAGTCATCTTTAACCCTCTTATATTTTCCTTTTTTAAAAACAAGCAATTCTGTATGAAATAAATTCACAGCACTCTCAAGCTTGGACAACCAATCCACTGCGGTATAAGATTTAAGAATAGCTATTCCAGAGTTCTCACAAGCAAGAATTTCTTTATCCAACAACAACAAATCTATATTCACTTGTTCAATAACCAGTATCATTAGCTGAAAAGAACAATCATTAAAAATTTGGCACCATTGCTTACAGAAACCCACGTTAGATCTACCAATCGTGGGTTGATTCTTGATGCGGAAGCCCCTGGGTATAACTTTTTCTTTGTAGTATTGCGATAATGTAAGCCCGTGGAGATTTAATTCCACCTTTCTTTTTTTCAATTTCAATAAAGTACACTTCAGACTGGCTGTCCACATCAAAAGCTAATGAAGTGGTGTCAGAGAACAAAATTCTTGAAATGTCCTGGTTATCAAATCTCTTGACATCAGTCAAATCGTCCACATGTTTAGTAGCCACATCCATGTTACCACGAAAATGTGATAGTAACACTCAAAAAACAGAAATTTAAAAAATAAATAAATATATTTTTGTAAAACGTGGGTGCTGACTAGCATATTATATGTTACATAGAGACAAGTCCTATACACGGCATGTTGCACGTGTATTGAGCCGCGCTTCCGGGTTGTTTGGAGAAGGCTGCGGGTGCGCGCCTTTCCGCAGGTGAGTGAGATTGTCATTTATGAGGTTGGGTATATATGTTGCCGCGATATGTCAGTTATGATGTCCTTGATGAAGGCGCTGGATGCGCCGAAACAGCTGTTGGACGGCTAACTGAATTCATGTTCCCATGCACTGTGACGGCTTTTGCAAGTGTATTTGACCACCCTGGCTTCTCTTGTTTGGTACCTGACCGTCTACATATATATGTGCTATTATGGTGAACTTCATCATGTTTTCTATTGCTATTGAACATTAATATATTTTTTTGCATTTAAATGGATGTGCTGGCTCCTTTTTTACTATCACTACCAATGCTTATGTGCCAAGCACTCCAGTTTGTGGAGTTTGTCTTAGGAGTGCGACCAGGACTTGTCTCTCTCTCTATATATATTATATATATATATATATATATATATATATATATATGTATATATCAAGCATTTATATAATTAGGATCTAGTTTCATCGCTGCAGACCAATATCCTAATATATACTATTTTTTAAGGTAACAAAACACACGGCTAGTGTTCTTTCTAGCACCCTGCACCTGTTCCTATTTCCTGCCTGGGGTGTCGCTCTCTGCACTGGTGCTTCTAGCACACTCTGGTCTGTATCTCAGCAGTTTGTTGCATCATCTGAGTGTGCTAGAAGCACCAGAGCAGAGAGCGACACCCCAGACAGTAAAGCGGAATTGCATGCTTTGTGACAGGTGCAGGGTGCTAGAATGAACACTACACAGCTATATTGCATAGATACAAAATGAGTGCAACGCCAAATGACAGAACTGGGTCTCATCCCGCTGTGGCCAGCCTTAGCACGCTGACAAGCTGCACTTTCACAGGTGTAACTTTCAGGGATATCACCGGTTGCTAGTGAGCTGCAGAATCATGAATATTAGTTCCCTCTAGAACAGAGGTTCCCAAACGCGGTCCTCAAGGCTCCCCAACAGCTCAGGTTTTAGAGATATCCTTGGTTGAGCACAGGTGACTTAATAAGTACCTCAGTCAATAATATTTAATCATCTGTGCTTAATCATGGATATCTCTAAAACCTGAACTGTTGGGGAGCCTTGAGGTCCGCGTTTGGGAACCTCTGCTCTAGAAAATGACATTGATGTCTCCAATGTTTGAATTTAAAAAATATACATTTATAGTGCATTGCTTAGTTGTATGTTTCTTGCAATGATTGCAAAGAAAGTATTTATATTGGATTTAATAGTTTAAATAAGAAGCCCTCAATCCAAAACAAATATGTATGATGTGCATACTAAACAAGTCCCATTTACTACCGTATGTGACAAAGAGAAAAAAGCAAGTAAATGGAATGTAAAAAATAAATATCTATAACTGGTATAGCCATTTTCTAGCTGCATAGCAACACAAGCATCGGCAGTAAGAACTAAGTGTGTACCGCATATCATCTGCTGTTACAGAGGATGTGGCTAAAGTTCTGATATATAAATATACCCTAACAGGGATACTATAGTGAAACATTACTTAGTTAAAAAAAAGTTTTGTACAGTTCTTATTGCCTAGTAACATATGGCAATATGCCAAGAGGGGGAAGGTGGAAATGTGATAGCTACAAATCCAGCTAATGGAGCATACACACGGTCAGATTTGTCAGACTTGTCAGATTTGTCAGATGAACGATTGAACGATTTGAACGATTTGAATGATTTTACCAAAGTTTTGAACGATTTGAACGATTTCAACGATTGAACGATTTTTGACTGCATTAAAATGAATGGAATCGTCCAAGTCTGACTGCAAACACATCAGATGTCAGATATCGTTATCTGACAAACGGGAACGCGCATCGTTGATCGTCCATCGTTCAGGCATGTCAGATATGTCAGATTTTCCTTCAGATATGAACGACTGAACGATTTTTAAATCGTTATCGTTCATATCTGAAGGAAAAATCTGACCGTGTGTATGCACCATTAGATGTAACAAACATTACCAGCAAGGACCTTTGTGCAGGGTGATAGCTCTGAATAGGATTTACTGAACACTAAAAGCATGATAAATGGAAAATAAATGCTGCCTATACATAGGATATATCTTGCTGCATTTCGATGAGGCAGAGGTGCTTTTGTGTAAGAGCGCAGTGGTGGCGGATAAAGGCACTAGGAATCTAACTTTTTTTTCTCCTTAAATGTGTTTTGTAGGAACGCCATATTGGAGAGTGCTGCTGTCTTCTATTGTCAGACATTGCAGTCTGGGGGCCAAATTCAGGAAGCAGTGGGGGTTGCAAGAGCTCCTGGGAGGCCTGTCTAAATAGCACCTTTAGGACATTTTTAGATTATATTCTCCAAAAATAAAAGTAGCAGGATTGTAAGAATGGAGTCACTTTATAATATATTTTATGGTTTCAGCATATCCCATTAACACACTAAGATACAAGAAGCTAAATACCATCAAACTCATAATTAAGATACAAAAATTAAGAATTAAGATAAACCCTAAAAACAGCCCTGACATAAAAAGCCCATCAGACCGCACCAGTCCACTAATAGGGGTCAATTTACTTAGCCGCGAGAAGGGACGAGTAGCCGTTGCAACTGGACTTGCCTCCCTCGCTGCCCATTCTTCCCCCTGACTCGCATTGGTTTGTACAAAGCTCGGCCTATGGGGGCTGTGAACAAAAAGTCTATAGCCGCACTTACTTGCGGGATGAGCTACCTTGCGGCTAATTGAATCTAACGTATAGACTGAAGCACAGCAGCCCTTCTGGCAAGTGCCAGACTACCATTTTGTGATGTCACACAGACCACAGTCCCAAATATTATTTCCTGCGACCTCTGTTATGTTTATCATTTGGAAGGACAAATATAATAATAAAGGGCCATTTAAACAGTGTGACGAGATGTTGTTAAAAAATTTACTGATAAATTTGTCCAAGCAAAGAATTAGTGCTCCCCCACTAAAACATTTAGCCTTCTAATTCATGATGGTGCCATAGTCTAAGCCAGTGGTTCCCAAACGCGATCCTCAAGGCTCCCCAACAGTTCAGGTTTTAGAGAGATCCATTGTTGAGCACAGGTGGTTAAATCAAATTGACTGAGGTACTAATTAAGCCACCTGTGCTCAACCATGGATCTCTCTAAAACCTGAACTGTTGGGGAGCCTTGGGAACCTCTGGTCTGAAGCTGGCCACACACTAGACCAACTTACATCCAACCAGCCAACTTGTTGATTGGTTGGAATGAAAATCTGGTAATGTATGGGAGTAAATGATGATCAGCAATTTGCTCCTAAATGCCAGAAAACAGATGAAAATGGTCGTTCAGACAAGTTTGATCTAAACAATTTGTTCAAACAACAGTTTTGTTCCATTTTCCAGTGTTTGGGAGCAAATTGATGATTGTATACCTTACCAGATTTTCATTCCAACCAATCAACTAGTTGGCTGGTTGGACAGATAATCTTTAGATGTGTGGCCAGCTTAAGCATTGGTCATGTGTCAGTAAATAGCCAGTGTGCAAGTAAGAATATAAGCCCTTCCCTTTACACTGTGATTATGATAACATATTGTCTTTTCCACCAAAGCACAGCCATCCAGACACATTTTCTACAATAAATCCATTGAGTATTTTGTTTCCATCATGTGCTGCAGAAAACAAGCTGTTGACATGTTTAAAACACTGTTATGACATGTTATAGATCATACACAGAGTGTTACAGAGGGAAACGACTTTGTCTGATGCATATTCTGATTTATATCCCAATAGAGTGAAATGTTCCTGATAACACAAATATAAAACAAGCAGAGTGTTATAAATACCTTTAAAACTGGAATTGCAAATACTGATTGTTACCTGGTTCTTACATCTAATTTGCATCTGTTGATGATGCAGGACAACTCGAACAGGATGGGAAACCATCCCCTCACCCAGACACGGTCTTCAGGGGCTACATTCATATCATCACTTGTGTACTCCTTGAATGCCTGTAAGACAGAGCAAGGTATTATTACTTATATGTGAGTGGATCAGCTTTTTTTAGCTATATATTACAAAGTAAACAATGTGTGGTTGTTTTAGCGACATTAAAAATGGGTTAAAACAAGATAATAACACTATATTTAAGGATAAGGAGATGGGGATGGGTGTCACAGTGGTCAGCATTACTGGCTTGCAGCACTGTGGCCTCGGAGGCAATGCCAACCAAGTTCGTTGTACAGTTCTGTGGAATATTGGCGTTACACAAATAAATAGTAACAATAGGTACAGCCATTAGTTTTAAGCCACAAAAATATCAAAATAGCAGAACACAAACATTTATAAACAAGGGTGAAAAGTGGGTAAAAGAAGCAGCGATCACTCTCTCACAGGAAGTAACATGCATGGGTCATGTTATCTGGTATAAAGAACAGCAGCCCATACATTCAGAAGGGTTATCTACTTTTCGTCAACTACATGCTTATTTAGCCTGTCACCACCAAGCAGCAATAGGGCTGTACTGCAGGAAGTATGGACAGCTTTCTATACCATCTGTGACACGCAGCATCTCTGCAGCAAATTAAGCCACACAAGTATCCTACTGAAATGTTTCATTGGCAAGGGTCTATTATACACTGAGATCCATACCTGAGGCCGGTCAGACACATATTTAGCACAATGGCGGATCAGACGTATGGCTTCCATGCTGGTGTCCGGGAACGCTGCGTTACATGCAAACTCAGACAGACATTTCACTGCATCCTGAAAGGAATCAATGGTGGCAGGAAAGTGTTTCTCAAACACCAGGGCTGGGAGAAAGGAGAGAGGGAACAATGTCACAGTAAGGCCATAGAAAACTAGAACGCCTATATATAATAGAAAAAAAATATTAATAAACAAACAACCCATAAATAAGGAAATTATACAGGACCAAAGACATACTGCAGAAACCAGGATTACGTTAGTGCTGTAGATGCAGTCTCTGTGACGGCTATTACTTACGGCCATTGTTGCTACATTTCTGTACATTTCATTTGCGTAAAAAGTGTCTCTGTCATTAGTAATGAGTAATTATTAATGAGATCCCTGAACCCGCAAGATCCTGACAGAAGACAGGAAACTGAAGGGGGTGCAGAGTATTTAGATGATCCTGAGTGCCGGCCTCCCTTACCCAACCCTTGCAAAGTAGTCATTTATGGGGGATTTGTTATTATTGAAATAAAACGTGTAAAGTGCAACCTCTGGCCATCCTGACTAGACTTAGTGACGTTAGAAGCAGGCTACACCACTAGCAGGCCTGCTGAAACCTCTAGTTATATAGCACATAAACATGCGGCTTATGGGTAAGTCTATACAAATATAACAACTGTTTGCAGGGAGAGTACTCCACAAAGCCCAGTCATTCAGTCACTACCATACATGAAATGCAGTATAAAGCCAGCACACATCTGTCCTGCAGCTAACTTTGTATGAATTGAAAAGCATTACACATGTCTGTAGTATATGCTATTACATTTCATGCTCTGAATACCCGAAGCATTTAATAATAAGGAGCTCTGCAAAGTTGCACACAGCCAGAGCTTCCATTACATGGCTTTCTACAATTCATTTTACATTCGATTGTTATTTTTCTGCATTTGCTGCAATTGTCAGGCTAGCGCCATGCATCAGCCAAATACTCACTGACGATATGCCCAGTGGTCTGAAAAGCCAGCTCCACTATGCTCTCATCCTGGTCTGACGCAGCCAAGTGAAAAACAGAGAAGATGTTCTTCCAGCCTGAGCGAATGTTAGCAGCTTGGGAATTTACCATCTGTGCAATACAGCGGACAACCATGTCCCTAATGGTGGGTGACCTTAATGCAAAGACAACACACTGCATGAGAATGTGGCTTCAGCCACGGGTTTGTTATGGGTGTACATTGTAATGCCTCATTTCCATAAATAAACAACTTATATCCATTTAATATTGTACTAATCAAACAGTTTTACCTTACTCTTCATTATGCATATATAGAAAATATATTTTCAACTTGAAACGAACATTAGTTTTCAGGATAATGAAATATACAATTAAATATAAAC
The DNA here is from genome assembly GCA_031769625.1 of Taudactylus pleione. Taxonomy (NCBI): domain Eukaryota; kingdom Metazoa; phylum Chordata; class Amphibia; order Anura; family Myobatrachidae; genus Taudactylus; species Taudactylus pleione. The sequence continues at coordinate 28,937,324 of JAUIMM010000113.1, read as the reverse complement.
TGTGGGTGTAATTATTTCGGTGCTAATAAGATTGTTAGATTGTCAATGATTAAATATACACTTTGCACAAACTAAAAATGTAACTTAAACTCACACATTGTCTGTGTTTGGAGGGATGGAAGAGTCTATACATAACATGTACAGTATAATAATAATAATAATAATAATAATAATAATAATAGTAAAATAAATCTGCAGCACCTGCTTTGACAATTCATGTGCACTGCATAGGTGTAAGGCCCTTCCCTTTAAGCAAGTCACAAACACCAATCTAGTTGGGAAAATTAAGGTTTTGTCTCATGTTAAATACAACACATTCTATGAGAAATCCCTGAATGCAGAGTATGGTGGCACATACTGTACTATAGTGCAGGGGTAGGCAACCTGAGGCACTCCACCTGACGTGGTACTATAAATCCCAGCATTTCCTGCCACAGTTTTGCAGTTAGGCAATGCTAAAACAGTGGCATGGCATGCTGGGATGTGTAGTTCCACAGCAGCAGAAGTGTCACAGGTTGCCTACCCCTGCTATAATGCAGGGCAAGATCCAAAATGATCAGAGTTAAAGCATAACTTCAATCACTTGAACTATGATGTAAGGTTACAATGAAACATAACTTTACTTCAATTGCTTGTATGTACCCTAGTTCAAATAATACTAAAAATTTTATCTTTCTGGTTTCCTTATCTGCAATTCAGTTATAAATGTAATTATGTAAATTACCAATCAAAACAATGACTAAAAAATAAAAAAAAAACTCAAAAGGAAGCCAGAAAAATAAAGCAATACACTTAGTTAAAAGTTGCAACAGGGCGCATATTAGTCAATAAATACCACCCAAATCTTTACATTCATTTCTAAAATTGAGTTGGTCACCTAAAAAGGTAAAAAAACTAAAAAAACCACAACAGAAAGAAAAACACCATGCAAATAAAACATCATGCACTCACCTATTTCTTTTCATTATGTGCTCGAATGGCCTTAAGAAATCTTTCTGGAAGCGGAAATTTGCAAGCTCTCCTTTTTCTAAAAATTTCATAGAAAGCTGCCTTAGAGAATCCACTGCAAAGATCGCAACGTCCTCGTTAGGATTGCAACCGACCTGAGAAAAGAGACCCACATCTCACACACATGTTTATCAACTGCATCTGAGGCTTGTAAGTGTGGTGGAACTACAAGTCACAGCAAGAAAATGATCTCAATTACTGAACCGGTTAATAGTGCTACTGTTGTAGAACTCGTATAAATTCAGCACATTATACTGTATATAGGGATCTTCCTGTGTATTCAGTTCTTGTTTTTTGTTTTCTATACTGGTTTATATCCAGCTTAGCGACATGGCATGTCTTGTAAGTCAGAGGCATAATGTAGTCCCATATCAACACATCTACTGTACCAAGCATCATGGGGGAACTGGAAGGTCATTGTCAAAGGTGTTGAAGCCGGATGATTGGCTGAGACCAGATCTTAAAATTAATATCGAGCAACGCCATTTTAGGTTGCCCCTGACGACGCCATCTTGTGTCGTGAGCATGAAACCATTGTGTGTGATACTAATATGCTATTATTAGCATTGTGCGATCGCATTGCCACTGCATACTGTTTAAAATCCTATAATATCCCATACGCACGAATATACATATAAATATATATATTTAAAGACTTCATATATTCAGTGATGACAGACATGTCTTGTGGACAAGTTTGTGACAAATAATTAAGAATACACAAGGATACTGTGAGCGTTTGCTCTGCATACAGCTACAGTGTGTCTGTGACAATTGAAGTATAACACAGACACTGATATGCTCAGAAGGAGAGTTCTGAATGTGGGTTTGGAATCAATGGTCAGACATTTAGCTATCGTTAACAATTGTAGGCCTTGTGTCCAATGCTGATGTGGTTAAGTAGAACTAACAGTTGTATTCTGGATAAACATAGGAAAATCTTTTGTTAAAATTATCAGACTGTTTGCCAAAGCTTGCTCCATCTATGAACAGGACAAACTCCATTGTCTGTCATTCTTTAGCTCAGGCAGAAGTAATATTGATAGTAGCCAGTCACTGTTTGAAACTATATATATATATATATATATATATATATATATATATATATATATATATATATATATGCACTTAAACGATCGCATGTGCATCCACAATGTGTGCACGCATATAGAAACACACCCAGCGCACCTTTTACGCTGCATGAAGACACACAACGCATACTTACATATAATTATAAATATACACACCCTCATAAAAGGTTCCTGCACATTATGGTTTATATTAAAGTTATTAATTATGATGTAAAATGTATGTATTTGATATTAATGGTATACAACATGCTAGACATCGCATGTTTGGTACTAAACTGACACACTGTTTATTTCCAGATATCTGAACCTATCAGCGAGGGAGTCGCATCTTGCGTTCGATGGTTATGGAATATAGGAAATTATTGGTTAGAATGTATACACTGTAATGCAGTGTCTCTTATCTAGTTTAAATCAACTAAAGAAAGACAATGTAATCTGGAGAATTGGGACATACCCCTAGAGAACTGTCCTATGAACTACAGCGTACTACAAAGACCAAGAACCAATGGAATTATGTTTGTCTGTCTACATTGTTGTTATCATGATCTGTTAGGGTATATAGCCTGTGTCCCGGTCCCAGTTAGTAGCCATCCTCTTGGATGACCACAGACCTCAGGATTGATGACTGTAACTGGGACCCGTGCCCCTGCGTAATGTATCGACTGTACCTTACGTATTTAATAATCCTTTGCGCTAGGGATGTGCAGGCTCGGATAGGTTCGAGTTTGCACGTGGAGTTCGGATTTTTCCCTCCAAAAAACGGATCTCAGAACGAGGCAAAACGTCATCTTACATGGACGAACATCATCATTCCTGGACAAAAGACCAGGAATGATGATGTTCGTCCATGTAAGATGACGTTTTGCCTCGTTCTGAGTTCCGTTTTTTTGGAGGGAAAAATCCGAACTCCACGTGCAAACTCGAACCTATCCGAGCCTGCACATCCCTACTTTGCGCTCATTGTTTAGATCAAAGTGCGTAATACTCTTATTGTAATAATAACTTTTGTGCTTTGGAACCACACTCAAAGTCTGGAAAGCAATTATTTATTGTGCAACTTGCAACGCTAATTAGCGATATTTGGGTATAAAGGTTATTAGGTATTCATAAAGGAGATCCAATAATTGCTGAAAGCAGAGGACCCTTGTCCCAACATTTAAGGTGCGTATCCACTAGCAGATAGTGGAATGACAGTACGATTACAGCTTTGTAATTGTACAGTCGTTCCTCTTCCCCTGCAGTGCCTATACTGAACGATATGTCATTCAGTGTAGGCACCCTCCCTCATCCCTGAACATGGTCAATCTGTCGTTATCGGCAGATTGACCAGCATGTTCCGGCGATGATTGATGTCGAAAACGATCAGCGGGAGCACGCATCGCTGGTCGTTTTTGACATTTTAATCTGCAAGTCTATACGCTGATAGAGACCTAAACAGTACATTTTACAACTGAATGTCTTCAATCAAAAACCCAGTTCAATCCTACTCATTCCGTTCAAACACAAGTAACATAAGAGGGAGTATTGTTACTACAGTGTTGTGCACACATCAAATGACACAACTGTATGTTCTACAATAAAACTGAAATAAATGTAAAGCTGGGTACACACTAGGCGATATGTCGCGCACTTTCGCGGATCTGGCTGACATATTCTCATCGGGCAGTGGGTACCCACTACGCGCGGCCGTACGTGCTCCCTCTAGTCGCCCATCGGAGTCCTTCCATCGGCCTGCATGTAGGACCGATGGAACGGCCCTGATGCAGACGCCGGCACAGTCGAATGAGCCGATGTCTGACATATTGGGCGGTTGGTCACCACATGGTATAGTGTGTACTGCCCACCTAATATATTGTGCGGTCTGGTGTCGCATCGCTTGGTACACACATAGGCAAGTGTGTACCCAGCTTAACAGTCTAGTACCTGTAATATTTTGATTGATTGATGCTAGTTACAAAATATTAGCTGAACTAGACATCCTAGGTGAAACAATGCAGTGAAACACGGTCACATTTCTACTTACACAGAAACTAGATGATAAAAGTTGCCTTTAGGAATTTTCACACCAGTAATATATGAGTATGTGGTACCAGTAACTGACAAACACACTTCACCTTATTAAAATGATCTCCGATGACCTCCCATATCCTAGACCACTGCAGTCTGATACGGCCCATGTTGTAGTACGAGATCTCTACAATCTTCTGTAAGCTAAACATACGCGGGTGTGTGGGGGACACCAGTTCATCCATCGATACAGAACACAACCAGCGCACAAAATCCACTGCAAGCACAGAATTTACTCAAGTTACACAACAGAAGAAGAAAATCTAACTGAAAAAATGCTAGCGCAACACAGAACAATGCAAAAATGTACAGGAATAATAAAAGAGCATGCCAACTGTCCATCATTGGTGTGCACTGTACATCTATGAATGACTTACCTATAGCATTTCCATCCAGCCTTGTGGATCCAGTGAATATCCTGTGAGAGGAGAAATCATTTTAATTGTACACATAAAGCAGATGTTGATAAATGTAAAAAGCTCAGGAATGTACACACGTAAACATTCTACAATTCAATAACAATACGCAGAACTAAACATTACTTAACAAAAAATCTTTGACAAAGAAAACAGGGCAAAACCGGGTATAAGTCACATCATTTTATTTGTATCTCAACCAAAAGGGGAATATAAATGCTAGCTTAGGTTTTATATGACCACTATGTGCAGGCTACATACAGACTTAGAGAGTTGTGTCTGCGACCTCTTTGTGTGCTGCCATATTTGGGCCTTTCTGGACCGAAGCACACCCTTAATGACTTCATGTAACACCCCTCAAATATTCCATGTCATTAGTCTACACCCCAAAAGTCATTACATTCAGAGAGCATTATCGGTCTTTAGTTACACTTACAGGAGATAAAGGGATTATGAAGGGAAATCAAACCATGGAACTGGAGCAATTGGTGAATAGCGAGCAAACTTGCTAAAGTGATTATAAAACCTAGGTACAGTCTTCTAATGATAACATTTTTGTACATTCAACATTATCATTATTATGTTAGACAAATACAAAGTGATAATAAACAGACAGGGATAAATTGCTTTAACAATAAGACAGGCACAGGGTGAGTACATAGAGTGCATGGGGAAACAGGGAAGCAGGTATAACCCAGGAGTGAGGCACCAGTCCAGATGTAAATCTAGGGGAGAGTAAAATACTGTACATCAGTGCTTGATCTGTTGCCTAAACTTCATGGTAACCACATACAGATGTGTCCTCATACATCTAGCCTCCTTGCGCGTTAAACTGCTCTTCTAATCGTGCCATGCCGTTGCGTGACTTTGTAGCGCCGAGCATCTTTTTACCTTCAAATGCGTCTTATTCAAACATTGATGCGAATAGCTAGCACAAGCAGCTTCTGCTGATTAAAATGAAATGTGGCATGTTCTCTGTGCGTCTGCGGGTGTATCTGCATGCGAAACGCTACGTTACAGTGTTACAGTCGCTGACTCTGTAACGTAGCATTTCATACCCGCAGACGCACGGGGAACATAGGCATGCCGCACATCATTTTAATCAGCAGAAGACGCATGTGCTAACTATTCAAACCACTTGTAGCGCATGGAGGATAGATGTATGTGGACACATCTGTATATAAAATATACACCAAGAACCATAGGGTAATAACAGTATAGTTATTCATGGCTTTTTCACATATGTGGGAGATCAACAAACATAAGGGAACATTGGTTTTTGCGCATAGTGCTAATTTCAGCAGGTAATGGAGAATAGGTCACATATTGTATTGGACAGCATCCCGACAGCAGCTGGCCGAAGGGAGGAAATCCCGACAGCAGAGGTAAGTATAGCTAACCCTCCCCTCTCCCCCCCTAACCCACCTTTAGGGGTGTCTAACCCTAACCTCCCCCCCTAGTGCCTAACCCTAACATCCCCCCGTTAGCGCCTAAACCTAACCCCCCCTCCCCGCACCCTAAACCTAACCCTCCCGGGTGGGGCGGATGCCTAATCCTAACCTACCCCCGGGGGTGCCTAACCCTATCCGCCCCTTCCCCTAACCTAACCCTAATCCTCCCTGGGGGGTGCCGAACCATAAGTCCCCCTGGGGTGCCCTAAACCTAACCCCCCACCTCCCCAAGGCTAAAAGGAGGGGCGCCCGCACCTGCCCCGTTCAGGCCTGCGTCGTTCTGCATTCCGGCATTGGCATGACAGGTGTCAGAATCTTGACGCCTGTCATAAATCCCTAGCTGGCATTCCAGCATCGGGATTGTGACCGGCGGCCGCAACATAACATCCCATTGTATTCCATTCTGGCCATCATAGGGATCAATGACCCCTACAACAACCACTTTTTCCTCTGATAGAAGCATTCCCTGCACACACTAAAATAACTAGGATTGAGGATGACATATGACAAAGCTGGTTGGTAAGGTCACAGGGCGTTATGCAGGCTTGATGGGCACTATAACACCCTGATACAGATACTTTGTTATCATATTTATCCTCTATGGGCCTGTCCCATTGCTTTTGTCATTTTATACTTGCCGTTATACAGTACAGCAATTTGTTGCCATTATTGACTGTGAATTCCACTCAACTCTACAATCAGTTGCAATTGAAGCAATAACGGAAAACAATGCCTGACCCCTTCCTCTGCTACCATATCATACATTTTAATCTCCTTTACAAATAATAGGTCCATCCACAGTCACTATCATTAACGGGGCTAAACAGGTGAAGGAATGAGAGGTGTAGTGATGTAAAGCTGGCCCTGTCACAGTTACAGTAGTCTATACTCTCTCTGAACTTTCACTGACAAGCTTAGAACTGTGCCTACCACTGTAGCATGAATTCAGCCATCCAGATAATCCGACCACGATGAAAGATTAATTTGCTCTGAATATTACAGTGAAAGCTATAATAAGCCTGCATACTTCAGGGTGTAATGAAGCATTAATTGTTAAAATAAAAACACATCATGTAGAAATAATGAGAACAGTTTAATTACAGTTTGCCATTTACAACTAACCAGTGCCCGAGATGTGTTGGGATGTAATCCTCCACTGATTTACAACTTGTATGCTGTTATGATGATACAGACGGGAGTTTTATTTTAACTGGGAGGAGATAAACAATTTGGAAAGTGCCACTACTATCTGTACGCAAAGGAAGTAGACACATTCGGTGGGCTGAATCCAGACTCGCGCATGCAGTCAGTCAATCAGTGCAACATTTCTATAGCATTAGTGTTCTCATGCCAAATAATAAGGTGCAAGACATGTGATCCTGAACGCTGCGTTCCACTGGCTGGAAAAACAGAGTAAGAAAACATCCATGGTTAACCAGATGGAGAACCAATTAGGGTGCTACTCAGGAGACGGAAAAGATTAAAAATGAGGGGTATTTACTCAAAGGTGCACATTTTCACCCTAACAAAACAACCACACACTTGCTTGCTCTACTAGATGTAATAAGCTGGCACTTGACTGGTTGCTACAGTTCAATTTGCACTTTTTAGGAGTAAATAAATCCAACCTAATCACAAGTGACAATCTTACCAGGCTGAGAGAAAAAAAATCAAAAGTAAGATTTGCGACAATGTCCCTATACAATGCACAAAGTAGACATAGGGCCAAGTTCAATTACTCACGGCACTTACTGAAGGCCTGTAGCTGCTGGGGCTATTCAAATACAGCCCGCGGGCTGCATTTAACAGGGCATTCTGTTTGTACCCTCCTACAATGCCAACAGAAATCAGCTGTAAGTAGGGCTTTCGGGGCTTACCGCGGATGCCCATATGCCGTTAACCCATAACTCCGAGCACTTAACCTGGAGTCTGTGGATTACTGTGTATTATTCATGGGGCATACCGCACAAGAAAACTGGGTACTAACTGAATAGTTCCGGGCATTAAACTCTGTAGCTGGAGCAGTGCAATAAGTCCCGCAGCTAATTTAATTTCTTATACAATGTGCTAAATTCAATTCATAACCGCATATACACTGGAGCCAACTGGCTGGTTGTGTTTATGTGGAAACCAGGTTTTATGCACTGTGTTCTAAAGTTCTGTGATCAGTTCAAACATTTAAAACTATTTCCATTAACTATTTCCTTGTCTTCGAGTAAGCCATACCAATAGCAATTTACACTGAAAACCATCTACATTTTACAATAACTAAAATAAAGATCACAACCTATTTACAACATAACAGTTTAATAGTTCTAAAGTCACAACATGCAATGACTGGGTGGCAACACAAGGACAGTTATATCTCTGCACTGAGGAGCTAATGTCCGGTTGTACATAATTTTACAACCAAAAATCCCCCATATCACAGCAAACTAGAAATGTAAAATATAGGGTGCTTAACCACTTGTTTATAAAGAAAAGTGGATCTAAAACAGTCTACAGTTACCTAACAAAACCTACAGATGTGTCCTCATACATCTAGCTTCAATACGCCACACAGCACGACTTGCCTGGCGTGTGTGAGCTGCCAGTTCCCGTGAGACTCTGCTAGCTTCGGGCATCTATTTTTTCTTCACCAAAAAAGCATCTAAGTCGCAATGCGATGGGACTAGGACACGCCAGCAGACTGTGCTGATTAATTTGATGTGTGACACTTGTAAATCTGTGTGCACCTGAGTCTGTATATAAACCAAAACGGAACCTGTAATGAGAACAGCTGTGGCTGATATAGTGTAGGCATTTCATGTACAGATTTAGAAAGTCCGTTGCACTCAGATGTACAAGTGTCACATATCAACTGAATCTGTACAGTCTGCTGGTGTGTCCTAGTCATATCGCATTGTGACTTAGACACATCTCCGGCAGGAAAAAAAAAAAAAGACACCGGGAGCTAGCAGAGTAACACGGGACCTGGCGCCTCACTCACACCAGCCAAGTCGCGCTGCGTGGTACATTGAGGCTAGATGTAGGAGGACACATCTGTATTTCTGAAACTAAATCTTGACAGTTTAAAGGGAGTCTATTTACAGACAACATGAGCTCTCTCATCTGAGAGTCGTCTGCAATCTGTCGAATCCGGATAATTGGCTGAGACAGGATCGGTTTAAAATTAAATCTGCGCGACGCCATCTTGCGAATGGCCGCCCAGCGCCATTTTAGTGAATCTCACCCATTATAAGTACATACGGCGATACTATTATATAGCGTTGTGCGATTCCCACGCAACAGAAAGAAGTTAAAAGTCCTCACCACATAAATACATACACTCACTAAAACATATAAAATGATTATCCCTACAAAACACGTACCATGGCGCACTCCACAAACACGTAGTCGCACAGAGCTAACTAGCGTCTTTTCTCAATTCCCCAATACTTACACACTGCACACTTACATAAAATGTTCCCTAGCATTAAAATGTAATATTCAAGGTTTATTCAGTAATTATTAATGTTGTGTAATAAAGGTTATTTGATATCTAAGGTTTAGTACATGGTAAGCAGACCGTGTTTGGTGTTGTACTGATCCACTGTGTCTCAACAGATTTCCGGTATCATCGGTGAGAAGATCGCAACATGTGTCTGCAAACTATGGACTATAGAGAGTTAAAACATTAAAATGTACTCTGTAATGTTATCAGCTTAGATTAGCATGCAGCGGGAAAAAGGACACAAAGGGTTGTTGGAGGCTGTTTGTGTCCATTCAAATTGACGTATGAACTATACTGTAACAGAAGAACCAGAGAGAAGAACCAACGGAATCATGCCAAACTTGTCTATTGTATTGCCTATCCCTGTAAAGAGTACATATATGTGGGCTCTCTGAACTCAGACCTCTTGCTGTGCTGTTGACGGAGGTTTCTATGCTGATGCCAGTATCTGGGTCCAGAGCGCGTGCGTATGTAACAACTGTACCTTCGGTCTGTATGATTTATTTGCGCTACTTGTCTTTAGATCACAGCGTGTAACCATCTGTTTTTATATTGAATAATAACTTTTTGTGCTTTGGAACCACACTCAGTCTGAAAGCATTTATTTCTTGTGCGACTCATTACGCTAAATAGCGACAATTACTAGAAGGTATAGGCAGGATTTTAGAAGGTATAGACAGGATTGCATAGAGGTTTTAATTGGGTATCCATAAAGTTACATCTTTCTCCTAGATTATAAGCTGACAGGATGAAAATAAGTGGTCGAAAAGTGACAAATAAATTTGTGTCACCCTAGTAACAAAAAAACAAACCTGTCAACAGCCACCACAACGCTTTGAGAGCTGGTTTCCCCTATGGATTCCTGTATACTCGCCATTTGTTTCCAGTCAACATTTCCTCCCACTTTTACCATAGAGAAAAAAAAGAGAAATGAAATGTAAAAGCAGAGAATACCCATTAAGCCCATTAGAGTTCAGGTCAGCAAAACATTTATTTGCTGAATGACTGCACACACTCACCTAGGCCTAGAAACTCATCTGAGGCCTGATCTTTGGTTCCAATAAATGACCCTTCTCTATTCCGTACTGTCCCAGAGATGTAACGAGGTTTAACGCCAGTGCCTATTAATTGTGCCAGTTCCAGTTGGCTGATACACTTTAAAATCTGAATGGTGTGAAAAAAAAATAGTCAAAAAGACTGAACTATAGAACTAACATAATTAAAGCAAATAAAGAACAATTACAGTCAGGTCCATAAATATTGGGACATTGACAGAATTTTCATATTTTAGCCTCTATTCACCACCACAATGGCTTTGAAATGAAACAAACAAGATGTGCTTTAACTGCAGACTTTCAGATTTAATTTGAGGGTAATTACATCCAAATCATGTGAACGGTGTAGGAATTACAACGGTTTCTATATGTGCCTCCCACTTTTTAAGGGGCCAAAAGTAATGGGACAAACTAAACAATCCTAAATCTAACTTTCACTTTTTAATACTTTGTTGCAAATCCTTTGCAGGCAATTACAGGCTGAAGTCTGGAACACATAGACATCACCAGACGCTGGGTTTCATTCCTGGTGATGCTCTGCCAGGCCTCTACTGCAAATGTCTTCAGTTTCTGCTTGTTCTTGGGGCATTTTCCCTTCAGTTTTGTCTTCATCAAGTGAAATGCATGCTCAATCGGATTCAGGTCAGGGGATTGACTTGGCCATTGCATAACATTCCACTTTTTAGCCTTAAAAAACTCTTGGGTTGCTTATGTAGTATGCTTCGGGTCATTGTCCATCTGAGCTGTGAAGCGCCGTCCAATGAGTTCTGAAGCATTTGACTGAATATGAGCATATAATATTGCCCGAAACACTTCAGAATTCATTCTGCTGCTTTTGTCAGCAGTCATATCATCAATAAATACAAGGGAACCAGGTCCATTGGCAGCCATACATGCCCACGCCAGGACACTACCACCACCATGCCGCACTGATGAGGTGGTATGTTTTGGATCATGAGCAGTTCCTTTCCTTCTCTTCTCTTCCCATCACTCTGGTACAAGTTGATCTTTGTCTCCTCTGTCCATAGGATGTTGTTCCAGAGCTGTAATGGCTTTTTTAGATGTTGTTTGGCAAACTCTAATCTGGTCTTCCTGTTTTTGTGGCTCACCAATGGTTTGCATCTTATGGTGAACCCTCTATATTCACTCTTGTGAAGTCTTCTCTTGATTGTTGACTTTGACACATATACATCTACCTCCTGGAGAGTGTTCTTGATTTGGCCAACTGTTGTGAAGAGGTTTTTCTTCACCAGGGAAATAATTCTTTTGTCATCCACCACAGTTGTTTTCCGTGGTCTTCCGGGTCTTTTGGTGTTGCTGAGCTCTCCGGTGCGTTCTTTCTTTTTAAGAATGTTCCAAACAGTTGATTTGGCCACACCTAATGATTTTGCTATCTCTCTGATGGGTTTGTTTTGATTTTTCAGCCTAATGATGGCTTGCTTCACTGATAGTGACAGCTCTTTGGATCTCATATTGAGAGTCGACAGCAACTGATTCCAAATGCAAATGTCACACCTAGAATCAACTCCAGACCCTTTACCTGCTTAATTGATAATGAAATAACGAGGGAATAGCCCACACCTGTCCATGAAATAGCTTTTGAGTTGATAGTCCCATTACTTTTGGCCCCTTAAAAAGAGGGAGGCACATATTGAAACTGTTGTAATTCCTACACCGTTCACCCGATTTGGATGTAATTACCCTCAAATTAAATCTGAAAGTCTGCAGTTAAAGCACATCTTGTTTGTTTCATTACAAAACCATTGTGGTGGTGAATAGAGGCCAAAATCTGAAAATTCTGTCAATGTCCCAATATTTATGGACCTGACTGTACATCTTTGTTACACTGGTAGTAACAGCAGCGCTACTGTACTATAGAGTACATGGCATTACATAGAGAATTGTACAGAAGATAATGTAAACAATTCATCTCATGGTACTGGGTCTGGGCAAAGTACTTGGCATGCCTTATACATGGTCACAAATTACATAGTGAATTATAGGACAAACTATTGCAATATACCAATAAAAGGAATAAAATTACATGCATAGAGTTTTATTTTTTTTAACCAAGATTAATACTTTAATGGACAACATCTAATCAACTCAACAAAGACATTACACCCTAAAATCATGATTAATTTAAACAGGTAAAATCTACTACTGTTATGTGGTAGAATCCAGGTGAATAAAATAGTTGACCATTACCATAATCCGTATTATGGAGCTCGAGTTTGGTTAATTTCTTTCCTCCCTTTGCACTGTCTTCAAGCTTCATTAGTATCATTTGCATTACATGGCTATAGGGGAGATGTATCAAAATGTGGAGAAGTTGCCAATAGCAACAAGCTTCTACTTACTATTTTAATCAATGTACTTGACAAATGGTGACTCAAAGCTAATTATTTGCTATAGGCAACTTCACTTTTTACACTGTTATGTACATCTCCCACGTTATAACTAATTACAGTGCACTCTGTATATACAATTCTATTAATTATTCACCACATAGTCTTTGCTCTTGGCACAACATACAAACAAATGAGGAAAAAGTACCTCGTGCCAAGAACTTCCCAAGTAGTTTCCATCTGTATGAGCCACGGTGATGAGAGTTTTGATAGTGTCTATATTCTTCTGTTTCATCTCCGTAATTCCAGAACTCACAGTTAATAAAGTGAACCTCGCCAGGGCCTGGACATAGGCATCTCTTTCAAGCTAAAACACACAAAAAGGACAACACTTTAATACAGAAATACACAACACAGCATCTGGAAAAACAAACCAAGGACACTACGTAATAAAGCACAATAATTGTTAGTGTATATATTTTATGGCAACATCATGTGTATTTATGGTGGCCAGGGACTAACATGACACCGACGTCACATTCTTGCCCAACATCTACTGCAAAAGAATAACGAGGCACAGCACACACGTGGAATCATCTGTACTTAGTAACATGTGATATAGGAAGCCGTGCTCATCAATAATGACTGGTAGCCATACAAAACTGAGGCAATGTTTTACCAATGGAGCATAGATTAAATAAACTCCTTATATATTGTGTATCGGTAACAAGAAAAGCTGTCACTATAAATGACCTTTTTAAAATGACTTTACACTGTGTATTAAAATAAGCGGTCACATTTTCTATTGGCATAGCCAGGGCACTAATAGGTGCTCCAATCCCATTATAAGAAGTTCCAGTTTGTGCAAACAGAAACATCACTGTCTGACTTAGAGAATGTGTATCTACAACAACAATGCCTTATGATATTCTAAAATAGTTTAAAGAAAATAGACTACATATAATTTACATACATATATCATTTACATATACAGATATATAGAGAAAGGATAAAATAGCCTTATTTATTCTGCATAGCTTTGTTCTACAGGGAGAATGTTTTATCAGTAATAGACCATTTCAAATAAATAATGCAAGTATTTATTGTAGTAACAACTGTGCAGTATGATCAGAGAAAGTCATTTTCTGCTGCATTTAAGACCCTAACTAGAAAGTCGCCTCTTCTCGCCGTGTCTGCATTATCTTCCATAGTCTGACTAATCTGTAAAATAAGGCGGCTGGATGGTTTCCTGCTTATTTCACAATCAGACAGACATGAAACTGCCAGAAATAGCCACTATTACCCCTTACATTCATAAAGTTATAAGCAAGATCTGGTTCATAACCGGGGTGAGAATCAGTCTGTGAGTTACTCCCATTCTTATTGTGCCCATACATTCATATTCCACCTGTCATTAAGAAATATTACATTAAAACACCATAGAACTAACGCATATTGGTATGTTTCTATATTTTGTATGTTGTTCGCGTGGTGAAACTCCGTTAGTACCTAGTTATCAAAATGTGTGGTGGTTGCTCAGTTCAGCTTAATGACTTAGCACAGGTGCTTGTGAAGGGCAGGGTTTACACTGAACACAGAAAAAAAAGGGATTTGCCACCCAGCACACTGTAGCTAAATCAAAAAATACTTGAATCCTACATAATAACAGAGATTCAGAGGTATTAGTTACATACATTTGCAAATATATGAATAAGCGCCAGGCCAATCGTCAAGGCTCCTCTATACTGGCATCCCTAACATTAAGGGGTTCACGTCCGAGAAGCAGGGTACCCCAAAAAAAGATTCACATACTGTATCAAGAGTATTTGTATATCTGTTGGTGCAACTACGGACAGGCGAGCACCCCGCTCAGCATATTTTGGGATTGTTCAGAAATGACCTTTTTATGGAAATAAGCTCATCACCTTATTTCAAACAGGAGCAAGCCACCCAACTGGGAGTTCTAAGGACCCACCAGAATACGCCTCTCGAACAAATGCAGGTCATTTTATTGTACATATATGTGACTGCAGATGCCAAGCCACTGCTGCTATAATGCAGATAGACCGCTCACCAACATAGTAGACTGGCGTCCATCATCATGATCTGCAACGTCGCAAAGTAAAAGATATTCAAGTGACCAATAAACGAATGAAAAAAATGTATTATTTCATAACACAAGATGGTCTGGAAATACGTTGGAAAAAATTAAATTCAACGTAATATATTGAGAGAAGCAGACTAGGAAAAGACACAGCATCATGTAACATATCTAAACTGATGATACATGTGACCTTTCAGTGAAGGTGGAGATCGGCTATTTCAAATCTGGGCTTTTACCAAGCTATAGTCCAAAAGGGATGTTCATGACTCCTCAGAGATGCAATAGCAGGGCTATGGCAGATATCACTTTGATGAAGGCTCGAAATAAATGTAAAAGCACAGAGGGCCTGATTCAGAGCCGGACGCTCTGAAACAGCGCTCGCTCTAAATAAGGGCGTTTTTTTTTTTTCCTGCGGCCTCCTGGCCACTCGCATAGCCGTGGGTGACCACCCACAGCTATTGTGAGCGGCCAGGATGATGGTCGCGATGGTCAAGACCATCGCGACATGCGACGAGACCCTTGTGGTAGGGTCTCGTGGCCGCAAGCCCCAGAGAGCTTCCGGCTCTAATAGAGCCGGAAGCTCTCCCACTGACATCACTGGTGATGTCAGTGGGGCCGCCCAAAAACGGCAGGCGTTCGCTCGGGAACGCCTCCGTTTGTGAAGCCACCCCCCCGCCACGCATACAAAATGGGGCGAGCTGTCGATCAACATCGACAGACGCCCTTTTGTAGTTAGCAACGGAGCGAGAGAATTTCTCTCTTGCTCTGGGGCATGCGCATGCACAGTGCGGCCGCTGAGTGTGCGCAGAGCCCACCATCGACCTGCTTGCGAGCGGGTCTGAATCGGGCCCAGAAATGGAAATGAGCCATTTGTAAGGCAAGATTGTAAAGAGAAACATCCATGATCTCAAAAGATGGCAAATAATTACACTGGATAAAAGATCCATTTTCATGTTTAAAGCACAAATTTGTTGAGGGCTTTCAAGTCTGTTACTGGCTGAAAGTAGCATCCTTTTTCAGTTCCTTTGCAGAGAAACAGGTGATATCACCTCAATCTCCAGTGATGCTTGCATGAAAGGTTCTCCTGTGCACCAAGACCCAATAAATTCTTCATCAAAAGAAATAATAAAAGGATCTTGTGGAGAAATTAATCCAGTAATCTTGGGACATTATTTGGAGAACTCTGGAGTTAGAACCTGAAGTGGCACATACCTCCCGATATTCGGGTAGGTGCTGGTAGTATGGAAAGCTGCAGGAGGCTGACAGTGGAGACTGGAAACTCTCCTGACATGCACTACTACCAAACTGATTAGAAAAACCAGGAGCAAGCAACATTAAGTCTGCCTCCTGCTGGTCCACACATCCACCACATTACCACATCAGAATATATTCAGATTATGAAGTGAAGATGGAAAGCATTTACTGTTTCAATGTGAGATTTTCCAATGACCTAACATTAATAAGGAACCTTGAGTAACCAGTTTTCCGTGCAAAATTCCATCAGTAGAGTCAACACAGTGCTACACCCCTACCCCAATTCCTTTGCTTCTCAGGATGGCAGGTATTTCCTTAGTGCATTGTTACTATGGTACAACTAAACCTTGCCATCAGCTTTTCTTACTGAAGACCTGCAGATAGGAGGGAATGGGTGAGAGGTGCGTGGAGACAGATGTGGTGGTCCTTTAAAGCCAATCTGTAGAAGAGCACAGGATGAATGCGCATCGGAAAAAAGTACCTAACAATTCAATGCAAGAACTAGCATCTTCAGTGTTAGCTGTGGATCATTAGGGGAATCATTAGGTTCTTATCATTGTTTAATTAGCCTGTTCCTAGACTCCATTCCCTTACATTCAATATCATACATTACCTCAATTTCTCTTTTCAAAACCTGTGGGCTCATTAATGCTATTTCTACGGAACCTCAAGAGTTTGTTAAGTCACAAACCTTTAAAATCATTTAGTTCAAGTCCTATCCTGTACATGCCCTGGGGTAACAATTTTAAATGAGATCTAAAATAGAACTGCACCAAAAAATACGTTTTTATTTTTTTTACAATTTCTCAATGGCTTTCTATCTTCCTAGCTCTGAGATGGCCAAAAAGGTAATTGCTCCATTTATTTTCCATATCCGAGAGATATGATGTTTTCCTCACATATAATTGGGTAGACTAGAAGTAATATAATAATTAAATAAGGGGTGTAGACAACTTCTAGAGCTACAATTTATAAAAATGTAACATGTTACAAGGAAGCAGACTTGCACCATTCAAAGGAAATCTTCTTATGTTGAAACAGTATCTTTGTTAACATTGGTAGCAAAAAAACAGTAACATTTTTTAAATGCGTACATTCTCTAAACTGCAAACTATGCCACCAAGGGATTAGAATTATGCAATAGATGGGAGTACTGAACGTATCAGTCCATGATGCCTCATAGCGAATATTAAACTATAGCCAACTAATAAGACAGGTAAAAATGGGTTGGGTAAGATATGCCAGCAGCGGTTCAAACCCGGCAGGGGAGGTAAGTGCACTAACCCTCCCCCCCCCCCCCTCCCCCCAACCCTGCCCCTCTAACCCTCCCTTGGAGGTGCCTAACCCTAACCTCATCCCAGTGGTGCCTAATCCTAACACCCCCCCTTCCTGGACCCTAAACCTAACCCTCCCCGGGGGGTGCATAACCCTAACTTCACTTCCGTGTAGCCTAACCCTAATCTCCCCCCAGGGGTGCCTAAACCTAACCCCCCCATCCCTGGGCTAAGTATCATACTTACCAGTCTTCTTACCTTCGGGATGGTGGGGGTCGGGATGCCGATGTCGGTATCCTGTTCCCCTTCGGGATATAATCATCGGCATTATGGCATTGGTATATCGACACTCGGGACCCCATCTGCCGGCATATTCAACGTATCCCGGTAAAAACATGTATTGAAGTGGTTTAGCACAAAAAAACACAAACTATAAACTTTATATTTTTTACTTGCTTAGTGGGTAAATGTACTAAAGGTTGATTTTAATCGATTACAAATTGATGTAAATCGATCATCAATGTTGTGTTTCAGGGGCTAAATCGCACAGATGATTTTTTTTTTATATTGATTTTTAAGTGTTAGTAATTGTGTGATTTAGCCGCTGAAATACAACATTGATGTTAATCAATTTTTAAAAGATTAAAAATCGACCTTTAGTAAACTTACCCATGGTGAGAAATTAAAAGAAACCACTTTTGTTGAATGTTCTACTATATGATGCATGAAACTGTGACAGAATTCCAGATAACAGTGCAGGAGTGATCTAATACAATCTTGAAATGATGTGAAGCTGGGGACACACTAGACGATTTTTTCAACGATTTGACCGTTTCCAACGCATCGTGTGTGTAGGCAATATTCGGACTCCCGCGGCGTCGTCCCTCACATCTTCAGGTGGTCTCTACATGCAGCTCAATCGTTAACGATTTGCCGTGAATCGTGCAGTGTTTATGCACTACCGGACGACCAGGCGATATGTTAACATTATATAGTTAACACTCTAACCACCAAACGACGCAAGATATATAGTTCGGTCTTTTGGAAGATTGCACAGTGTGTATGCATTAGATCGTTTGTCCGGGAGTTCAAATCAAATCTAGACGACCATCACATTGTTTGCAAGCAGGTTACTGTGTACCCAGCTTAAGACACATTGAACAATACTATTGCAAGTATGGAAACCCTTTAAGGCAGTGGTTTTCCAAACTCAGGGCCTGATTCTGCAAGGATCGCAATTGCAAAGCTGCACGCAGGCTATAGATATATGATGTATGCACGCAGGCTATAGATATATATGCACTCAGGCTATAGATATATGATGTATGCACGCAGGCTATAGATATATTATTATTATTATTATCATTTATTTATATGGCGCCACAAGTGTTCCGCAGCGCCTTACAAAGTCCAAAAACAAATTGTATACAAGTGACTTATAGAACAATACAATACAGGACATGGATAATATATATTGCTACATTAGCGACCAAATCACCCAGATAAGCAACAGAGCATAAGCAACCAAGTGTTAGGTGCTCTTGTGGTGAGTAAGAAGTAAATGACACTATAGTAAGGAGAAGCACAAGAGGGTAGATGGCCCTGCTCGTGAGAGCTTACATTCTAAAAAGGTGGTCGAAGACAAACTGGGTTGACACAGATGGGGACGAAGGAGCATGTAGCAAGGAGTTAGAATGATAGCTGGAAGGCTTTGATGAAGTAGTGGGTCTTGAGAGCCCGTTTGAAGGATTGCAAACAGGTGGAGAGTCTGATGGGGAGTGGGAGAGAGTTCCAGAGGTGGGGAGCAGAGCGGGCAAAATCTTGGAGGCGGGAGGCCATCGCCTCCCTTTCCCCGCCCTCAACAGACGGCAGCAGACTGTCAATAACTGACAGTCTGCGAGCGGGATCGCATACCCTTTCTGCACATGCGCCTGCATAGATTCACGAACATCGGGAATCTGTGCTCAGCAGTGCGCTGCAGAATCAGGCCCTCAGTCCTTAAGGCAGCCTAACAGTCCAGGTTTTAGGGATATGCATACGTTTACACCAGTGACTGAGATACTACTTAAATCACCTGTGCTGAAGCATGAATATCCTTAAAACTGTTTTTAAGCTGAGTACACAGTTACCTGACTTAGCGGCCGATTTGGTAAGCTATACACACTTCCTAATCATTCGCTCGATAGGACATTTCCGGACATCACAATTGTGATGTCAAAGTCGGCGGTCCCTGCAGCCAGTGTACAGGTGGTTGACAGGTCGCCCTTACACACATGCAAATGCACCGATATATTGGCATAGGCTATGCTACAGGGCCAACCTAATATGTCTGTGAAGGGCGTCTTCACAGATATATCGGGTGTACATACCTGCTGATCAGCTACCAATATATCGCTTATCGTTCGCTTTAGGGTGCCTTGAGAACAGAGTTTGGGATTCTCTGGCTTTAAAGAATATAATTCTGGGCTGGCCTGGGCAAGAATAAAGCAATTTAAAGGCAGGTGAATGACAAATAGCAGTAAGAAGCTACAGATAAAAATGTACTGTAAGCGCCTCACTTTACATGCCGATCACAGAATGAGGACGGTTCTTGGAGAAACTCTGAGGTATTAAACATGGACTAATAACAATGCACTGAAGAAAATGATAGGAAGGAAGAGCTGCAAGGTGAGATAGATGTGCCCCGGGGACATAAGAAAATGATTACTGCAGCACAGTGCCAATAATTACATGGCACAAAATACACATTGCTTTGTACCTGAGCATTGGAAACCATTATCAGAGCAAAGTGACAACAAATAAATATTACCAGCGTGAAGAGGCTGCTCTATAATGAGAATTTACTCTCTACTTTTTTTTATAAACTCTGTATAATTATATCTACTTAAAACTTGCAATTAAAATATTTTTTTTCCAGACTTCCTGCACTCGCCAGGACAACCGCAATTCCTGAGATACTCACTCCTGAATCTGATCGCCTAACTCAATTCTCTCATAGGAAATCTGACTGGATGGTGACTGCTGTATTCATTCAATGTTCTCCAGAGTGTCCAATGAAGGTGTTCATCTTTATTATGGATAGGAGGATTTATGGTCTTACCTTGCTAAATCCTTTTTTTCGACTCCATAGAGGGCACATGGAGGACAATGGGTATAGCCTGGAGGGGAGAGTCTGGGCATCAAACAGTTAATTTGATTACCCAGCAACCCAGGACTTCCTCTCCCCTATACCCCACCCCCAGCCAGCCAGTTAAGTTAGCAAGCCCATGGTAAAGAGCGAGGAAAAGGAGAGGGTGGGTACCCTGTGCCCCCTATGAGTCGAAGAAAAGGCGTTAACAAGTTAAGGCCATAAATCCTCTTTTCTTCTTCCTCTATAGAGGGCACAGGGAGGACAATGGGACATCTTATAGCTGTTCCCCTATGGGAGGTGACGCTCATGAGCTGTGCTAAGAACCCGTCGCTGAAAGGACGCATCTGTGGAGGCAATGGTATTAAAGGGCATAGAAACAAATGAAAGTATGGGCAGAGGACGCCGTGGCAGCCTTACAAAGCTGCTCTCCAGAATCGCCCTGTTGAGCTGCTCATGAGGCTGCCATTGACCTAGTGTAATGAGCAGTTACCACGGATAGGGCAAGAAGATCCACCACAGAGTAGGTATGTAGTGGATAATCAAGAGGAGCCACCTGGCCAAAGTCTGTTTAGAAGCCGGTCAGCCCCGCTTGTGAAAATCATACAGTACAAACAATCAGATCTGCAGAGATCACTGGTCATCACAAACAATTTTAATTACAATATAATAAAAGTTACATTTTATAATACTGTTGTGCACTATATACAAATCCTTCCTCTCTTACTTCTACTTGTATCAAATTATCTGTGGTAGCACCCCCTGATACATATACAAATCTATATAGATTGAAATCGACAAATAGGGGTTTAATTTTTCTTGTAATATTTACTTCTAGTTCCCGTGCAATAGATTTTTCTATATTAGTTACATGAGATCTCTGGTCCTGTCTACGTATTTCCGGAGAGCCCTCACTACATCCACAGAGAGGCCTCCTCCGGCAAAAACCCTGAATACTGGAAGCTGGTACCACAATCTCCTGAATAATGTGGAATTGAGATACAATGTTTGGTAGGTAACCCAAGCGAGTCCTCAAAATAGCCCGATCCAAATAGAAGATTAGAAAGTGTGAGCGACAAGACAAGGCGCTCAAGTCAGACACCCGCGGGCCAACGTAATGACATGTAAAACATCAGTCCTTCATGTAAGCCAACGAATGTCTGCCCTATCCAAGGGCTCCAAAGGAGCCAACTGTAGAGCCGAAGAATCAAGTAGAGATTCCATGGAGCCACCCGAGGAACAAATGGCGGCTACATGTGCAGGGTGCCCTGAAAAAACGTCCGTACCTAGAGTAAGAGTGCAATCTGTTGCTGAAAGAATACAGACAGGGCGGAGATCTGTACTCTTAAAGAAGAAAACAGGTGACCCAAATCCAATTGCCTGCAGAAAAGAGAGGACTCTTGAGAGCCGGAAGGAGCGAAAATTGAAATCTCGGGCAGACCTCCACACAAAGTAGGTCCGCCAAACACGGTAAAAATCTTTGCCGAAGAAGGCTTCCGGGCATTAAGCATGGTACAGATGAGACTTCTGGAAAACTCCTTTTCTCTTAGTACTGACATCTCAAGAGGTAAGCAAGACTGGCCAGATCCAGATGGAAGCCGGACCCCAAGACACAAGTTCCAACCGCACAGAGGCAGACACAAAGGAGTGTCGATGGAGAGACCCAGCAGTTCTGCATACTATACCTGTCATTGCCAATTTAGAGCCACCAAGATCACCATGCTACCCTCCAATTTGACCTTTGACCTTGCAGAGAACCCGCTGGATCATCGAGATTGGAGAAAAGATGTAAATGAGTGGGAACGTCCACGGCACCACCAAAGCGTCCACTAGCAGTGCTCCGGGTTCCCTGTACCAGTATCTCGGCAGCTGGTGATTGCTGAGACGCCATCATATCTATGCCTGGTAGGCCTCAAATCCACGACTGTAGCAACAATCCTGTCCAACTCCTGACCACAGAGGATGTCACCAGAATATGAGAGCACCTCTAATGCTTTCTTAGTCGCAGTATGAGCTCGCCAGGAACGTAGCCAGAGGGTTTTCCTGGCCACTACAGTAGATGCTGACACCTTAGAGGTCAAGACCCCCGTGTCAATGGCCGCCGTTACCCAGGTAAGAACCCACATCCTTAATGTGTCCTACAAGAGGCAATAATTCCTTTCTGCTGGTAACAGAGGGGAGGTCAGCTTCCAATACCTTTGCACAGCTGACAACCGCCTCGGCAACCCAAGCCAAAGCCAGGGCAGGGCGTGCAATAGACCCCGCATTGGTATAGGCTGACTTAAGAAAAAAGTCTCCAGCTTCCTATCCGTAGGATCCCTAAAGGAAGTCATATTAGGAATAGGAAGAATGGAAGATCTAATGACGAGAGATGTGGGCATCAACTGGAGGAGACTCCCACCTAGCACGGTAATGGGTAGAAGGATGTAATGCGCTTTGACAACTGGAAGTGCCTATTAGGATGAGACCACGCTTCCGTAAGGCGGTCCTCCATCTGCCCCAAAAAAGGAACTCGGTGGTCGCCTTCTTCATATGCTTTAAAACCGGGGCTTTGGACCTAGGAATCTGTTCAGATTCCTCCCCCTGGAGTACCAATCTAAGTGCCTTGATCAAAGCCTCAACATCAACTCTAGACACCGAATCCTCAGGCACTGAGGAAGTTTCCCCTTCGGAGTCAACTAAGATACTAGCTTCATGCTCAGAGAACAGCTCAGACTCTGAATTGCTTTCAGATAAGGGCCGAGAACCTCCCCTTTTAGAAGGTTTGTGATTGGATGAACTATCCCTGTCTAGCATCTGCTGGAAAGATGCAGACACCTGTGCCAACTGCTGTACTGTCTGTACAGATGACTGCAACCACGGAGGTTCTATAGTAGATAGCTGAGTAGTCTGGGTAGGTAACATGCTGGCAACCGGGAGCACCCCTGTAGCTAGACTAGCAGGAGGTGGTGTACCAAATAAGCAAGCTTACCAACAAACTGAGACATTACCTGTTTCAATGCTGAAGCTCCAAGCCAGTTCCTGACTTGACACCACAGCTGAAGGAGTCTCCCTGCGTGTATCTGCGAAGCAACAGACACAAAGACCAGCCTTCGCTCCCTACATGTTCTGAGGCAGGCAAAGCAATTAACCTGGCCGTCCAGCTTTAATTAAGAGGTTGAGAAAATAAAGATAAACACCTGAGACAGGCTGTCTGCACTGAGGAAGATTGCTCAGGTGTGGGGGAGGGGCTAACAGGAAGAGTCTGCCTACCCCTCTGGTATGGATCCCAGGGCAATGACCACCACCGCTACAAGTAGTGTTACAATTGTAAATGCCCTAGTGGGTTGGTGTACAAGGCAGGGACCCACAGACAGACACTACCAGCACTGCCGGTGTGCTCCATACCAGTTGTGTGAAGCCGCGAGTATGCAGCTCCCTGCAAACAAGAAGATGTGCTTGCCTGCTCCTCTTGCATCCGGCTGCCGGCTCCGGAAGGTGAGTGCAATCCTCTCTGGAGCCCGCAGCGGAGGCTGCCGCCCGGCACTAGGGTTGCTAGAACAGCAGGGAGGGCATCCATAGGACGCCTCTGACTGCCCCTCTGTAAACAAAAATAAATGAATAAAAAGGAACCACTTACAACCAGTCCCCCTTTCGAACAGTGCCCACTCCTGCCCGCACCAAGCTGAAAATTGGCTGGTCGTGGGCGGGTATACGGGAGAGGGAGCCCTGGGCTACTGGGTAATTCAATTAACTGTTTGGTACCCAGACTCTACTCTCCAGGCTATACCAAACGTCCTCCCTGTGCCCCCAATGGAGGAAGAAATGTAATGTGTATTTGTTTAATGTAATGCTCCTTCCATGTTTAAAGTTTGTTTTGCTTTTTATGACACAAGTAATTTAATGGTCACTATACAGATGTGTCCCCTTGCATCTTTGCTGCTCGCGCTACAAAAGTGCTCATGCATCGCACCACGCGATTAGTCATGGCCGTGGGCGCCGTGGTACGCCATACCGCGTGCTGCGTATGCACCATGCTATCCTATGGAGTTGAGGGAGTGAACACAGCGTGCGTACCCATTCGTGGGTGCACGACTCGCACAATGTACGGCGCAATTTGCCACACAAGCGGCAAAGATGCAAGAAGACATATCTGTATTTGCATAGAAAAGGTTTCACCCTCATTACACTGACAGCAGGATGACATATTGGACTTAGGTTGAGTATATATACTAGTTCTCATCTCCCATGGTGCACTGCTTCTTGATAAAGCGCGGTGACGAAAAACTGCTGTCACTAGATATTGTTCTAATTGGAATACGTCCTGCCAATACATGCCTATTCCATGTATACATATGTATAGGTCTGAAAACATGAAAATGTCACCAACACCCAACTCAGAGGATTTTATCATCATGTACGTAGAGATCGTTGCAGAGTTTAAAATAAGTGGAATACCAGCATCATTTTAACACACAATATTTATAAAGAACTTCGTTGTTTTGTTATTTTTAAACATCATTTATTTGTAACATATGTGGAAATGTAGCATTCAACCAAATAGTTTCTTATAGAAAGCAACTTTCACCTACAGGTTGTAATACAAATTGTTTAGTAATGAAAATTCAATTTAAAATTTTACGTACGATAAGTAGACTTGCTACGATTATTTCCCCTTTTTAAAAAATAAATATAGTCTCTCAGACATGGGACTTTCCTTCCAGTGAAATGACAGCTTGCTCTCACAGACTGCTCTGACTTCCACATTCATATAATCAATACATGAGTGATATCACCAGCTAAATAGACAGCTGTGACAGTTATTATACCATTTCCAACAATTAGCATCACAGAAGTCTAAATAAACTAAATGGCCAAAAGAATGTGGACACCTGAACATCACATCACTATGTGATTGTTGAACATCTCATTCCAAAACCATTGGCATTAATATAGAGTCGGTCACCACTGCTATAACAGCCCCACTTCACTGGGAAGGCTTTTCTTCTAGATTTCAGAACCAGGCTGTGGGGATTCACAAACATTCAGCTACAAGAGCATTAGTGAGGTTGGGCACTGTGTATTAAGGCTGGCAGTCGGCGTTCCAATTCATCCCAATGATGCTTAATGGTGTTGAGGTCAGGGCTCTGTGTCTCAACTATGAACCATGCTTATTATAACATGGGTAACATAGGAATAGTCCAGTGCGTACAGAGATATGACAGGCACAAGAAACACTGATCATCACAATGGAAATATTTTACCTGGATACTGAAGATGCACGCAATCCTTATCGCACAGCGAATACCCTCCAAACAGAGAGAGGCAACTTCTGTATCATCACAGTCCTGTAACCCCACACTGAACGCTGCAAGGAACGGGGTCCAGGCCAACTGCAGAACAAATTAACATACTCCAATTACACTCAATAGTCACACATACAGTACTAACCCCTATAAGGAATATGTATGTAATGTACCGATTACAAGCAAAGAACAGAGAGGTTCTCTGTGGGAAGAGACACCCAGTAATGTAAGCACTGAATAAGGCTCACCTTAAACATTGGCCTCACATGCTCCAGATGGGTGGCACTGGTGAATGGTGCCTGCACGTGACTCACAGCCTCCATCAGAGCCTTCGCCGTCTTCGCCATCTGCTCCATTTCTAAGTTGTACAACAACCGCCTCTGCTTCTCACTAGCCACGCCTGTAGGAGTCATCGAGATGGCAGAGGTTACAGATAATCTCTGCTAATATGCTCTAATTAGTGAATAGACTCATTACTGAACACTGCTACACAGTAAACATTACCCTACTCTGTCCATTTCACCCATGTTATGTCTGGCAGCCATATGCCCCATCACTTTTAGAGGGGGCGATTCAATTGATTTTTACATTGCAGTAATTAATGGGCACCCAATGTTGCAATTCAAACATTTTGGGTGCCCAATAACTATCACGCTCTTCGCGGGTAATTAGACCAGGTTTAGCTACATAAAACAATGAAACCTGTCCAAAAACAGGATTTATGTCCAATATCTGTTCATCTCCTCAGGAGGGGGCGAGTTTAAATGTCAGCGCAGGCGGCTGCTCACGTCCTAACGGGCCAAAAACTGAATTGCTCCGTTGGCACTACCAGCCGTTGGCGAAAACATATGAATCTCCCCCAGATAGTCAGCGCACTGACTTCACTAGTTTGTATTATAATGGACATAGGATCAGTAAGGAGCTAAAAAGCTCAGCTATCTAAATGATTGGCTAAGACGTCATATGTCAGTTGGGGGGGGTGATTACTGTGCACATCATATAACTTCACCAGAACCCCAGGGGGTTGTTCTCATAGTCATGCTTCCTGTCACACTACTGCGGATATGCACTATAACAGCTGCCTGCAATGTTCATAGACAATACTCTTGGACTAATTAGAAGTGGAGCACAGAATTTGCCCATTTGTCACCATATAAATTTAAATATTTCAAGTAATAAGTATTTAATTAAAATGTGCATTTGCTGTGATCCTTATGTTCAGTTTGGTGTGGACAGGGTTGTGCGCATCTGTTTGGCCACATATTATATGGCTGGTAGCCACAACAACTGGTTTTGTCAATCTCAGTGACCAAAAATTGTTTGAATTGTTTCTGGACCACCAACCCGTGGCACCCAGTTTGGGAAGCACTGCTCTATAGGGCTCAATGTAAGCCATAAATATATAACTGACTGCAAGCAAATATTTCCATGTTAGAACTAGGAATATAAAGATGAGGTTATGCTACTTGAGAAGTGTTATTTTCCCATATACAGGGACTCGTTTACAGGTGTACAGAAAAAATCAGGGAAACCTTTAATACCCTACAATTAAAGTTTATAATTAACAATATAAGAATAATGCATACAACCTCATACTACCTCCGCTGAGCCATGTTACAGGCTGCCCTCTGGCACTGGATCAGCTTGTAGATTAGATTTAACAAAAGTAGATTTTTTTTTTAAATTACAGTCAATATTTACTATTCTCTGTTTCTACTTCTGTTTTACTGTACATTAACTTGTCCCATATGGATCCAGCTACAAGATTATACCAAACATACTGCAATGGTTCTGTACCATCAAAACATACACCTGAGAGCATGTCCGTAAGCAAATTTTAACCCAACTAATATAATTATTGCGCTTAGAAAAGAACAAATCCCAGATATATCCCTCAGTAAGCTTTACTCTTATACTAACACCGCAGGCATTTCTATTAGGGATGTGCGCCGACCCCTGTGTTTTGGTTTTGGTTCTGTATCTCCTTTATGTTTTGGATCTGAATATGGTTTTAGCAAAACCGCCCTTCCGTGTTTTGTATCTGCATTTTTTTCTAAAAGATCATAAAAACAGCTAAAATCACATAATTTGGACATGTTTTTGATCCTACAATATTATTAATCTTAATAACATTCATTTCCACTCATTCCCAGTCAATTTTGACCACCTCACAATATTGATTTCATCCAGTTTAGGCCAAAAGGCTGTATCCAACTAGCTGGCTGACTAAGCTAAGCAAAAGCAATGGGCAGCACTAACATGTGGCAGTTCAGCTTCCAACATGGCACAGAGTGGTAGACAGGATGGCAGTATAATAAACTATATGACCCCATAGGAAGGTTAAAAACTAAGATTTTTTTCATTAATCAAGAACTAGGTCAGCGGCTCGAGGGAGTTGGAGTATATATGTAGTTGAAGGCAGGGAAAGGAAGCCTACTGCTGGGAGTGGATCTTCATCCCAGAAGAGGACCAGGAAGACTACTAGCAGTAGTTTAAAAAAAAAACAATTGACTGTTAAACAATCCTTTGAAAGGGGGCAGCAGTCACCCAGTTACACAGCGGATCACTGACGCCATAACATCTATGCTGGTATTAGATGTGCGTCCAATATCTACCAATAATGCAGTGGGTTTTAGTTTTAGACAACTAATTGAGGTACTGTGTCCCCACTACCAAATCCCATCTAGATTCCACTTCACTAGAAAAGCAATTCCCAGCCTGTACAGGGACGTTAAAAAAAAAATGAGTGTCCTCCAAAATGCCGTTGTACCCACTGTCTACTTAACCACAGATATGTGTATAATTGGAACAGAGCAAACGCAAGATTACATAACTGTAACAGTAGCAGCAGCATCTAAGAAACAGCAGCTCATTCAGGGGCAGGCTACTCTGTGTATTACCAGTTTCACATACAGCTGACAACCTTTTAGATAAACTCAGGGAAGTCATTGCAAAATGGCTTACTCGTTTGGAGTCTCCCCCGGATTCGTAATTTCTGACAACGCCACCAATATTGTGTGAGCATTACAGCTGGGTGAATTTCAACATGTCCTAAGTTTTTCTCACGCAATCAACTTGGTGGTGCAAATTGCTTTTAAAAATGACAGGGCCGTGCAAGAGATGCTCTCTCTGGCCCGAAAAAATTCTGGACATTTCGACATTCAGCAGGTATGAAGAAGGTTGCAACACCTGCAAGAAATGTTGAATTTGCCCTGTCACCAGCTGAAGCAAGAGGTAGTTACAAGGTGGAACTCCACCCTTTATATGCTTCAGCATATGGAGAAACAGCAAAAAGTACATTGGACTTGTAGATCAAGTCCTTTATTTGCTTCACCAGGAACCAAAGGTTGTTAGGACCTTCCAAATCGGATCAATACATTTTGGTTAGAGTCATCCTTGGTTAGTCATATGTCGTGTCTTTCTTCCCAACGGACACAGATTTGAAGAGATGCAAAGACTTGATGGTAAGCAAATTGTCAGTTCAAGTGGCACGTGATTCAGCGATGACTCCTCCTTCAGTTTCTCCAGCAAGTGCGACTGCCAAGGAAAAACTAAACTTTCCCAAAAGACCCACTGGTGATGCAGGTGAGTCAACAAAACCACAGTTTTTTTATGAATAAAAATAACACACTGCGCTATGACTTATAGTGTCACAATACATGAATGATAAACTGCGCGGTCTGGCCGGCAGTGTCACCAAACAATAATAGCATAGCTAGCGCACACAAAAAAAAAAACGAAAAAAAGATCTGTTTATTTTTTTAGATTATATGTGGAATGATAAAAAAGAAATTAAAAAAAGGATCTTTTTATTTTTTTATATAATTTGTGGAACGATAATTTTATTTAACGTTTATTTATTTTTTACACTGGGGAAGGGCACCCCTGGATGAGGCAGCAGCCCCTTGATGAACAACACAGCACCCCTTTATGGACAATAAAGCACACCTGCAGAGTCACAAATACGTGTACGATAAACTGCGGTCTGGCCGGCAGTGTCACCGAACAATAATAGCGTAGCTAGCACACACACAAAAAAAATATTTTTTGTGGAGTGATAATTATTCATTTTAACTTTTATTTTTTATACACTGGGGAAGAGCACCCCTGGATTGACAGAGCACCCCTTAATTTACAGAGCACCCCTGGACGACACAGCATCCCTTTATGAACTTCAGCCCGAGCC
Organism: Taudactylus pleione; assembly: GCA_031769625.1. Taxonomy (NCBI): domain Eukaryota; kingdom Metazoa; phylum Chordata; class Amphibia; order Anura; family Myobatrachidae; genus Taudactylus; species Taudactylus pleione. The sequence continues at coordinate 28,907,165 of JAUIMM010000113.1, read as the reverse complement.
CCTTCATTGACAGGACAACAGTGACAGCAGCACCCCCCAATTTATGTACAGCACCCCAGCACGACAACACTGCACCCTTGAACAGAGAAGAACAGAGCATGTCTGTTCTTGTACACTCTCCACCACTGGAGTGCAAATGGCGCAGATCACCGGGACCTATATAGAATCCAAAAACCGCGAGAATCCGATAGCGGGATAATGAAGCTTTTCCTCGTTTTGGATTCTGAGTTAGGCTGGAAAACCTGAGCCGTACTCGGCTCCCCTATGTTCGGGTAGGTCTGGTTCTCGGAGAACTGGACCCGCTCATCTCTAATTTCTATAGCATTAGAAGATGCCACCAATAGATGTTTAGAGATTATATGAACAGGTTGGTATATTCATAAGGACAAGTTTTCTCAACTCACTTGGCTTGGACGATTTTGTGGTGATTGCTAGCTCCTTCGTCTCCTTCATGGAAATTTTCTTGCCGGCAATTTCATTGTAGATAGCGGACAGATACTCTTCAGGAAGATCCTTGCTGTCATTAATACCTCTGTTCATTTTGATATACTGTTCTTTTGTCATTTTGTTCTTCACCTGTGTTACAATGAAGATCAATTAATAAAAAAGGAAGGCGGAAGGATGACATGTAAGAGGTCATTCCCTAACAAGCTATGGTATGCAAGCTCATTAATCCATAACAATGGACAATCCGTTTATTTAGTATCATTTGTAGATAGCATACTAAAAATAATTGCAGCTTTGGTGAAATATAGTAATTGCATCTTGGATAGGAAATAAGCCCTACTGTGAGATCATATTTTTTTGTACATTGCAGAATTATAAAACATATACACATTAACTTTATTATAATAATTGGCTTAACTAATTGACTGCATTATTCTAACCAACACTGCATAAATTTCAGCAGACTTAAAATCTATTTATTTAGTCTTCTCCTCATACATTTCCATTCTGTACTAACACTATTGCACACAAGTAATACATAATTATCTAACGTACCTGAGGACTGTGAAGATCAGTTGTTAACATGATAATGGAATATGCCAAAACATAAGCAGTGTCTGCACTAGCAAATAAGGTTTGCCTGAAAAATAACAAAATAATGAAGTTTAAAACAACAAATATGTTTAATCTAAATGTAAATTTAATTATCACAAAAACAAAACAGATCTGTAAGCTAGTTTTCTTTAATTGCAATGATTTTCATTAAACTGTGGTTTTTCACAGCCCTTCAATGTCACATTCTATTTATTAGGCTGAATATACAGTATACTTATTCATTTGCCAGTCTGTGAATTGTATTTCTCACGGTTTCATGTCTCAGTGATGTAAGTCCCAGTGATACTATTGATAGGTCGCATTAAGATATTGGCTCCGCCCACAATACGGCTGCCTCCAGGGTGTATAAATGAGGGGGGGACTTTAACATTCTTATTGTATGAATCAGTTCCACAAAAATGTGACACAATGTTCAAATCATTGTAGAGCTACAATTGGCACTGTAATACATATTTTGTTATATGTGGTTATGACTAGAACCATAGGAATCATTTAAAACAAATAATTTACAAAAAACAAAATTATTAAAATCCTATAATACTACCATATGTACTGTAAATGGAGAATCTGCATAACTGATGCTGCCATGTGACTTTTATAAGGCTAAATTGTCAACATTACACTGGGTAAAGTGGGTTTGTGCTTTTTAAATGTAGAGCAACTTGCTATTCGTAAGCATTTTAAAAAGTCCCCTCCAACATGAAGTAATCGTTCCTTTACACTTCTGTGCAAGGATAACACCTCTGACTGTGCATCTTAAATTACTAGGTGTTTCATACTAAAATGAGAAATCTTTCCTGTAACTGTAAAATGGAGTGTAATGGGGAAGATCCCTGGCCAGGAGAATGACTCAGCCTGGAAGATGTGAAGTGCTATCAGATAACAGAGAATAACAGTTTTAGCATGCTGTTATATCAAAACGGTGGCAAGGCATGCTGGGATGTGTAGTTCCACAGCAGCTGGAGGGCCAAGGTTGAAGACCCATGTATTAAGACTATACACCTCCTTGTACCCCCCCATAGATAGCACTATTGGTACCCGATAAGACTAGACGGCAGTGTGACATACCCCTGATTGCACTCTAAGTATCGCGCAGCAAACTTTTCCATTAAACGGTCAATTTTTTGGGCTTCACCAGGAAGGCGGAATCCTTCTAAGAACATCCGGAGAGCAGACACAAAGTCCTTCCCCAAAAAGTCATGTTGGTCCACATAGGCGTACATGACTTCTTTGTTAAACTTATCATTGTCTCCGAGGAACTCTCCCACCTGAGTCTGTAACACACAATATAAATACGATAACACAACCAGAACAACATATTGGTTATAAAAAGAACAAGAGTCATTTTATGGGATGAATAATGGATGTTGATGCCAGAATTTGGCTTTAAGAAATATGCTACTTGCACAATCTGTACGATCTACAATCTTAATAATTAATAGGAACTAAACATAAAAATATTACTGTATTTTTTTGTTACCATGATTAGTTATCTCATTGGCAGAGCAGTACAAGTTTGTCCCCACACATCCCGCCTTGTGGTTCTAGCATAAAGGGGTGCCTGGGCCTGTGTTATACATAACAAAGTCCGGCAGCAGCAAAGAGTAGTGATGAGGCGTCTACTCAAAGGAAAAGAGGAACGCAGCTCATGGCCTACTTGAACACGTTTGACAAGCACTTTAACTAGCATCATTATAGGGATGTAACACTAGCATTTTTTTATGGTTTTGGGAAATCACTGCAGGCTTCCCCAATGGGGTTACCCAAAATAGAACAAGACGGTCTCCAAAACCGGAATGCTTACATAATTATACTAAAAATAGCAATGAGTATGACGATACCAGAAACCAAGGTTCCTAGTGTCAGTCCCATTTATATGCATGTTACTAGCATTATAGACATCAGTAAAAAACTAGTGGGCCTGAGGTTTGACCATGCGATATGTAAATAGATAAAGATCATATATATTATCCTAAGAAACGACTAACACTGATTCACAGGGCCTTCGCCCACGAGCTACAAAATAAAGCAATAAATGCCTTATGAAAGCTGTATTATAGGTTAAAGCATAGCTAGCACTACCACTGTGAGTTGTTTGTTATATGATTATTATCTTTTATTTTTATTGCCACCATAAGGGATCTGTAGTGCTGTAGATGGGGAATTGCATGTAACACAATATGTACATACATTAGACTGATACAGACTAATTTACATATTAGACAAATACATAATCGTGACATGCAAATGACAATTATGTAGAGGAAGCAGTAGGAAAAAAGGCCCCACTCAGGAGATCTTGTCCTCTATGGGAGTGTGTGCAGGCACAGAGAGGAAGAGGGGGCAGGACTGTGGAGTACAGCGGTTGGAAAGTTAGGAGGAGGGGTGGTAAGCATGAATGAACAGAGGAGTTAGTGGCACACTTATAAGCTATGAGGAGAGGTAGGTGTCTGATTGGGTGGTGATTCCAGAGGCTGGGGAGCAGTGCGGGAGAGATCTTGAAGGCGCGAGTAGGAAGTGGTAATCAAGGAGGAGGCCATGATTGGCTAAGTGAAGTAGGCAGGAGGAGATGAGGTTGGAAATGTAGGGGTGAGAAGAGTGGTTGAAGCTCTGTAGGTGATTAGGACACACATGTGGAGTTGGCCATTTTTCAACAAAACTTGATGACAATTGGACTTTATGCAGCACCAGAAAAGCTCAACATACCAAGAGACAATCGGAATGGGTCTGATGAGCCAGAAGAGAATACCAGATCGGCCTATGCCCTCTATCCGCTGGTACATGTGTTAGATCATCAGCCTATCAGCAAAGTAAGTATGTGCTTGGACAGTTACTGTATGTGTTGCAGTGTAGTCTTTTTTGCTTTTGGCTCTACTTCCAAGTGACTTTCTATGTGTGGTGGAATTGCATTGTATATATACTATAGTCACGCCTATAATAGGTCCAGTCATTAAATTGCAAAATGTGTCACTAAAACCCAGAATTTTCCCCCCCAAAAAACGTGTTTTACCGGGCATTTGAGTGTTGGGTCGTTTTGCTGGTCCCAGCCTGAACCCCCTTTCAGACAGAAAAGCACATTACCGGGTCAAGCATTTCTACCTGGTAATTTGCTATTCAACACGGGTATTTTTTCGGTCTGATAAGGTCAACCCAGACGGAAATTGCCGGGTCTCCGACACTGGTAAAAACCAGGGTCAAGGTCGTGGGAATTTTGACCCAGGCTGACCCTTCCACACAGAAAAAGGACCCGTGTTGATCAGCAAATTACCGGGTTAAAGTGCTTTACCCGGTAATTTGCTTCTCTGCGTGAAAGGGGTATTACAGTATTCTCTTACATACATACAGATGTGTTCTTGTACACTGTGCCTTCAAGTCCCTTTCGGTGTGCCTGGTCTCTGGCAAATTGGTCTTGCGGAGTCTTTCTCGCTCTCAAAAAATGCATCTTATTCGCATAAATAAAACAACTGGGAGTGACATGACTACATTGCTAGTTTGCACTGACCAATCTGATGTGTGACAATTGTACATCTGTGTGCGACAGAGTCTGAATCTATGTAAAAAGGGCTGAAATGTGAGCGCCTGCGGCTTTTCATCACGCCAAGTTCCGTTGTGCTTAATCTGCGACTTTCTAAGTGTGTAAATCCAATATCTGTGCGATTAAAGTCGCAGCATAGAACCGCTAATTCATGGAGAGCAGCTTTTCGTTGAATGTAAAGAAAAGTGCAGTAAGCTACTAGTCATGGAGCATCTCAGTCGTGCCTGGCATCTCGTGCTATATGTCGTATAGACGCTAAGTGTATGAGGGACACATCGGTTGCCTATGTAAATTGTACAAATTTTGATTATATCTTTATTTACTATTGATGCATTTATAATAAAATGTACTATGCTTTTTCCAGTTTGAGACTTGAGTAATCCCGGACGACATACTGACTAGAACAAAAGGTTACAGAGCATAATATAACATGGAGTTAAAAAAAAAATCAGACATCAAAACAATTCCTGAGCCTCTCATCTGTAATCACAGAGTGTTCCACTGGGATGAAAATAAAGTCGTTCTTACAGAGTCTAATCGCTCCTCTTGATGCAGGAACTGTGCAATATCTTCTGGAGTGTTTCCCAGCATTCCCTGCTCTTGCAGATACTGGATTCCTCTCTTTGGCTTCTTATTAAATCTGCATAATTAATAACAAAGGAAAATGATAAGCTACAAAGAATTAGTGTATTAGTGTATGCAGTAAATCAAATCTTAACGTCAAAAGGTGTTTGTCTAATACAGAGCCTAAATTGCAAATCAACATTTCTGAAATGCAGACATCGTGGAACACAATATAAAGTAGCCTGGTTTGTTATGATCAAGAGAAACCTTTATACTTTAGCCATGGAGAGGCTGCTTTGTGCAGCGTGCAGGAACACTCAGTGGCGGAACACATTAAATTAAGTGCTCCATCGATTCATGGTTTTAGTACATAGTAGTATTAAAAGCTACATTTTGTTGGTAGCATATAGTTCATTTATTTCCAAACTTAAAGATGCTTTGCCATCTAAAATGTTAAACTCGTTACGTCACCACAACTTAAAAATGGCTGCAGAAAGGGCGTTATGAATGGGAATTCATTTATATCATTCCAATTTAATCATCTTCATTCTATATTATGATGCACAAATGTTTGATAAGCGGACCATGCCTAGTCCACAATTTTTCATGGCGTTTCAGAACAAGAGAATGACATAACAAGTGAGTGACCGCATGGCGATTATGAAGGATTACCAGGTGCAGCTGTTTGCTGCGTAGTCTGTTAGTAGGTAAGCTACGCTTCAACTTACAAATCTATCCCTTGCTCTATAATTTCTTTTTGCTGTTTCAAAACTTCAAACTGTTCAGGGTTGTCTGTGCCGGACATCTGGGTGCTGTAGCTGCCGATGCCGGAAGATGTGGTGGAATCCAGAGAGTTCAGGCTTCCGTATCGGTTTATGGTCTCCGGGTGTTTGGTCTCATTAGTCTCTTGCTCAACGGGTTTCTCCTGTCCTATTGCAGCAAGATAATCAGTTAGGCAACAACTATACCAGGGTATTTCGTATATGTGCAACATTCCACCATGGCAATATTTCCAGAAACACTACAGATGTGTCCTCATACACCTAGGGGTATATTTACTAAAGTGAGAGATTTGAGAAGTGGAGATGTTGCCCATAGCAACCAATCAGATTATAGCTATTATCTTCTAGAAGGTGCTTGTTAAATGTCAAGTAGAATCTGATTGGTTGCTATGGGCAACATCTCCATTTCTAAAAACCCGCACTTTTGTAAATATACCCCCTAGTGTCAATATGCAATACGGCGTGAGACGCCTGGCATGGCTGAGACACTCCAAGATGAGTAGCTCACCATATTGTCCTTTACGTTTTGTGTCATATACGCATTGCAGAATCAGCAAAAAGCTGCTCACAGTATACTAGAGACGCTGGGCTGCGACATCAAATACACAGGAATTGGTTTTATTATACACGTACAAAGTCGCAGTATAAGCACAACGGAACTTGTGGAAAGCTGCAGCTATTCTCATCGGAGCCCTGTTTGCACAGATTCAGACTCAGTCGCACACAGAAGTACCAATGTCGTACGTTACAGTGGTCTGTGTGCGTTAGTAATACAGCTTTGTGGCTTCCAGTATTTTTATTTGCACATTTTGAGTGAAAAGACGCGCAGTGTGCCGCTATTTAGCGCAACTGTGCACAGTATAAAAGGACACATCTATATACCGCTATTAGATATCCTTACCAAGGGTTGTCTGGGAGTTTGGATTGACATAAAGGTCCTTACTCCACTCTACCATACATTTCAGGATGGACACCAAGCACTCCAAGCCTTTCTTCCTCAGACTTAATTCCTGTAAAACAAAACCTATTAGAAGGCCTGTAAAAACACAGCCACCTAATAACAAATACACAATCTGTGGTGTACTCCACTTATAAACAGCCCTGTACCCTTCTAGTAATTCCCCCTCATGTATGTGGTCATGATTTTACATATGATCATGTACAGAAAGAGAAAGCTAGCTGTGACAACTCAGTGGGCTTAGTTTTTACAAGCAGGTCATGATTATGAGACTTGTTTCTATGTCTCAGCAGAAATCCACCCTGCGACTGAATCATGAATCTATATACATGAATCTATATGTACTGAGCTCTGGTCTCTAAGTGCATACCTTAAGTTGTATTTTGTGGATTCACTTGAAAAATTATTCTACTTAACTAGTTTGGCAACTATCCCAGCTATTACCACCAATATCATTTGTCATAACAGGGCTTGTTATAGGTACCTGAGGGGCATAGGACAGATCATATATAAAAACCATGATCTACAGTCGTGCCAACATACATCTATCCTCCGCACGCTACAAGTCGCGCCACACAACGCGGGAGCTCAGTGTGACTCGGTAGCGCTGAGTGTCTTTTTGTGCGTCTTTTTACAGATACACCCGCACAGAGAACATAGGCATGCTGCATATCATTTTAATCAGCAGAATCTGTTTGTGCCATCTATTCGCAATGTTGTGCTAATAAGACGTATTTGAGGGTAACAAGACTCATGAAAAGACGATTGGCGCTACGGCGTCACGCCGCTACTAGAAGGGCTGTTTAACGCGCCAGGAGGCTAGATGTATGTGGACCCATCTGTATATAAATTCAGATACTAATCCTAATTGTACAATCTCTGCAAGGTACTTACAGTAGTAAAGTAGTGTATATAGACAACAAGGGGTTCATGTTGAGACGGGTGTACACCGTTTCATTAACATAAAACACACAAATTTGTGCTGTGCGTGCCCACAGGAAAAACAAATGTACGCCAATATCCGTATGCACATTTGGTACTTGTGCTTCCTTACACTTGGCCAAGTGGGACTGGAGAGGGACAGGGGCCTGTCAACACTAGCCGAGTACAATAAAATCATTCTACAATATGCTCATAAAATCATATTATTTAAGCATGCATAGTCAATGAAGAAAGTGATTTGGCTGCTGAAAGAAATATCCATGCGGGTCGACCACAATTCCCAATCATGTCCTTTTTTCTATAACTGTCATTCATACTTGATTATATATTAAATATTAACAAGTATAAGAAAAAAAAAAAAGAAAAACTTTTCCTGCAATTATGCCATGGGTGGGTGTAATTGTACCTTGGTGCAAAAGGTATTGCGACTCTGCATATCAGGGTAAATGTTATATTTTTATAAAATTTATTATTTCTAACGCAATAGAAATGATTTTGGGCTCCCTTACTTGTCAGATTGCTTTACTGTGAAATGTCTAAGCTAACTAATAATTAGGGTCCCAGCAAAATGATGCACTGAAACTCAGGGACACATATGCAGATCAGGTGTAACATTACAACCACCTGTCTAATATTCTATAGGTCCCTCTAGCACTGCAAAAACAGCTTGCCCATCGAGGCATGGACTCCACATGGATTCCACAAGACCTCTGAAGGAGTCCTATGGTATCTGACACCAAGACGTTAGCAGCAGATCCTCTAAGTTCTGTAAAAGTTGTGAGGTGGGGCCTCCATAGCACATCCCACAGATGCTCGATCAGATTGAGATCTGGGAATTTGGAGACCAAGTCATCACCTTAAAGCCTTTGGCATGTTCCTCAAAGCATTCCTGACTATATTTGCAGTGTGGCAGGGCACATTATCCTGCTGAAAGAGGCATCTACCATCGGGGTAGAGTACTTGGCCTGTAACAATGTTTAGGTAGGCAGTGCGTGTCAAAGTAACAGCCACAGGAATGCCAGGACCCAAGGTTTCACAGCAGAACATTGCCCAGGGCATCACACTGCCTCTGCCGGCTTGCCTTCTTCCCATAGTGCATCCTGGTGCCATCACTTCCCCAGGTAAAAGGCATAACAAGAAGTGCTTCACTTATCGTCCAAAAGTGGACAACTCCTTGCATGCTTGGCAATATTAAATACAACCCCATCATTCTGTAAATACCTAAACAGACCAAATTTCTTGACAAAGCACATTAATTCAATACAACGTTGCTTCAAATTAGTGAAAATCAAGTTAAATACTTAATTCTGTAGAAGTTGGCTAAAAACTTTAATCACCAGGAAAATGACATAGTAACAGTAATTACGTACCTGGACATTGGACACGCCAAGTTCCTGATTGCCTCTTCCTTGAGCGATCTTTGAGAGATCATTAACCAATCTTTCAAAGATGTTTGCTGCATTCAAGTCACAGTCGTAATTGACATAAATATCCACCACCCCTTGGGCATCTGCAGGAGGCATAGGACAAAGCGGGGCGGATTAGAGACAGACTACTATCATATTAGCCAACAGCAGACAAAGGGGTCACTATATATAGATGGTATAATACAGCATGAGGGCAGACTATATGGGGATTTCATACCTGCACAGATTCTGGTCAATGTCTGAATAACCATCCATTTATGATCAAATGAGCTAGTTGAGGTTTCCAGGATATAAAGGAAGATTTCTTTAAAGAAAACCTAATTGAAATGTAGAAAGAATGCAATTACTTATGAGATACAATGTAACCCCACAGCAGTTATCACATGCTGGCAGAATCCTACAATGAACAAATCGCACTCGTTATTTGTTTTCTATTCACATAACATGAAAAGAAAGCTTATCTTTACCACCCAGTCTGCGTAGGTGAAATTCAACACAGATTATGATACTGATTATGAGCTGATTATGATTAAAATGTTGCGTCCTCATTGGAGAAAAACACCTTATATAATATGGTCTAGGTTAAATTCACTGTTTTTCCTGATGTTATGGGGAAACTGAAAGAATACAGTCAAACGGGGCTTCACCTATAGATCGAGGGAAGTAGGGGGCCTGAGTATGGTCAACACTGTGGTTTTTTTAATAACAACTTTTCTGAAACTCAACCTTGGGAGCCTTTTTTTTCTTTTTTTTTTTTAGAGGCTCCCCTTCAATGGGTAGAGGGTTTCAGGGAATGGGTGTTGCCCTTCCTCAAAGATTGGCTGGAGGGAGGTCGAGCCGAGACTCGAGTTTGGTGTGGATACCTCCCGGGCTACACGATAATGTGCCTGAAAGCGACAAGGCGGTGGGGACTGGAGGTGAGTGATGTAAGAAACTCAACCAGAAGGGAGTTGGGGGTTGAGCATTCTGCGGACCTACTTTCACGTTCCACTGTCGCTGAAACACTGCCAGGGTGAGATGTGTTCAGAGGGGTTGACTCCGATTAATTCTCAGAGGATCCCCCTGAAGTTTAGAGACATCGCCTGGCTCGCCATCCATGGAAGGTTTTATGTGAGAGGGAACCTCATGTGCAGAATGCCGATGATCATGGTTGCCCATGGGAGGAGTGTCAGGGGGAGGAGGAGACCATGGACCACTTCTTCTGTGAGTGTCCTTTTTACATAAAGGTTTACAAAACAGTATCAAAAGCTTTGCGTATCCCGTGTCTTTCAGGGGTGAGTTACCCTGAATGGGCTTATGGGGCATTCAAGGGATATGGAAGTTTGATTTATGTAATATTTTTTTTAGGTAGTTTAGCAGTTCCGTTTTGCACGAGGAATGCACGGTGTCAAATTGGCATGGTGGGGGAGATTCTACATGAGGTGAAACGGATGATGGATATTGATAAGGGAAAGATGGACGCCATCAGTTGGTCCCATTTGTGGTGCCATCTGAGGCCCCCTTGAATGGGTAGCGGAAATCCTATTCTTGTCAATCCTTAAGGTTTCTGTCCTGTCACTTGAGGGTGTTTTGAGTAATTTATAGAGGAATGCTTTGCATACATCTGGAAGGCTTAAGGGTTAGGTTAGGAGTGTGATGGGGTGGTATCAGGGGTATGGGGTTGTTTTTTTTTTTATTTCTCTTCTTGTTCTTGGATGGGCTACGGGTTATGGCATGGGGTTTAAGTTAAGAGGTGACGTAAAGTAATTGTATCACTATGCAACAATTGGCTGTGTATATATGTATTATAGGATTTTATATTTATGTCATTGTCTTTGTTTATTAAAAAACAGAAGATCGCAACAATGTTTAATAGGATGCCCACGCAAGGATTACATTATTGTATAGAGTATAAATGATATTACTTCTTTTGTGAAACATTTCCTGCCATACTCAAACACTTAATACAAAAAGAAAAGAAAATGCCATGTATAATTGTCTGGAAACAACAGGGATTAAAAGATAAAAAAAAAAATCTAACTGCAATAATTTAAGTGTTTACATTTTGTGTGCAGACATGAATGAACGGCTTGCAGGTGTAATTTGTGTGCTGACATGAATGACGGCCTTGCAGGTGTAATTTGTGTGCTGACATGAATGACGGGCTTGCAGGTGTAATTTGTGTGCTGACATGAATGACGGCCTTGCAGGTGTAATTTGTGTGCTGACACGAATGACGGGCTTGCAGGTGTAATTTGTGTGTTGACATGAATGACGGCCTTGCAGGTGTAATTTGTGTGCTGACATGAATGACGGCCTTGCAGGTGTAATTTGTGTGCTGATATGAATGAAGGGCTTGCAGGTGTAATTTGTGTGCAGACATGAATTATGGGATTGCAGATGTAATTTGTGTGCTGATATGAATGACAGCCTTGCAGGTGTAATTTGTGTGCTGACATGAATGAAGGGCTTGCAGGTGTAATTTGTGTGCAGACATGAATGATGGGCTTGCAGGTGTAATTTGTATGCTGACATGAATGACGGGCTTGCAGGTGTAATTTGTGTGCTGACATGAATGACGGGCTTGCAGGTGTAATTTGTGTGCTGACATGAATGATGAGCTTGCAGGTGTAATTTGTGTGCTGACATGAATGACAGGCTTGCAGGTGTCATCTGCAGAAGTGCATTGTGTGGTTTGGAGGATTCATACAACAGGGTATGGACAATGATGTTGCATCCTCATGACAGCTAACATTCCATCTTACTAAACCTAGATCAGATGCCGCCAGCTTATTGTCCTAAAGATATAGGGTGTGGTTAAAGTGTGAAAATAATATTCTTTTAATCATTATAAATGTTATGGTTGATTTTTATTTTTAACTGAACTGCATTCGACTATAACTAACTGGAATAGTAGTACTTCACTTTATTTATCTTCATGTAAACTGTCCTTTTCCAAAAGATGACTTGGTGCAAATTAATTTACAAGGCAGCCATTTTATTCACTATCCCACGCAATGAGTTCTAAAGCTGAATTATTACCTGGCACTAATTAGCCCCAACCCCTCCCACAGCCTTTCACCTAGGTGTCTGCTCTGGTAGAGGTTGCGTGAAAGGAAAAACCAATCGTAGGCCACCATCTCAGACACTGTGGATTCTTATTGGTCTTCAAAACCATCCTGCAACAGTTATATAAGTGGTGAACAAAACTGTTCCCCACTTTACATGGTAATGCAGCGTTAAGAGCAGGACATAGGCACGTTCTGACATACGAACATTGATCTGTTCTGGCCAGGTTTGGCCTCCGCAGTGCAGGCTGCTCTGGTCTACAGGTGAAGAGCAACAGAAGTAGAATCACTACTGATTTTCAATGGCTGACCTTGCAAACCACCTTTGAAAATGTGAGGATGGCTCTTAATTATAGACTATACATAGATGAAAAGATGCATTAGACAGTGGGTGGTCAGTACATTTTATAAAGCATCTGTGTGTACCTCAATCTGCATCTTCAGATGTAGTTTGAAGTTTGATAACAGTGTCAAAAAAATGGAGAGAGAAAGCTCAAAGACTTCAGGGACGGATGACACACCATTCTTTGACAGCGCCACACAGAGGTACTGCTTGATTGCATTGATAAACATCTCATTGGTCTTGAAGACAGGGCCAGCATTCTGCAGTATAGACAAGAGCAGCTGGAGTGATAGTACCTTTGAACGTAGCTCATGGGATCTAGGCAGAAATAAAAGAGGATGGGATATGAAATCTGCAGAGTACGAAGAAGAAATAAATGCCATTCCAGACCATGTCAATATATGTCTAGTTCCAAACCACACAGAGGGTGTAAGGAATAAATGTATAATGCATGCCATTATTCTGCTACACTGCACTGTACAATGAGCAATTTATGCTGTGTTATTAGTTTTACGCATTGTGGCTCTTCACTTTCCCCAAAAGGCTGCTTCATGCTTTACAAACTATGAGCAATCTGAAATAAGCAACACTGGAGAAACTACAGCGAGAATTCGGAGTACAAATAAGACAATATAACAGATTTGCGTATTTCCAGCTATTGTGTTTCTGCACAATAGAATCAAACCTCAGAGTAGCTGAAATATTGTATACAAAGGCTGATTAACACGGGGGGTTCCCAACAGTACCGTTAAGGTGTGCCAAATACCTCTTAAAAGAAAATGAGAGGGGTGGACAAAATAATGTAAGATTCAAAATGCAGCCAATTAAATCTAGCGGCCAGCAGGATTTTCATATAGCCGGGGAAATGTGCATCCAATCACATCACCATAAAGTGCCGCAAAAAGTTAGGCCTCAACTGTACAATTGAAATTTTTTTTTCTAAGTACACTGACTACTGGCTTCTGAAAACAGGATTTTGGTACTTACCGATAAATCCCTTTCTCCGATTCCACAGGGGACACTGGAGTTCAAGACAGTGGGGTATAGACGGTGGTAGAGTAGAGCCTGGCACTTTAAATAATTCAGAAGTGTGACTGGCTCCTCCCCCTCTATGCCCCATCAGCCCCAGTTTAAGAACTGAGCCCGAGAGGAGACGGAGGACCATAGGAAAACGAGGAGAAGGAGGAGACCACAGAACGGAACAAGACCGAATGAGGGAGAACAGAGGAACAAACTGCAGGGAACACATGCAGTCACACAACCTTATAAGAAACCAAACAAAATGGCAGGTACGCAGCGCTGGGCGGGCGTCCAGTGTCCCCTGTGGAATCGGAGAAAGGGATTTATCGGTAAGTACCAAAATCCTGTTTTCTCCTTCATCCACTAGGGGACACTGGAGTTCAAGACAGTGGGGACGTCCCAAAGCCAACCTCCCGGGTGGGAAGCGCGGAGAACTTGCCGAACCCTTGGCAAAACCGAAAACCGGGATCACCAAGAACCGTAGGCCTAATGGAAAGGCAAGAGCTGAAGATCAAGTGTTGTAGAGCAGAGGAGACAATCAAGGCTCCTTGCTAAACAGCCATAGAAAATCCACACCTTACAGCGTAAATCGAATGGAATACTGCTAGCAAGAGAACAACCGCAGATGAAAGCTGAACACCGTAAGCTCAGCCGAAACAGACCAAGCACGAACAGAGTTGAACATGAGAAGCTGTATAATTTGGAGACAGCAGAATCCCAGCACTGCTGGACATAACTCATATAGTTATACATATAACAATACCAATCTACAGATACAGAGTTGATCCTGTCCACAGACTCCTAACAAGAGTATACAGGGAGCAAAAGACAAGACCGAACAGTCGCCCTGGACCATTCTTGAGGTCCAACTACTACAAGGTTGGCAACCAGAGTGAAACCATAGAAGTCTCCAATAAGGATAGAGATCCCAATGAGGCAGAGGCAGCTCTGAAAGAATCGAGACCACAATTCCTTTCAGAGCATCAGACAGCAGTACAATCAACTCAGAAACAGAGAGAAAAACAGCAACTGAAACCTTGCAGCTGTAAATCCCCATACCAGACCACTGGCAGAATGTCTGGCAGCCCATCAGTTGTCTGCCTATTGAGTGGTTACTACTGCCTGTGGTGGGTCTCGAATTAGTGTATGGGGCATCCCAGGTGGAGACCTTACAGCCCAAGCCACTGTGCCGACCTGAAAAGAAACCCACAGCAACAAACTCCAAACAACATCCAACATGATGGAAGTGCGTAGGCAGTATCAACTGCTGTCCTGAACATAGTATAAAAACAACTCAGTTACCCTAGCAGTTAAAGAGCACGGATGCAACAGTCACCCAGTGAGAGCTACCAATATAGGGAAGCAACCATACAGCAAGGCTACAGAACTAGGACAACCATAGAGGTACCCATCAGGTACCTGTCAGTGTGATGAAAATATTCACAGTACTGAACAGGAAAACCAACCAGGCCCCCTGCGTGGAACATAATGACTGTCACGCTTTAATATAAAGAAGTGCATAACCCCCAAGGCGCTACAGTCACAGTCCATTATAACCCCAACAGAAGAATAAAGTGACTTGCTATGCACGCCAGGAAAGCTCTAAAGTGTAGAGCCTACTGCTAAAAAGAGTGGATGGCTACTAAGTCTGCAGCTAGGATGCATAAGGGAGAATAACGGCTATGTCGTGTCAGGTTGCATGAAATCGGAGCATCTTACAAGGCAATAGTGGGGTACCGCTTACCTGTGAGCAATCAGAAGCCCTCTAGAAACTATGTAGAATGTCACTGACCTTCTCCATCTCACAGCAACCCGTCACATCGGGAATAGAGAGTAGCTTCAGTGGGCTAAAAACCAATGCTCCATAGCACAGTCTTCAGTCTGGCGATGTTGCCGTAGGAGAGACTGTAGAAAACTAGCAAAATGTTAGTGGTAACAAGAAGGTCGTACTACAGGACTCTATACCTGAGCTTGTTCCATTAGGGATGTGTATCCTTATATAGATTATACATATACCCCAAGCACGGTCTGCTAGAGTAAGTATTAGTACATTAACACTTATAATGGTTAAGTGCGTATTAGTCAAGAGGCGGGATAGTGAAAGAATTAAATAAGACCCTGTACTGGTCAAGATACACATAGCAATATTACATATTTGATGATGGATCCCACCAGTGACCCTTGACAATCATAGTGTTCACAATGAGGGATTAAACTTGAACCGCAGGGCTCATGATTTACTGGATACCCACCAATCTAATCAAGCCAGGCCTGACCCTGCCTATTCGGCGGGTGGCCCTAGACCTTCAGGCACAGGAGCAGAAGTGTGGTCTGTTGTCATTTAACCAAGTAAGCCCTGAGGATGGAATAGAATCTGGATTTTTATGTACTGATAGGAATGTACCCAGGGGCCACTTTATAGCCTCATTTTATTGAGATATGCGACTAAACAATAATATGGAGTACAGGAACCTATACAGAGAAAGGTACCTGTACATAGACATAGAATGCAATAATTATCCCAAGTAAGAAGGGATACATCTGTAAAGAAAACCCCAGTTAGGGCTATAAAAAAAACCAGGTGTTTCCCAATTATTAGGAAGTAGTCATACGAGGAACATGAATATATTGGTATACATACACACGTACACTTAGACAAATAGTTGCATGAGAAGTCAACATAGTAAGTATACTTGTCAGACTCCTGCACCAGGAGATCATTATGCTCTATATAATATATAAATATATACATAGTAGGAACCACAAATAGCGGCACTCCGAGACTTAAATAGTGATCAAAAAGGTATATCTAAACTATGTTGAAACAAACAGGCCGACGTTTCGGGGGATACGTGCCCCTTTGTCAAAGCGAGTATATATACATTACATACACCTATATACACATACATTGTAATAATAATAACTCCCCCGAAAAGGGGGCGCCGTAGATATAAACTGACAGGAACAAAACTGTAAACCCAGAAGGGTGTAAGTGCCTATCTTATATACATGTGTGGACTACCAGAAGGCTCCCAGACAAGTATATGGTCCATATTAGAAGCCATGCCTTAGGGAATTGTGACTATCACAATGTAAACTGCAGAACATGACTCTAGTCTATAGAGCCAATATAATATATTATAGCCTACAGCTTCTGGTAATCCCAGCTGGCTTCCCATCTGTGGAATTAGAGGTAACCTAATGATTGCGGAAGCATAGGCATACCCACACATATAACAAATACATTCATACATAGTAGGTGTAAATAGAAGTTGTTGTACCAACCCACCGCAGCAGGAGAGTCCAGCCTCCAATTGCAGTATCTTTCTTTTTAAAATATGCAAGGTATCAGATATAAAACTGATAAGAACAAATCCTACCCCTGCCTTTATGGCAAGGATAAGAAGCGATACATACATACATATATATATATACATATATATATATATATACATACATACATACATGTACCCTCATACAAGGTCACAGGTAACGATAATTTATCCAGGAGAAAGCGTGAACGCAGTCCCCCACTTCCACAAATTATGCAGTCGAGATTTCCGCATTTTGAGAAATCATCGGGGGTCAGCACACCCAGAGTGCAATGGATGCGCCTCGCCCTGGGAGAATCACCTTTGTAATCATGGTATCTCCCCTGCCAGGTAAGTATGAACTGTGGCTTACCTCCACGCAGGGAGACTGCTGATGTGCCGTGTGTCCATCCTCTGTAGGCCTGATATTTTAGCAGCGCGCTGTCCCAGACTGGTATAGATCCTGGGAGCCTTCTGCCCTTGCCTTATCAGGTGAGCCATTTGAGCTCCAGTTGAACCCACCTTTTCAAAGTGGGGATCAAAAGGACAACCTCAGATCAATGAAGTATACTGCATTATATTTAACGTATACAGGCATATTTGTCATGCGGAGGGCAAAGTGACATGGACACAGCCTCTGTATTAGGCTGCGGCATGTTCCTCCCTGAGCTAGTGTCAGGGGTCCAGACACTCACTCTATAATAGTGGCGGCGGGTCCCATGATATGTAGAGGTACTGCTTCAATAACATCTGACATTAGTGAGTACTGATTAATTTCCTAATCAAACAGACTCCAGCAGCCATCTTGAGATAGACAATTGTAAAATAGTCGCAACTATCTCTACACAGTGACATCACAATGACGTAGGGCAGCAGTTAGGATAGTTGTGGGGTCGACAGTTTTGAAGTGCTCTCCCCTACAGAATAGAAGTACATTACTGCTAGATAAAGTACTAACAAGTTCATTGCTGGAATCTGACCACCATATAGGAACTACAGAGATGAGCCAAGTTCTATATGGACCATTCCGCTGCGTGACTAAGTAAGCAGGAAGACTGCTACACTGCGTGCATAATTTGTAATCAGCTCAGTATGCCTCAGCATTGTACTATAATAGAGACCAAACTAGGTTCTATCTAGATTCTACAGCTATGCACAGGGGAGACTATACACATAGGTCCTCTTCATCTATATATTTATTAACAGTTCTTATATATCGCAGCGTATTCCGCCGCGCTTTATCATTGGAAACATCAATAGAACAAAACTGGTTTTAACAGACAGTATATATAAGCAGGAAAGCCCCATATATATACACATATATACTCATACATACACTTAACTCATGTAGGCATGTATACAAAGCTACCCATATTGCATTATGTCATAGGTAGACAAATGTGCTTGGAACTAACTCCAGCAGCGGTACAGTGAGTGCAGCGTCTTCAGGCACAAACTTCTACGCCTCTCCCTGCACTGCAAGCAGCTGCCTCTGCAAAGTTACAGACTGCCTGTATTCTGTACAGTGACAGTCTCTGCATATGCCTGCGCTGTAGTGCGCGCCAACTGAGAGGCTAGAAAAAATATGCCGTGCCTGCTCCCCGGGAGCAGTAACGGCTGCCGGACCTAAGCCACGCCCCCTCACTGCCGGGAGTAGAGCCCCGGCGCTAACTGCATCCGGTCTTAACCGGCAATAAACTAACCCCTGCTGCTCACCACTATGGCATAGAGCAGAGGGAGGAGGAGATCACATCGGCAGCAGTCACACAGCGCTGTCAGACTCTTTTAAGTGAGCCAGCGCTGACTCAGCAGTGCAGGGATGTTAAGAGATGCGCCAGCAGCTCGTAGCAGGGCAGTGCACAGCGCACCTATGTAATTACAGACTGTCTGAACAGTCTCCCTTGATGGGTATCCGCGCTATATGCGCGGTAGCTCCGCCCCTTGTAATAACGCTAGCGGCGTTATAACAGGAATCCAGGACTGTATGAGCCTGGGAGGGGGCGGAGGGGCCGCAGATCTAACTCAGTCCCCCGCTAGTCAGGGGAACAGAGCTATACTTACCAGCTGCTGGCATCAGGACTGCGGCTAGGCATAGGGAAGCACGGACACAGCTTCTATATTAAGCTGTGGCGTGTCCCTCCCTGAGCTACTGCCAGGGTGCCTGGGACCCGGACACGCACTCTTTATTAGTGGTGGCGGGTCCTCCTGATGCCTCCATGTAGCAGGCTGACAGACGCAGCACTCTGTCAGCCTGTCCTCAATGCTTGTTGAAGCTATGAAAATAAATAAAGTTAAAATAAAAGTAAAATTACTAAGTGTGGGCTGGAGCTCAGCCCTATGTGACCGGCTCTTCTCTGGCACATTTCTAAAACTGGGGCTGATGGGGCATAGAGGGGGAGGAGCCAGTCACACTTCTGAATTATTTAAAGTGCCAGGCTCTACTCTACCACCGTCTATACCCCACTGTCTTGAACTCCAGTGTCCCCTAGTGGATGAAGGAGAAATAGGATTATGTGAGATATCATGAAATAATGCGCGTCCTACGATAAAATGAGTGATCATACATTACTTATGCTGGCCATACACGCTACAATTATCAGGGCGTTCCGCCTGATATCGGCGGATTGCCCCAATAATTGTAGCGTGTGGGGGGGGGGGGGCGACCGAGGCCCGTCTGATGCGATATTTACCCGTAAACTGTCGACCGCATCAGGCAGTGTATGCCCAGATGCGGCCGACAGACAGACACTTCCTGTGTTCCTTCCTACGGAAGGAACAGGGAAATGTCTCCTCCCCCGGGGACGGAGCGCAGATGTCGGGCTGATACACTGTGAGAGAAATCACAGTGTATGCCGGCGACATCTGCGGCTGGCAGGTTGCCAGATAAAATGCCCAGCATTAGATATTAGTCTTACGGTTGGGAGCGTTTGTGTTGCAGTGCTGTCTTCTGGATTCTACATGATCCATTTACTCACTTCCCCACCAACCAAAAACTCTCGCTAGCCATCGCATGCCATCACATTTGTCATTGAAAGTCACTGGAGATTATCCAAACACCAGACTTAGGCCGGCTACTCTTATCGAGAACACTAGGGCACAACGCCTCAATGAATTGAGAAAGACAGATCCACGCATGGTTGAGTTTCCCTTGTCTCGAATAAGGGTACCAAAGTGATGTACAAACAATCAGTTACTCCAAAAATTAATTCCAGAATATATATATATATGTATTATATACACAAGATAATTTAATTAAAAACCTATATAGCAATTTAAATGTATTCATTTATAAGTAATCAAACAAAAAAAACCCAGGTAATACAAAACGAAAAGGCCACATTGTACCATTAGAGACTAGAGCAAACCCCCACACCCAATAACAATATCTATTAGCTGGATCCCAATACGAGGTCTGATTGATATTACCTTTAGAGAATACATACAAATCAATAATGTGTTCAGATTACTAAATTTCTACATTTCACTAAAAACATCAGAGAATATACGAGTATAATGGTTTTGTAGAAGGGATGGTTACAGTGAACAGTGTGGCACCTGATGCAATAACATTAGTGTGTATGATTTAAAATTACCATAGTTTCCTAATAACGAAATGGCCTCTTACCAAAATGCTTACCTGTACTAGATACCAGCCTAGATCAAGCCAATCTGAGCACATCTGAAAAGGCTGGTCTCCTCCAAGAACATTATGGTAATATACATTAATTAGTATAATGTAAACATGTCATGCATTCTGCATCACTTGGGAACACTCTCATTTGAAACCAGAATTCTATATAGCTTTACAACAATAAAGACAAATCATTTCTAGTAATTATGATCAGGTTTGGATTAAAAGGAAAGAAAAAAAAATTGTAAATGTTATCATGTTTGTATAATATGTAAGGTAAAAAAACACATGGAGCTACATGAAGTATTTAAATAAGAAAACCCTATTTAGCTAAAATCTGACACCCAACATGACATTAATGAAAATCGCCAATTATACGTAGCATGTTGCTGTATTTTAGTTAATTACAATCACAATCAATAATCAATCATAAAATAATTACGGATTCCTATGGAGAAATCATTAAATATGTACATAAAGCAGTCAAGTACCCTGATAGACAATGGACACCTCCATCAACTATAGTCTGTCCATCATTCCCAGGTCCACCTGTGTGCACTGTGCTACATTCCCTATAAGGATCAATGCTCCCTATTTCTTATGCTTCGTCAAGCTGCTCAGAATGTGCATTAGAAAACACGTAAGAGCCCGAGACCACAGCATCACCTAAAGAACACGTATGCATTTGGATAATCATGATAAGCTGTATTAAACATACAAAAACTTCCTGCAGCGAGTTATTAAAAATGTTCACAAAACAATACAACAAATTTGTTGCTAGGACACAGGTATTTCTGCAATGATTAAACAGCACTGAAACTCAGGTGTGAACCGTAACTCTGCAATCATTGAATGCGATTGTAATTTACAATGCAGCCAGGAGCTAGGCCACACAGTACATTCCCTACAACCGTGCCATAAATCATTACAATAAACCATGCTGGAGGGCTATAGAACATCAGGTACTTCCATTTATTGAATCCAGTGCTGTTAATAGGAACTTTCTGTATAGGGATGAGCTGTGCACAAAAACTAAAATTATAAATTAGCGGGTAAGTACACGGCAGAGAAAGGCAACCGGTTTTACTTTAGGGCCGCATTGGACTTCCCTTTAACGTTGAAGATGCCACACAATCAATCTCAGTTGTAAATTAAATTAATTCATGGAAGAGACACCTATCTTTAATAACCTATCAGCAGGCCTTTTACACAAGTGTTACAAGCCGTAACAAACACAGATGACAAAGCAGGAAGAAGCTGGGGGCTGCAAGTGAAGGCTCGGAGGGCACTTGTTACCCATCGCTGATACACGGGTTCTAAAATCCTTATTAATCTTAAACCGGGTACACACTAGATCATATGTTCATATGTTGTCCGATCCCGCTGATCGGGCCAATATAATCGGGCACATCGTCTTATATGGACGACGGAGCGACCATCTGCCGATGCCAACAAGGTCAATGGTGCCGGTGAACGACATATCAGGTGGTCAATCACCGGATCGAGAAATGTGTGCCGCCCGATATATCGTTCATCGGCCGTCGGCTAGTGTCTATCCACCATTACACTAGAATCCATTGTACCCTAGAGTCCTATGTTTTTACATTGGATAAGTGACATGCATTAAAATTAAGCTGCAAGCTCACGTGTTGAGAACATGGGGTGATCAGAGGAGCTACACAAAATGGTAGTAGATGCTAAATATTGTTATACACAGTTGGACAATATCTATGTTATTAAACAGAGACTGAATTGATGCTTTTTGGGAGGATGGCTTAAGACAAAGGGCTGCTTTAAGGTTAATGCTTAGGTCACAATTATATACAAAATTACAAAAAGCAAACGTGTAACAGCAGCAGTACATGAACATTCACCTACATTAAAGGTAAGAGGTCGCTGCGCATTACAGAGGGCAATATAAAAAGCAGGACAAGGTATCAGACACAGTAGGCAAATGTACATGTTTTAAGTGGTGAAGTATAAAATATAAGAGGTGCTCAGGATTACTGAAACCCAGCCTCCCAGTTCCTGACTAAACTATGAAATAAAATCCATTGCAGAACACTTGTCAGTGGAGGATATACAGGATTAATAAAACAGTACATTAATCGTAGTGAGGGGTCTATGCGGAGATGGAGGCAGTGCGGTGACAAAAGCACTACATAACCAGGTAGTCAGGGAATAGAAATTCCCATAACAGGAGTGATTTTATGGGTCCTATGGTAAAGCTTAGACGTTTAGCAGACAGCAGGAAACAAGGAGGAAGAATAATCCAGCTTCATGAGGATGGGGATAAGATGTGGTGATAAGAAGTAGCGAAGGATGCAAGTCACTGACAGCGCAGGAAGATAAATACTAAGACAAGGGGTGAGAGATAGGCAGAATTAATTGAAACACGGTGCAACACCAGTTCTCATTTATCTGGAGTGCAAAAATATGTACTCCGCTAATAATCCATAATACATTATTTCACTGCTGCCCTGAGGAAATGGTTACAAAGAAACATGGTAGTGTATTACATGAGAGCAATGCAGAAAGATTTCAGCCGTATCATGTAAGTTGATTAATAGCCATCAAAATAAGAGCATAGTATATTGTGGAATTAGCTTCTGCAGCTGCCGAGAGACTTAGGGCCTGATTCAGACCCACTCGCGAGCGGCTGTCCGCTCGCAAGTGGGTCGATGTTATGGACTGAGCATGCGCACGACGGAGGGAGCTCCGTCGTGCGCATGCGCCAGACGCGACGAGCGAAGGAAAGTCCTTCGCTCGTTGTGTCCGATCAAAGGGGGCGTGCTGTCAATGTTGATTGACAGCACGCCCCCTTTGGTGGGCGTGCCTCCCTGACGGGGGCGTTCCCACGGGAACGCCTCCCGTCAGAAGCCGGCCCACTGACATCACTAGTGATGTCAGTGGGAGTGATTTTGGCTCTGATAGAGCCAAAATCACTCCGGAGCTTGCGGTTGAAAACCTCAACTGCAGGCTCCGGCTCGCAAATTCGATGGTCGCGATGGTCTCGACCATCGCGACCATCACAATGCACGCTCGTATAGCCTGTGGGTGGTGACCCACAGCTATACGAGCGTCCAGGTGGACGCTCCATGAAAATGGAGCCCGGCCCTCATTCAGAGCGTGCGCTCTGCTCAGAGCGTACGGCTCTGAATGAGGGCCTTATACCACTTTTCCACTTAAGTCCCAGATCTGACCTGAGATTTGGAACATGGCTCCAAACAGAGTCAGACACGGGACAGCTTCCTTTTTCCACTGTGGCGCCGATCTGGGTTATTCCTGGATCAGCGGCATTCACACTGCACACGGGTGCAATGTCAGCACTTGGAGATGACATCATCTCCTTGCACCGGAATGCGTCTCTCCGTGCTGTAAACAGGTCACGGGTCGAATGACCCGGGTTACCCATGTACACCGAGCCTTACCTGGGTCCTTCCCGGGAATAACCCTGCTCGCTAGCAGGTTTGGCTTCTCGGGTGACTGGACCCGGGTGGCGCCGTTTCCACTTACCAAAATCCCAGGTTGATGAGCGCTCACGTGCTAGTGGAAAAGGGGTATTACATGAGCTGCACTGCCTATTCCCACACGGCTTCATGCAAAGGAATACACTCCTGTATAACCCACTCAAACTGGTGCCGATTGTAAGATAAAGAAAGGGATGCGGTAGTTGACCCTTTGTATTTCCTGCCCTAAGCAAACACAAGAGCTCTTACATGACATCACTGGCCGAGAGCCAGGTGTCATAGGTCAGTAAACATTAAGTCACTTTTGATTAGGTGACTCAAAATAATTAAATTGGCCAGTTAACCTAATAAATATTGAAATTTACATAAAATTTTATTTTTAAACTGGAAACATCTAGTTTGACCTCTACTGACATTAGTACTGATGATTTGCTGAAGCTGGAACACAGTTGTCAGTAATATAAAAATAGGATTTTTGGTTACTTACCGTTGAATCCTTTTCTCTGAATCAGGCTTTGGGACACTAGACCATGGGGATGTCACTGGGTGAGCAGGAGCTGGCACTTAACTACTGTAACTTTAAGAACATAAGCTCCTCCCCCTGCAACCCCCATAAGGCCAGTACAACTTTATAAGAGCCCGTCAAGGAAAAGCAGTCACCCAGTGAAACTGTTGGAATGAACAACAAAACAGAATCGTAGGGAAAAGATGAAGGACAAACCACCGCATGACTGAGCATGAGGGAGGGAACGCAGCGTTCCCCAGGTAAGTAACCAAAAATCCTAATTTTCTCTATCATCAAGGCTGGGGGACACTGGACCATGGGACATTCAACAGCCGCCCCCAGGGGAGGGAACGCTCAGGCTGCCTGACCAAAGAACTGTACCCCCAAAGTGGGTGCCGCTAGAGGCAAAAACTTGAAACTGTAAAAACTTGTGAACGGCTGGACAGAGGACCAGGTAGCTGCACGGCAGAGCTGTACTGCCAAAGTCCTGTGCCACGCTGCCCATGAGGACGATACTGCCCGTGTAGAATGTGCCAACAGCCGGTCCGGTGCTGGTCGCCCTGCACTGGAATAAGCCCGAGTGATGACTGAGCGGATCCAATGTGCAATGGTCTGCTTTGAAGTCGGCCAACCCCATCTCTGGGTGCCGTACAGAACAAGCAGGGAATCTGTCCGAAAGAAGTCCCATCCAAGTAAATCTGCCGAACACGGACAACGTCTAATAGAGCCAGATCATCCCCATCCTGACGATTGAGGAAATATTGGAAAGACAATTTCCTGGTTCGAGTGGAAAGCCGAAACCACCTTCAGTTGGGACTTAGGAACCGTACAGAGAACCGCCCCATCATCATGGAATCTGAGAAAAAGGCGGCCTGCAAGACTAAGCACCCAACTTGAAAATACGTCGAGCTGAGGCAATGGCTAGAAGGAAGATTAACTGCCGAGTAACGAACTCAAGGTCTGTCGAATCAAAAGACTCAAAGGGAGCCTGCTTGAGAACCTAGAGGACCAGGTCAAGATCCAACGGAGCTACCGGTGGACAAAATGGTGGCTGAACCAGTGTAAAAAAGGTCGAAACCTCTTTAAGAAGGGTGAGCTGCAGCTGGAAATAAGCAATCAGAGCTGAAATTTGCACCTTCAAAGAAGAAAGCAGGAATCCGGCCTCTGAGCCATCCTGAAAGATGAAACTTTGAAGCATGAACTCCGCGCTTTCCGCACTACCTGATATAGATCTCCCAGACGAAGCCGGTTTCCGGACCCGCAACATAGTACGGATTACTGAAGGAGGAAACCCCCAGTCTTGTAGAGCCCGGTCTCAAAAGCCAATCGAGAAGATCCTCACGCAGAACTGACCCTGCAGCATGAGATATGGCTTCAGTGGAAGACGTCACCTGGGACCTACCAACCGATTGAGAATGTCAGCGTACCAGGACTTGAGTGGCCAGTCTGGAGCCACCCGTTGATCCGTGACCTGCTTGAGCACCCGAGTGAACATCTGGTTCAGGGGAAAAAGATAGGCCAGACCGAAGTCCTATGGAACCATCATGGCATCCACCACACAAGCCCTCGGGTCTATGGACCATGCATATAACAGGTGAACACTGCAATTGTGACGTGAGGCCATGAGGAACACCGCCAGAAGAACCCACTACTTAACCAACTGTGGTAAGACCTCTGGATGGTGACATTGTCCCAGGAGAAACGTGGTTACGTGGAGGAAGGTCATCTCCCACTCGTCCACGCCTGTTATGAACATTGCTGAGACTTCCGGAACGAAGGCCACCGCCAAGGACAGAATTCGAGCCACCCCCCTGCCTGATTTACATACGCCACTGCTACTGCATTGTCATATGATCCGCTGGGCGTGGATAAAGAGAGCAAATTTATGAGGGACATAAAACCTTCTATTTGACAATTTCTAGGCCTCGTCAACAAGATTCGAAAGATCTGAAGAAGCAAGGAAAGTCACCACCTTTCACCGACCTTTAAATTGGCCAACCGCCTCCGTCGGGGCAGCGATCTCTAAGCAGTGCAGGCTGCCCATAATGAGTTCTGCAATGCCATGCCCTGAGGAAGAGTACAAGTCCCCAACCTGAGAGGACCATGTCCTCCGAAATCTCGCCCTCCTACTCCTTTGAATCCGAGACGTTCGCTGAAATCTTTGCAGATGGAAGGCGTTTGTGCACCATGCGCACTAGAGGATCGACCAAAAAAACTTTCAATTGCAAATAAAAATAAAACTCTAACTAAAATTAGTGCTGCCAGCAGCCCCAACCCTCAGCAAGTATGAAACGTGCCCACCTTCTACAGGCACTTAAATGACACTGGCCTTCTGGGGGTTGCAGGGGGAGGAGCTAATGTTCTTACAGTAGTTAAGTGCCAGCTCCTGCTCACCCAGCAACAACTCCATGGTCCAGTGTCCCCCAGCCTTGATGAGAAATAGTGGTTGCTCAGATCAACTTAATGGCCTTTCAAAGGTGTGGGAGGGAGGGGTAATCTAGATTAGAAAGAAAGAAAACACCATGTTCCCCCCAGCACACTGCAAAAGGCCAGCAATAAGATATGAATACTACATAATAGAAATCCAGAGATCTTGTTTAAGATATGTTTAAGCAGCGGGCCGTGTCAAGGAGTCTCTGTACCGGTGTCCCTATCACTACTTTGGGCCATATAACTGCATACTGTTCTTATAGGATGGATGAGACCAGCATTGGGAAGGTGCGCTGGTTCCTGTAGTGCTATTTGGAGGATCCTGGGGTATTTCAAGGCGAGTTGGCTCTCTATGTAGATATATTAATGTATGTGCTATCATCATGTGGCATAACAGTTTGCAATTATATGCTAAGCACCCCTAACAGTGCATGTTTTCCAGATCCCCTAGTTGGTGCACAGGTGTATTTATTACTGGCTGACACTTTAAAAGATCCACAGGTGGTGCTAATTTAATTTGTGATACTGAGAAGAACATGCAGTACTAGTAAAATTCTATTATATTACTATTTCTATTGTGGCCATGGTGTGCGCTGGGGTGGGGCGTTTAGAGGCAACCGGAACCCCACCCCCCTTAAAGTGAGTGTTATTATCATGTAGCCTTAGGGACACCGGTACAGAGATGCCTTGACGAGGCCCGATGCTTTAACATATCTTTGCAAATATATGCAACAAAGATCTCTGGATCTCTATTATCATGTAGTAGATGGGGGTTCCTAGGAATTACCAGCTGCTTTGTGGCACACTACTATACCAGATGTTATACATAATGGTTCTCGTTACAAACGGAAGTAGTGGTAACTTACTTTGGGTCAGGTGGCCCATCAGACAACGGCTTCATAGATAATTTACATAGCGACCTGAAGACTAGGAAGGCATCCTTTTGTAAAATATGAGAGAATTTAGCACCAGGAGTAGGTCCTGAAGTATTTCCAGATTCCTAAAAATAAAATGCATAGAATTATAACATAGGCATTCATACTTGGTGCTGTCTTAAAAGAAATGTGAACTTTACTAAAAGTTGCTGAAGCCTAATACAAGAACAATGAAAGAATACACTAATAACTACAATTAATTTTCCTTACCTTCCGCAGTCGGTTTGCTGCAATGGCAGGCTCTCACTGGGTTCCACGGTGCCAGATGACAACTTGCTCTTCTCTTCCCCCTCAGCCTGTATGAAACAAGCTTAGCAAGTGTCTACTTAAGCATCAATATCCCCATGAATGGTAAGTTCACAGGGAAGGGCTTTAGACATGTGCTATGATTTTTCAAGCAGACAGAGGGGGAGATGAGAGTGGAGTGTGATGTGGGGCCATTATACACATAAGGGATCCCGGGAGGGTGGATATTTATTTTACTAGAGTCCATGGAACTAAACTTACACTTTCTCCCTGATTTTATTCATCTTCAATATGCAGAAAAGAAAATTCCTGTACCAAACCTGTTGGTAGCTGCAATAAACTGTGCGCCCTTGCAGGAGAAACCAGGGGCCTGATTCAGCTTGTACCGCAACTGCGATTACGCATGCAATCTGCCGATTGTTGCGTTCTGTGCATGCGTGTGTCACTACGCAGACCCATCGCAGAGTGAATGACAGGAAGTACCATTTGGGGGAGGTGATGGTGAGGTGGTTGGCGAAAAGCAGGCGTGCCAGTGCGTTCGAGCGCCGTTACAGGGACGTGCATAAATTGGCCATTGCAATGGCATACGCAGCCTGAGCTCTCACTGCGTACCAGAATGTTAGCAATTTCTGAGTAAGGCCAGAGCTTGTGCAAGTGTGCGTGAAGCTGCGATT
Source organism: Taudactylus pleione (assembly GCA_031769625.1). Lineage (NCBI taxonomy): Eukaryota > Metazoa > Chordata > Amphibia > Anura > Myobatrachidae > Taudactylus > Taudactylus pleione. The sequence continues at coordinate 28,878,283 of JAUIMM010000113.1, read as the reverse complement.
GTACTCGATGTTACCGATGGTTCTGCAGTCTTGCCAAGTATTATGGATGTGTGTAAGGTAAGGTGGGCGTCCTTATGTTGTGCTGCAACTGCATAGCGATCGTAGTGGATTAGCATACCTTCGCAGTGAGACTGTGGGCATAAGGTCTCTTCTTTGGTAAAGCCCAAACCTGATCAACACCCAACAAATGGAGTCAGTTTCCTCTGACAAGTATGAGAGGGAACACAGGGTCTCATTCAGACCCGCTCGCAAGCGGGTCAACGTTTCCCAAATGCGCATGCGCACGACGGAGGCACCTCCATCGTGCGCATGCGCGAGACCCTAATAACGACGGGGTAGCCGTTGTTATGCGTCTCGCACCAAAGGGGCGTGCTGTCGATGGTGATTGACGGCACGCCCCCTTTGGTGGGCATGCTGGGAGCGTGGCTGCCCAGACGGAGGTGTTCCCATGGGAACGCCTACCGTCTGGGGCCGGCCCCACTGACATCACTAGTGATGTCAGTGGGAGTGATTTTGGCTTTGTTAGAGCCAAAATAACTCCAGGGCTTGCGGCAACGAGACCCTAACTCAAGGGTCTCATCGCAAGCCCGATGGTCGCGATGGTCTTGACCATCGCGACCATCATCATGGACGCTCGCATAAGCTGTGGGTGGTAACCCACAGCTATGCGAGCATCCAAGAGGCCGCCTCGCCAAAAAAAAAACACACCCTGATTCAGAGCGGGCGCTCGTTCAGAGCGTCCGGCTCTGAATCAGGCCCACAGACCACAGCTAGCAATAGGGGAGCTGGCACGGTGGAAAGAGAACAGAATGATCAAAACTAACAAGTTTTCCTAAAATATCAGTATTCATGAGAAGAGCTCTAATGACTACAAAAGACAATTGTAATGTCTGACTACAAAAATGCATTATCATCCTCTTTTTCACTGTGCCCACCGACTGACTCCGTATTTCTAGTAAATGGATATTCTGCACATTAATACTATGTTACTTTAGAGCCGTGATTTTCAACCTTTTTCAAATCGAGACACACTACACAAGACTTTAAAATTGCCAAGGCACACTATCCGGCTATGTGGCGTGCGCGAACTATGAAAACACACACTATATTGACCCCAGCATGAATAAAACACAATACATTGGCCCCACATAAACAAAACACACTACATTGGTCCCCACAAGAATAAAACACACTAAATTGGCCCCCACAAGAATAAAACAATCACAACCACATTGGCTGGCACCCACAGAAAAAAACTAACACATTGCTCCCCACAAAAAAATAAAATAAATTACATTGGCCCCCACAGAGAAAAAAAACACATTGCTCTCCGCAGAAAAAAAAAGCAGATTGCCTCACCCCAGAGGAACAAAAAAAATAAAAAATAGCTCCCCACATAAACAAGGAGTTGGCTGGCCCCCACAGAAAAACAAAACACATTAACATTACACTCACGAGTGACGACCCTACCCTGTGCCTCCAGCTGGTGTTGCTCTTCCTCAGTCACAGCACTAAGTACAGGAGGGAAGGGCTGGGTGACTGGCGAGACGGGCGGGCAGGCATGCAGGCAACGCATGTGCGTGACCTGTGATACAACGCCGCCGCGTCAAGGCAGGTCACAGCTCGGGCGCGTCTGAGCCTCCCAGAAGAGCAAAGCGGCAGCGCTGACCTGTCCGCGTAACACTTGACAACTGCCCGCAGCATGAAAACCGCTGCTTTAGAGGTAAAAACGTAATCCACCAATTTGTACTCTGTACATATTACCCAAATATACAGTACCAGAATTATCAGCATATAAACGTTATAAGGATGAAAAAAAAGAAGGTAAACGTAATATTTAAAATTGTACACAAATAATAAAAATATATTGTATATTCCTCTAGGGCATCTATAGTGTCATGCAGCTGCTACCTTAGAAAATACAGGCTTAACCAAACCCTAGCTTATTTGCTATTTGTGTTGCACATTTTGCCTAATGTTGACTTTGCTACTGTCCAGACATCATATTGAAGGTTATTTTGCGTTGCTTAAAAGCCAACCTTTTGTCACAATTCATCGTCCGTACTTGAGTGCACACGATTTTATCTGCATTGAAGCATACAGTAGATACATTCAGGGACTCATAAGAAATGAATACACTTGATATTGGACTACTAGCTTAATGTCTTTTTAGTGCATTTTTCGCCCCAAAAGGCATCTTAGTTGCAATGTGATGCAGCTGGGAAGCACCAGGAGACTGTGCTGATTAATTTGATATGCGACATTTGTATATCTGTATGCGAGTCTGAATCGGTATACAAAATACCACAAAGCAGTGACTGTGGATGTTTTCCATGCAAAGTGTTATCGTGCTTCGTATAGAGGCTCAGTCATACACAGATATGTGTCACATATCAAATAAAGCAGCCCAGTCTCCTGATGTGTCCTTGTCGCATCACATAGCATCTAAGACGCATTTTCAGGTGTAAAAGACACCTGGCGCAAGCAAAGTCACTTGTGCCACATGGCGTATAGGGGCTATATGTATGTGGACATTTGTATGTACAGAACAGAGGTGGAAATATTAATTGGGAACTTACTGACTATTGTAGAATACAATTGACATTTTAGTTACTACTCAGGTGGACCACACATTATGTGCCACTTTAAGCAACTCCTCTTTGCACATGTTAGAGTCCATATCTAATATCACATCTTCCCATACAGTATCTATTTATTTAATACAACTGGTATACATCACTTTTACCAACAGAGAGATACTTCCCTCTTACCTGAGTGTCATTGGAGGAGATGGACAATCTGTCATCTGGAAGGGAGGGTGTGTATGCCATAGATATTGGTGTGCCAGGTATGCCATTGGCGTGAACAGCATCCCCATCACTCACATCCTCTGATGTCCTTGTAGTACATTCATTGAGAACAGTCTCGTCACCTGGGTACAAGAGAGAGTACACAGGACACAACGATAAATTAAACTATTGCGAAGCACATTGCACTACAGGACTTAATATTATTATTAATTATATATATATATTTGCACTGAGACACAAGTGCTGCACTTAAACATCAAACTAATTATATTCAGCATGTTGTCTATCCAATGTGTGTGCTGACAGTTGCTGTATATTTTTGGTCACACTCCAGGGCAGAGCAAAGGCCTAAAACTAAGTGACCTGTCTGTAGTCTCCCAGTTCAAGTACATCCCATATAAGAGACAGCACAGAGCTGTCATATGTACTAAAATGGCACTATTAATTATGTGGAATATAGCATCATGTGAAATACAAAAACACTACATACAGGTTGGGTCTCCCATATCCAATATACAGAATTTATTTAGCACGACTGAGATAGTGAAACTTTTGCTTTTTGATGGTGCAATGTACACTAACTTTGCTTAAGGCACAAAATTAAATTAGAATTAAAAACATTACCTTCAGGCTTTGTGTATAAGGTGTATATGAAACAAATGAATTTCATGTATGTACACAAACTTTGTTTGAGCCACAAATGATTGAATATACTGTCTAAAATGACCTACAGGCTGTGTGTATAAGGTGTATATGACATATAATTGCATTCTGACACATAACAAAACTGGAAGTGGTACTGAAGAGTGGATTTTACTTTCATGCTTCATCGTGTACATAAAAAGGTTTCATTTTCTTTTAATACAGCATTGATGTGTCCAACTAACCCAGTCCAGATCCTCTGCAGCGTTATTGTGGCCCTTGGCTTTATGTAATAATTCCATAATAACAGAAAATGATATTTGCAGTAAATACAGCCCAATAGTTTAGATCTATGCTTTTGTATAAGAATAAGACTTCCCGTTGCATGGCCTTGTTGTGAAAGTGACCTTTACTGAACATGAAGTCTGTTTGATGTATGAGAGCAAGACTAGATAAAAGATAATATCTATTTTCTGTGTTTCAAACATAAACTATAGTATACGCAGCAAACGGTAGTTTACAGAAAACAATGTATTCATTATATAATGTGCTGCTTAACTCAGACATCTATAGTCCAAAAACATTGTCAGCCATCATATGGATGAGACCTCTGTCCTCACCATGGCAGGCTGCTATTACAGAAATGTCCATTGCAAAGACTGATCACATGCTCAGAGTAACTGCAGGGAATAACTAGGACTGCTCAGCACACGTGCCATGTAGCGAGACATTTTATGAAATGTTTCCAAAAGCGATAGACATACAGTAAGGCAGACGCCTGGTGCTCTTATAGTGGGAGCTGGGATTTTATTAATCGGTAACACAATACAGATGCAACTTTTGAATGACACAAGCAGAAAGCGCATATTGCTACATATAAAGCAGGTTTTCAATCCAACTTATTGACATATCCGCTATGGTAACCAGATGTTGCCATTATTTTTGCCCTGGTTTTTCAAAACACATAAATACACATTATTATTAATAATTATCGGCATCCATGAGCTTTATCCACAACCACTTCTGACATCAAGTGGGGAATTCAAGTCAACACGGTTGGCGTGCTGTGCTTTTCTGGAATAGCACATTATGTCCATCCACATTGCAAATTCTGCCTCGCATCCCTTAGAGGTACGTCAGAAAACCTGCAATGTTGAGGGTACCATAACTGGCTGATATGTGAGCTATTGTGAATCGCCTTGATGTTCAGCGGCACATCGCCAGTAAATGAGTTCTCCCCTAAGAAGCAACCTCTGACACACGCTTCACAAACTAGAACGCAAAGTCTGTAATATATATGATGAAAAAATAATACTCCCTGACATGGGCGTAACTTAAGTGCAAGAAGTGCAGATGCTATGGGGCCCAGAGCTGAGGGGGCCCATCTGCCTTGTCAAAGTTACATTTGTAATATACATTTTTGACAATTGGGTGGTACAAAAGGGCCCTTCTAAACATTTGCTATGGGGTCTTCAAATGCCAAGTTACAGCCCTGCAGTCCCTGATTTCGCTCTAACCTTTTTGTATAATGTGCCACAATTATAAACATCCTCCAATGAGTTTAATAATAATATCATTGTTCGGAGCCCATCAGGACCTTACCTCCTACCACAGAAATTAGCATATCCTGTATTATGCTCTGAATAATCTCCTGGGTATTCTCTTCACACTCGTTGCTGTCAACCCCATTCTCTAAATCAGATTTGGAGTGATCTGTAACATAATAATAAAAAAAGAAGTCAGTCAGTGGTTACTGATGTTAGGAATGTATTATGTGCAAACATTAATGAGAACTGAGTGAGAAAAGGTAAAACTAAATAAAAGTAACAGACTGCAGTAGACAAGAGATGACATGATTGTATCTGGTCTGAGTGACATGACTGACAATAGTGTGCAGACATGCAGCCAGCAAAGCAGCAAGAGCACTGGACATTGCAAGTCAAACTTGGGACAAAATCAAATAGGTTTGCATACTTCAATAGCAACCCAAGAAGTCCTTATGGTGTAAAGGTTTATTGAGGAGAAAACTTTCTGTAAAAAAAAAAAAAGTCTTTGGACCTCATTCAGAGGCGGTCGTTAGATGCAAGTGGTCGTTCTGAATGAGGGTGGCCGCTTGCCGTTACCACCCACAGCTCTAGCGACCGACCAGGGTGATGGTCGCGATGGTCAAGACCATCGCGACCATCAGGGCTTGCGACAAGACCCTAAGGTTGGGTCTCGGCAGTCGCAAGCCCCAGGGAGCTTCCTGCACTAATCGAGCAGGAAGCTCCCCACTGACATCACTGATAATGTCAGTGGGGCCGCCCCCAAACGGCACGCGTTCCTTCGGGAACGCCTCCGTTTGGCCGGCCATGCCCCCTGCCCGCCTCCCAAACGGGGCGAGCTGTCACTCACCATCGACAGCTTGCCCCCTTTGGTGCAAGACGCCTAGCGACGGAGCGCCCGTCGCTAGCCGGGTCTCGCGCATGCGCACATCGGAGCCGGCTCCAACGTGCGCATGCCCAGTGGGGGAACATCGACCCGGTTGCGATCGGGTCTGAATGACCCCCTTTGACTGGTAAAGGTGGCAAAGACAGTGACATCACAAGAAGACATAGTATTGAGTATAGCAGTAAACAGAGTTTCCAAATAAATTAAATAAATGGTGGAGGAATGGGATTGGCTCAGCCTGATCAGATTGTTACATACTTCAAAGATTTTAGCAGCACAATCAAATGAAATGGAGGCCCTAATAAAAGTAACTATGACCACACAGCCACATTTTGTTCTAATTATTTTGCAGTATAATGCAAGATTTGGGTTTAATATATGCACAATTTTCTAAAATATGTAATTCTCAGACCTGCATCAGTTGTAATCTGACATCTTGTGAGTCAGTTTGAACGCTGGCTAGGCAATGTGTTGTGAATTACCGTAGTTCGAAAGAGGCATGACAGCGAATGCCAGACGGACGGGACATTCCATTTCTGAAGTTGTGCGGACACTCAACATTCCTAGATCTATGGTGTCACGTGTGTACCAGGAATATCTAATGGAGGGCATTACCATGCACCATGGACAGCACAGCGGTGTCTGGCCAGAATCATTTGTAGTAAAAGACAAGCAACACTGGCTCAAATCACATTCAATGTAGGAAGTACCAGACGCATATCCAGCAGATCAGTGCAACGTTCTTTTGCTTCCATGGTATATGGGAACATAAGAACCACTAGAGTGCCCTAACACTACGACGCTAATTGGACCCTGGAGGTCTGGCAACATATAGTGTGGTCCATTGAGTCATGGTTCAAATTGTTTCTGGCTGATGGTAGGGTTCGGGTGTGGTGCATACCCCATGAAATCATGGACCACAGTTGTCAACGACGCCCTGTTCAGGTTGGTGGTAGTTCCATAGTGGTGTGGGGTGTGTAGCGTTCCCGCTAGGCTGTTTTAGCAGGGCGCGGCGTCCTGCCCTCCTTCTGGAGGGCAAAAAGCACCCTGCCCTTCAGGAGGAGGGCAAAAAGCGCCCTGCCCTCACAGCCTGCGGGTGCCGTTCTCACCCGCGGGACGCAGTGTCACGCGGGTGGAGAAACATGCGGTGTCCCGGGCACCGCCGGAGAATAGACGCCAGGCGCATGCGCCCGGCATCTATTCTCCCTTTCTGCAGCGCTTGGGGGCTGCCCGGCATGTCCGTAAGCGCCGGGCACGCCCCCAAGTATGACGAAAAGGGGACGTGTCTTATAGACACGCCCCCTTTTCATGACCACGCCCCCTTTTAGCCCATAAGGTTGCCCTCTCAAGCTCCAGCGCCCTGCCTGCCGCCGGAGCTAGAGTGAACACGTGGCATGAGTTGGGTCTGCCTGAGCAAGTCATTGACTGGTAACCGATATTTTGCATTGCTTGATGGCCATTTGCAGCCCTTCATGGACTTCATGTACCCCCACAAAGATGGAATATTCCAGCAGAATAATGCACAGTGTCATCGGCCCCATGTTGTCCAGAAATAGTTCGGGGAGCATTCTGGAGAGTCCCGACGAAAGGTGAGACCACCACGTTGGCCCTACATTAACCCAATCAAGGATTTATGGGACGATTTGGAGAGGTCCATTCGCAACCAAGATCCCACACCTACAAATATGAGGGAGCTGTGGGAAGCTATCCAGACTGCATGGGTCAACATCTCTCCAGAAGTCTTCCGTCAACTTGTGGAATTGATGCTACTGTACGTTGAGTTGCGGCACTTCCCGGCCTAGAGGAGGTCCTACACAATACTAGGCACCTTATATTTGGTTAACACTGACTCATTTGAATTTCAACACCTTTTGTATGTACTTTTGAAATAAAATGCATATATATTTTTGGAGTGGATGACTTTAAAATAAAAAATAATGGCTTCTTGAAAACATAGAATTATAAAATGGACCAGTAAATTGTAGACCAATTTGTAGACATTTGCAAAGAAATATCTTTTATAGGAAATTGGTGTGCAATGGAAATTCACTATAAGCATGTCAGCTTTCTGGTCCACATATTGAGATAGTTGTGATCTGTCTATGAAAGAACTACTTTTAATGTTGGAGCTGCTGCAGTTTACAAATTGAATTTACTGCTGCAGATAACAGGCAGTATTCTCTGTAACTATATGTGATCTATAGCCTGGGATGACTGAGCCAAGCATGTGAATGGAGCAGAAGATACCATAAAGTGAGACCTTATTGGGCAAGTCTCTTGTCGTAACAATGAATGTGATGTTTGTATTATTGTAACATTGAAATCAGGTCACTAGTTTTTGCTGTCATTACTTTGTACTGATAAAGAGTAAGGGGTCTATTCACTAAGCCTGGGAGAGAGATAAAATGGAGAAAGATAAGTTTATGTTTGAAAAATGACAGTTAGGAGCTGATTGATCTCCCTCCAAGGCTTAAGGTGCATACACACGGGACGATCTATTCAGAGAACGATATCGCTGAACGATTTCCCTTGAAATTCCTGTGTGCTGGATGAACGATATTGTTCATCCACACGCCAACGATATTACCAATGACCAACGATCGGGGATCCCTATAGGGCAGAGGTTCCCAAAGTCCGCCATTACAGTCCACGTTTTAGGGATATCCATGCTTGAGCACAGGTGACTTAATTAGTACCTCAATCCATTTGATTTAACCATATGGACTCAAGCTTGGATATCCCTAAAACATGGACTGCAATGGCGGACTTTGGGAACCTTTTGGGAACCTCTGCTATAGGGAATAAAACGATATCGCCCATATTGGCCTGTTTTGTTTACATGGCCGATATCGTCCAGCTCCACGCATCGTTGGTGGCATAAACATGGAACGATAAGAACGATATATCGTTGAACGATATCGTTATTGTTCATATCGTAACGATATAACGCTGTGTGTATGCACTTATAGCCCCATACACACTGGACGACTCCTTTGAACGATATGAACGATAACAATATCTTTGAAGTAAAAGACAAGCAACACTGGCTCAAATCACATTCAATGATAACGATATATCATTGAATGTGATGATAGATTCAATGATAGATCGTTCAAATTGTCCAGTGTGTAGGCACTTACCGACGAATGATGCACACTCCCGTGGGTCATTAGCGATATCCCCAGTCGTCTGTACATGCAGTCCAATCTGGGGATATCGTTAGCAATCCCATGCTGCCGATTGCAGCATGGCCCCGCTAACCCCGCCGTCGTTCGTTCTTGCCGATGCCCCCGCATCCAACATTGCTCCGTACACACATTGTCTAGGGTGTACGGGGCTTCAATTAATAGCTGATTACAGATGTGCCCTCATACATCTAGCCTCCTTGTGCGCTAAACAGCCCTTCTAGTCGCGCCATGCCGTGGCGTGACTCAGTAGCGCTGAGAGTATTTTGTGTCTTTTTTTAAATTCAAATGTGTCTTATTCACACATTTATGCTGATATTTAGCACAGGCAGCTTCTGCTGATTAAAATGATATGCAGCATGCCTATATTCTATGAGCGACTGCGGGTGTATCTGCATGTGAAACGCTACGTTACAGTGTCAGTGGCTATAACACTGTAACGTAGCGTTTCGTATACAGATACACCCGCAGTCACACAGAGAACATAGGCATGCTGCATATCATTTTAATCAGCAGAAGCTGCTTGTGCTAAATACTCACATCAATGTGCAAATAATACTCATTTGAAGGTAAAAAGATACAGGAAAAAACGCTAGGCGCTACCAAATCACACAGAGCTCCCGCGTTATGTTTAGCGTGACTTGCAGCGCACTAAGGATAGATGTACGAGGACACATCTGTAGTTGTGATTGATTAGGGAAGATTTGGGAAGAATATCCGTAACCAACACACACAGGGCAATTCATTTATTGGCAATTTGCGGCAGTAGCTCACATCACAGACAATTACAGTACAGGAGAGAAGAATTGCTCATTTTATGTGCACCCATATGGGCTATACCTGTGACGTGCTGCCTTTGCCAGCAGTCACTGAATTGCCCTCTCAGTGACTTACATTTAAATGGCATAAAATATTAAAACATTGGTAGCATCCTTGTATGAAAGAATGACAATCAGTTTAGCACAGAATGGTTTGAAATAGCACATTGATCCCTTTACAGTAAGTGGTAAACTTCACTTGTGTAGGAGGAAAATGTAATCCACTAAATAGGATCAGGAGTCCAGTACCAGAAAACAACCTGAGGCAGTAGGTATGTGTCCGGGGCAGGAAAGGATGGAGGAGGCTTTCTACCTATAAAGCACACATGCTAAACAGCAAAGAAAAGCTAACAGAGAGACAGACAAATGAGATGTACGTACGTGTAACTGTGCAATGGCACTGTATCATTCTGCTTAGTAATATAGCTGATAAAGCTACAGCATGTTCATATTACAGGTTAGCTCAGTGAAACCCCAACATTTTGCACCATATACAATGCAGTTATGTACACCCACAGTGCATGGTATAGCGAACAGACTATAGTGTCAATGACATTGTTTTGCCATCAGCGTGCTGTTCAGTGTCACCTACTTTCAGCATCAGCAGACTGGTTCGCCTTGGGATTCTCATTCTTTGTACTGTGAGCATCATATCCATTATGCTGGTCTGCTTCTTCTTGTACAGAGTTTTCTATGCATTTCGGGTGCCCATCCTGGTCTCCTTGTTCCAGAGTCTGCTGATCAGGCTGCTCCAGAATGTGTCCCATCTGAGGTAATTCCAGCTCATGGTGGCTTAGAGGAGACTGCTGTAAATGCTGCTGATGCTTGTGCCGTTCCTTCTCCATGTGTTTGGCTTCCTGGAGCTGAAAATAGCAAATACCATCTTTATATTAAATACCGGTTTGGCTGTGAGAAAAGATAAATGTGTTTTTTCTTTAATACTAGGGATAAATCTAGATCGGGGGTGTTCAACATGCAACTTTCCAGCTGCAGCAGAACTTCACATCCCAGCATGCCCTGCCACAGAGTTACCATACCATAATAGCAAAACTGTGCCAGGGCATGCTGAGATGTGTAGTTCAGGGGTATCCACAAGTTGGATACCCTGATCTAGATTATCGAATGATTTCAAATGACTCGAACACACAAGAACAAAACAACAACACATTCTCAATTACTCCATGCAGCATGGCGTGCAAAATAATTAATGAGCCCTTCCATAGAAATCCATTATACGCTAGTGTTAACACTGTAAGCAATGCTGAAATAAATGCAAAGCGAAATGTATTTACAAGTCCATTCACTTACATTATTTATGGACTACCAGGCCGTAAGATTGCAACCTTAAATGTCTGACTTTAAAGCCTGCGTTAAAGAGACCTTAAAGAGATAGATTATTTGCTTTAAAAATGTTTTGCAGATATAAGAGCTGTAAGTGATTCTAGCAGGGCATTACACACAATGAGGTCTACTTATATGTAAGAAGGTACAAAGCTTCCTTTATCGATTGTAACTATATTAGCCAAATGCTTTACCTGCTTTTATTAAACCATAAACGAGCTGTAAGAGCATTAATAAGGGATATTGGATTTTAGAATAAGTGTTAGTGAAGTTTGTTAATAATACATAAAGATGAGAACACATGAAGGTACAAAGAATGAAGCGTTCTCTGCGCTCCTGGGGGCTACATTCAGTATTTCCAATCCGCCAATCCTGGGGATCACGGAACAATTTATCTTGAAAATCATATTTCACTGAAACAGAATCAGTACAGTCTGTACACAGTACACAGACTCTACCACAAATAAAGCTAAATGTGCTGGACAATGACATATGTCAAAACACAATTGAAAATTATTTTAAAGTCAACCTTTAGAGTAATACAATCTACATAAACAACCAAAAGTGTAATTATGTAAATGAAATAAAAGTCAGAGTACAATTTATAATCAATATAACATACTATAGCTGCAAACTAACAGAAAGGACAGGTCCACCTTCAAACTACTTGTCCTAGTTAGCTGCAGCCAGAGGAAAACCTGCATTTCTTTAAATAGAATCCCTTACAAGTGTCCAAGTGTTTCTGTACTCCTAGCTAAGCTGGCTGCCTAGGGTAGTGGTTCCCAAACTTTCTTAGCTCGAGGCACCCTAATACCCCTTTCACATCGCTAATGGCGGGTCGTACCATCACCGACATCGTTGCTAAGCCGGCGCTTAAAGATGAGATCATTTCCAAGCACCGGCTCTCCCTATGCAGAGAACGGGACCCGGGTTACCCGTTCACACCGTACCGCGAGCCGGGTTGAACTTGTGTTCAACCCTGCTCGCTACCAGAGTTGAAATGCCGGGTCGCTCGACCCGGGTTATTTCAATGGTGTGCAGTCGGGAAGCTGGCGGACCTACTGTCATATCCCGGCAAGGCGTCGATATGCCGACGCCTGTCATAAGACATACGCCGGGAGCCCGGCATCCCGATCGAAAGGGACGCCCAGCGCAGATAGCCACGCGGGGTGGGGGGGGAGGATTAGGTTTAGGGTTCCTGGAGAGGGCTTAGGGTTAGACACCTCCCCGGGAGGTTAGGTTTAGGCTAGGGGAAGAGTGGGTTATCTTTAGGCACCCCCGGGGGGGTATTAGGTTTAGGCAGAAGGGAAGGGGGATTAGGGTTGGGCACTAGGGGGGAAGGTTAGGGTTAGGCACCCCTAAGGGAGGGTTAGGGTTAAGAGGTAGAAATTGGTTAGTATTATACTTACCTTTGACTATCAGGATTTTCTCCTCTGCCAGGATTCCAACCGCCGGGCATGGGTCCGGCGGTAAATCATACAGATTCCATTTCAACTGGCCCCTTTCACACTGCACAGCAACCTGGGTTACTTTATGGCAGTGTGAAAGGGGTATTAGGGTCTCCATAATTTTTTCAAGGCATCCCCAAGCTACAATAATTAACGAGCAGTCCTGTTTTTTTAAGTAGCTGGATCAAAATACCATAATAAGTATTTAAAAACAGAGAAAAACTGTCCTATTCTTACACATTGTTCCCTCCATTTCTCTCCCTTTGCCACCTCCACGTCTCTACCTTTACCCCCCTCCACGTCTCTGCCTTTCCCCCCCCTCCACGTCTGTTCCATACTTACCTTTAGTTGTAATAGTCAGCGACGTTCTGTAGCATCGCTCCTCACATTAGCTAAGACACTTCCTGTCTGATCTCCCACAACGTGTGACAGTGGAGGAGTGTCACTGTGCGAGTGGGACAGTGGGAGAGTGTCAGTGTGTTCACAAATGTGGCAGGATTCACCTCCTGTTGCTTTACAGTGACAGCTCTCCCCCGGTCATTGCAACCAAACCCACCGCCCCCCCTGCTCCACTCCATGACACTAAATCCCCTCTCCCACCCATACAAAAAAAAAATATATTTTACACACACACAAAAAATAAATGGACAGGCCGGCTTGTTTAGGTTATCTGCCACTGCGGAACCCAGGTGACAGTGCCATGGAACCACAGGGAGTCATGGCGCACAGTTTGGGAACCACTGGCTTAGGAAAACCGTATGCACAGTCTGAATAGTATGCACACACGTCCGGGCCTCAATGTCTTCTCTGTGACGCCCCAGGCCTGGTCACGTTCCCTAACATATTGGTACTCCAGGCCAGGTCTGCAATCAATGAGCAGAGCAGCACATTATTCTAATCGTAGTTTTGTAAGGACCATAGTGTCCTGAAGTGCCATGCAGTGGGGAACACAGTGCATACATAAACTAGGCACATACAAGGTACACAAAATAAATGACAACAAAGGGAAATAAGACCCTGCTTATGAGTGTTTATATTTACATTCTAATTGGAAGAAGACACAGCTAAAACAAAAGGAGAGAACTTCAGGTGCTGCCTAATGACATGTTAGTTACCACCCTGATCTCTTTATCACTGTTGATAACTCAACAATCCACCCTGCCCCACAAGCTCGCTGCCTTGGTGTCATCCTTGACTCTGAACTGTCCTTTGTTCCCCATATTCAATCTGTATCAAAATCATGTTACATACATCTAAAAAAACATATCCAAAATTCGACCATATCTCACACAAGACACTGCAAAAACTCTAATCCATGCACTCATTATTTCCCGCATTGACTATTGCAATAGTCTCCTTACTGGTCTTCCCAAAAACAGGCTATCGCCATTACAATCCATTATGAATGCAGCTGCGAGGCTTATCTTCCTTGCCAAACATCCATCGTCTGCTGCCCCACTCTGTCAGTCCCTCCATTGGTTGCCGGTTTTCTACCGTACTCAATATAAAATACTGTTACGTACACATAAGGCCATTAACCAAACCACACCAACATACATCTCTTCACTCATCTCAAAATATCTCCCAGCCCGACCTCTCCGCTCAGCACAAGATCTGCGTCTCTCATACCCATGTATTACTTGCTCCCATTCACGGTTACAGGACTTTCTTCGGGCTGCACCCACTCTATGGATTGCCTTACCACGCACAATAAGACTTATCTCTAGTCTTCAATCCTTCAAGTGTTCCCTGAAAACTCACCTCTTCAGACAAGCTTATCAGATTCCAGAACCGATCACATAACCTTCATAGCTTCCATGGCTTATTACATCCCCTCTCACAGTCCACACACAATCTCACACATCGTCTTTCTCTCGCATCCTCATGACATTTGGTCGACATTCCTTTGTGACTGGATCACGCAGCCCACCAAGAAACTCTGCATTCTGGCTGGACTAAATTGCAATATATAGTACCTATCCTTGTGTATCAATGCCTATTTCCCTGTAGATTGTAAGCTTGCAAGCAGGGCCCTCTGACCTCTATTGTCTGTCTGTTATTACCCTGTTTTGTTCTATAAATGTTTCCAATTGTAAAGTGCAACGGAATATGCTGTGCTATATAAGAAACTTTTAATAAATAAAATAAATAAATGTTAGAGAATAACTTTCCTTTAAAACTCCTTTAGGTTTACAGATGTGTCCTGATCATGTGTCCAGCCCACTTACAGTTGCCTTAACTGTGAGCAAGAGAAAAGTACAGATAGCACCCCCACAAACAAATGTCCATGTTACAGAGCAAATGATTGAAAGAATCACTTGCTGGAAGATTGAAGACCCATACGCCATTAATCTGGATATTCAGAATCCCTCCAAACAGTTTACATGCAGCAAAGTGTGACTTGGTTCATGCATTTATATTATCATCATTTATTTGTATAGCACCACCAATTTACGCAGAACTGTACAGAGAATATTTGTCATTGGTATCAATCCGTGCCCCATCGGAGCTTACAATCTGAGGGGTCTATTTACTAAGGGGAGAAAAGGGGATAGAAATGCTAAAGGCAGAGAAGATCCCTGTACATAACGCTTCTCAGTATGTACTAAAGGGATTTTCTCTGCCTGCAGCCTGCCAGCGCTAAATGCAGGCTGCAATATCACACTGCATCTAGCGCTGCCATAAACACCTATGGCAGCACTAAGTGTCCCAGGTATTACTAAGGGGAGAGGTCACTTACCGTCGGGTATCTTCTCCAGCGCTGATATCACATCCTGTAGCTGGCGGTATCTACTTCTCCTCACTGGAGAAGCAGACCTTGAGCTTTGTCAGGTTGGCCGTTTATAAATAAAGTTTGTTGAAAAAAAAAAAATCCTCTCTGCTTCATGCTGCACGGAGACCTGGTGCTGGTGAGTACAGGGTCTCATGTGCGCTGCTTACACCGCCGAGGGGGTGACTTAACGTTCACCCTCCTCAGCGGGTCTATTATTAGTAATATGTGCGGTAGCCAGCTCCTGCTTCTCAGTGCTAACAGGCGAAGCAGAAGGGCCCTTTTCACCGTGAAAAATGGCATCTTAGTAAATAGACACCTAAATTCCCTAACATTCAAGCGCACACACATAAGGGTTCATTTTTGTCAGAATACAAGTGACCTACCAGTATGTTTTTGGACAGAGGAAACAGGGGCACCCAGAGGAAACCCATTGAAACACTGGGAGCCCATACAAACTCCACACAGATTGGCCATGACTGGGAGGCAGTAATGCTAACCATTATGCCACCTTGTACAAAGTTGACTATCTGTAATGTAGTCGCCGCTTAATCAATATAAACATATTTACAGGGAGAGAAGAAATGTTCTTATAACAAGCTACTGCATTTATAGTAATGAATCATCTTCACCAATAGAAGGTTCATTTATGGTCTGCGAAGGGTCACACCTTCCATTCACGTAGACAAGGCTAGTGTCAAAACACAACTGAAAACAAAAGCTCGATTTCCACACATTCACAGTAAATTCAACAAAAGATTATCTTATGAGGTCAGCAGCAAAAATTGAATGGGTTAAGAACTGGTTATATGATCTGGATCCAGAAACAGATGTGTACTCACGCACCTAGCCTCAATGCAAGATGCCTGGTGCGAGTGAGCTGCGCTGAGTGTTGTAACGCTCAGACTTTTTCTTTACTTTGCGTCTTCTTCGCACCGAAGACACAGCAAAAAACCACTCAATCTGTAACAGAGACGCCGGGCTGCGACTTTAACTACACAGGAATTAGTTTTAAATATGTACAGTCACAGGTGATGCGCAACAGAACTTAGCGTGATAAAAATCTGCGGCGCTGCATCATAGCACTTTGTATACAGAGTCAGGCTCATTTACACACAGATATACAAGTGTCATATTAATCAGTGCAGTTTTGTTACAACGCATTGCGACCAAGACGAAGACGACGCAAGCCGAGTCACAGAGGACCTGGCGCACCGAGGACGACTGTTTGACAAGTGTTTGAGGACACATCTGTACAAGTAGTGTATTTATACCCAGCACAAAGGCAAGCCATTCCAATACCCTGAAGAGCAGTGATAGACATGAAAGGTTCAGACACTCACCGCCTGGTTTTCCATACGTGCAAATATTACATTGAGCATCTGTGTCAGGGTAGCCTTGGCTGTGGTCTGATTGACAAGGTTCTTGCTGGCTAAGTAGATATTGTAACATGTTCTGACAGCTTGTAGTACTGTTCCTTCGTGAATTTCTATATGTTGTGAAGTGACAGCGGTGAGCAGAGCCTGAAATAAGATATGGAAAAAAGTTAAGAACAAATATCCTGCAGAAATAGTCAGTGGTTGGCACTGCTGCAATTACTGTGCATCCAAATCTATGCATCAAGACCATCAATAGTGTATTTAACATGCTTCTAATGACTACATTTCACTGCTGTATTTCTCCCAACTAATTATGTTTGAAGGACAAAGAAACACATCACCTGATTAAAAATGAATTAAAACTTCTTTCAGGGAACCACCATAAAATGTATAGATAGTCTGTATTTAAGGTGGATTTGAGTAGAATCTGTATATCTTATTGTATCAGTCAATATCTTGCTCATTCCTAAGAACCCTGTTTATCAGCCAATCAGGTAATTGGACTGTTTACATCCTCACCAATCAGATAGTCGGAATGTTAGGAAATTCACTAACTAGATCATTAAAATGCCCCCAGCAACAGCAAATGAGTGTGCTGATCTAGCGAGATGCAGGAACGTGCGCTTTTATTTGGTAATATGAGGGCAGGGCTGCTAGTGACAGGGGCAGTGTCATGATAAGGGGAGAATGGTTCTACTATCTTTACAAAAATTAGGAGAGTACTTGTTGTTCATCACATCTAGTATTGGGAAATGCGGAAAGAAAACTACAATGCTACTCCAGGATCCCCCAATCGCTTTCACTGGATAGTTGGTGGTGGAGCCGGATCTGGGCGTACGTGACTCACTTTTTTGTCTCTCCTTCACTTTCCTCCCTCTCCTTTGTCCTCCACCCCCTTCCTCGTCCCTTTTATTTATATCCCCAGGTTCTCAAAGATGTAAATAGCTAATTGAGTTTTACATTAAGGTTAATTATATTAAAAAACAAAAAGGAAAATATACATAAGTTGTTCTTTTTGGTATTTTCATGTGTTTTTGGCATCCAATATCACATCGTATTTATATGCTCATATATCTGTTGGCGCAGAGTTTAAGAACAGAACAACACAGTGCGATTATTTCTTACTTCCATCATATGATACACTATAACTTTGCACCTCTGTAATTATGCTTTCATTTTATGTTTCTTTATTCACTGTATGTCATATTTCAGATTAATCTACAGAACTACCTGTAAAACATATTTGATGTATACTGTAAAATGCTCTCTGTGATTTCAATAAAAACATTTTTGAAAAAATAAAGAAAATGAGGAAAGAGTTGAGAAATAGTTACAATAGCTTCAGTTTGTAGGGGGAGGGGAGTGGCCTCAGCAGACATGGAGTAGCACAAACGTAGGGCAGCCCTCCAAAGACTTTCTATGGTCTTCCCATCCTGAGCACTTCCCCATGGTGTTCGCTGGGAATCGATATGGAATCCCTGCTGCCGCATGGCCGGCTGTTCGATTCCCGGCAGCGGCAGCCCGGCAGATACCGTTCGCTGCAGCCAACTCATCGTTTGGGAAGGTTTCTGCTGTCAGGGAGCTGTGTAGACGCTATTCCAGCATGGCCTGTGAACTCTGCGTCCTTCTCAATTGTTGTTTAAAGTCCCCATCATGGGTAAAACACACTACACCTCCGCAGTCGCCAAATTGGAGTGCTATACACGCACCTCTACACCCCAACCTCCACAGAGGAAGATTCCGAAGTTACAGTTCCATCTGCCCAAATATCCCCACCTCCTATGACCTCATCTGTTCCTTCCTCTTCTGATATTAGGCTAGAGCAGGCGTTGGATGCCGTGAATGCCAGTTAAAAACGCCTTGTGGGTCGGATTGGAGAGGTGCAGTCAGACCTATACATTATACAGAAGGATTCAGAACACGTCCATGAACAGGTTTACAAGGCTGAGATGCGCATCTTATCTTTGGAAGATTCTGTGTCTTCACTAAAGGTGCGGATGGTCACTGTGAATTTGCAAATGGCTGCTGTGCAACAGAAATTGGTGTCTCCGCCATAACAATTTGCGCTTTGTGAGGCTGCCAGAGTAGGAGGAAGTTTCCCATCATGAAGATTTCCTTGGAAAATGGTGGCTGGGACGTCTTTATTTTGTATTAAGTGGTAAAGAGGGCTCAATGTATCCCTACCACATTACCACCTGGTGCCCCTCCCCATACCTTCAGGTAAATTTCTTCATAGGTATATACCAAGACCGGGATATCTATGGCTGATTCCTACCAAGGGTCCTATGGAACGAAATTGAGGCCAGATTTCTGTGTTATCGGACTCTGTGGAAGTGCTGAAGGATAGGGCTCAAATTCTATCCATAAAGAGACGTTTACATGACTTAATCCTTACATATGCCATGCTCTTTCCCTCCAAATTGAGAGTCATTAATGACGGTGAAACCAAATTTTCCCGCCTTCAAAGGACCCTGCCCTGTGGCTTGACCGTCGAATGCCATGCCAAAGACAAATGGCTAATGACTGAAAGAGTACTATTCCTGGTTGCCCATGGCTCACAAAGCTATGGTCCTGAATCAGAGAGCACGCAATGTTGTCGTCAGACGCAGTGAAGCAATGTTATGCCGCACTGCATGTGCGCAGCGATTGGTTAGCGAAGGCGGTTGCAGAGAGGTTTTATACGCAAAGCGAGTGACAAGTGGGCAGCGTTTAAGGGAGACAATGGGATGTGCTTAGAAAAATGCATAGGCTCGCTCAGAGTGTCGATGTGCGTCCGATATTTCCACTTTTGTTCATAAGATGCATATGTGAGACACAGGAAGTGGGCGTGTCTGTGCACAAGACAGAGACTAAGTCATTAGCATATTTTCACAAGTCCGCTGCATACGGGATCATAGCAGCGAATGGCATTGCATGCATCTCTGAATCAGGCCCTATAACTCGGCACCTGTTTTCAACTATGTGGTACTATTTCTGTAGCCTGCTCTATGTATTTTTCAGATAATTATTACCAATTGTTGCTATTCTCTGTGGGTTTAATACCCGGTGTTTATTATAAGTTCAATTTATAATGTTGATGCTTTTTATCGGGTGTGGATTGATAGTTCTACAATAAAAAAGTAGACGGTCAATACCAGAAGTTCGACAGCCAATAAGTCGACAGGGACATTAGGTCGACATGTAATTGACATCCCCGGATATTTATTTTGTGTTTTCACTTTTAGGGGCATATCCAATTGGGTGTGAGGTTTAGTGAGGTAAAAAACCTTGCGCCAAATTTAGGATTACCATGGGTATGCGCGCTCCCGATACCCGTGGTGTCCAATAAAAGTGGTTGTGAGGTTTTCAGAGCTGAAAACTCCAAGGCAAATAATAATAGAAAAAAAAAAATAGAAAAAAAAGATACTTATGCGTCCGGGGTTCTCCACGGCTCAGTGGCCTCCCCTCCTTCTTGTCACTGGGGGGAGGGGCTGCTGGGAGGCGCAAAGGCTCCTGGGAGATGTAGTTTTCCCAGGGCTCATTTCGGGGGGGTGATACCAAGGTTCCAGACTTGCTCTGGAGGAGCGAGAAAAAGAGACGCGGTGATTTCTATAGAAATAACCGCATCCCATTTTCAGTCAGCTTACTGAAAAGCAAAACCCTGCTGCCGCGGGTTTTTTAAATTTCACGCCCGCAATTGGATATGCCCCTTTCTGTGACACCTGGGGCTTATTTGGCTGGAGAGCTCCTCCTGTCTAGGAGTCATTTAAATGTATTGCTCCACCTTTGAGGGGGGGGGGGAACTGCAGTGTAGCGATCACCGCCGGTGAATAGATGCCGGGCACATGCGCCCTCTACATCTATTCACAGAGAAGTGAGATCTTGGGGGCAGCTCAGCATTTCGGGTTCCAGACTATAAACAGACAGTAAAAAGGTTGACAGTCAATCGGTTGACTGGGACACAAGGTAGACATGTAAGAAAGTTGACACACTAAAGGTCGACATGTAAGAAGGCCGACAGGTACAAATGTTAAACAGGGTCAAAAGGTTGACACAATTTTTTTTGTGTTTTTTTAGGGTTAGGCACTTACCGGAGGGTTAGGGTTAGGCACTTACACCAAAAATTAGGGCTAGGCACCAGGATGGAGAATTAGGGTTAGGCACTAGAAGAGACGGTTAGGGTCAGGCATCTACCCCAATGGTTAGGGTTAGACACCAGGAGGGTGGGTTAGGGCTAGTGTGAAGATTAGGGCTAGAAAACAAAAAAAATAGATCATGTGTCGACCATGTTTGTGTCGACATTTTGTACCTGTCGACCTTCTTACATGACGTCCTTTATTGAGTCAACTCTTTGTCCCTGTCGACCTATTTACTGTCTAACATCTGGTGTCTATCTAGACACTGTCAACCTTTTTACTGTCTGTCAATCCACACCCTGGCATGTCCAAAAGTGCCAGGCATGACCCAAGAGTAATGAAAAGGGGACGAGTCTTAAGGATATGCCCCCTTTTGTCATGGCCACGTCCCCTTTTCAGACGCGCACCTCAAAGTGCCCTTTCTCTAGGTCTGCCACCAGACCTAGAGTGAACACTACCGGGGGACTTTAATAATTGATGGAGTACTGACTCGGATGCTCTCTCTTCAGGTGGTAGTCGATCTGTGGCCATGTTGACAGAATTGGGTCTAGTGAATGCTTGGAGGGCAAAACATCTGGGTGTGAAACAGTTTTCTAGCTTTTCCCATTAACACCACTCGTTTTATAGGATTGACCTGGCCCTGGTCTCTTCCAATTTGCTGCCTAAATTCACATCTGTCGTATATGAACCTAGGGGGATTTCGGACCACTCCTCGCTTGTACTTGGGCTGGATTCGGTAAACCAGTGTGGGCAACCCTTTTAGAAGCTCAACCTGTTTGGCTGACACGAATGGGGGCTTGATCTGAACTGTAGTCTGCATGGGATGATTTCTCTCCTGTAAATCAGGACGGCCCCAGTTACGGTAGTGTGGAATGCATTTAAAACTCCTTGAGCGGTACTCTGAATAAGCAGGTTGTTGAAATGTAGGCTTTCTATAAATATCAAGAGTTAGAACTAGTTTTCTTGTAGGAATTTAGAAGTGACTTATTTGGGCTGGAGTAGTCTAAAATAGTCTGGTTTACTACTCTGAAGGAATGGAAGTGTTATTTGCTACACATTCCCAATTTGATTTTGCAGATAGGTCGGGAAGCTATCTTGCCAACTTAGCTAGGGCTGAGCTCTGTTGCTGTGGTGGTGAATATTCATACTGCTCTTTTATCAGAATTTTTATAAAACTAGATTGACCTGTAGTTTGGCAGATGTGCAATCTTATCTTGCAACCATTGCAATTCCCATCTTATTATTTAGACTCTCCAATTACATTTGAAGAGGCAAATGTGGCCATTTGCTCCTTCCCTGGCGGTAATGCTCCTGGACTTGATGAGGTACCTACAGAGTTATACAAAAAAAACATGCTCCTTTCAATGTGCCTCATCTCCTTGAGCTGTACAATCTGTTTTATGAGGGAACACTCCTTACCCAATCTATGTCAAAAGCCCTTATGATTGTCCTGTCTAAGCCAGAGAAGGATCCAAAATTTCCTTATCTCCCTATATCTCTTCTACCTACAGATATTAGGATTTTGATTAAATTCCTAGCTACCAGGCTCAACTAGGTGATTACACTTCAGATCCACCCAGACCAGACAGATTTTATGCCGGACAAGTCCACTTCCATTAACCTATAACTGTTGTTGTACCCATTTGCAGGTCTCTCACAGGCAGGAATCATCCGGTGGGGAGTCGTCTCTATTGGGCAGATAAATGCTTCAGGTGTGCTTAAATTCCTCTGTCAGCTGCAACTAGAATTTGGTTAACCTTCCAATTATTTTTATAGATATCTGTAGCTCCGGCATGCTCTGTCGGTTCAATTCCCAGATGCCCACCCTAGCATTCAGGTCTCTACCCTGAAAAAATGCCTGCACACAGTCGGCCCCCACTGTCTAGTCTCATACCTGTACTCCGATTTTGCATGCCCATCACTGTGAGGACTTGTCAGGCTTTAAAGCTAAATGGAAGGCAGATGTATGTGCCCTTCAGGATGAGATATGGCAAACGGCTTTAGGGTGTCCACGACTATCTACTACCTCGATTCATTTCTAACAAATACAATAATTTTTATTGCATAGGGTATACTTGACTTACACTTGATTATGTAGGTTTGGGGGCCGGTCCAGCTATCAGTGTCCTAAATGCAATGATAATGCATGTACCTTCTGGCCCTTGCTATTGGAGTGTCCCCTGATACATACCTTCTGGGGCAGGGTAATCCGGGTGATTCTTTCTGCAGGGGCCCCTCAAGCTGTATTTACTCTTATTGTCTGTGCCTTAGGGGTAATCGAAAAGGACCTGCTAGATAATCATACTTGACAATATGTCCTTAACTTATGTGTGTTTTCTAAAGTTTGTATTGCCTGCTGCTTCTGGATGCCCCCCCATGGGACTGGTTTACCGCATCTGGCTTACCATAGCTAATGCCTCCATTGCATATGAAAAATAGGTTTACTTGGCCAGGAACGCTGAATCTAAGTTTGATCGTACTTGGGCCAAATAGCTTAGCTCGGTATTTGCCAAGATCCCTTCTCAGGCAGACTCTGCTTCTGTCTCTGATCAGGGGCCAGGCCAATAGCAGCTCAGCGAGCGCTGGTTTACTGTAACAGGTTTTTCTAAGTAGTGATGCACCAATATGTTTATCTGTTTTTATAATACAAGTAATTTATGCTCTTTTAATGATTATTTTCTTTTTTTTGCATATCAAGTCATGATTTTATATTTTCTGGCTCTCTGCTTCACATGTCTTGCATGTATATTATCCCTAATATATATATATATATATATATATATATATATATATATATATATATATATATTTATATATATATCTCTAGCTTTTTTTTTTACATTTTCAGTGTTTGCTGGATTTTGGTTGTATGTTTTTATGAAAAATCAATAAAAACCATTTAAGTTCAAAGAAAAAAAAAAAGCTTCAGTTTTAACGTTGATGCTATGAATCCACCACATTATGTATACATAATTTTACTACTACTTGAATACTTGATATACCGTGTATGGTTGCATTAAAACTGAAAAATTAAGATAAAAAAAAAAACACATTACAACAGTGACCACTTTACTGCACCTTTATGATTTGTAATTGAACATCCTCATCTGTTTGGGGTCCTTGGAAGCAGCCACATATAGTTTCAATTATCCTGTCTATTAGCTTCTTGCCAGGCGTTGTGCTGTCAGGTGCATTGCCGGTCAGGTGTCCATATGCGATAAGTTTCTAAGGAATAAGCAAAATCAGCCAAATTCATTTCTAATTGATGGTTAGAACAATGGCACCAATTTATATATCAAGAACCCTGGGGAAAAACATACAGTTGCCAGCAATACTAATATTGATAAGAAAAGGAGGAACATATTAATACTGTAGCACTTTCAATGTCGCATGAAAGGGATATTCACTTGACATTGTCATATCACCCACAACAATCTTTGCTGAACATTAGACTTTTCCATAACAACACAGTGCTTCAAGGTTTCATCTGTAACTAGTTAAATATGATGAACTAACTGGTCAGAATCAACAGTAA
Organism: Taudactylus pleione; assembly: GCA_031769625.1. Lineage (NCBI taxonomy): Eukaryota > Metazoa > Chordata > Amphibia > Anura > Myobatrachidae > Taudactylus > Taudactylus pleione. The sequence continues at coordinate 28,853,810 of JAUIMM010000113.1, read as the reverse complement.
ATTGTATTTACACAGCACATGCAGTAGAAAAACTGAAACGTAAAACACCTTTCTCTGTGAAATGGCAACATCCACATCAGTAGGGCAAAATAGATTATGGGGGGATATATCAAATCTTGGAGAGAAATAAAGTGGACAAAGATAAAGTACTAACCAGTCAGTTTCTAACTGGTACAGCCTGTAAAACAACAACTAGAAGCTAATTAGTTGGTACTTTATCTCTCTCTACTCTCTCTCCCCAAGATTTGAAAAGTATCCCCCTCTGAGTTTTGTGACAAAATGCATATGTCCTTTTATCTAAACATATATTCTATATAATCCTACTAAAGAACTGTCTTGCACAAGGGCAGTGAGATCTGCAGGAAGCCCGCTCCCCATCTTCACAGCTCTCACTGGCTGCTTGACACCCAATTTCTCTTCTCCCCCAATGCACAGTTTGTATGCCAAGGACTGTTACCCTTTTGAAAGTACCTGAAGCCAGCACACAACCCTCAAATCCAGGAGGGAGATGGGGGCAGTGATGAAAGCTGGGGAGATGGACCTACAGGGTTGAGAGAGGGATGGCAGGTGAGGAATACAGAAATGAGAGGGGACAAAGATGAGAGCGGGACAAAGGGGAAGGTAGGGAATTTGAGAGAGGTGACAGATTAGAGACTGATGGGGGAGAAGGAAAAAAAAAAAAAAAAAGCAAAAATAGCTAGAAACCCAGTCTAATGGCCGTCGGGAGAAGCAGTGGTCTACCTACTCTGGCCTGGTGGGAAATTGGAATGAATAAAAAGAGCATTACACACGTTACCTTATATATATATATATATATATATATACACACACACACACACGACTCAATGAGACAGTGAAAATGTTGGATAATTCTTATATACCAAATAAAACACAGCTGAGCACCAAAGTACAGTATGAATCACAATACTGCTGAAGAGCACACAGAGATATGTTTTATGACGGAAACTACATTTTGTTTATTAGGGCAAAAAATGACTTACTTTGTTAAAACTTTACACCTGTATTCTATTTGTATACATGTGCAATATCTTGCTATTATTCAACAACACAGCCACACTGTAGAACAAATATGGACTGTTATGTGTACAGCTCTGTAAAGATATAACACATGGAAACATAAGAATGTGCAAAAAATAATACTGTACAGGTCGGTTTTATCTGTCCTGTATTGCTGTGACATTGTTTATTTTTCCTTTTCTTTTGTATACTTGCTGTAATGGGCCTCTTTCTTTGTTTTTATTACTGGAAGCAATATATTTGTACCATACGTTCTTGAAATATTTGTTTTTTATTTTATTTTTTGCTAGAGTCCCCACTATAACTAAGGACTATTACATCTATCACCATTTCTTCTTAAGGTGCGTACACACGGTACGATTAAAATGCACAATATGAACTATAATGATCATATTGTTATCGTTCATATCGTGCATTTTTCGGTGCCTCCAACCCACCAACGATCTGCGATGCGCGGGCACGTATGGACGATAAAGATATTGTCCATCGATCATGCACGCAGGCCAACCTGGTCGATACCGACCAGGGTACTGTAGGGACCCACAATCGATCGCCGGTCGCTAGCCGTCGTTGGTGGGTTGGTGGTGTGCTGGATGTTCGATATCGGTCATCCAGCACACCCGGGAGATTGTTCAACGATATCGTTATCGTTGATGATCGTCCCGTGTGTATGCACCATTAATGTTACCTCTCAGCATTCCTCCTGCCATTTGCAGTGTGTTAAATCTACTGAATTCATGAACTCTATGAAGTTTTTATTATATGAAGTGTTCTCTCATATCACTTCTTTTCCTTACCTCCTCTAAACTTTACATGTTTGGCTCTTGAAGCATGCACTAAGACCAGGCACTTTTTAGTAGTCATTCTCTGAATTATTTCTAAGGTATTAATGTGTTCTTGCAGATAGAGACTCCAGAACTGTACTCAATACTCAGTGTGAGGTCTTACCAATGACTTATACATTGGCAATACATATTAATGGCCGCATTCAATCAGGCTGCGAAAACGGGTGATAAATTATCGCCGATGACGTAATTTTCGCCTGTTTCAATTATCCCCGTATTCAATTTCAAAGACTTTTCACCTTTAAAAAATTGGGATAAGTTTTCACCATGTAATACATGGCGAACAAAAGTGCAGAATTGGGGTTTAGAGGTGTAGAATAAAATAAAATAGCCAGTAGCCTTTTTAATGTCCCCTAAAAGTGAACTGTATAAAAAAAAAAAAAAAAATCCCTAGGACACCCCAAATAATGTACTTTCATTTTGGAGGTGGAAAAAAAAATATTGGGGAACAAAGTTTTAAACTAGCAAAATTGATTTCCCGGGGGGGTGTCCCCAAGTATGCGGCAGATGTTTTCTAGAATGCGGCTGGTAGCAGCAGGTGCATTTTTGAAGAATTAAAAAAAATGACTTTAGGGACTTAAATGTATGCTTGCACCCATTTTCATGTACCCCAAATTTGATGCGACAGGTTATTTAAAAAAAAAAAAAAAAAAAAGAAAAAACCTAAGTGCTATTCTTCACCCCTTCTTCTAAAGTTGTATTTACACCTGCCACGGCTATTCAAAACCCTGACTACCTTCAGCAGCCCAAATCGGGGGGTACCCATAGCGATCCCCCATGTCAGACATCTTTAGGGGGGATGACAGGAAGATTTCCCAAAAATTGAATGGACTTTTCGATACTTACCTTTCCGCCGGGTTCGGTTTTCTCCGGATCCTAATTGAATACTGGGATAAAGTGGGCAGTCGCCAGATACTTTATCCCAGAAAAAGCAGCAATAATGGCGAAAAATCTGACCTCTGACTTTTCACCCGTAATTGAATACCCCCCTATATAACTTCTCTTCCTTCTACCAATACATTTTTCTATGCAACCAAGTAATGTTTTTTTTCTTTGATTTTCTTACTGTAACTCCAAGATCCTTTAGCTCTGTAGTGTATACTACATCACCATTCTGTATTTTGCTTTTAAATGTATTTTAAAAGCAAACATTTTGAATAAATATAGGATTAGAAAAATCTAAGTATGCTTTACCTAATAATACACTAATATATCACTTAAGCTAGAGATAAAAAAAAATTAAATCCATGAGACTTCCTTGAAAAGATGTCCCAGCAGCAGATCCACCCTACCTTGTAATGAGTTTTATACCAACTGCTGCATACAGTAGCGTCAAAAAGAGGTCTTATAATTTTGCATATTTGTCACACCTAATTGTTTCAGATCTTCAAACAAAATTCAGTATTAAGACAAAGACAACCTGAGTAAACACAAATACAGTTTTTAAATTATCATTTCATTTATTGAAGGGAAAAAGTTATCCAACACCTATGTGAAAAGTGAACTGCCTCTCTAAACTTAATAACTGGATGTGCCACCTTTAGCAGCAACAACTGCAACCAAACGCTACCGATAACTGCAGATTATTCTATCATATCACATTGTTGTTCAGGAATTTTGTCCCATTCTTCTTTGCAGAATTGCTTTAATTCAGCCACACTGGAAGGTTTTCAAGCATGAACTGCCTGTATATGGTCTTGCCACAGCATCTCGATTGGAATCAAGTCAAGACTTTGATTAGGCCACTGCAAATCCTTATTTTTGTTTCTTTTAAGCCATTCAGTGGTGGACTTGTGATTATGCTTTGTATCGATGTCTTGCAGCATGACCCAATCACGATTGAGCTTCAGATCACGGACTGATGACCGGACATTTTCCCTGGGAATTTTCTGGTAGAGAGCAGAATTCATGATTCCACCAATTATGGGAAGTCGCCCAGATCCTGAAGCAGTGGAGCATCTCGAGACCATCACACTACCACCACCATTTTAGACTGTTGGTATGATTTTCTTATTGTGGAATGCTGTAATGGCTTTATTCCAGATGTAATAGTACCCATGTCTTCCAAAAAGTTAAACAATTTTGACCCCAGTCCACAGAACATTAGCCCAAAAGGCTTGGGGTTGTCAATGTGTTATTTTGGCAAATGTGAGATGAGCCTTTATGTTCCTATTGGTTAGCAGTGGTTTGTGCCTTGCAACTCTCCGATTTTTGCCCAGTCTTTCTTATGGTGGAATCATGAAAGCTGACATTAACGGAGATGAGTGAGGCTGGCAGTTCCTTAGATGTTCATATGGGTTCTTTGTGATTTCCAGAATGAGTCGTCGATGCGCTCTTGGAGGAAATTTGGTAGGCTCCCACTCTTTTGGTAGGAAATTTGGTGTGCTCCCACTCCTGGGAAGATTCTCTACTGTTCCAAGTTTTCCCCATTTGGAGAAAGAAAAATGTCACTGTGGGTTGCTGGAGTCCCAGAGCCTTACAAATGGCTTTGTAACCCTTTCCAGACTGATATGTTTCAATAACTTTAATAACATTCTTTCTTGACTCCTTGGAATGTCGTTTGATCGCAGCATACTGCGATGCTTGTTGAGACCTTGTAGCCGACTTCACATTGCAGAAAAGGCCCAATTTTAGTGATGTTTAGATTTGACAGGGCTGGCAGTAACCACACCTGATTGTATCTAGTCTAATTGAACCCAATTGGTTAAATGAGTATTTAAGGGGGCAATTACTATTTCACACAGGGCCAGTTGGTGTTGAATAACTTTTTTCCTTCAATAAATGAAATAATTTCAGGGAGTCTATGTTTTAGATTCAATTCTGTTTAAAGATCTGAAACAAATGTGAGAAATATGCAAAAATAGAAAAAAAATAATTCAGGAAGAGTGCAAAAACTTGTTCACGCCAGTGTAGGAGCAGATCCAGCCATGTGTCGGGGAAGGGCACAAACCATGGCGTCACAAGGAAGGTTCGGCCCGCACCCGGGTGTTACCTGTCGAGGGGTGTCAGCAAAGTGCCGACTCCTCGGTGACTGGAGCTGGGTGCTGCACTGTAGTATTACGTACAGCACTTGGCTCATGACACAGTGAGGGAGCAGACACTGCATAAAGACTGGTCCCCGGGGGCAGTCCACATCTCCAGGACCCCTGGAGTGACTAAGACGGGGGTTTGGACCACAAGACCACGCCCCTTTTTGCCGGCGCGATCCTATGTCCCCACGGGGAGGGACGCCACTGGGCACAATTGAGTATTCCACTGTAGAAGCAGGGAAGATGCGTGCTTTTCTGCATGTAGCGGAAAAACACTGGGCTGCTTTATTTTAACATGTTTAAAAAAGACAAACCTATTGGTGCTGAATAAATGTATAAAATGGCAAATAAACACCTATGTAATGTGAGCACTGCTGCCACACGAAGTAAACGTCTGTGTAAATTACAACCTAAAACAGAATGAAAAATTGGAAACAGGCAGCGCAATCAATCTCACAAAATTAATAATCATAAAAATGGGAGTCAGATAAATTATGTATTATTTAATCAAAGTGTAAAAAGAAAAGAAAAAGAAACTAATACACAGAAATAAAAATATAAACAATACATTTTACAGAGTACACAATTACACATAAATTGCTTAAAACACCAATTTAGGCAAAGTCCTGCACATAGAGGCTATATCTATGTTGCTGTTTATTATTTTCAATAAACAGTTGCAATACTAACAGATAAATGTATAATAAAATGTAAAGTATTCATTTCTAGGCACTTGTAACAGTCTTCCATAACGTAATACAATAATACACTGGGTGCTTCAGTAATCTATATTGGAGGTTCCAAAATAAAAAAAACATTGCTGAAGGACACTCATATGACATCTCAAGTTTGACAGAAATAATAGACACAAGGAGAACAAACCTGATGCATTCTACAAGAGACCGAGGACATGAAAGAAGATATATATTACAGCAGGGCAATAACCTGTATATCAAGTTCCAAGCAGTATGGGAAAGACACAGGTGAAGGAGGCGAAGCCCTGTGGGGCACAGGTGAAAGAGGCGCCGCCTTGTGGGGGCACAGGTGAGGGCGACGCCGCCTTATGGGGGGGCACAGGTGAGGGAGACGCCACCTTGTGGGGGCGCACAGGTGAGGGAGACGCCGCTTTGTGGGGGCGCACAGGTGAGGGAGACGCCGCCTTGTGGGGGCGCACAGGTGAGGGAGAGGCCGCCTTGTGGGGGCGCACAGGTGAGGAAGAGGCCGCCTTGTGGGGGCGCAGTTGAGGGAGACGCCGCCTTGTGGGGGCGCAGGTGACTAAAACGTTATCATTTTTTGTGAAGGCAGATTCAAAATGTAGAGGGCCCACACGTTTCTAGTTATATCTGAGGTTATGTAGCCACAGTGACTATAGAAAATCATCCTATTCTGTCAAAATAGTTACCTTTTGTCACATTATACCTCGGAAAATAAAATAAATTAAACTTTTCCAGCATTATTTACACATTTTTCCATACAACATTTGGCTAATGAAAAAACTAGAACAACAGGGTTGGAAATTGATCAATCTCCTGATTTAATACTTTGTAGAACCACCTTTTGCTGCAATTACAGCAATCAGTCTGTTTGGCTATGTCTCTATCATCTTTGAGCACCCAGATTGGGGATTATGGGCCTGATTCAGACCCGCTCACTAGGATGCGTTTGCACGTAGCCTGCCGATATTTGCAATCTGTGCATGCGTGTAAGACGCAGTGCGCATGCGTGAACCAGTCACTGCAATCATAAAGCGATCGCCCCTTGTACACAGACGCCTCGCTAGAATAAGTGACAGGACGCGCCGTTTGTGGGTGTTGGCAGGGGATGGGCGATGGAAACGGGGGTGTGGTGGTGCAAACGCAGGCATGTCTGTGCATCTTAATGTCGTTTCAGGGGCATACATAATTAAGACGCAGCGTCAGCATACATGTCATATGGCTAAATTACACACAGCAGCACTCGCAGTGCTTGCGGTAGGGTATAGTCAGCCACAAGTGCTGCAAATGGATCCGATGGTACTCGATGTTACCGATTGTTCCATCCACTTCCTGGAGATGACGTGTGTTAAGGGAAAGCGGGAGGTCTTGTGAAAGGCTTGTGAGTGTCTAAATACATACCGCGATCGCATGCCAAGACATAGTGGGCGTGCTAATGTCTTGCCGTGCGATTGCAGGATTGGCATATTTTGGCAGCTGACGGCTGCGTGCGTACGCATCTAGCGAGCGGGTCTGAATCGGGCCCTATATGCCCATTCTTCTTTGCAGAATTGTTCAAGTTCAGTCATATCATAGGAGAGCGGAGATGGACTTCTCTCTTCATGTGCATCCACAGCTTTATCAGCCTCCATCCTTGGCCAATAGAACCCATCAGTGATCAACCCATGTGTCTTCTGGACATCCAAGTGTCCGTCTCACACAGCAAAGGAATACTGAACAGGTAAATAAACTTGATAGTGTATATCCATCTAACTCATATCTATCTAACTTATATCTATCTATCTAATCAGTGATTGCAAATACGCGCTATAGCGCATATTTTACCTGGTATTGAGGACTGGAGACTCACTTTTCCAGAACGGGTGATTTCCAGAATGGGTGGGTCCCCAGGGACAAGTCCCGCTACAGCCAATCCCTGGCTCCTGAGTCGGCTGAGATGCTGTGTGCTGCAGCCAATAGGAACCTGCCCTGTCTACCACTTCAAAAGCTGGAGAATATGTAATTCGCTGCTGCTCCTCCTGCTGTTTGGAGGTGGAGACACGGCTCACAGGGAGGAGCAGTAGCCAGCTGCTGTTATCTGTATGGGTTGCTCTGTGCAGTCTATTGTCCGGCCAGAAGTACAGTGCAGACTTGAAGCCCTGCCCCTTCTCCCCTGCCTGCTTTCTGAGGACAGCGAAGCAATCTGCATTCAATATCAGCCTCAGTTTCAGTATAGTCAGCCGGGAGCCTGCTGTGAATAAGGATAGTGAGTACAACAGCACGCTTGACCCCAGCAGTCCCGGGCTTTCTGCCTCTAACCCTAGTCTCCCCTCTACCTCAAATACCCGGTAGCACCCAGCCCCTTCTTCTGTTCCTGCATACTCCTCCTCCTGTCCCCAGCTCCCCTCCACCTCCTCCTGTATGTGGCTCTCCTCCATATCCGATTACCAGAGGGGCATTCTAAGGGTATGTGGGGATGAATGTTGGCATGTGGGGAGGTCTGAGGGGCATATGAGATACTCTAAAGCATAAATTATGGTGGGACCCAGAAATATATAGTCACTCAGAGCGATCACTGCTCATATCTATCTATTTTTCTAAAGGGGCTGACTAGATGGTCCAAGTGGTTCTTATCTGCCGTCAAATTCTATGTTTCTATGATTTAGGTCTGTGCTTTGACTTGCCCACTCAAGGATAGTCACTTTTCAATTTTAAGGCCACTGCTTTCGTGGTGGTATTTTCAGGGTCATTCTCATGCTGGTAGGTAACCCAACTGCCTGTCTTCAGCTAGCTAGCAGAGGACTACAGGATTTCCTCATTAATTTGGGTGTACTCGTCAGCATCCATCTTCCTTTCAATCCTGACCAATTGTCCAGTCCCTGCTGAAGAGAAACACCCACAACGTAATGTTGCCACCACCATGCTTCACAATAGTATGGTGTGTTTTCAGTGGTCAGCTGTGTTAGGCTTTCACCAAACATAGGAGGTGATTCAATTCAGCGTGAATTGAATAGCGCCGGGAGGGAGCTCCCGGAGCAATTCAATTCAGCACGATGTTTACTCCGACGGGAAGTAAAGTCGGAGAATGCCAGTTCTCGCGATTTAACCTGGGTGTTTAGTCGCGAAAACCGGCATTCACCGACTAAAGTGCCAGGCTTGAGGCTGTTAGTGCCGTGCTAAGCAAGAAATAGGCCTCACAGCCGGCACTTTAGTCGGACTTCTCCTTGCACCCTCAGGAGGGTGAGAGGAGAAATAATTAGTCAGACTAAACAGCGCGCTGTATTTAATAGCACCGGGAGCTCCCTCCCAGCGCTATTAAATTCACGTTAAATTGAATCACCCCCATAGTGCTTGGAGTTTATTCCAAAAAGTGCTATCTTGGTCTCATCTGACAATACAACCTTTTGCCACATGGTATGAGAATCATCCAAGTGTTTTGTTATGTTTGCATAGCAAAAGAGACAGATTTGGCACTTTTTCAGAAGAGGCTTCTTTCTTACCACCCTGCCATACAGGGCAGCTTTGTGTAAAGCATGTGAGATAGTTGTCACATGCACATACTTACCAATCTCAGCCATAAAGACTTCTAAGTCATTCAAAGTTGCCATTGGCCTCTTGGTACTGCCCCTGCTCAATATCATCTAGTTTGGTAATACCAGAAGCTTTCAACTTCTTAATAATTCTTTAAACGGTACTAAGAGTAAAAGTCTTTGAAATCTTTTTGTATACTTCTCCTAATGGCCCCTATACGCCAGCAACGGATTGCAATAATGCTGCGTACCTGCTATGCCAGGTTGGAGGATTGGTGAAATCGAACATGTTGGATTTCACTGATTTGGCGATCACTAGATCGTTGAAATTTAACATGTATAATTTCACCAATCCTCTGACGAATCGCAAAACATCGATGGCCGCTGGTCAGCATATCCGACCGGCGGATCAGCGTTTCTGATTCCATCGCATAATCGGACAATACGTTGTCTGATGTATGGGGGCCTTAACTTATGCTGTTCCACAATTTTATAGCAGAGCCTTTTTTTGAAAGCACCTTTCCAACCATGGTGAATTCTTTACATTACCATGCACTACTAGTGGTGGAATCTTCAAGGAATAGCCGGTTTTATTCTGAAGTAATCAAAGCCACTAAAACTGATGTCAGGTAGGGGCCAATTAGCTCCCACATTAGATCTGGAATGTCATTGGTTGCACCTGAGCAAGTATAATATGGTTAATCTTAAACTGGCCATACACCTGACCAACTTTCCTCCAACTAGTTGGTTGGAATGAAAATCTGGTAATGCATGGGTGCAAATCAGCCATTTGCTCCCAAACACCAGAAAACGGATGAAAGTGGTTGTTCGGACAAGTTTTTTTTTTAATCAAACAGATTTAACTAACTTGCTTGAATGACCTTTTTTCTGTTTTCCGGTGTTTGGGAGCACATGGGTGATTGTCATTTAATCCTATGCAATACTGGATTTTCATTCCAACCAACTAGTAGTTGGATAATTAGAGAAAAGTTGGTCTGGTGTATGGCCAGCTTAAGGGTATGATCACTTATCCAAACTAGGTATTTGTTGAGAGTTATATATAATGTGTAAATAAAGCTGGAAAAAGGTTGATTTAATTAATTTTATTTTCCAGGTTGTAATGTAACAAAAGGTAAGGATTTTGATGGTGATTTTCTATAGGCACTGAGCATATTTAGGCATCTCAAAAATGTTACATATTGATATCTAATACAGAGTTACCCACGTACATGGCAAAATGGCCAATTTAATCATAAAACTAAACAATTTTATAGTAACATCTGGGTAATATGGGCTTCATATGTATTGTTACCATTTGCTTAATACAATAATGGAGAGAGATTAAAAAAATGATAGCTTAAAAAAAATAAATGGTAGAAAGGAGTTTCATTTATTTTTACAATAGAAATTTATTGGGAGACCTTATAAAGATCACAATACACACCTGCAAACAGTCCAGAGATGTGCTAACAATCCGGGGGCATTTGGACTGGCATGCAAGCTCAAACGGTAAAAAGTACTTGTCGGCTTCAATAAAAGTGGCTTTTGATTTCACGGGCGGAAGGGTGCTAGAACCAGCCTTCGCATCTCCTTGGGGAGGACTGAGTGAAGAGAAAGAAAAGAGGCCAATTAAAATGCAGTCCACATAATCCGTACGTGTGCTGCCACACTCATCTATGCCTATTTATATAATCCACCATCTGCTACAGTCTAAATTCCTAATACAATGTACGTAAAAGAAAACAATACAATTAACTGAAGATATTCACAAGGCTACAAAAAAATAACAATAGAAAATCAGACAACATATGAGCGGCATTTTGAAATGCAGATTAAAATAAATAAATTGCAACAGGTAACCGTGGATGAAGCCATTTAGCATTCTCTCTCTACATTTCCAATGCTGTAAACATTATTACAATGAAGATTCCTGGCTGTTGGAAAAGTACAGCTCCAATAAGTGTGAGCCCCTAGTGTGAGCTAGTCAGGCGATGGGTTTCCTGCAGACCCACTTTAGGACTGGTGAAGCATTCCATTTAACCATGCTGTACATTGCTTAACAATGTATTGTGTGGCACAGTGTAATAGTTTTTTTTTTAATACGATTGCTCTCCAGAGGACCATCTGTCCACATTTTATATTGTGTTAATTTTCAACCCTAAAGTAGTGGACATACATGAATATAATGAAATGATATAATTGGGCAGTGGTTAAACAGTATCTTGCAAAATGTGCACTCACTGGCCTGACGTACATTCCTGGTTATCCTCAATATTCCACCTAGGTCACCCTATATAGCCATGCACGGTATGAACAGAATAGCAAACACTTGTCTAATGGAGCGTACACACGGTCAGATTTGTCAGACTTGTCAGATTTGTCAGATGAACGACTAAACGATTTGAACGATTTGACCAAAGTTTTGAACGATTTGAACGATTGAACGATTTTTGACTGCATTAAAATGAATGGAATCGTCCAAGTCTGACTGCAAACCCATCAGATGTCAGATATCGTTATCTGACAAACGGGAACGCGCATCGTTGATCGTCCATCGTTCAGGCATGTCAGATATGAACGATTTTCCTTCAGATATGAACGACTGAACGATTTTTAAATCGTTATCGTCCATATCTGAAGAAAAAATCTGATCATGTGTATGCACCATAACAGACTATATATATTGTGCTAACACCACATGTATTCTCTACCAAGCACATTGCAATAATTAGTCATATAATGATTCTGGCAACACAGTCATGTATTTTGTTAATGCAAAGGGATTGAGTTAGAAACATTTTCTCAAGAATAAAAGTATTTAGAGCACACTGAGGATTCGACAACTATTTTGGGAATATTGTTTACTAATAAGTAACAGTTTAGAAAAAGACTGAACAAAATTTAACTCAATGAACAAAGAATATTTTGCAAACATAACAAGTAACATTTAGGAGATGTGAGCAAGAGTCTATAATCAGCAAATTTATAGCTCGCTATTCGATATTTAAAATGTTGGCATCAGAGATGGAATCTGCAATATATAAGGCTGTTTTAACTAGAAAAAAAAAAAATCTTACTTGAATGCCTATTTACAAAACGAGATAACAGGCACTCCAGTATGCCAGGGGTGCCTCAGGTTGGTGGTCCAGCACCAAATCAAATCACTTATGGTCAATGTAATGTAAATATGTGGACAAACAGAAGTACAAACCTGTCCACCACCACATAACTGAGCCCAAGGATGACAGGTGAGCACATTTACTTACACTAGGGCGTTGTGGTTCAAAAAAGTTTGGGAACCACTGCCTTAAAGTGTAAATCATACTGTCCTTTCTGCTGAAATGTAACATGGCAGCGGAGGGAGGGGGGGGGCTTGTAGTATGTTAGTAGATACCCATAAAAATGGCTGCTTACCCAGAAATGATTCAAAACTGTATTACCTATGTTTTTATCAAACCAGCTTTAATTAGGGTTGATAACCTCAGTAATTCCATCAACCCAATAGAAAATAATGCAAAACAGCAAATTAATCCATTATATAGGTCTATATAGATTTGGACACACATTAGTTTCATCATTTTGGTTCTGCACTTGTAGTGCAGACTTTCAGCTTTAATTCAACGGGTTGAACAAACATTGTATGAAAAGTTTCGGAATTGTAACCATTTTTATACACAGTCCCCAATTTTCAGGGGCTCAAATGTATTTGGACAAATTAACATAATCATAAAGAAAAGGTACATTTTTCACACTTTGTTGAGAATCATTTGCAGGTAAGGACTGCCTGATGTCTGGAACCTATACCCACCAAATACCCTCCTTTGTTTTTCCTTGCCAGGCATTACTGTAGCTGTCTTCAGTTGTGGTTTGTTTGTGGGTCTTTCTGCCTTTAGTTTTGTCTTCAGCAAGTGAAATGCATGCAGGTTCAGGTGATTGCTTCAGCCATTACAGAACACACCACTTCGTTCCCTTAAAAAATATCTGGTTCGCAGTCTGTTATGGGTCATTTTCCCATCTGTTGTGTGAAGCGCCATCCAATAAGCTTGTTGAATTTGGCTAAATCTGAGCATACAGTATATTCCTATACACTTCAGAATTCATCCTGCTGCTTCTGTCACATCATCAATAAATATTAGTGTCCCAGCACCACTGGAAACCATGCATGTCCATACAAAAACACTGCCTCGACCGTTAATTACAGATGATGATGTATGCTTAGGATCATGGACCATTCTAAACCTTCTCCATACTTTCTCCTTGATCCAATAGGGGATACAGGAGTATGTACCATGGGGTATAGACGGGTGATGAGTGGAGTCTGGCAATTTAAATATCTTCAAAAGAGTAGCTTGCTCCTCCCGCTCTATACCCCACCCGAACCCAGTTTAGATGAAGTGCCAAGGGAGCTGGATGCTTTCCAGGGCTGTCCTCAGCCATTTGTTTCTTCATTTATTTTTACATTTATTTTTTATTTCTCTTCAACAGACCGACTGCTGGCTGTGCCAGTTTGCTTGTGTCGTGAGAGCTGCTGGTGGGACCCACCACAGCTGCCTGCGGCTCGTGTCCGGGTCCCGGGGCCACAGAGTCAACGGACTCTAGGGAGACCCATCTCAGCTGCACGTGGCTTGTGTTCGGGTCCCCACATGCCCACCGCGATACGTCTGGCAACGCAGGGATAAGTTTTTACATCCCTTCTTGAGAAGCAAGGTGGGTGTGGACATTAAAGTCGCGGACTCCCCAACTATGCGGGCAGTTTATTCACACAAGAACAGCAGTATATGCTGTCGTGTGCTGCACGCAGAGTCCTTCTGGCTCTGCATATATATATATTTGGCTGGTAAGCTTACTGACTGAGGGTGGGGGATTAACAGTGGCGCAGTAACTCTGGGTTTCCCGCTCAAGGGGACCGGGGTGGGCAGCCCTATGACTGACTGGCTGACAGCTAGATGTCACTAAGCTCCCCAGACTCCTGTGAGCCGGGAGTCTGTCTGAGGGAGCGCTGCCGATGTGGGCAACGGGTCCCCCGGCTGATGTGAGCTATGGGGGAAGGTGCGTTGGCCGGACTCTGGCTGGGGGTAGGGAATAGAGCTGCCCATAGCCCGGCCATCAAGAGGCTTTACAATGGGGCTAGGTACCGGCTGCTCTGAGCCGCGGTCTCACAGCCTCACCCCCAGAGATCCCTTTATAGAGGAAACTAGCTCTCTGTGCAGTAGAGCACACCTATCAGTGTACTGGCGCTGTGACTTAGCATGCAGAGTGCCAGCAACACTACACAGGTAGACCCATATTTAGTCTTCCCCATTAGATTATATTTATTGCACATTACTACTGTAGTAGCAGATATCTATCCCAATAGGGTATCTCCTTCTTGCAGGCCCCTGTGCAAGGATGACACACAAAAATTGTGCTCTACACTCTTAAGACCTGCCATCATCCACCTCTGTTCTCCGTGGAGGTCGCGGCCTTTTCGTGATGCCAAGATCACCAGTGTTTTCTTTTTTTTTTTTTATCCAAATGTACCAAACTGTTGATTTGGCCATCCCCAAGGTTCCCGCTATCTTTCTGATGGATTTTTTCGTTCTTGCAGCCTAAGAACGGCCTGTGCACGTGCATTGAGAGCTCCTTTGACCACATATTGTGGGTTCGCAGCAACAGCTTCCAAATGCAAATGCCACACTTGGAATCATCTCCAGACCTTTTTCCTGCTTAACTGATACAGATATTGCAATGGATTAACCCACTCCTGTACATGAGACAGATTTTGAGTCATTTGTCCAACTAATTTTGACCCCATGAAAAAGAGGGAGCTACACATTAATCAGTTGTTATTCAGAAACCCTTATTTCAATTTGGATATGAATAGCCTCAAATTAAAGCTGATAGTCTACACTTTAATACCATATTGATATAACTGTAACTTGAATATGTTTTGGTAAACAGCTAAAAGAATAAAAATTGTTTCAGTGTCCAAATATATATGGACCTAACTGGACACAGCCTTCCTCGTATATAGGCCTTCAAACACTGGTCTTTCTAACAAGGCAATTACTGTAGTAATATTTCATACATTTTATATACCTATATTATCACTAACATACTACATTAGGGGATATGTTCAGGATCCAGTCAGCGGGCATTCTGGCGTTCACAATGCTGATGCCGGAATCCTGCCACTTAACGGAATACTGGCACCGGCATCCCGACCGCCTGGATCCCGAAGGTAAGTCCTGGGGTTAGGGGGAGGGTTAGGCACTAGGGTGAGGGTTAGGCACTAAAGGGTGAGGGTTAGGTTTAGGGTGCATGGAGGGGGAGATTAGGTTTAGGCACTGGGGAGGGCGGGTTAGCGGTAGGGTTAGGAGTTAGGTTAGTATACTTACAGCCATCGGGATGGTAACATGGTCGGGATGCCGGGGTTGGGATTCTGACAGACGGGGTCCCAAGCGCCAGCATCCTTTACCCAACCCCTACATTTAGTCTTCAATCCTGGATTATACTGGCCACAAATTGTATGTATAAATGTGATGTGATTAGGACGCACCAGCAGACTATGCTGATTAATTTGATATGCGACACTTGTATATCTGTGTGCACCTGAGTCTGTATATAAACCGCAACGGAATTTGGAATAAAAACAGCTGCAGATGCTACATTGTAGCACTTCGTATACAGATTCAGAGACAGTCCACACAGATATACAAGTGTCACATATCAAATTAATCAGCAGTGTCTGCTGGTGCGTCCTAGACGCGTGACCTGGATTGCCAAGGTGGGCTTTTTAGCTCGACTTCAGCAAAAGGACACATCTGTAGGTGTCTGTTAGATCAGTCAAACACTGAGCAAATAGACAGACCACTAGACTGGTCATCTGACTGTATTTACCAACATGTCCGATAATAATGAGATCAATAATGACTTATTGGAATATTAAAACAAGAGATGTTTGAGGAGCAAACACACTTCAATATTTGGCCAATTGCTTGACAATGTTACAGATATTGCAGTAAGTGTGGCCAGCATTAGTCAGGTAATGAATCATTTACAAGTATCATAATATAAGTAAATGTAATCTCTATGTCTTCTATCTGACTGATAAATAAGGTAATGAGACAAGGCTACTGTTGGCCTCATAACAAAAGATAGCCATAAAGAAAAAGGTGTAACAGGGCACAATGTAAAAAAGGGAGATGGAACGCATAAATGTTCAAGAAATATGCCAAATATATCACCAGTTACTCTAAAATCTATATTACATACCTTTGTTTATCTGTTTCACATTTTATTTCCTCTGTGAAAAGAAAAATAAATAAAAGCAGTATATTAGAAAATAAAGCTCAACATAATTTTAAATTAACCTATTTTCTTTCAATGTTTTGACAAATTGAAATGATAGAGTCAGAACACTATGTAAGTGAAAACGGACCATTAAAAGGAGAAATTTGTTTTGCAGATTGTAATGCAATGTCCAAACAAACATTTACATTTAGGGTTTAAAAAAAATAATAAGTTAGTGTACACTTCCAAACAGGGCCGGCTCCAGGGCTAATAGCGTCCTGTGTTGGCCGAGTGCTCTGCACTCATTATCGCGCGCGGTCGAAATTGGGGGTGTGACCTAATTACCATAGGCCACACCTCCTTACGTGACGTTATCTGAGGGGCGTGCCCGCATGGCACACCTCCAAATAACGTCAGGCTGGGGGGATCCTCACTAGCTGGGCTTCCCCTAGCCCTCTCACGGCACTGAATGGATGCTGCGCGCATCATCCATTCAGACTCCGGGTCCCGGCACCGCCGCACAGGTCCCCAACCCCCCCGATTTGACCAACTGCGGGCCACTTCAGCCCACGGGTGGAACAGCGAGACAGTACTCTCCTGCTGAAATCAGGATGCTGGAGAAGGGTGCGCCCTCTGTGGGTGGTGCCCCTGTTCGACTGCTCAGGTCGAACACACCTAGAGCCGGCCCTGCTTCCAACAGTAAGGTACAAAGGGTCTGATTCAGAGATGTACGCTGTAGCAAAGTTGATGGCTCTTTATATGCAGTGGCTGTGCTACAATATGCAATAGCTGCTGGAGGCATTTTGTGTAAATAGACTACTCCTGACAGCTTCTGTGATCCGCTGCTGCTTCCAGAGACGCAGTATCTGATCACTCGCATGACCATCAGACATCTGAGTAACCCTCAGATGAAGAGCAATATCAGGTGACAAGGTTAATATGCAGAGCCAACACTGGTACCAAGTTTACTATTCAGAGCAATGCCTGGTGGCAAGTTTAGAATGCAGAGCAGTTCCCAATGCTAAAAGTAATACCCAGAGCCAAATTTAATGCTAATGTTGTTTGAAAATCTAGTAGTGAGCTTAAAAGCCAGACAATTGTCCCTACCAGACACCTCCTTCACATGCCCCTCACTTCGAATCACATGCCCATTAGACAACCCCCCCCCCCACTGTCATCAGACCTCCACAAATGCACCTCACATCTACAGATGTGTCCACATACATACATCCTTGAATTGTGCCAAATAGCCACATTTGGTGCACCACGGACCTTGTGCCTAAGTTGTGCCATGCAATCTGCCGCTAATGTGAAAAAAGTACAATGCACGGGTTTCCTGGACACTTGCATTGCATGCAGCTGCTAACCTGGGTCAGGCATCATTATGCTTAATCCATAAGTGACTTTGTATGCAGCTACGATGCAAATAAGATTCAAATAAGCCTCTAAATTCAGAGAAAAGTCAGACAGTCCAGTAATCGTATACCCGTGAAGGAGCATCTAAGTTGCACCAAGCCATATGGTGCAAAAATGATAGGTTTATAACAGGGTTGGGTGGTTTAAGACAAATTGTTTCTTTTTTTTGTTTTTAACAGTTTTTTTTTTTTATTATGCTGTAACTACAAGCACGGCGCCATGACTTCTTAAATAAACCTATTATAAGGGAATCCCCCTGGTATTATTCAACGTTCTTGTTGCTTGTGGTCTTCGTTTGATGGAGTTGAACCAATACAGTAAATTCACACAAAACAAAAATAGGGAGGGTGGGAGGATAAACCAGATCAGAGGTACTAAATCTGCCTAGCATCAGCTAAGACTCCACAAACTCCTCCCCTAACAATCCTATAGGACAGGAAAAACCACAACTAACATTCTCAATCTTAAAGGGTAAACAACTCCAACACATTAAAGAGGCAATACACAGAGAAACACCTCATGGTTTAATGTCCTTCATTTTAATTTCACTTAAAAATATTCAGTCCTACCGAGATGAGTGGAAAGAAGATAGATTTATGGGCCTATGTATCAAGCTGTTTTTTACATAAAATTATGTAGAAACTGCAGTTTCTGCAAAATTTTATGTATTGTAGCCAATATCCTATTCTTAATCCCGACGCCAGAATGCCAGACCAAACGAGGTTTAAGTCCAAAGCGCCCTTAGCGTTAGCTGCCTGGGTGGTTAGCCATTGTGGGGGGAGGGGGGGGTTAGGTTAGTGTTAGGCACCCGTAGGGGGGAGGGTTAGGGTTAGGCACCACTGGGGGGAGGGTTAGGCTACAAAAAAGGAGGGTTAGGGGGGAAGGGGGAGGGTAAGTATACTTACCCGGGATGCCGCTGTTGGTATTCTGACAGGAGGCAACTCGACAGCCGGCATTACATACCCATTCCATTAGCACTACAGATCGCAGTCCCCATTATTATCAAAGGGGACTATGATCTGACCCCTATGTGCTAATCTCCAAAAATTAAAGTTTTTCGGAGTTTGGCCCCCGGTGGTTTACACCATATCAGATGGTGTAAACTGCTTTAAGCCTATGGAGTCTTAGGAGCATGAGAGAGATCTTTTGATCGCTCTCCCGCAGCCTCCGGAGGCTAACACCGTACGCATGTGGAATGTCCCATTTTTACTAGGGACCAGGTTCGAACAGATCAAAGAGGCAAGCTGGGTGAAATGTGTTTCCCTTTTTTTTTTTTTTTTTTTTTTTACAGACACAATGACACTTTTACAAGGTACAATGCAATTTTTTTTTAGAGACGAAATAATGACAGGTCACAGCAATACCTTAATCAGCCAATTCTACAATACGCATGACTCTGGAACTTTATAGAGCAAAGAACCCCGAGAAATTTCTAACACCCCTGCAACCTACAGTATCTATGACCTCAGCTGTCTATGCACACACGGTAGCTTTTAGTGAGAAAGAACATATGCAGGCCGTTGCAGTATTTGTAGTGCACCAATTACTTGTAAGCAGTCTATGCACACACAGTAGATTTTAGTGAGAAAGTACACATGCAGGCCCTTGCAGTATTTATAGTGCACCAATTGCGTATAAGCAGATTTGCCAACTGAGGTCATGCAGGGGGGTGAGGAGACCTTAGAACAGAATTAAATTCCCTTTCTAAGCAACCATGTAACAGATAAAAAGAATATGAACACAAAGACAGCCAGCCCCCCCGGGACTCCTGCCTTGCAACATGGCCGCCAATCCCCTGGTGGTCCCTTTCGCGAGCTTTACTGTTGCTGTACAACCTAGGGGTAAATCTGCCCAGTGAGTGCAGGCTCAGTGACAGCCTGTTAACAGGGTCAGTGAAAGTTCACGTAATCCCAGCTATAGGGCTTCCTGGGGCAGCACTTAATAAAAAAAAAAAAAACTGCAGGGGTAGGGGTCTGTGTCCCCAAACTATCTAAGGGGTGACCCCATAACTATGAGGGTACCACACATGCACAGTGCAAGCTTGCACATGAGAAGTCTTTCACTTCTGTGAAAGACCTCTACGATTTGCCAGGGATAGAACTCGTAGGGGCAGCGGTTAAAGTAACTGCTGTCCCTGTGGGATGCGATCAAAATGCTGAGGGCCGGGAAGCGGTCTGGCAAAATCTCGGCGTCTAGATCCCGACGCGGGACTAAATACATGCACCAAAATCCCTATGCCCATCTAGATCCCGACGCCGGAATCTAGACAGACTGCTTCCAGAACGAAGGTAAGCCAGGCACCGTTGGTGATTCACTTCGAGTTAGGCACCACCCCGGGAGGGTTAGGTTTAGGGTGCAGGGACTGGGGGTTAGGGTTAGGCACCACCGAGGGGGAGGTTAGGGTGTGGGGAGGGGATTAGGCACCCCCGGGCAGAGGTTAGATTTGGGGGGGGTGGTTAGGGTACTTACCAGCCCCGGTCGGAATCTTCAGCGTTCTGGCTTGCGGCGTCTGTATTTAGTCAGCTTTCCGGCCGTCGGCATTTCATACCCAACCCGTCCCTGCGATATGGAATGAAAATATCCCCTGCGATATGGACACTTAATAATCATGGAAGTTCCGCGATTATTAGTACATAGACCCCTTAGTCTGGCTTTCTTTTGATGAGATAAAAAAAAAATCATAATAATTTTGGATTGTTAATGCTAGAAAGCATAAAAACATTGTTGATCAAGGTTTCTAATACATAGCAATGTTTCACAGTAATAATAGAAGTTTTTTTTGTTTAGTTTTTTTTTTTTAAATCTTTGTTCTGTCCAACTTTGATATGCACAAGGGACAAAGCTTTCACTTATTATTCACAGTTTCCGGCTGCTTTGGGAGCTGATGACTTTCAGCTCTGCATTGTACAACTCTAGCAGGAGAGTAGTGTTCCCACTAGGCTGTTTTATTTTTAAAAGGGCAAAATGCGCCCTGCACTTTTAGCGGCGCCCCGTGCCTGCTGTGTGCCTTGTAGAGTAGAACAGAAGTATACTAGCGCACTAAGACGGACGGGAGCAGTGGAAGAAAGCGAGCTGCCGTATGGGATAGCTGACTCTATCCCTAGGCCATGCACAAAAGAAATAGTTATACTGCGCTCAGCTATAGAGAAGATGTAACCTGTTTGTGAATATATATAGTGGTGGCAATAGTATATAGTAGAGATACACATAGGTAGTACCAGTAGCTGTGGTGAAATGGTACTAATGAATAAAGTGTACATATATGATAGAATATCTTATTAAAGAAGAAACCGTGTTAGTCTGATGATAAAGGTAATGGACAAATATTGACATAAATCATATGACCAGAAATCAACAGTATACAGATAAAAAATGGATGGATTTTATTTAAAGGGGTACGCTAAAACAGTGAGAACCAGAAAACCTGCACTAGTAAATGGATAGTCAGTGACTAATAAGCCAAAGTTATGGAATCGGGATGGGTAGGTATATGAGGATCAGAATCAGTATCTGATCTGTTTGTCGGGCTGATTGGTTAATGTCCAAAATCAGGTATTGTGTAATAATGTTGAATAGATGTACCAACAAAACAGTCAGTGGCAGCAGCGTCCCGCTGATTGTAAATGAACCAAAAACGATGGGATGCCCGGGATGGTCTTCTCGGGGCTAAGGAGTACGTTGGGTGCAATTGGGGGGAGGTAGTCTCCTGACAGAGCGTCTCACTACCTAGCATAGGTGTCGGACTATTGCCTGACTGAACAGACAACGCCGGCACAGTGCATGGAGTGACCGCTACTGTCTGAGGGAGAAATGTCGCGGCAGCACCGCTCGCTGAAGCAGCGTGCCGTGTATCACCTCACTGGGATGGGGATTTACCTCTATCACCCCAGAGGGCACCGCTCCTTCCCCTAACTGCTCTTGTCCTCTCGATCGGCGCTTCTTGCTTGCTGTGGTGTCCGGGATGGTCACATGACTTGTGATGTAATGAGGGTGTCTGTCCAGGTGTACGAACGGTGCTTCGGAGTAATGAAGGATCAGTCTGGGTAGTCGCTGGTCTCACTTGGTAATACAGCAGAGTCTTATCATGGGGTAAACCACCAACGCGTTTCAGCCGTGCTGGCCTTTTTCAAGGAGTGCTGCTGTGTGCCTTCCCCACTTGCGGGGCCACAGTGTCTTGTGGGTGGGAACAGTTGTGCTCACCAATCTCTGCCAGAAGAATATATGCCGTGCGCATAACCACGGCATCTATTCACCACGAGGGACGAGCTTGGGGGAAGCTCAGCACCTCCGTAAGTGCTCGGCACGCCCCCAAGTGAGATGAATTGGGGACGTGTCACAAAGGACACACCCCCTTCCAGATCGGACATGCCCCCTTTTCGGGAGCAGAAACTCCCTGCCCGCATCTTCTGTGCCCTGTCCGCGGTCTAGCGGGAAACACTAGGAGAGCGATAAGCTCTGCTGTACATCAATAGCGTAGACAGCAGCACACACACTATCACTGCATCTGCTCCTCAGTTACATGCGATATAAGCTACTTAGAGAAGAAACATTGTACTATTGAAGGAATGTCTAACATGCAAAAGTAGCATAAGGACAGCAAGGGGGGGTTTATTTCAAGCACATATATATGACATTTTAAAGAAACTATTTAAGAAAGTTGATACAGAAAAATAACTTGTCAGAATAAGGAGGAATTGTGAGACTGATTAATACTGGATGAAAGCGAAGATGTAACCGGCCAATTTCTTTGCATTTTCACCAAATTGCAGCGTGTCCTCATTAAAATCTAATCCGATAGGGCTCATTTACTAACATTGGGGCCCATGTGAAGCTTGGTGTAAGCAATCTTGTATATTAAAAATTATTATTGATTCTGTATATGCCCCCATTTCCAAAAGAAAAAAAGTAATCGCCTGTGCCAGTATACACATTTCAGACATAAACGAGAAGGAATATTATAATGGCTGCATTATAAAGGATTATTTGTTAATTAACTAAAATGTAATAGCAAATGTAATTTTCACTACCCAAACAAATGTTTCCAAACTTTGCATGTGCTTATGGTGCAGAGCCTGAAGGTCTTACGATGGCTCCAGCTAAACATATTGGCTAAAATAAATTACTTTTACATGCAGCTCGGTTTTATATAACACACAGGTATAACTCTGCACCAGTACCATAGCATCATTTGCACTGAACAGCAGCTATAGGCTTTTATCTATCTAGTGCAGACATTGAAAGCAGCTTGATGATTGGTTGCTATGGTTTAGAGCAAATTCATCAACAAAAAGGCAGAGTTAGCAAACTCTCCATAATGTTGGCATCTATTGTGTGTGGAGATGTCTGCCATACACATTGTTACAGTGTCATTGTATCTTCAGTTGTATGGCTGTATTGGTTACAGATTCATAATGTATGCTTAGAGAATGTTCACAAATGTGTTTTACTAACGAGACAGCCGCAAGCTCTCTACAAGGAACACGGTCAGATAGCCATTAGCCACCCCTAATGATGAAATCCACAATTAGCAATTACAGACATTTACTTAGCAGTTACAGTGTATAGCATATATGCGACTTCTAAAAAACCTCTGATATCATGGATTCATTCACTATGTGTCTGCTCTCAATTTGCCACGAATATATTCTGACCAATATGTTCGCCTAAAGAAAACTAAAACAAATAAAATTCACATCCATGTTTCATAACACATACATACATTGCCCTATAGTACCCAGCAGCTTTGGTAGGGATCCATACAGTAGATAAACAATTTAAGGATCCATGGGACAAACATAAGGCAAAATATTGAGGTGAGATAGTAATTAAT
This sequence comes from Taudactylus pleione, assembly GCA_031769625.1. NCBI lineage: Eukaryota > Metazoa > Chordata > Amphibia > Anura > Myobatrachidae > Taudactylus > Taudactylus pleione. Next base: position 28,830,158 of record JAUIMM010000113.1, on the reverse strand, counting down.
AAGTTGCAATTGTCACACACTGCCCCCATCCACCAATTCAGTAATGGCAACAGCAACTCGTAAGTATGTACAGCAAAGTGTTTTATATCACAACAGGTCAGTGTACATTATGTACAATAGATAGATGAACAGCGCTTGTAGACTAATGGTGCGTACACACGGTCAGATATAACAGGACGATAAGAGCGATAACAATAATATCTTTATCGTTCTGTTTTTGGGCTCTTCCAACCCCCAAACGATGGTCGTTGCGCGGGCGGTCGATATCGACCATTGTCCATGCATGCAGGCCAACCTGTAAATACCTACAAGCTGGATATTATTCCGGATTATTATAGAGAGACCAGAGACTGAGATTTGTTTATGCCGATCGCCCCCTTGGAACTAAGACTTATGATGTTTATTGCTTACGCCAGCATTTTTTTCTATCATTTACATTTATCCATCTAATATCACAATCTTTTTTACAATTATTTTTCATAGACTTTTTATCACATTTTTGCCACTATTTTATCATTATCATGTTTTTATTATTATTTAATGAAGTTGAACATTTGTGTTTTTCATATTTGTATGAATATTGCAGCAATAGCCATTTTTTATTCAACCAAGCAGTTTAGAGTCATATATAAGTGTACTTTACCTTTAACACATTGTGTATGAGAGTATTTATTTATTATTATTATTATTATTAACAGTTTCTTATATAGCGCAGCATATTCCGTTGCGCTTTATAATTGTAAACATTAATAGAACAAAACTGGGTAATAACATACAGATATATAGGTAGGAAGGCCCTGCTTGCAAGCTTACAATCTATAGGGAAATAGGCATTGATACACAAGGAACGGAGCTATATATTGCATTTGGTCCAGCCAGAATGCACAGTTTCTTGGTTGGCTGCATGATCCAGTCACACAGGAATGTCGACCAAATGTCATGAGGATATGAGAGAAATACAATGTGTGAGATTGTGTGTGGACTGTAAAAAGGGGATGTAATTAGATATGGAAGCTATGAAGGTTATGTGGGAGGTTCTGGAATTTCATAAGCTTGCCTGAAGAGGTGAGTTTTCAGGGATCGCTTGAAGGACTGGAGACTAGATGAAAGTCTTATTGTGCGAGGTAGTTCAGTCCATAGAGTGGGTGCAGCGCGAAGAAAGTCCTGTAACTGTGAATGGGAGCAAGTAATGCATGCGGATGAGAGACGCAGATTTTGTGCTGAGCGGAGAGGTCGGGTTGGGAGATATTTTGAGATGAGTGAAGAGATGTATGTTGGTGTGGTTTGGTTAATAGCCTTATGTGTAAGTGAAAGTATTTTGTATTGAATACGGTAGAAAACCGGCAACCAATGGAGGGACTGACAGAGCGGGGCAGCAGAAGAAGAACGTTTCGCAAGGAAGATAAGCCTTGCAACTGCATTCATAATGGATTGTAATGGCGATAGCCTGTTTTTGGGAAGACCAGTAAGGAAGCTATTGCAATAGTCAATGCGGGAAATAATAAGTGCATGGATTAGAGTTTTTGCAGTGTCTTGTGTGAGATATGGTCGAATTTTGAATATGTTTTTTAAGTGTATGTAACATGATTTTGAGACAGATTGAATGTGGGGAACAAAGGACAGTTCAGAGTCAAGGATGACACCAAGGCAGCGAGCTTGTGGGGCGGGGTGGATGGTCGAGGTATCAACAGTGATAGAGAGATCAGGTTGGTAACTGTTATTGGCCGGTGGAAATATAGTATTTTATTATTTATTGTGTTTATTTACTCACTTACATTTTGTTTTGTGAATAAACCAAATGATTTATTTATAGCTATAAGTCTACAAGCGCTATTCATGTAATCTATTATGCATTCTGTGTATTACCTGTATTGGGGGGACTGACACCGTTGGTTTGAACCAGCTGCTGATTGACAGCGCCGTCCTGATCATCCTCATTTATATTGTATAACAACCTAGTACATACAGTATGTAAATTACGCAGACAGGAGTAGCTGGGTACACACCTAAAGACTTATAAGTCCAATTTGTCTGGTGGGAAGGAACATCTGGTAACGTATGGGAACAAATAACAATCAATTAACCATTTGCTCCCAAATGCCAGAAAAATGGACAAAAAGGATTGTTTAGATAAATCGGTTATATCAAACTGATTTAGTCAATTTGTCTGAACGACCACTGTCCTTTTTCTAGTGTTTGGAAGCAAATTTCGATCGTCATTACCAGATTTTCCTTCTCACCAGACAGATTGGACAGATAAATCTTTAGGTGTGTACCCAGCCTTAGGCCTAAATCACAACAGGCTAGTGTACATATAGTAAGTAAATGACAGACAGGTGTGCAGTTGTATTTAAATCACACAGACAGGTGTGCAGTTGTATTTAAATCACACAGACAGGCGGACAGTTAGTATGTAAATCACAGACAGGCGTACAGTTAGTATGTAAGTCACACAGACAGGCATACAGTTAGTATGTAAATCACACAGACAGGCATACAGTTAGTATGTAAATCACACAGACAGGCGTACAGTTAGTATGTAAATCACAGACAGGCGTACAGTTAGTATGTAAATCACAGACAGGAATACAGTTAGTATGTAAATCACACAGACAGGCATACAGTTAGTATGTAAATCACACAGACAGGCGTACAGTTAGTATGTAAATCACAGACAGGCTTACAGTTCGTATGTAAATTACAGACAGGCGTACAGTTAGTATGTAAATCACACAGACAGGTGTACAGTTAGTATGTAAATCACAGACAGGCGTACAGTTAGTATGTAAATCACAGACAGGCTTACAGTTAGTATGTAAATTACAGACAGGCGTACAGTTAGTATGTAAATCACACAGACAGGTGTACAGTTAGTATGTAAATCACAGACAGGCGTACAGTTAGTATGTAAATCACAGACAGGCTTACAGTTAGTATGTAAATCACAGACAGGCGTACAGTTAGTATGTAAATCACACAGACAGGCGTACAGTTAGTATGTAAATCACAGACAGGCGTACAGTTAGTATGTAAGTCACACAGACAGGCATACAGTTAGTATGTAAATCACACAGACAGGCATACAGTTAGTATGTAAATCACACAGACAGGCATACAGTTAGTATGTAAATCACAGACAGGCGTACAGTTAGTATGTAAATCACAGACAGGCTTACAGTTAGTATGTAAATCACAGACAGGCGTACAGTTAGTATGTAAATCACACAGACAGGCGTACAGTTAGTATGTAAATCACACAGACAGGCGTACAGTTAGTATGTAAATCACACAGACAGGCATACAGTTAGATGTAAATCACAACATGCCAGTGTACATACAGTATAGCATGTAAATCAAACAGATAGGCGTACAGTTAGTATGTAAATCACAGACAGGCGTGCAGTTAGTATGTAAATCACAGACAGGCATACAGTTAGCATGTAAATCACAGACAGGCATACAGTTAATATGTAAATCACAACAGGTCAGTGTACATATACCATGTAAATCACAGACAGGCATACAGTTAGTATAAATCACACAGACAGGCATGCAGTTAGTATGTAAATCACACAGACAGGCATACAGTTAGTATGTAAAACACAACAGACAGCTTTATGTTATGCCAATGTCTAGCAGATTCCCCTACATTTATTCAAATATTTTTTTTTTAGGAAGTGGAAGACTGGGTTGCAGTTTCTATTAATTCACATGTACCTAAAAATCCCTGGGATGCTCTAGGATGGCTTTAATTTTCCATAATGTGATGTAGGATGTATATTATCCATCATAAAGTGGCAGTACTGGGCAGTGCACACTTCCCGCAGTCTTCTCTGCCACACACTTAATTTTCCCACAAGAGTGGGGAGGTAATGTATCCAGTGTGAAATATAATTAGTAAACTGCAATCTGATTAATAAAGAGCACACCCAAAGGAACAGGCTAAATGTAAGAAATCTGAAAATGGTTTAACCCTTCATGCCCAGGAGCAGATTGCTCACGACGTTCAGCCCATATTTATAAATGTTAGTGATCCTTTAGTTTCACTGCATATAACATTTCTCTCCTTTACTTTTTTATCTATAATTTGCAATGATTAAACAGAATCTACTCATCCACCATTGTTACCTTGGTCACTTGCCTCCAGGATCTAGTAAAGCAGCCACCTGGCTATATATACATTTTTATTACATGTATTTATCCAGAGATATCTGCTGCTATTTGAATATTTATGTTTTATACACTTATTCATCGTGAGACCTTTTGCTGCTATTCGAATATCAAAAAATTGTGGATAACGACTTATTTTTAACCTTGTATTTTTCAGTCTGTTGATTCAATTTATTTTAGATTAAATTTATGTACATTTAACATTCACTGACTATATGTATATACACTGTAGCGCCACATCGTTACAGTAAGGAGAAGATGCTCATATACAACTAAGGGTAGCGCTTGAGATTAGATCCATATTTGTTATTGATTTGTGTATTTAGGTGGGGGTATTTTGGTCTTGGGCTGCTCTCCCTTACTATATTTGCAGCGCTTCCAGGTCACCTCTATATATATTTTTCAAGAATCTAACGATGGGTACACACTGGAGCGATGTCAGGCCAATTTCGGAACGACAAATTGCTTACATCGCTCAATGTGTACGCTCAATATGCACACTCCCATGGTCGCTAGCGACATCATCAGGTTTGATGTGCTGCACACCAAACCTGATGACATCGCTAGCGACCTATGGTAAGTTCATGTAAGACGGAACAGTGATCCTTCTGTCGTTCATTAACTCGTTGAAGTGTGGACGGACTATGCCCGTACAAGGGCATTCGTTCCGATGTCGGAATGAATGCCTATCATCTCAGTGTGTACCCGGTTTAATGTGCAAGTGCAGCAGTTTCCACCCTTGATATAGCACTATTTCCCCTCCACACAGATGAGAGCTGGCAATGCAAACTTAATTTAGTCACTAGCATGGGACAATGTGGCACCTTACACCAACAGTGTGAACGAGCCCTTAACCAACCACGCATAATGTAAAACATGTACCCATTACATCATTTATTACTATGCTTTCTGTAGCTAGAATTATGCAATGTAACTCCTTCAAAACATTTATCGATAGAAGTAATCATGTATTAATAGCTAATGCACAATGTACCATGCTTGAAACCAACACTTGTAACAGTTCATGTGCCTTTACTCTGAATGGGCCATCCCCTTATCCCCATGATCTAAAATGCATATATATTTTAGTTAAGGTCACTTGACTTCAAAATGGTATTTTAATTCCTAATTTTCATATAGGTCTTTAACACTTAATTATTTTCTATGCAGTGCTGGAAAATTTTATTATAATGCCAGAGGTGGACTGTAAACACATTGGGGCACTTTGCTGATGTTCCTCAGGTGGCCAAAATAATGACGTCATGGGCCAAAACTAACTTTTAATCAGTTTCCTATTAGACCATGTGGTCACAGCCCTTCCCCATGGCAGACGTGTTCAGCTACTACATTTTTACATTACTGGATATAAAACCTAATGAATCATAGGATGCACTTTTACAAATAAAAACTGCAGTGTTAAAAGTATTAAAATAATTACATATGAGAGAGCTTTACAATTTTCTATTTTTATACTTATTCATGAAAACTTTATAAATTCTGTTTTTTTTTTCCTTTGTTATTTAAGTAATAAACATCGGAAACCGACATTATAATAATAATAATAATAATAAAAAAAAAAAAAAGACTTGTCGCAATGAAGTGCTACAATTCTTTAGATACAAAGAAATGGCATTTTGTAATCCAGTTTAATACCTTATCTATGGCACCTATAATGAATTATGTTAAATGCTAAATTACTAAACATAGTCCAAGCTAGCTGTGCATTGCAAAGTCTAAAGGCGCACATCCTCTAGGCGATATTAATGAGCGAGTGCACGATTACGACATCGTAATCGTGCACTATAATGTCGGAAACTACCAGCGATGCGCGATCCCGCTGGTCATTTCCGACATCAATCAACACCTGAATATGCCGGTCAATCTGCCGATAATGACAGATTGACCATGTTCGGGGATGGGGAAAGGTGCCTACACTGAACGACTAATCGTTCAGTGTAGGCACCGCAGGGGATGGGGAAAAACTGTGTTGTAATCGTACTGTCGTTACCCCATCGCCTAGTGGATGTGCGCCTTAACTTTCCCACGTAAGCAGACATGAACAGTCCTCCTAATTTGCATATTAATGGGATGAAATGAAAATAAAGAAAACAAACCACAACATATGATTTTATCATTATTACTTACATGTAACTGAAACTATGAGTATAAACTCTTATAACTGAAAGGCTTCACAGTGCATTATATTTGCTATGTATTTTATACTCTCGTGTCCAAATCAGGTCACTCGAGACAAATAGACGTACAGATATTTCCACATAGATATATCCTCCATAGGCTACAAGTAATGTGACATTTATCATCAAATATGTCTTACATATTTGAACACATTTACGGGTAAAAGTGTAATCAAATTTGATAGAAAAATAAAATCAGGCCACTTTATGGCAATACCAAGCCCGGACATTGACTGCAATGGGAATAATAAAAACAATTGCGTGACGTGACATTTATATATTGCCATTTACACAATGAGGTGCCTATCACATAAACTACAGAGTAAGCAGACAGTTGAAAAAAAGCTGAAGTTCATGTGACATTAGAAACTTCTATTAAACCTCTGATATTACATGGGACATATACAGTCAGGTGCATAAATATTGGGACATTGACAGAATTTTCATATTTTGGCCTCTATTCACCACCACAATGGCTTTGAAATTAAACAAACAAGATGTGATTTAACTGCAGACTTTCAGATTTCATTTGAGGGTAATTACATCCAAATCAGGTGAATGGTGTAGGAATTACAACGGTTTCTATATGTGCCTCCCACTTTTTAAGGGGCCAAAAGTAATGGGACTATCAACTCAAAAGCTATTTCATGGACAGGTGTGGGCTATTCCCTCATTATTTAATTTTCAAGTGAGCAGGTAAAAGGTCTGGAGTTGATTCTAGGTGTGACATTTGCATTTGGAATCAGTTGCTGTCAACTCTCAATATGAGATCCAAAGAGCTGTCAGTGAAGCAAGCCATCATTAGGCTGAAAAAGCAAAACAAACCCATCAGAGAGATAGCAAAAACATTAGGTGTGGCCAAATCAACTGTTTGGAACATTCTTAAAAAGAAAGAACGCACCGGAGAGCTCAGCAAACACCAAAAGACCCGGAAGACCACGGAAAACAACTGTGGTGGATGACAGAAGAATTATTTTCCTTGTGAAGAAAAACCCCTTCACAACAGTTGGCCAAATCAAGAACACTCTCCAGGAGGTAGGTGTATGTGTGTCAAAGTCAACAATCAAGAGAAGACTTCACAAGAGTGAATATAGAGGGTTCACCACAAGATGTAAACCATTGGTGAGCCACAAAAACAGGAAGACCAGATTAGAGTTTGCCAAACAACATCTAAAAAAGCCATTACAGTTCTGGAACAACATCCTATGGACAGATGAGACAAAGATCAACTTGTACCAGAGTGATGGGAAGAGAAGAGTATGGAGAAGGAAAGGAACTGCTCATGATCCAAAACATATCACTTCATCAGTGAAGCATGGTGGTGGTAGTGTCATGGTGTGGGCATGTATGGCTGCTAATGGAACTGGTTCCCTTGTATTTATTGATGATGTGACTGCTGACAAAAGCAGCAGAATGAATTCTGAAGTGTTTCGGGCAATATTATATGCTCATATTCAGTCAAATGCTTCAGAACTCATTGGACGGAGCTTCACAGTGCAGATGGACAATGAGCCGAATCATACTGCAAAAGCAACCAAAGAGTTTTTAAGGCTAAAAAGTGGAATGTTATGCAATGGCCAAGTCAATCCCCTGACCTGAATCCGATTGAGCATGCATTTCACGTGATGAAGACAAAATTGAAGGGAAAATGCCCCATGAACAGGCAGGAACTGAAGACATTTGCTGTAGAGGCCTGGCAGAGCATCACCAGGGATGAAACCCAGCGTCTGGTGATGTCTATGCATTCCAGACTTCAGGCTGTAATTGCCTGCAAAGGATTTGTAACAAAGTATTAAAAAGTGAAAGTTAGATTTAGGATTGTTTAGTTTGTCCCATTACTTTTGGCCCCTTAAAAAGTGGGAGGCACATATAGAAACCGTTGTAATTGCTACACCGTTCACCTGATTTGGATGTAATTACCCTCAAATTAAATGTGAAAGTCTGCAGTTAAAGCACATCTTGTTTGTTTCATTTCAAAGCCATTGTGGTGGTGAATAGAGGCCAAAATATGAAAATTCTGTCAATGTCCCAATATTTATGCACCTGACTGTATGTCTCCGGAGGGCCCTTTATGTTCCATCAAAGGACTAATGTTCTTTTATTATGTACTTTAACCCAGTGATATGTCATATCACAGGACTAGAGGAAATAGGTCTCCTAGAAACTCTTATACTGGCCATACACTAGTTCGACCAGCATAAGATGCGATTCATCATACGTTTTCCCTTGAAGTCCCCAGCAGCTCCCTGGCAGTCCCGGCCGTATAATTTGGTGCTTTTTTGACACACAATGTACATACGATCTGACATACGATCACTCGCCCCTATGGAACAGGTCTTGATACGATCGATCGTGTGCCTCACAAAAAACATGCAATCATAATAGATTTAAATGACGCGACTTGGACGTTTGGACGCAAGATGCATCGCATGCGCAAATACATGGCACGAACTGCATACGAATACGACTGATAATGTGGGCTGCATGTCTGATCATAAGATCTGATAGAACAGCAGCAGGAGAGCGCATCGGATCGTATTCCTACCTAAATACTACACGATTTCCACAAAATGCATCATACGATGTGTCTAAAATCATGCAATCGGACCAAAATCGCGCTAGTGTATGGCCAGCATAAGGCATGTAATTATATGCACAAGACAGACAATATTTTATTTACATTACAGATACAATTTGCTGTAACAATCACTGAATATTTTGCACTCACACAGAAGAAAATCATTTTGAATCACAAACGACTGCCAAGTAGTACGAGTGGTATACGGTATGGCATGAAAGCCTCTAGTCACTCACCTATACAGACAAAACATGGCAGAAAGGACCGTTCAAGAGATTGGGAAATAATCTGATTTTAAGTGAAACATGATTGTGGCACTAGGGTTACAATTTATTCAGACTGTATTCATATATCTCTTCGCATAGCAGTACTGAATGATATATACTAGTTGGTCACTGTCGAGATACAGAGTAGATCAGGCATAACAGCAGCTGCCAGACATTTGTCCTTCAAGGTGCCTTGCCTATTACTGCATGACGCAATGCTTCATATTAGCACAGACCCATTTAACATGATCACATGTAGCGATTAAGACCAGCTGCTCAATCAGTGCCCTCCTTAATGGTTCAGCCATTATATAGCTAACAGGCCTGCAACTAATGCTGATCAACACAAGCTTGTAAATTGTATACAAAGCAGCAAGAGAAAAACTATGCTATGTTAATCTATTAACAAACTATCTACATAAGAAAATTACATACATATATATTATATAGTTTTCACGCTAGGGAAGGCAGGGGGTGGGGCGGACATCTAAAAATGGCACTTGTGCGCGTCCCCCTTTTCATTACTATAGGGGGTGTTCCCAGCAGTCACGGAGAAGCTGGGCTGCCCCTAAGTTCTCCCCAGAATGTGAATAGATGCCATGCGCATGCACACGCCATCTATTAATTCACCAGTGATTGTTTCACCTTAACTTTACGCCTCCTCACGGCTGTCTCAGTGGGGCCATAAGGGCAGGGTGCATTTTAACACTTTCAAATCAGACAGGGCATGGTGCTCTGCTAAAACAGCCTATAACACAAATACACTCTAGCATGTTTGACCAGTAATTTGAGGGGTCACTAGCTTTTCCAGCCACCATACAGCCTCATGCACTTTGTGTTTCTCCAGAACAATCGCTCAATGTTCTCCACAGCCTCATGCCACCCCATGTCTCTCCACAGTCTCATGCCCCGTGAGTCTCCACAGCCTCATGTCGCCCACGTGTCTTTCCACAGCCTCATGCCACCCCCATGTCTCTCCACAGCCTTATGCCATCTCCTCAGGCTCATGCTACCACTCTGTGTCTCCCCAGTCTCATGTGCACTGTGTCTCTCCACAGCCTTGTGTCCCTGTATCTCACCAGCCACATGCCCCCCCATGTCTATCCAGCCGCATGTACCCCCCCATGTCTATCCAGCCACGTCACCTTCCTGTATCTCTCCAGCCGTATGTCGCCCCTAATTAATTAATCTCTGCACCCCTCCATGTCTCAGTCACTTCTATCTCTCTCTCGTCTTTGCCCGTGGATGCAGAGGTGCCCATAGGTACTGCAAGTGGGTGGTGTCCTAAATAGGTGGGGAAGGGGGCTGTGGGTGCTGCAGTTTGGGGTTGGCTTGGGTGTCGGCAACCCACGGGTTGGGGGGAGATGCACTGAATATTAGTCTAGCAGCCACTAGGGGCAGCAAGTCTCCCCTTATGTCTACTGACCAACTGCAGAGACAGAATATAGGCTGCTTTTAGTATAGAAGTCTAGTTAGTAGTCCTCTCCTAGTAATATTAAATGTTTTCAAATCCAAATCAATAAAAGGGCTTCACGTTGTTTTGCTACATATGGATACAGATGAGATACATGAGCACTGATCTGGAAACTACATCCAGCAGATGTCCTCATCATCATAAAGAAAAAAAAAAAAACTTTTCTAAAAGAGGAAATCAAAGGTGGAAGAAGTCTGAAAATGCTACATGCAACTTTTCCTGAGCGCTCCGTGTGACAGGGTATGAGCGTTCCTCATTCACATCAAAGATTTCTTGCAAAGAGGAAGACTGCTCAAATTTTTCAGCTATTGTACTTCCCAGGTCACCTCCCTTTCTCCTCTCTCATGTGAGTAACCTATAACCATGTGCTGCCTGCAGTTACTGAGCCGAGCCTCACCGCTTTCCCTGTACAACCTCTTTGTGCACTAATGGGACATAGACAAACTATCACCCCAATGCTACAGTGCTCATCTACATTGTGATCACTGCTTCCGTATTCACGTCAATGTGTCAGCTCAGAGAAATTGGAGTGTTGAGCATGTATGTGCTTTCTGACTGGAAAAGCACTCCCCTTCAAAGCAGCCATCTGGCGCACCCATAAAAGTAAAACTAAACTGGAAATCAAATATTGTGATATACTGCAGGTGATTCCTTGTCTGACCTGCCCTGCAAAATCTGTTTCTTTACTTGCCTTGTATCTGTGAAAGTCTCACACAAATAAAGCCAGTGACACTTATCAAGCTGCCCTATAAGAGGCAACATGTATTGGAGCAGACCTCTCATTTCTTACCAGTCTATGGGGCCTATGTATCAAAGCTTAATGAGAGAGAAAATTGTGATATATAAATCACCAACCAATCAGCTTCTAATTTACATCTTATAGGCTGTGTTTGAAAAATGACAGTTAGGAGCTGATTGGTTAATACTTTTTCTCTCACCAAGCTTTGATACATAGGCCCCTAAATATGTGTTTCTTTGTTCTCAACGCATTGAGATCAGTACTGTCAACCTTTGATGTATAAGAGTGTCTGTATAGCTGGGTACACACACAAAGATTTTCTGTCCAACCATCCAACTAGTTGATTGGTTGGAATGAAAATCTGCTAATGTATGGGAGTAACTGATGATCAGCAATTTGCTCCTAAATGCCAGAAAACAGATGAAAATGGTCGTCAGACAAGTTTGGTAAATGTTTGATCTAAACAATTTGTTCAAACAACAGTTTTTGTCCATTTTCCGGCATTTGGGAGAAAATTGCTTATTGTCATTTGCTGTCATACCTTACCAGATTTTCATTCCAACCAATCAATTAGTTGGATGGTTGGACAGAAAATCTTTACGTGTGTATGCACCTTTACACATCACAAAACTCTGTCAAAGAATCATGAGACAGCTGAGTGTGGAATCAAAATGTTGGGTCTGCAGCCAGTGACTGAGCCAGTGGTGAAATGGCATTACCCAAAAGTGACAAGCACCATTTCCCTAGTAATTCTACACTCTATTGATGAACACAATGATTATATATGCCGTCCTTAAGGCCCCCCATACATCAGAGATTGATTGCGGCAATCGTGCAATTTGCAATCGATTGTGTATTAAAATCTTTCCCTTTTCAATCGATTGCAGAATTGCCACAATCGATTGAAAAAGGGAAAGATTTTTATACACAATCGATTGCAAATTGCACGATTGCTGCAATCAATCTCTGATGTATGGGGGCCTTTAGCCAGTAAGCTGCACAGCTGGTAAGGATCAAAGCCCAACAGGTGAACTATATCACTCATCAGGAACCAATGTTCTGTGTAACAAAGACTATGGGCCGTATTCAATTGCCAGTGAAAAGCCGTTCTCGGCGAAAAGTTCTCAACGATGACGTCATTTCACCTGTCGGAAACTTTCCGCCTAATTCAATTGCAATGACTTTTGGCCTAAGCAGAAAGTCAATGCATTCAGATAGACGGAAAAGATTCGCCTCTGAATGGAGGTGGAAAAAAGTGCAGATTTAGGGTTTGTGGGTGCAAAGTAGCGGGAACCACCATGGGGTGTTAGGACAGTCCCCCAAAGGTAACTGCTTTAATAAAAGTAGTAAAAAAAAACCAAAACATTAGAACACCCCAAAAGAGTACTTTCGTTTTGGGGCCGAAAAAGTGCAAAGTTGGGGGACAAACATAAAAACTAGCGAAATCGACTCAAGTATGCCCCAGATGTTTTTTTCTTTGCAGATGTTTACGGCAGGGTTTTTCCAAGAATTATAAAAGTTCACTTTAGGAACTTTTAAATATGCTAGCTCCATTTTCAGGTACCCCAAATTTACTGGTACTAGTTATTTGAAAGAAAAAATATTGCTAAATGCTATTCTTCACCCCATATTGAAATACACTAAATAGCACCATTTAAGTACCCCAAATACCTTTAGCAGGGTATTCAGGGGTATCCATAGTAATGCCCCATGTCAGTGCATTTTTTGGGGGGTAGGCTGATTTTCCCCAAATCTGACAGAACTTTTCGCCTGTTTGAGTTTCGCCAGGACGCGTTCTTGCGACCTTTGCAATTGAATAGGGTGATTACTGGGGATGAGCACAATACTTTTCCGGAGGCAAAACTAGCGATGACGGCGGAAAGTCCGGCAGGCGAAAAGACCAGAATTTTTCGCTGGTAATTGAATACGGGCCTATATTGCTAAGAGATATATTTATACATGTTATAAGTAGCTTGTAAATGTTTTGCTACCAATGATTATAACCCAAAAGAAAAACTGTGAAGCTCTTGAGACACCACTGTGTTGTGTAACAGTCTGTATTGCTTGAGGTTAGATTTACTGTAGTACTGGTTACCAGTAAGCTGTGGATCTGGTAGCCACTCAACTCTAAAGGAGACATACTTTAACGTGTTGGAATTTATATATGGTGCGAAAAGTAGAATTACTATATATACTATTTGCACATCTGCAAACAAATGATTAGTCTCTGACAAACAGCTGTCTCATTTATTCAGTGTTAAAGGAGACAGTCACAGGCCCCATCTTGCACTCATACCCTGAAGCTCTATAATCCTGCAAGCTGGGGATTTTATTAGTTATTTAAAATTTTAATAAAAAATGTATGTTCCTTTAGTTTAAACACTAATGTCCTCCATTAGTGTTAATATGAAGAGCTAGGCAAAATAATGTGTCTCACATTTGTCATTTCAACTACAGCTAGATGACCTCCATGTAGGCTTGAAAGAAGCTATTTCAGCTTCAGCTGCTGAGCCTGACGGAGCAAGAAGTTAGTGCGCTCTATTAGAGACCATGCTTGGATGAATGCGCCCACGCTGCTGTCACACTTGTCCCAACTTAAAACAATGTACAGTGATAAAATACGCCTTGTAACAGAGACCGGAAGTGCAAGCTAAGTATATTGTGATGTAGAATACAACCTTTACTGCACAGAAACTGGGCACTTAAATCACAGCAATGGAGGAAACACCATTTGGATTCTAGGGGTTTTCCACTTCAGGGCAATTTAATGGTATGTCCATACCTGCATGCAAATTTTGCAAAACACATTGTTTAAACCTGATGTGCTTTTCACTTAAGGTGCCTACACAGATGGCGATATGAGGCCGATCCGATGATGTGCACGATTTCCCTTGAAACTCCCCCGGCAGCTCCCCGGCAGTCCTGCTCACGATTTGGTGTATGAACAAACGATACATCGTGTAGCCTTTCTTTTTGTTCAGTGCATCGTATCACAGATTGTCAGATCTGCCCTACAGCACGCCAGATCTAAAGATGCGATGTGCGACCTGCGGGGACGCGCATCGGCATCGTGATCGTGAGTAGGGACTCATGATTAGGACATATTTTACACGATCTGTCGTTCCGATGCTTCGGAATCGGCCAGATCGGGTAAAACATCGCCATGTGTGTAGGCACCTTTAGGTATATATAGGAGTTATTTATTTGCATCATATATAATGCAGTTATTTATTAGTGTTCACCTGTAGCTATGATGTGCTCTTTGCATTGGATGCAACTGTATCCAAGAAACAGGTGTGCATCCAATACAAGAAAATAAAACAAAAAAAATTAGATATATCCAAAAAAAGAGAGAAAAAGAAGGCGCACCACTGTGTACTAGATTTAGAATTGTAGGTTTACCAAAGGAATAAAAAGACTCACATCAGTATATGTGACATTGTCAAACAACACAATAAGCTCTCAGATACGCAGAAACCCAGTTCCACAGCACACACAGGAGCCCCTGGCGTCCTATCGCGTTCAAAGCCTCGTTCTAGACAATGGCGTTATCACGTCCGCGTCTCTGCTAGTCCCGCCTAAACGTGTTTCACAAGTGGACTTAAGGCGCGTATCCACTTGCCGACAATGAAGATCTGAACGATAACGATATTGTTCAGTCGTTCATTATACTGTGCAGTGCCCACACTGAATAATATGTCGTTCAGTGCTGGCACCCTCCCTCATCCCTGAACATGCTCAACCTGACAATATTGTCGGGTTGACCGCCATGTTCGGACGATGAGCGATGCCTACAACGACCAGCAGGAACGACATTTTTCTGCACAATTAGTGATTGAACGATAACGATGTTGTAATCGGTCAATCGCTCATTTTTCTTGTCTAGAGGATACGCGCCTTCAGGCCAGTATCCAATTAGCCACGGCTAATTACCTCACCCGATGCTATCCAATTACCCCCGATGCCGTCACAGATTAGGGATTTTGTTTCGCCTGCCTCAGTCAGGCAAAACCAAAATCCATGATAGGAAGCCAATTTTCTCACGATCGCGGCAGTGAAAATACATAGGTCCATGACTTTTCGTGGATCAAATGTGTTTTTGTGAGAAAAACAGAACATTTTCGGACGAAAAAAAAGGGGTTTAATGGGATACCATGAAAAAAAGCATAGGCGAAAAGGACTGAAAATCGGCAAAGAAAAGCAAAAAAACATTTTTTGCGTCCGAACATTTTTCGCAGCTAATTGGATACCGGCCTTAGTCAGTTGGTGTATATATACATTCTTAATTATCAGGTCATTATTATTTCAGCTTTCTGTAAACAATTCACCTAGTAGATATGTCTGGCTACTAGCGTTCTGCTGCACCAAAGAGGACGTCAGCAGAAGTCTGGCAACACGAGAGGATAGCACATCGACACGTTTGGGTGTTTTGTAAGTATTAAGACCATTATTTGTTATACTTTGTTCCAGGCAAAGGTTATTAATAAATATATAAATATTATATACATATACACACACACATATATATATATATATATACATACACACACACACATACATATACACACACTCACATACATATACACAAACACACACTACCATTCAAAAGTTTGGGGTCATCCAGACAATTTCGTGTTTCACATGAAAACTGACTTTTAGTTATCAAATGAGTTGCAAAATGAATAGAACACATAGTCAAGACATTGGTAAGGTTAGAAATAATGCTTTTTATTTGAAATAATAATTTTGACCTTCAATCTTTGCTTTCGTCAAAGAATGCTTCTTTTGCAGCAATTACCGCAATGCAGACCTTTGGCATTCTAGCTGTTAATTTGTTGAGGTAATCTTAAGAAATTTCACCCCACGCTTCCTAAAGCACCTCCCACAAGTTGGATTGGCTTGATTGGCACTTCTTGTGTACCATACGGTCAAGCTGTTCCCACAACAATGGCGTTGAGATCTAGTGACTGCGCTGTCCACTCCATTACAGACAGAATACCAGCTGCCTGCTTCTTCCCTATATAGTTCTTGCATGATTTGGAGGTGTGCTTTGGGTCATTGTCCTGTTGGAGGAGGAAATTGGCTCCAATCAAGCGCTGTCCACAGGGTATGGCATAGCATTGCAAAATGAAGTGATAGCCTTTCTTATTCAAAATCCCTTTTACCTTGTACAAATCTCCCACTTTACCAGCACCAAAGCAGCCCCAGACCATCACATTACCTCCACCATGCTTGACAGATGGTGTCAGGCACTCTTCCAGCATCTTTTCACTTGTTCTGCGTCTCACAAATGTTTCCTTTTATTGGCCAGTCTTAGATATGGCGTTTTCTTTGCCAATCTGCCTAGAAGGCCAGCATCCTGGAGTCGCCTCTTCACTGTAAACGTTGACCCTGGCGTTTTGCGGGTACCATTTAATGAAGCTGCCAGTTGAGGATTTGTGAGGCATCTATTTATCAAACTAGAGACACTAATGTACTTGTCTTCTTGCACAGTTGTGCACCGGGGCCTCCCATTTCTCTTTCTACGCTGGTTAGAGCCTGTTTGGGCTGTTCTCTGAAGGGAGTAGTACACACCGTTGTAGGAAATATTCAGTTTCTTGGCAAGTTCTCGCATGGAGTAGCCTTCATTTCTAAGAACAAGAATAGACTGTCGAGTTTCACATGAAAGTTCTCTTTTTCTGGCCATTTGGAGAGTATAATTGAACCCACAAATGTGATGCTCCAGATACTCAACTAGCTCAAAGGAAGGCCAGTTTTATACCTTCTCTAATGAGCAAACCCGTTTTCAGCTGTGCTAACATAATTGCACAAGGGTTTTCAAAGGTTTTCTAATCATCCATTAGTCTTCTAACGCGCTTAGCAAACACAATGTACCATTAGAACGGTAGTGCATATACACACACACACGTTAAACTTCTCCTATTCAGAGCCATCTTTAGCTTGATCTGTAAATCAGAATGTCACCAGATTTGGTATGGAGACTAATTAGGACATGGGAAGCAGGATTCCACACAACAATTATGAGACCGTTAAGGCCCCTATACATCAGTAAATGATTGCAGCAATCGTGCAATTTGCAATCGATTGTGTATAAAAATATTTCCCTTTTTCAATCGATTGCAGAATTGCCACAATCGATTGAAAAAGGGAAAGATTTTTATACACAATCAATTGCGAATTGCACGATTGCTGCAATCAATTGCTAATGTATGGGGGCCTTAAGAATGACACTGTATCTAGTAAAAGTTTAAAAACCTCTTAAGACAATTACAGTGAATTGTCTCACATACAAGATCGAGTGCTACAACATGAATAATTCCCCTTTGTAACAAATTGTGCACACAGAACAATACCGAATATTCTTCTTCACTGTCCAATAGGTCAACCATTAATTGGACTCAGGACAAAATAACTTTCCTAAAGTCACCAAACAATCTGGAGTCTCAATCTACGGAGGATATTTAACAAATAATGGAAAGAGATAGAGGGGAATAGTTGCCCATACCAACCAATCAACTTCTAATTGTTATTTTACAGGCTGTGCTAGATTGGTTGTTATGAGCAACGTCTCCACTTTATCTCTCCAAGATTTGATAAATCTCTCCTGATTTTTAAAGATTATTTTATCTTTGTTTCAACAAGTACTGTCCTTACTAAAATAGTGACTATTTTAATCAGTGGACCTTATGATTATTACATTTTATTTATAGGGCGCCACAAGTAGTCTGCAGCGCCGTACATACAATAAAGGGTACACAGAACATTACAGTAACCAAAATATAAACAGAACACAAGTAACAATTAGCAACACAACTCTCCATACACAGTACAGCTCTGAAGGTGAAGGCTGTCATAGAAGTACTAGAGAAGAAGGTTGTGAGACAGTGGGGAGGAGGACCCTGCTCCTAGGCGCTTACAATCTTAGTGTTCCCTCTAGCTCCGGCGGGAGGCAGGGCGCCGGAGCTAGAGAGGGCATGCCCGTGCATGCGCCTTCGGCGCGCGCGCGACCGAGAAGGGGGCATGGTCATCGGAAAAGGGGGCGTGTCTATAAGACGCGTCCCCTTTTCGTCACTCTTGGGGGCGTGCCCGGCACTTACGGACACGCCGGGCAGCCCCCAAGCCCTGCAGACAGGGAGAATAGATGCCGGGCGCATGCGCCCGGCGTCTATTCTCCGGCGGTGACCGGGTCACCGCATGTTTCTCCACCCGCGGGACACTGCATCCCGCGGGTGAGAACGGCTCCCGCAGGCTGTGAGGGCAGGGCGCTTTTTGCCCTCCTCCTGGAGGGCAGGGTGCTTTTTGCCCTCCAGAAGGAGGGCAGGGCGCCGCGCCCCGCTAAAACAGCCTAGCGGGAACGCTACAATCTAGTGGAGACGGACAGATGACATGAGGCATGAGTGTGTAGAGGGGGACCTTAGTGCAGGAAGCAAGGTAGAGATGGCTGAGGCGGGAGGGACAGAGACCTGGTTACATGGTTATGTGGTGGAAGGGTATGCTTTGATGAACAGGTGAGTTTTTAAAGCTCTGCAAGGTCGGGGAGAGCCTGATCGAGCGAGGGAGCTAATTCCAGTGCAGGGAGGCTGCACGGGCAAAATCTTGGATACGAGCATGAGATGAAGTAACCATTGTGGAGGAGAGGTAACAGTCATTGGCAGACAGGAGTGGAAGGGAGTATGTAAGGAGATGAGGTTGGAGATGTAGGGAGCAGTAGAGTTAGAGAGGGCCTTTTATGTGAAGGTGAGGAGTTTGAAGAGGATTCTGTAGGGGAACGGGAGCCAGTGCAGGTTTTGTCAGAGGGGAGCAGCAGAAGTGGAATGGCGAGAGAGGAAGATAAGTCTATCTGCAGCGTTGTGAACAGACGGGAGGGGGGCAAGATGGCAATGTGGGAGGCCAGTAAGGAGAAGGTTGTAGAGGTCAAGCAGAGAAATAATTTGTGAATGAATAATCAGTTTGGTAGCATTCTGGGAGAGGAACGGCCTAATGCGAGCGATGTTGCGTAGCTGGAACCGGCAGGATTGAGCCAGAGATTGAATGTGGGGGGTGAAGGAGAGGGTGGAGTCAAGTGTGACACTCAAACAGGGAAGTTGGTGGACAGGGGAGATGATGCTGTTGTTGACCGTGATAGCGAGATTGATTGGAGTAGAGACTCTATTGGGGGGGAAAAATGATGAGTTCGGTTTTGTCCAGGTTGAGCTTCAGAGAGCGCTCGGACATCCAGGAAGAGATGGCAGAGAGGAAGCTGGATACCTGAGAGAGGACAGAAGGGGAGAGTTCAGGAAAGGAGAGGTATAGTTGCGTGTCATCGGCATAGAGGTGGTATTGGAGGCCGAAGGAACTAATGAGTTCTCCTACTGTAGGAGGTGTACAGGGAAAAGAGCAGCGGGCCCAGGACAGAATCCTGCGGAACACTAACAGAAAGGGTGGAAAAGGGGGGGGGGGGGGGAGTGGAGCCAGAGGCAGACACAAAGAAGGAGCGGTTGATGAGGTAAGAAGTGAACCAGGCATGGACGGAGTTGGAGATTGAAAGAGATCTGAAGGGTGCGGAGGAGGAGAGTATGATCCACGGTGTCGAAGGCTGCAGAGATGTCTAAGAGGATGAGCAGAGAGTAGTGGCCCCTGGATTTGGCTGCAAACAGGTCATTGGTGACTTTGGCCAGGGCAGTTTCAGTGGAGTGAAGTGGGCGAAAGCCAGATTGAAGAGGATCAAGGATGGAGTTGTCAGAGAGATAGCTGGTGATGCGGCTGTAGACAAGCGCTCAAGTAGTTTGGAGGCAAAAGGGGCGGTAATTGGCGGTGAGGACAGGTCGAGGTTGGGTTTTTTGAAAATAGGTGTGACAGGAGTATGTTTGAATGATGAGGGAAAGATGCCAGTGGAGAGAGATAAGTTGAAATGAAAAGGTGAGCAAGGTGGGAGCAGGCGGTGGAGGAGAGGGAGCGTAAAAGGCGAAAAGGGAGGGGGTCAAGGGGGCAGGTGGAGGGGGGGGGGGGGGACAAGATGAGGGAGTGGTCCTCTTCGCCCGTGGTGGGGCTGAAGGAGCACAAGGTGGGGTGGTCAGGAGGTACGGATGGTGGGGGAGGTATGGGTTGCAGCAAAGAGATTGAAGGAAATACTGTGACGAATTGCCTCAATTTTGGAAGAGAAGAAGGAGGCAAAGTCAAATGCAGTGAGGGACGATGGGATGGGTGGAGGGGATGAAGGAGAGTGTTGAAAGTACCAAAGAGGCGGTGGGAATTGGAGGACTGAGAGGAGATGAGCAACTGGAAGGATTGCTTGGCAAGGGAGAGAGACGAGCTGTAAGAAGAGAGGACAAACGTGAAGTGAAGGAAGTCCGCCAGAGAGCGTGATTTCCTCCAGAGGCGCTCGGTTGTGCGTGAGCACTTTTGGAGAAACCGGGTCAGTTTGGAGTGCCAGGGTTGGGGTGTGGACTGACGGAGGGGGACAGAGGAGGTGGGGGCAACGGAGTCAAGTGCAGAAGTGAGGGTGATGTTGTAGAAGGAGGCCGCCTGGTTAGGGCAGGCCATGGTTGAGAGAGGAGAGTATCAAGTGATGAAGACAGGACAGCAGGGTCGAGAGTCTCAAGATTGCGTCTGGTGATGGTGGCTTTGGGTGAGGGGAGGAGTGGAGGAGTTGAGAGTAAAGGAGAGCAGATGGTGGTCAGAGAGGAGGAAGGGAGAGGGGGAAGGGAGAGTTGGAAAAGTCAGAGAGAGCACACAGATGGGTGAAGACCAGGTCAAGGGAGTGTCCGAGACAATGGGTAGCGGTGGAGGCCCATTGTGAAAGTCCAAAGGAGGAGGAGAGTGCAAGAAGATTGGTGGATGCAGGATTTGTGATGTCAATAGGGATGTTAAAGTCACCAAGGATTATAGAGGGAAGGTCAGCAGAGAGGAAGTGGGGAAGCCAGGCAGCAAAGTTGTCAAGAAATTGGGTGGGAGAGCCTGGGGGACGGTAGATGACTGCAACACGGAAATGAATGGGGTAGAAGAGACGGATAGAAAGGTGCAGTTGCGGGATAAGAGGATGCCCACTCCGCCGCCTTGGCGGTTGTCAGGTCTGACAGAGTGGGTGAAGGTAAGGCCCCCATAGGAGAGCGCAGCAGGGGAGGCAATGTCATAGGAGGAGAACCAGTTTTCGGCGATGGCGAGAAGATTTAGAGAGTCGGAAATAAAGAGGTCGTGGATAGCAGGTAGTCTATTGCAGACAGATCTGGTGTTCCAGAGAGCACAGGAGAATGGGAGGGAGGATATGTGGATGAGATTGTCTGGGTTGTAGGTGAGGGCGTGTGGGCTAGATCTAAGGGGAAGGTGTAAGCCGGTGGATATGGTTGGTATGGGGCAGGGGCGAGGAGGCATGGTGGCTGACTTAGGATAGAGGGAGAGTGAAGGATGACAAGAGAGCAAGTTGGAGGTGGGCAGGAAAGCACAGCGGAGGATGCAGCTAATTAGAGGGGAGGCAGACAATTAGGAAGTGTTTAGAGGGGAGGCAGACAATTAGGAAGTGATTAGAGGGGAGGCAGACAATTAGGAAGTGATTAGAGGGGAGGCAGACAAATAGAATGGTAGAGACAGAAATAAGCTGAAAGTGTTTAAAACACAAGATCAATTAGTAATAGGAAAGAAGTTCATCAGCATTTTCTAACAACCGTTTATCGGAGAGAAGAATGCTGGGGTTGTTTTTGGGTTTTCTAGCAGTAACAAAAAAAATAATTATCTATATTAAACACATGACCCTTTTTGGCATCACAATATTTAGGCCCTGATTCAGACCCACTCGCGAGCGGCTGTCCGCTCGCAAATGGGTCGATGGTCTGCACTGCGCATGCGCACGACGGAGGGAGCTCCGTCGTGCGCATGCGCGAGATGCGACGAGCGAAGGACTTTCCTTCGCTCGTAGTGTCTGATCAAAGGGGGCGTGCTGTCGATGTTGATTGACAGCACGCCCCCTTTGGTGGGCGTGCCTGCCAGACAGAGGCGTTCCAAAGGGAACGCCTACCGTCAGAAGCCGGCCCCACTGACATCACTAGTGATGTCAGTGGGAGTGATTTTGGCTCTGATAGAGCCAAAATCACTCCTGGCCTTGCGGTTCAGAAACTCAACCGCAGGCTTCTGCTCGCAGTGGCGATGGTCAAGACCATCGCGACCATCATCCTGCACGCTCGTATATGCTGTGGGTGGTGACCCACAGCTATACGAGCGTCCAGGAGGACGCTCCATATTAATGGAGGTGGGCCCTGATTTAGAGCGAGCGCTCTGGTCAGAGTGTCCGGCTCTGAATCAGGGCATTAGGTCCTTCTTTTGATTCTAACCAGGAGTTTATTTGTTAGGGTGTGGGTGTGGGTCGCCGATATGGTATTGAATACAGGTTGTAAGCTCTACTGGAGAAAACTCAATAAAGAAATGCCCACATCGGTATATCTAGCAAATCTAATATTATATTATTGCTCACATTTTAAGGATCAGAATGTCTACTAAGTACACTGAACACCACTTGTCAATACAAACCATACAAGCTGTAACTTTAGAATGTTCAACTGAAATGTAAAATTATTCAGAGTTTGCGGCATATACTTCAGTCTTTGGGGCAGATCCAAATAGTCACGGGTCGTGTCATATGGTCTTTTCTACAGTCCTCATCCCTGTATATTACGATTATTTGAAACGACCTATCCGTGGCAATTTCTCATGCTGCAGATGCTGGGATACAGTTCCGAAAGATCCCCCTTCATAAGTAAAGCGTAAATGTAGCCCATAGTCTACCAATGAGCCAACGCCATGCAGGGGCTTGTAGCTGGAAAGCGGAAGAGATCTCATATCTCCTGCTTTTTATTGTGCTACATTTAAGGGATACTTAAGTCTGCCCTTAAACATGGAGAAACAGAATTGAATTGACTAATAAATAGGCCCCTGACACTGCAAACAATGCATTAGGTGACCTGTGAAAGGTACTGATTCCACCTGGCTTTATTTAGGTGCATCTCAGAAATAGGCGTGAATAAATATGCAATGAAAAACTAACTTGCTGTACATTTGATATTAATGAACATTTTCTTATGATCGATGGCAAGAATTTCTTATAAATCCATTTCAATTGCAGGATATAGCTATATAGGAGTGTGGTGGTAATGCACAGTGGTATGCAAGGTTATGGAAACGGATAAAGAAATTAAAGATAAACTAACATGAAACTGAAAGACTAATAAGTTAATTAACGCAAAATAAACTTTATTCATAAAAAGTTAAAAAACAAAAACAAACTGAATTAAAACAGATATCAAACCATATATCCAGAACCTTTTGCAGTCCTGTCGTTTCCATCTCAAAAATATCAGACCCTCTCTCACCCAGGATGCTACTAACACCCTCACACACTCACTGGTCATCTCCAGATTGGACTACTGTAACCCCCTCCTATCTGGCCTCCCCAAATGCCATCTCTCTCCTCTCCAGTCTGTCCTTAATGCTGCTGCACGGCTTATACCTCTCCAAACGCTCTACATCTGCCTCCTCTCTCCTACAAGCCCTCCACTGGCTCCCCTTCCCTTTTAGAACCCAAATTAAGGTTCTCACACTCACTTACAAAGCCCTCACCCAATCTACTCCCATATACATCTCTGATATAATCTCCCTTCACTCTCCTTTCCGCACTCTTCGTTCAACTAATACACGCCGCCTTTCATGCCAGCTGATTACTTCCTCCCACCTGCCTCCAAGATTTTGCCCGCACTGCTCCCCACCTCTGGAACTCTCTCCCACTCCCCATCAGACTCTCCACCTCTTTGCAATCCTTCAAACAGGCTCTCAAGACCCACTACTTCATCAAAGCCTTCCAGCTATCATTCTAACTCCCTGCTACATGCTCCTTCCTCCCCATTTACCCCATCTGTGTCATCCCTGTTTGTTTTTCCCTCCCTTTTAGAATGTAAGCTCTTACGAGCAGGGCCCTCTACCCTCTTGTGTTTCTCCCTACTTTAGTTTCATCTACTTCTTACTCACCACTAGGGCACCTAACACTTGGTTGCTTATCTGGGTGTTATGGTCGCTAATGTAGCAATATATATTATCCATGTCCTGGTCCTGTATTGTATTGTTCTGTAAGTAGCTTAGCAACAATTTGTTTATGTACTTTGTAAGGCGCTGCGGAACACTTGTGGCGCCATATAAATAAATGATATTAAAAAAAAAAAAAAAAAGATTATAGAAAATCAGACACCAGCAAAATCCTGCTCAAAATACTCTATGCAGCCTTATATGTGCACTGTGTAAAGAAGTTTATAGCAAAAGCTGATTTGCATCCAAATGAACAGACTTATTATAGACGGCAGCTTCGTCCACAATGAAATAGTTTCTGTCAACATTTTTTTTTATTTGAGGTGTACTAGCTGTCTTGCTTTGCATAGGGGCCCTGTGGCGGGAGTTGCCCACATGACCAGCAGCGCTATACAGACTGGTGGCAGCAGTGCCTTCACCTACCACTCACACCATTGTCGCTGTGTGCCCTGTGCACAGACTGCCACGCAGATGGTGCCACACCTATCTCTTGCATTGATGATGTCAATAAATTTTGATTTTCTTCTTGCTCAGCTTTAACTTGGTGGATCAAGATGAAACAAAGTGCAGGTTATTTCTAGGAGTTTCCATTACACAATGATGCAGTTTTCATGAAAATCGGATCAGTCGTTTTTGTGCCAACTTGAAACAGACACAACATTCTTATTATATTAATATATATTAAAAATAAAACACTAAAACCAGCAAATGTTAGTTTGCTGTAATTAATCTATTATTTCTATTTTTCATTTTGTGAGTTTCCCCTTAATGTAATTAAAAAAACAAAACATTTTTCACACTCTTTAAAATGATTAAAAGATCTTTTCCACAGTAGAAACCTGCACCACTCTCTTGAACAAAGACTATGATGTATTAGGAAGAGCTAGAACGTCCTGTTAATTGCACAGAAATTTTAATTGTTAAGGGAACAGGAGATCAAAGAATAATTTAATTGACCTCTTTATTTGCCCATACAAGCAGAAAGGGACATGAAGCAGCTTAAATACACGTTACATGCAAGTATCGGCATGATCTGACAAAACAAGAACATCCTGTAGATCAACTAACAGATAAAGCAGAAACTACAGATATATTCTTTGTACTGCAGGACATTGGGCCAAGTGTCCTTTTTTTATGATGCAATTAATGAATAAACAATATTATTACAAACATTGGAACTGCAAATAAAAAAAGCAAGTAAAGGTGCGTACACACTGGGCGATATTACTGAGCGATTGCATGATTACGACATCGTAATCGTGCAATCACTCAGTAATCGTGCACAAGTCGTGCACTGAAATTTAGGAAACGACCAGCTATGCGCCAGACATTGTCCATCGCCTGAACATACAGGTCAATCTGACGAGAACGACAGATTGGCCATGTTCAGGAATGATGGAGTGTGCCTGCACTGAACGACTGATCGTTCAGTGTAGGCACTGCAGGGGAGCAGGAACGACGATACGATTACAATGTCGTAATCGTACTGTCTTTCCTGATCGCAGTGTGTATGCACCTTAACTTGTTTAAAAAAAAAATCACACACACTATGCAACTATGGAATTGGTTTTGCTATGTAAACTAAGTGGTGAAATACAATTAGCACCTATTTGGCAAATATACAGGTTATCTGCAATTTTTCCCACAATATTCAAAGGGATGATCTTTTTTAAAGGCAAAACCAGCCTGGTTTCACCTGCAGATAAATCGCCCCTTTAAATTCTGCAGGAAAAATTGTACATTCTATAAATTGGGAATTCTTTATATTTCCACAAAACAAAAAGGCAAAACCACCAGATAGGTGACATTATGAAATAAATATATAATTTGGCAATGAAATTTAAACATACCTTTTTCCATGATCATGATGCCACTGGGTGGCAATGGTCATTTATGAGTGTTAATTAAGCACAAACTATGTACATGTGTGCACCTAATAAAACTTATAAATGAAAATTATTTCTGTACAGATTAAAGGCCCCCCGTACATCAGCAATCAGAAAACCACAATTGAACAATTTGAAGATTTGATGCCCGATTTTAGGATTTCACATTCTAGCAATCTGCATTACATTAATACAATACATTACAGATCTGTTTCAGTGATTTGCAGATCATTTCAGCAAACACAGATCTGTTTCAGTGATATGCAGATCATTTCAGCAAACACAGATCTGCCAATCTTGAAAGACCCATCATTTTACTAGTAATGGTCTGCAAATCTGCTGATCATCTCCATACACTAGCAATCTACAGCCCCAATCCATCTGTGACATCCAACATGTTGGATAATCTGATTTAACAATTCCAATCACTTTATGGTTGATCTGCGATCTGTGAAGTCCATACATTGCAGATTATTTTATATAATCATCTGCAAAATGCAGAATTGGCACAGTTGCTTGCTACTGCTGATGTATGGGGTCTAAAGTCGAAATGCATTTATTAAACAAAGAAAAGTAAAACAAAATCAACCTTACAATTATATTAAGAGGTTGATGTCCAACTCAAAAAGGAAGTACTCAGCCCTACCAGCTATTCCATGAAAACCACAGCAGTTTGTTCCAAAAAACCCTGGAAAAAACCTGCCATTCTTAAACAACCTACTGGGTACGGGATGCAGTTATTATACCTACAGCCGGCATCCCGGCTGACGAAAAACCCGGCGCCGGCATGCCACTACCCGGCCAGAAGAACAGCGCGGGAATACCCACAGTAGTGGAGATGCCGACGCCAGAATCCCGACAGCCGGGATGCCGATCGTAAGTATAGCAGGGCTGGTTAGGCTAGGGGAGGTTAGGGTTAGGCACCACTGGGACGGTTGGCATTCGGCACTAAGGGGGAAGGGTTAGGTTTAGGCACCAAGGGCCGGGTGTTAGGTTTAGGCACTAACAGGGAGGGTTAGTGTTAGGATGCAGGAACAGAGGGTTAGGGGGAGAAGGCGGGAGGGAAAGTATACTTACTGGACCTTTGTTGGGATCCTGAGCATCGGGATGCCACTGTCGGTATACTGACAGCAGGAATCCCGACTGCCGGGATTTCATACAGATTCCCTGGGTATGATCAGTGATATCTAGTATACTGATATTATAAATACTTATTTTGAGTGGGTGTAAATGCCTTAAAAAAAACAAAAAAAAAACACTCGCTAGTCACTCACTTTAATATCCTAGCTAGACTGGGAAACTGCTTTTAAGTGGCAGCGTAGTTAAAGTGAGCTTAAGTCAATGAAGCTGACAGCCATTCTGCAGCCAGTCTTCTGGCAAAGTAGTTTGAAGTGTATGGTGTTTGGGGTTGTTAATTTTTTTTATTTTCTGTTAATTACAAGAATACCCTTTGATAACTTTTATTTATATGACACCCCAAGGTGTCAGCAGCCCCATACAAAGAAAACAAAATACATACATGTAGCAAAAACACATAACCAAAGTGCAAATAAGCCAACAATGTTTGTTGAAGAGGGGAGGGTAGGGAGACTCGCTATGGCCTGGAGCAAGCAATGGTGGGTCACACAAGGGGGAGGAAGGAGCAATCAATGAGCCTGTACCCACAAGCGGGGAGACGGACAGGATCACAGTCACTGGAAACAGCGGAACAGATGCGCTCTGGTTACAGGGATAGTGCTAGGAGGAGTGAACATGGGAAGAGTGCCCTGCCCGTGAGAGCTTACAGTCTAATACAAAGGGGTGTAACCTGGGGGCAGTAAAAGAGGGCTTTCCTGTGGAGTACAAACAATAATTCCCTTGGCTTACACATTCTTCACATGGACTTCAAGAGTGTTTTCCCCCAGAATATAGAAACAATTTTCATAACTATTAATAACTTGGTAATCAAGGGAGTTGCAGTAACATGTCTGGGGTAGAGACCCACATTAGCATGGGGGTCCCATGCTTATTATCCCAATGCCTTTATTTCAGTGGGTAACAGGAATATAAATTTAGATGCTTAGAAAGAACAGTATTTTTCCAAAAATGACTTGGAGCACAAAGATTTGTAAAAAGTGGGTCCCATTGTTTTTATAGTAAGTGATGAGAACTGTGAATGATGATGACAAATGACACATTGCTGGCATATAGTCTAGCAAATAAAACACGAATTTAGCTACATTGTAATTAACATGCATTCTCCACTATCTACTATGCATTCCCATGTTAATGCACAGATGCCAGTTTTCCTTAATTTTTTATCTGTCAAGGTGCGTACACACAACGATTTTTTTAACGATTTAACTATAAAGATGTCGTTATTGTTAAATCGTTTGTAAAATCATTCATCTTTTTAAGGTGAACGATGAACGATAATTGTCCATGCGCATTCACGTTTATAGTTTATCATCCATTCTGACTGTCCAACAAACGATTTTCTTAATCGTTCCTGTTGTACAGAATGAACTGTATGCATGATTAAAAAACCGTTAATCATTCATGAAAATCGTTTAGTAACCAACGATTTTTGTTAAATTTTTCAAGGGAAATCTGAACGAAAATCGTTCACTAAAATCGTTGGTAATGCTGGGTATACACACTACAATTATCTATCAGATATCTGTCAAATCTGTCTGGTGGGAAGGAACATCTGGTCCGTTTTCTAGTGTTTGGGAGCAAATTTATATTGTTATTTGCTCCCATACATTACCAGATTTTCATTCCAACCAGCCAGATTGGACAGATATCTGACAGATAATTGCATGGTGTATGCCCAGCATTACTAACATCATTGTGTGTGTATGCAGCTTCAAGATTTATTCCTGGAAGGACTACTTACACAGACAGCTCCCTGCATACAAGATTACATGCACTTGCTCAGTGCTGTGGGGCTGCTGAACATTATCTTAAATTACTGCCAATTATGCTAATATCTGTTTCTGTCCACTGCAATGAGTTATGGAAACATAGATACAATGAGCAATGTAGAAAAGAGGAAAACATTTGGTGTATTTTCAGTTTTAAGGAACAAAAAATATATAATTGTAGTGTACTGTAAAAGCTGTTTAGGGATGGTCATTAGGGCAGGACCCAGCAGACAACCTAGCAACAGAGCAATATAATCATATCGCATGCCATACAGTATACAACAAATAGTCAGGAAAGATAATAAAATGCAGAAATATCTTAATGTTTCTGATGATTAAAGTTGCACCCTCACCTACAATCTAAATGTTACTAAAGTGATCACTGTAGCCAGAGCCTTAAATAAAGCTGTATGCTTTATTGTGGTTATGTATTTGCTGTCTGTTTGGATATCGGTTTCATGTGCAGCCAGGTGTATGTAACTGATGAATACGCATTAGAGTGGCTTCATGCAGTCACTGAACAGTGTTTAGCTTGTCCCTCTGGAGAATGAGCGCTTAGTAAAAGGGAAATACTGCTCCCCTGTCAAATGGGAGAGATTAACCTAAGAAAAAGCTGCATGCAGCGTTATCAGAGCCTTGCCAATCCTGTGTGAAATGGGCGGAACAGTCCCCAATTCTATCCAACCCGTCATAATGGGAGAGATTAACCTAAGAAAAAGCTGCATGCAGCGTTATCAGAGCCTTGCCAATCCTGTGTGAAATGGGCGGAACAGTCCCCAATTCTATCCAACCCGTCATAATGGGAGAGATTAACCTAAGAAAAAGCTGCATGCAGCGTTATCAGAGCCTTGCCAATCATGTGTGAAATGGGCGGAACAGTCCCCAATTCTATCCAACCTGTCATAATGGGAGAGAATCACTATAAAAACTGCAGCAATTCATAGGAGAAATGTAGCTGTCAAGATTAAAACCTAACATGCTGCACAGGAGTACATTGTATCAAATCACAAGATATTGGAGTCATAGTTTCCGAATCTGTGGTGATGTCACTACGTAATAGTGAATGGTATGTAGTCATTCAGAATTTTGACATGGTGTGAATGTCGACACTGAAAATGTCAACATGGACATTATTCACAATGACAACATGGTGATTAAGTTCACGTGGTCATTCCATTGACATTGTGTTAGTGTTAAACTGCGGTAAGGGCTCTAACAGTTGGAAAAAGTTATGTCGATATGACGACTGTCAACATGCGCAATGTTGACAATTTGTACCACACCCATAGTGAATTTATAGACTGCACATATACCGGCAACGGCTGTGCTGCAGGACAGAAGCGGCATGTCTGAACAACGTCGTTCACAGACTTTACGTGTGCCAGTGGTGGCGAACCCTGGCACTCCAGCTGCTGTGGGACTACATATCCCAGCATGCACTGCCAGAGTTTTGCTATTAGGGAATGCTAAAACTTTGGCAGGGCATGCTGGGATATGTAGTCCCACAGCAGCTGGAGTGCCAGGGTTCGCCACCACTGGTTCACACCCGCCGATGTCATATGGTTTATGTGGATGTTTACTGCCATAATTATTGCACATGCTGTGCTATCACTACAAGCTGTCCTTTCCACCACATGCAATGACTTCCTAAAGAGACAAAGCCATATACCGGTACTTGCAGTCACAGAAACCACTCCAAAAGGTATTCTGGGGTAATAATCACTTTTCTTGGGGGGAGAATATATATATATATATATATATATATATATATAATATATTCATTCTCTCACAGAGGAATTATCCTTACAGAGTAAACATTGATTAGAACACATTTATTTCCGAGGACATAACATGAGGATTCTCCAGCAGCCAATGAGTGAAAGGTTATGCCTAAAATGCCCCATAAGGCAGCCATCACCTTATATACAGTAAAAGAAAACAGGCCTAATGTGAGCTGTGAAAATCCAGTCCTCCATAAAACCGGCTGCAGCAGTCAGGAATATAAGAGGTGACAAGCTAGAAAGGAAAATGCTGAATAATGCAGAGCAGCTGTGTCCTGCAGTATGGCTCCTAATAAGAATGCAGAGTACAGTTACCATTCTAGAATGGCCAGGAAGAGACACAGACACCATAGGAAATAGGACAACATTACTTATTAAGAACAAATACTCTAATTTTGTTTCAGACTTTGACCCAGTTTGTTATGTGCGGCAATTAAAGGCTCAGTATTTTAGCACTGATTGTATCATTTCACTATGGTCAGTTAATACTGGAATAAGTTAAACAGACTAAAAAATATGATTAAGGATTATAGTTATGATCAGTTTGAATTTTCAGTAGCCAAAACTACAGGGAGCGCTGATATAACTGTGCAGCTACAATACACACATTAAAGTCCATTTCCATGTTTCCCTAACATTGGAACCTTCAGGTATTTGATAGACCTCCCTTACCCGAACCAATAGATTTTGCTACTCTCATATTAAGAAATCCCAAATGACTGTAAAGTGTACCTGTCACTTCCACACACTAGAGGCGTCCATGCTGTGAGCTGACCACAGATTAAGGAGAATGACGTAAATACATTCACTATGTATATAAAATTTATTACAACATAAAATAAATCCACTCCAGCTGCTACCAGCATGAAAATACCTCAAAACCAAGTCATCTAAACTTGCACAATATGAAATATACAAAAAAAGAGGTAACACATCCTTGCGCCAATCTTGTTCCAGCTGGACATGTCTGTATCGATGGGTCCTTGATAATCTCCAAACGCAAATGTCTCTTATTGAATCAATGGTCTCTATTCAATTGGACGAGAATAAAATAGCGCCGGGAGGGAGCTCCCGATGCTATTCAATTCAGCGTGCTGCTAAGAATTTCTTCTCGCATCCCCCCAGGGGTGCGAGCAGATATCCGACAAAAGTACAGACGAGATGCTGTTTTCTGCCCTTAGCACCGCGGAAATAGCATTGCGCTGGGAAGTTTAGTCAGAGAATGCCCGTTCTCGCGACTAAACACCCTGTTTAAGGCTCGAAGGGCGGGAGAACGGGCATTCTCCAACCTAACAGCGTGCTGAATTGAATAGTTCCAGGAGCTCCCTCCCGGCGCTATTTAATTCGCGTTCAATTAAATCGAGCCCAATGATTATTAGAAAATTTGGTAATACTCATATATGGGTTTCTTTAGCTGTATATGTGCACATCAATATTCACCCAAAACCGGCTAAGTGTCATACCATATATAAGAATTTATATAGGGATGCTCACACTATGGGCCTGATTCAGAGCCGGACGCTCTGACCAGAGCGCTCGCTCTGAATCAGGGCACTCCTCCATTAAAATGGAGCGTCCTCCTGGACGCTCGTATAGCTGTGGGTCACCACCCACAGCATATACGAGCGTCCAAAAAGATGGTCGCGATGGTCTTGACCATCGCAACCATCGGACTTGCGACGGAGACCCTGCGGTAGGGTCTCCCTGCCACAAGCCCTGGAGTGATTTTGGCTCTATCAGAGCCAAAATCACTCCCACTGACATCACTAGGATGTCAGTGGGGCCGGTTTCAGACGGTAGGCGTTCCCATGGGAACGCCTCCGTCTGGCAGGCACGCCCCCAGCACGCCCACCAAAGGGGGCGTGCTGTCAATCAACATCGACAGCACGCCCCCTTTGGTGCGAGACCCGGAGCGACAGCTTGGCTGTCGCAGTCCGGGTTCTCGCGCATGCGCACGACGGAGCTCCCTCCGTCGTGCGCATGCGCAGTGGGGAACATCGTACTGCCGCTTGCGAGTGGGTCTGAATGACCCCCTATGTCTTACGTGAATTAATGTGCTGTAATCATATAAAGGATTCTTTGGGACCTTTCACATAAGCCAAGGTCACATGATGCTCATGCAAATAGATGATTGAATAGAGCATCAACATAACCAAGAATCAGCAAAGGATCCCGGGTGTAAATAAAGCCTAATAATACACCAGGGGCCAGTAGTATCACTGAAGCAAGGTTATAAACAAAATGGCAGACATCACATTGTGTAGGCAATTGGAGGCACCATAATTAGCTCCCGATCACCTAAACACAGTATAGGCTTCAACGTAGATCTTTTTTTCAACCTCCTAAATGTTGTCATCCAGTTTTAGAGAGATTAATGTATTCCTCACGAGTGCCACTCATGTAAAGGTGCATAAACGTCACACACAAACCAAATGTGGAGCCAAATCTACAAAACAGACACATTCACTGTTATCCATCTGTGTACAGTCACAAGATACCTCTAAAAGGGGAAAAAGATTACTAAGTCTAAAATGTGTACATTTGTAATAGCGACAGCCCTTTTATGAAGTACATGTTTTTGTTATGCTCCTACTCGGGAGAAGTAGCTGGTTGAATCCATTATATCCTGTACATGAATTGGTTAAAAGTAGCTTTGGAAAGAACCTACAACACTGATCACACCTAAGTATTAATATCCTCTGTTCATTATTACTGCACATTTTTTCCTTTCTGGCAGTAGCAACCTCTGATTTCAGCCTTTCCGAAACATTGGGTTGCTCCTGCATAAAATGATTTAAAAAAATTTAGCATCACATCCTAAACATCCTGTAAATATAAGCAAAATGCTAATTTCCAATGTGTTTATTTTAAATCAAGTGTAATTACAGTCTCAGCAGATCAGCTACTTAATTCAGATTTCACATCCCAGTAACATCACACTTTTCACTTTAATTAAAAAGTTGTAATGTGTCAGCGCGATTACATAAAACCGTAAATTGAGTTTGCGGGACGCCGCACTAGTGTGAGGCACCTGTACACATTATTATGGATTAAGCACAGCTTCTGAAAGATGGTTTTATAAGGATAACCATGAGGAGACCCTTAGGGCCTGCAGTACAATGATTATTTTCTTATCCATGACAAAATAGGGCTTCACACTACATTTTTTGTCAATCTACACTGACTGAACCTCCCATTACTTACAGGTGATGGTATTGTAACTTTACTACGTCAACTAGTTCTCTCGGAAAGCTCTGGTTGGCGCATAGAAAATTTAAGGGCAAATGATATATTACCAAAAAACAAAAACAATGCAGCACGCTTTGGCTGCCGGGTTCAAATATTTCAGCCACATCCATTTTCCATAATCCTAATAATGCACACTGGACTAGAGTGTAATGCAGAGCCCATCTCACCAGCACATAGCACTTTTTGTTCAACATCCTCTGGTCAAAATAGAAGGTAGCACACAGTTAGCCTTTGTTAGGCAGCAGGCACCCTTAAGCTAATAACCAGCGCCCACTGACCAGTAACTAGCACTAAGAGACCCCTGACCTGTGCATATCACGTTCTGTATCAGTCTCCCATCCAATAAAAAGTATTTACACTGTCTCATCATTAATCAGGAATGTTGTTGTCCTTATCAGTCTTTAGCAGCTGTTGGAGATCATGTGGGCGACCAACTAACTGCGCTCTTGATTTCAGCTAATAACTATTTTTTTTTGTGGCACTATGACAATAAAGAATCTTTCGGTGGCTGCACTGCAACAGTACCTTATTAATATAGCCCAAGGTTAATTCAAATACTTCTTGTTTGTGGATACAAAGAAAAAGGACTCCCAGTCAATAGTGTTAGCATTGCAGACATTCAGCTGCATAGTGGGGATGCACTGATAGAACGATATACAGTAACAATTGTTTGATCAGTGTGTGGCTTTATTGTGCTGTCAGAAAAAAAAGTCATACTAAAAATCTTGTATTATTTTAAATTTTTATTAGCGCCAAACTATTATGCATTGAGATTTATTACTATCACTAAAATGCTGCTGTTTAAAACAGTTAACATTTTGCAAAATACAGATTTCTTTTTCTAGTGACAGGTTTTATAACTCTCGTTACAAACAATTAATTTATAGTAACTCATTCAGAATAATATACGGCTGTTCTTTATCAGATTACACATTCAAAACTAACAATACATTTTTTTGTCCTGTTTGCAACTCTGTAGCATGAACACCGTGTATCACTGAGGGCTAAAATTTTACATATGAAAGTTACTTTATGTCGTCTATCATCCTACGAAAATTCACGAAAATCTGAGACGGTTTGGTTGAAAAGTTACTTTTTTTGTGTTGATTTGGCATGGAACGACAGTGGCAGGTGGGGACTGGGGTGGTACACGGGTCAAACCGTAGCGCAGGAGTCCTAAGGCGAGCTCAGGGAGGACAGAAACCTTCCGTGGAGCAGAATGGCACCTCCTATGTTCCTCCTATAACCAGTGGATCAGCAGTGGAAAGGTGCATGTGGCAGCCATTCAATGAGGCTCTGCTATGCAGAACAAATGGACATACTTTGCTGACGATCAGGACAATGTAATTCTGATAATAATAGGGCCACAGGACCTTCAAATCAGGACGGTTAGGAGGTATAGTGGCAGATGTACTAAGCTCTGGAAAGGTATAAAGTGGAGAGAGATAAAGTACCAACTAATCAGCTTCTGTCATTTTTCAAACACAGCCTGTAACATAACAGTTAGGAGCTGAGTGGCTGGTAGTTTATTACTTTCCTATTTATCACTTTCCAGAGCTTAGTACATCTCCCCCATAATTAGAACAATAATAACAGAAGCAACAACATTTTACATTTTGCACAATTAAATAAAGGGTGACAGGAAGCTCAGCTGATTAGCCAATCTTCCTATTAACCTACAATGCTGGTCACCATTAGTGCGTAACCATAGTACTAAAGCAAACACTGGACACATGCCATTTAAAGGCAAAACATCCAAAGACTCACATATACCCCATAATAATGCACATTACTTATACAGCTGCACTTATAAATACAGGTTGTCAGCCAAAAAAAAAAAAAAGGACAGCATCTGTGTAATAGATGGACGCCAAAGTCAGGGCTTCACCAAGCAATGCACATGGACAAGTTCAGTGGTGCAAAGAGCACAGCCAATGGACCATAGAGCAGCAGAGGAAGACCATATGGTCAAAGAATCATTCTTTGCCAGGTGTCAACATAAGGATAAGTGCATGGTTGACACCAACCTATAGAGAGCTAGACCACTGAATGTTGGCTTACAACAAATGAATGGTTCTGATGCTACCACAATATTGTGAAGTGCATTTTCCCAACATGTTTATTTGTTTTTAAATCTGAACCCAATAAAGCCTTTATGGAATATTCTGTAACTCCTTATACAGCGTTTACCCCACCACCATCAAGGAATCATTTGAGGACCTTCATAATACCAGGCATTGACAGACACTTTCACCACTGACACAGTACTTGTTGCAAATGGTGGGCCAATGGCACATTAAGTGACTTTATGTTGGTGTTTCCAATTTGTTTTATTACCAGTACATTGCATCAATGTAAAAACACACCGACACACGCCTAGCACAATTTCGCAAATATTACCCTTCCTGCTTCACGACCTTTGCTCCTTCACCCCAAATGTCTCCTCAATTCGTCTCACCACTGTTGTTCCACTCCCTTATCAAACTTGATGTAGTCACCTCAGCATCTTCACTGCTTTTAAACTCCTTACAGCCACCATCCCCCACTGTAATGTCTCAGAGGTCCATATCACCATTCTGCCATACCACCTCCCCCAGCTCATAACACCTGTGTTTCCCGCTTATAAACACGTTTCCTAGGCTGGTAATCTACACGTTGAAGTGGGTTCCTACCTACAGCCTGTAATCGTCCTGAAGCTGACGCAATGTGAAGACTCTCCCCTTCCATTTCCAGATCAAATTATTGTTCTATGGGAGCTGGAGTAGTCTGCACATTGTGCCACTTAGGTCCCTAACCTGCCTGCACAAGGTAAATGGGAGCAAACCAGGTAATGCAATGAGAATCATCACAGGCTAACTAAAGAAGTTGTGACTTTAAGGGCATGGTCATTGGAAAATTGATAGAAAAAGGAAGGAGCTAGAGGAGAACGTTGATAAGGATATAAAAATGGACAAAGCTGGAACGCAGTAAGAGGGATAAATGCAAGAACCTGTGCTGGAAAAACAAACGCAAATACAAACCTTCAATAAACAAAACTCTGTATGGCTGTGTGACGCAGGAACGTGCTAGTCAGAGAGGCTGTGTTTCCGTTTTGACCAACTGATTAACGCATTCAACAAACGGGTCACAATTCCTACAGAAACATACAACAAATCAGGTGCAACACAATGCTCAATAAGAAGGTAACAATCCAGCTGAGCTGAAAACAAGATAAAACACTTTTCTTCTGAGGTGTGACACCTGGAGGGCAGCTCTCAGAAATGGGGATGGATGAACAAATTCTCAACACTAATCTACAGAATACAGTCTATGGATATACAATTATATATAAGAAGGGTATTTCAGAAAGCACACAATTCAACAAATAAGCTATTTTTCTAGAAGCTAATGCTGGGGTAAATATGTAGTCACAGAACATTCGTGTTGTACGTGTCCATTTATTCAAGAGAAAATATCTTTTTGTTTTTTTCCACATTTTTCTTATATCACCACATTAGCTAATATGTATCTGTGCATATTATAAATCCCTCTAATTCTGCAGGTACATTTGAATTGCCCTGTAAGCCTAACTGGAAATATCCCCATAGGAACACCACAGGTGGAGGTACCGTGGCATACATGATCCTCTCTCCTTCTGTGCGCTTCTAAATAAGAAAAGTGCCTCATGAAATACATCTTGCAACTAAGATCACAGTGGAGAAATGCCATGTACTGTACCTGCAGTGCATGTTCCCTCTGCTCTAATTACAAACGTGCAGCACTGACAGACTGGGCAATCTCCAGGAGGTCAATGTAGACAATTACTGGGATCTAGTCCAATCTTCCCATCTGTTCCGTCCACAGCCGCCAATATCTAGATAAACAAAAGCAGGCGCCTGTTGCATTCGCCATTTGTTTGAAGAGCTTACATTTAAAGACTGGGGGGTCTATTTACTAAGCAGTGTTAGGAGACAGAGTGAAAAGTGATAAGTGCCAGCCAATCAGCTCAAAACTGTCATTTTTTTAGCACAGCCTGTGACATGACAGTTAGGAGCTGATAGAGTGATAAGGTGCCAGCCGGTCTCCTAACACTGCTTAGAAAATAGACCCCTGGGATATATAAAAGAAAAAACATATCTAAGAAGAATGCGACTCTTGGTAGTGGCTCCAGGGTCCATTGTGCAAAGCCTGAGCTGGGGACACCCTAAGAACTTCAAACGTCAAAGCAGTCACCATAAATTTACTATCTTTCCTATCTTTCTATGGGCTCCCACCTGCATATCTAACTGCTAACATGACAAATAGTAAGATTGAAATAGATCGAATAGGTCTTGAAATGTGATTGGTTTGCCTTTGTTGTGTCAATATTCCTGGAGTGCCATCTCATTTCTTTCCCTTATCATTGTGGTAATATATTGGCACTGGAGATTGTAAGCATAAGGGTGAGTGCCCATTTTTAATATGTGATAGATTGCATATAGTATATTACCAAAGCCAATGAGACTTTGGACCTGATAACAAGTTAGGAGCAAATAAAAAAAATGGAGAAAAAAACAACCCATGTTGCAATGAAAGTGATGCGAATGCATTTATTCTTTTTGCATACAGAAGAAACACCATCTGCTTTTGCATGCAGCAAACAAATGCTGAGCAGCTTTGTTTTTACACTGCACTCTCTCTGCACATTGTAATTCTGTCCCACCTGCAGAGCAACATGGTTTAATTGCTCTTCTTTTTGCTCTCAACTCTAGGCTAATTACCCGTGCCGGCCACTTCAATTAGCGGGGTTTACACGGCGCATTAAACAGAGGTGCACTTTTCCTTGCAGCTTCAGGAGCTGCGAGGAAAAGCCATTGATAGAAGGCACCCTCTGGGGTTTAGCGTGCGGGGAAAACGTATTAATTCCACAGATAATCTTCCAGCAGTGGCCAAGGGCAGAGGGTCCTCCCGACCCCTGCAAATGTCACACCTAGAATCAACTCCAGACCTTTTACCTGCTTAATTGATAATGAAATAACGAGGGAATAGCCCACACCTGTCCATGAAATAGCTTTTGAGTTGATAGTCCCATTACTTTTGGCCCCTTAAAAAGTGGGAGGCACATACAGAAACCGTTGTAATTCCTACACCGTTCACCTGTTTTGGATGTAATTACCCTCAAATTAAATCTGAAAGTCTGCAGTTAAAGCACATCTTGTTTGTTTCATTTCAAAGCCATTGTGGTGGTGAATAGAGGCCAAAATATGAAAATTCTGTCATGTCCCAATATTTATGCACCAGACTGTATGTATGTATATGTATATATATATATATATATATATATATATATATATATATATATATATATATTATATATACACATACATACACACATACAGTTTTAATAAAATTGTGTTGGAAAAATTTAGAAATAGATGTTCTTGACCTAATTCAATCTTAAAAAAACCCAGACAATTTCTGAGCAGTTTTTGGAAAAAAATATTAGCCAGTTAAGTGGTTAATGGATGCAATGGATTATGTAGTTTTAGAGATTTAAGCACTAAAAATAAAGCCTTAAGGTGCATACACACACACAACGATTTTTTTGAACGATTATCGTTAAACGATATCGTTTAATGATAATAGTTTGTAAAAATCGTTCACTTTCTGAGTCAAACGATGAACGATTTTCGTTCATGCGCGTTCACGTTTGTAGTTTAGTCAGACTTGTCTACTCAACGATTTTCAGTAAGGAAATATGCAAAAATCGTTTGTAGTTCTAAAAAATCGTTCATTACATTTAAATGAACATATTAAATGAACAACTTTAGTAAACGATTTTAGTTCATTTTTTCAAGGGAGAAAATAGTTTACTAAAATCGTTCATTAACTAAATCGTTGTGTGTGTATGCAGCTTTAGAAAAATCTTAATTGCAATTAACAAATATTCTTACTATTCTTAAGCTAATCATTTATAAAACTGTACGCTTCCCTTTACAACTATATTTCCTGCTAAAATTCTCAAGCTTTTGCTTTAAAATTTGTATTCTGCATGTGCTGCTTTGTGGTGTAAATATCATTTGACACTAATCTCATGTGATCATTCCACGCCGCTGTACTAAAAACTGTTTAGTGACGTCGTCCAGTTTAATGAGGCCACAGAGATTCTCACTGATGCACTTTAAGCACTTGCCTGGCATGGTTGCAACAGTTGTGACCACACCAGGCTGGGCTTTAACTGACATGATCGGAATGGTAACAACCAGTCAGAAACGCCCACTAGGTGGCTGCAGGAAACTAATCTTCCCGAAGCACCTACATCAGAGGGGCCTCCCGGTCCTTCTGCACCTATAGATTCTACTGAAGTGTGTGCTGATCACTGCCGTTCACAGTGATCAGCCAGCACGGCGCCCCCCGCCGGCGCAGCTGCTCTCTGCACCCGCCGGAGAAATATAATGAATATAGCCGCCTCCTGTCCCCCGTGTACTCGGCAAATGTTATATAAGATGCCGCTGCCCCCCGTGTAACCCCGGCGCTGCTCCTCGCAGATGTCGGGGAAATTCACTGAATGGAAACTTTGCCCCGTGTTACCATTGGCAGGTTACAGTGATTAGGAACTCACTGTTCCCTTATCCATCCCTTCTTCCCTGCTTACAGAACATATGGTGCCCTATAAGTGTGCTGCTCATCCCTGACCCACACAGATCATATGGTGGCCCCTGAAGTTTGCTCTGCTCATCTATGTATCAAAAAAGAAAACAAAAAATTATTGAAATAAAATTGTGTTGAATACATTTTTAACTAGATGTTCTTGACATATTTCAATCAATCAATCAAAAAAAACAAAAAAAAACCTACAATTTTGGAGCGGTTTGTGGAAAAAAAAAATAGTCAAGTGGTTAAGGAGTCAATTCAATTAGCTGCGAGTCGGTTCCTGGTGAGAGTAAGGGCAGTCATGCGCCGCACTTAAGCCGCGTATCCACTTGACGAGTAAACCGAGCGATTGAACAATTACGACAACATAATCGTTCAATCGCTCATTCATCGTGCATGAAAATTTAGAAAACAACCAGCAATGCACGCTCCCGCTGGTCATTTTCGACATCAATCATCGCCTGAACATGAAGGTCGAGCTGCCGATAACAACAAATTGGGCATGTTTGGGGATGACGGAGGGTGCCTGCACTGAACATATGTGTGGGCACCTACAGGATGAGGAACGACTGAACGATTAATCATACTGTCGTTACTCCATCGCCTAATGGATACGCACCTTTACAGTAGCCCTGGACTAGAAGATTTTTATCCATAGCCCAAAAGGGCTGCATGCAAACACCTGCAAGTCCATGATGAGATGGTGTCAATTGTGTTTCCACACCCTGCTCACCCCTAACTGAAACAACCCCGTAGTCTATAGTCGACAGAAATTCAATAGTATTGTAAACCAAAAAAATCTTGATTATATATAGTTTAGGGAGGACAGATAAGAAATTGAAATACACAAAACGCACTCTCCTGTGACCACAGCAACGTCCCCACATCAGAGCCGAACTATAGGTGATCAAGATCGTAGGGACCAATTAATTCCTCATGGTCCATAAAGTCACACCTCGGCAAGGCTGGTCCTCATGAAGCATGTGCTTGCCTGTATTAATCTGCATGATGGATGGATGGATGGATAACACAACCCCCTTGGGCACCTAAATTTGTCACAGTTAGCATTTGAGTATGTCTAATTCTCAGATATTTACATAGCAAGCACGCTTGTACACATGGAATAACGGAATTAATGCACCCGTGAAACTAGCCGTAGCCAACACCCTTTATTCTAAAACAGATAAATCTCTCCTTAATTACCAGACAAGCCTCTCCAGCATTAATTGACCCCAAGCTTGTTCTATTCATTATTCACTATAAATTCATGTTCATTGGTCCATTCACAAATATTTCTAAACTGCGATATTACTGAGAGACCTAGAGACTAAATATACCAACTGGTGCTACCTAACTGCATCCCCAGTATGCTTATCTAGCATTTGACCTAGTAGTAAACACCATAATATATTTTTAAGGAATGAAGGTTCACATACAAGTGGGAGAAAAAAAAGCTGTGGCTGCCTACAGGGCCCAGCTCCGTGTATTCTGACAACCCTAGCAGTGTGTTTACCATGCATGCATAATATCTGGCAATATCCATCAAGTAGGCTCAGCAAGGGAAATCCTGTTTTAATGACTTTCTGCTCCAATGAGCAGCCTTATTATAGGAGTAAAAAACAGTCTGATTTTCTAGAAAAAAAAAGAAAAGAAAAACACAGCAATGAGGTAGGCTCAGGATATTAAGCTACTGCTCTCAGTAGCTTTACAATGGATAGAGTTATTACTACCCTTTTGTGGAAGTTACCCACCAAAATTGGGTGGACAGAGCGAAAGCTTCTTTTGTGAAGAATAATGAAAATTCCAACATTTCTGCACCCAGCAGACAGATCAGATCAATAAAAGAGACCTGATCAACTTTGTTTTCTGGTTCATACTAACCTCCAAATTGGCTGTAAATTTGCACTGCATATAAAAGTCTATCAATCCAACATGTATAAAGTCACTACTATTAGAGATCTTGGGTTACTGAACAATAAAAAAAGCAAACCGTAACTCATTTTACACACACACGGAAAAAAAACAAAACAAAAAAAAAGAATAGCAGAAAAAAATAAGTAAAAATAAATAAAGACGCACAGGAATACGAACATGGCTATTAATATTTATCTTTAGCATAGTGTCACAACGTGTCCACAGCGTTCACATCAATAACAAAACTTGGTACTTCCTCATCTTTGCGGCCCCCTGCTGGAGGCACTGGTTACGCTACTTACGGGGCGAGTGTGTTCGTCTGGTCATATTTGGCTAGCGTTCGGCGGGTCCGGTTGGATTATTTTGGCTGGCATTTCATTTTCCCACGATTAAAAGCCTTTTAAGCTTGTAAAGAAAGGTAAGTCTGACTTGTATTATTGTTAGTATTATTGCTTGTTGATTTTTAATGTGATGTGGTGATGTGAATTGTGATTATTAATGTGATGTGATGATTTACCTTTTAATAGAGCGGCGGCCAGATGTCAGTGATGG
Source organism: Taudactylus pleione (assembly GCA_031769625.1). Taxonomy (NCBI): domain Eukaryota; kingdom Metazoa; phylum Chordata; class Amphibia; order Anura; family Myobatrachidae; genus Taudactylus; species Taudactylus pleione. The sequence continues at coordinate 28,786,792 of JAUIMM010000113.1, read as the reverse complement.
CTTGTAATATGGCATCAAAAGGGTTTTCTGCTCCCAAAGTCTTCCGCCACATGAATTCAGCTAGATAGGACTGAAGGTGGTGGCGAGCAATGCCTCTTTGTTTTTTATCTCTCCATTTAGCAGAGCCCCACATTCTTTCCACATTTTGTGTATGTTCGCCCGTTGTGGGATCTATAAAATTATATTTGTGGTTCACAGTTGCATGGCTGTATCCTGCTTTTTTGAGGTCCTCTGTTTTATAGACACGCCAGCAGTCCAAATAAATAACCCTCCAAAGATCCATTATTGGGGCAAAACCCTGCCAGTGTTGCTTTTCCTTCTTACAAATAGACTTTCATCTATTTCCACAATTTTGCCAGGGCCGCCTATTCGTTTTTTCGGTTGACGCATGAGATGTAACGAGCAGACCTCTCTCATGTAGTTATTCCAGCTTATGGTGGTATTTTCGCTCATGTTAAGCGGTTTCTCGCACCACTTGATGGACGTCAGCTCCTCTGCCCAACAGTACACAAATCGCAGGGCAGTTACAAATGGTACCCTGGAACCATTAAACCAGTTGTCAGACGTGACACTGGTTTTCTTCTTCCAACTTTTGACGTTACACCGCCAAACGTTCTCCCTCACATAGAACGTAATTTCGTGGCCATTTGCACATTTTGTGTTTCGAGGTAAAATGCCTCTTTCTTGAAAGAAAGCAACGGTATCTTCCTCAGTATGTGGCAAATTAAAAATTGTCATAATTTTGGGTTACTTTTTTACCACAAACAACGTTGGGGGATGGGAGGGACAGGTGACATTTTTACCCACCTAAAATATGCGGGAGACAGAACAGATATATCGCGCGGCAGCGGCGGAAATGCAGTAACATAAGTAGTAAATTTTTTAAGACAGCTACGCAAGTTAAGTACCTTACGTAGCGGATAAGTTACGTAGCGGGGGCCGCAAAGATGAGTTAGTACCCAAAACTTAATCCATTGGAGATCATCATACTTCGCAACTTCTACCAAAACATCCAGGAGAATTATGAATTTTGGGTGGCTCTCATGGACTCCTGCATCCCGCCCGCATTATGCAATTCAGTTTTGTGGCCCTATAACCCCTGACCCCTTCTACAATGCTGGGAATCGTGGATTTGTGCAGTGGTGGGGGAACAGGAACAGCCAAAATTATGCAATTGTGATGCCAAGTGGCTGCTCATTTGTCGTTACGTATGAACAACACTATCCTCCCCATAAATTGTTATTTTCCCGGGCAGCAATATGATGCAGCCTGGGGAAGGGGGTGTTTGCGAACTGTTAGTGTGTACTGAATCCTTTTCACATCAAGTAAACAGCAGCCCATCATACATCCACCCCCCATCTCACCGTTTGGCAGGCACCGGGTTGTGGCTGCAATGCTTGTCTCCAGTGCAGGGTGTGCCGGGGCTGAAGTGGAGGGGGCGGCCAGCATCCTCCTTCCAGCGAGGTTTACTCCGACAGGGTGTGCCAGGGTTGAGATGGAGGCCATCCTCCTTCTGGTGGGGGTGGTATGAAACAAGAGTGCAGCGTTTTTTTCGGCCGCGTCACAGTGCAGGGTGACAAGGAAATTTTGCCAGACGGACTGCTCAAAAAACATAGTGCGGGGAGAACACTGAACAACATAGTATAACCTAACAAACTAACAAAAGACTGGAGGTAGTGAGGGTAAGGGCAGAGCAACTCATTATTGCCAGAAGAAAAGTAATTCAATTCTGCTAGGGGGAGGTGTAGGAAGTAAACCAGCATTCAGCGATCCTTTACATAACAAGTGAGCAGAAACATAGGCTCAGGGTCCCTGATGGGGGATAAGAGACGGGAGCAGAGGTGCACTGATGATAGGGATATTGCTAGTAGTAGAGTACAAGGGAAGAGGGACATGCTCGTAATGGCTTACAGCAGTGTTCCCAACTCCTGTGCACAGGAATCCCTGACAGTGCATGTTTTCAAGGTTTCCTCACAAAATCACAAGTGAAATAATTAGTACCACCAATCTTTTAAATGTGTTAGCTCCAGGAAGGAGAGATGGAAAACATGCACTGTTAGGGTTCCTTTAAAACTAGAGTTGGGGAACACTGATCTACATCTAAAATGAGGAGTATATCGAGTGTGAACTGAGAAAAAGAGTAGGTGGGAGGCCAGGGGAGTATAGTAATGAGCCATGAGGAGGGGTGATGGGCTTTTATGAAGTGAGTCTTAAGTGCTCATATGAATGTGTGGATACTGGAAGAGAGTCCGAACAAGTTTAGGTATCGAGTTCCAGGGCAAGATCAGATAAAGTTTTGGTGGACGCGTAAAAGAAACTTTTTCTCAACAATGCCTAAAGTGTTAGTATACATGTTACCATCAAAACGGTAATGGCAAACCGCTACACACGGGGACCTCGTCGGATCTGGTCTATCATTGGAAAAGGCAAGCAAAATCCTGTCGTTTTGTGAAACACACAAATGCATACTGTATACTTATATATTACTTTAATTTATTTTATTATAAAACTGATTTCTCTCATTTAACTCAACTCATGTATTTGATTATCTAGAAATATTCCTACTTTGGCTTTTTTCCTCTACGTAACTTACTTTCAAAAAAGATCTATGGAAAAAAGTTGAACTTTCCCAATCATTTTGTGTGACACAAGGGAAAATATTACGATGCTTAAAGCGTCTTTGAAGCTTTTGAGAAGTGCTCTTGAGAAATGTCAAGGTGTTTTTGCAGTAATGTAACTGCTATACCCAAGGTTAAAAATGTCCATCTTCCCCAGCAGTTGAAACAGTAACGTGCAGATACCATAAACAATGCAGGGACTACATGTGATACATAAACTTTACTAGAGAGCGTGTTTAATAAAAGGTAAATACACCAGGTGCAATTTTCAAATAAGAAAAAAACAGACCCTTAGTGATTTGTAAGAACATTTTTCTGAGTATAAAGTTAGAACAGTGGCAATTGTCTGTGTCTTGATTGGAAAAACTAGAGGTTCTGGTAGAAGGGACATTGAACTTCAAAAATCCATATTTATATACAGTGGGTAAAATTAGTATTGAACACATCTACATTTTTCTCAGTAAATGTATTTGTAATTGGGCTATTGTAATTAAATTTTTACCAAATGTCAGCAACAACCCATGCAATCTACACATGCAAAGAAATCAAACCATAGATGTCCATAAATTAAGTTATGTGTAATAATGTGAAATGACACAGGGAAAAAGTATTGAACACATGAAGAAAGGAAGGTGCAAAAAGGCATGGAAAGCCAAGACACCAGCTGAAATCTATCAGTAATTAGAACACAATCCTGCCCCTTGTCAGTGCAAATTAATATAAGCTGGTTCAGTTCCAACTGATGCCCTATATAAAAGGTGTCTCATTACCAAGGTGTCACACAAGAAACATCTCATGATGGGTAAAAGCAAAGAGCTCTCTCAAGACCTTTCCAACCTTATTGTACAAAACATACTGATGGCATTGGTTACAAAAGGATTTCTAAACTTCTGAATGTTCCAGTGAGCACTGTTGGGTCCATATTCCAGAAGTGAAAAGAACATAATTTCACCATAAATTGCCACGACCAGGTGCTCCTCGCAAGATTTCTGACAGAGGAGTAAAAAGAATCATCAGAGAGTTGTCCAAAAGCCAAGGACCACTTGTGGAGAGCTTCAGAAAGACCTGGAATTACAGGTACAATTGTTTCAAAGAAAACAATATGTAATGCACTCAACCACCATGGCCTATATGCAAGCTCACCACGCAAGACTCCATTGCTGAAGGAAAAGCTTGTTGAAGCTTGTTTAAAGTTTACTGCACAACATTTGGATAAGCCTGTGAAATACTGGGAGAATACAGTCTTGTCAGATGAGACCAAAATTTAACTCTTTGGATGCCATAATACATACCATGTTTTGCGGAAAAATGCCATTGCACATCACCCCAAAAATACCATACCAGCAGTGAAGTTTGGAGGTGGGAACATCATGGTGTGGGGCTGTTTTTCAGCATATGGTACTATAATTGAAGGAAGGATGAATGGAAAAATGTACCAAGACATGGGTGGACATTTCAGCAACACAATGATCCCAAACGCACAGCCAAGGACACACTCAACTGGTTTCAGAGAAAGAAAATAAAGCTGCTGCAATGGCCCAGCCAATCACCTGACTTGCACTCAATTGAAAATCTATGGAAAGAACTAAAGATCAGAGTTCATAGAAGAGGCCGACGGAACCTTCAAGATTTGAAGACTGTGTGGAAGAATGGGCAAAAATCACACCTGACCAATGCATGCGACTAGTTTCTCCATACAGGAGGTGTCTTGAAGCTGTCATTACCAACAAAGGCTTTTCTACGAAGTATTAAATAAATGTCAGTAAGCGTGTTCAATACTTTTTCCTTGTGTCATTTCACATTATTACACAACTTAATTTATGGACATCTATAGTTTGATTTGTTTGCATGAGTGGATTGCATGGGTTGTTGCTGACATTTGGTGAAAATTTCATTACAATAGCCCCATTGCAAATATATTTACTGAGAAAAATGTTTATGAGTTCATTACTTATTTTACCCGCTCTATATAAAACAATGGATTTAACCACTTCATATTAACATACAGATTTTGAAGACTCCTTATTTTTCCACGTTGGCCAACAACCACTCCCAATGCAGCAATAATGATGGTTGTCAGTCAATCTGCATCTTCATTCTGCCGCAACAAATCACAATTGTGAGGAACTGGATAGTTTCAGGTGGGACCGCAGGTTAGGTATTGATCTAGCTAGCATCAGTGTTAAAATCCTGTACTTCCAATGCAGTTGTCAACCTAAACCATGTAAATTGATCAACACGTGCAGCAGCTTAACTTTTAAATAAAGAAAATACATTTGGGAATGTATAAATTTGTACCATCATCATTACTATGTCTAAATTATTTTTTTATAAATTCAAGACTGAAGTAATAGTTCCATTTTTTACAAATTATAATTTGCTTAGTCCCTTTGTCTGGAACGCTCTTTGAATTTCAATATCTAAAAGACTAATTAAGATATTAATGCGATTCTTTTGCATCTGATTTCAATCAGCAATACATTACAGAATTTGGAGTAAACTGTATAAAATTTGATGAAAACAAAACAAAACAAAAAAAAACCCATAATAAATGCTTTAGTATAGCTAGCCTTAAAATGTCAAGAAAACTAATCAGAACACATGGCCGGCACAGTGACCTGGGGGAAAGCGGGATAAGGGTGACTGCCGCTGGTTGCTGTTCTCTCGCACTACTGGTGGTCTGTGCTCTCACATGGACCCGGCGCCCTAGCCATGTGCGCGGACAGTTTAAGTCCTTCCCAGTTCGGCTCCTGATTGTTATGTTCTGGGTTGTTTGTGGACCCGGGGTGGTAGCAGGAGCGATCACAGAAGCAGATTTGAAAATAAAACTAGGATTTTTAATAAGTGCTTGAGTAGACATATAATGTGGCAGTAAATAAAAGTCCAGGAATATATAAATGTGCACAAGAGTTCTGTGGTGGGAGCAAAAGGGTTAATGTCCAAGTAGAAACAATTAGAGCTGTCCAGGTGTGCAGGTAGTGAAACTGAAAATAATCAAGCCAGGTTTGCAGGTAGTGAACTGAAAATAATCAAGCCAGGTTTGCAGGTAGTGAACTGAAAATAATCAAGCCAGGTTTGTAGGTAGTGAACTGAAGCGCAGGATGTCAGCAGGCTCAGGCACTCAGGTATGGGCAAGGGTGATGGAGGAAGCGGGGTAGTCCAGTGGGAGCTAGGAGCTGACAGGCAGACTGGCAGACAGCAAATTCACAGGAACAGGAAAGCACAGAGAACTCCCTCTCAGCTAGGCTGAGATACACGTTGCACTGGCAAAGAAGGAAGGCACTGACCCTTCCTAAATACCCCATGCTGTGCTGTTACTGGCCGGAGGGAATATGTGACTCACCAGGGTTGGCCAGCCACATCACATGGCCAGAAGGCAAGATGGCGGCGCCCATGCCAAATGGAACGGAGACGCCGCCAGGCCTCACCAGCGCAGAGTGACAACAGGGCCGCACAACAACACGCGCAGCCAAAGCCCCCCCGCCAGACACGAGCTCCGCCACCAGATAGCCCGCGCCACAACAACCTCACAGGTAACACCCGCCTAGCGCCATGCTGAAATACCCTGGCCGTGACACTGATTGGCAGTTTGGCTGCATGATGTAGCTATTACATAATGAGGGAGGGCGTGCGGGCAGCACAACATTGTGAGGCTGCTGCTGTAGGGAGCGCTCTTCCCTCACCTACTTTCTCCAACACATCGATTCCAGGCTCGCAACTGCCAGCCAATCAGCACTGGGTTTGCATCTCGAAAGCAACGCCTCTTTTCTCGGCTTTCCACGAGAGCTGTCGCAGGCCGCTGATTGGCGGGAAGCTGGGAGAGGGTGAGGCAGAGTAATTGTGCATTATCATTTGCATCTAAAAGGGGCTCAGCTTGCAATACCCCCTGGAAACAGTGCATTTTGATTCAGAGTCCATGGCCAAATATATCAACACGTCGATTCCAGGCTCGCAACTCCCAGCTAATCAGCACTGGGTTTGCGTCTTGAAAGCAACACCTCTTTTCTCAGCTTGAGAGCTGCCGGCAGCAGCTGATTGGCGGGGTGCTGGTAGACGGTATATCTATATCTATCTATCTATCTATCTATCTATCTGAGTCGGGTGGACATGAAGCCTTGTTTGGGTGGAAGTGACGTGAAGACCCGGAAGTGGGACCCACGATTGCTATTATGACATGAAGCCGTGTTTGGGTGGAAGTGATGTGAAGACCCGGAAGTGGGTCCCGCGATCGCTATTATGATTATCAAAGTATCACATGGTTAAATGTTTTAAATAGCAATATCTCAAATCTTTGTATAATCGATTGAGTGTGGCAGCAGACAGTTTTTATTAATGGAAGCACAATCTGGTCACTTCCTAGGCAATCGAAAACCGGCAATGATCTAATCAGTCCTAATGAGTAAGGTATAAGTAAGAGCTACTCCCTGGCAGCAATACCCCTTGATAAATTCCTAGGAGGACAAAACACATTGGGAAGTTGCCTCCTCTTGCCTGATGAACTCTGAATCACTTTATTACAGAATCAGATAAAGGAATCTTTTAAAAACAATGCTTATCGTTTTTTTTTTTGTTTTTTTTTAAATGCTATTTTTCTTTGTGTATTTATGTCTGAACTTTGGGTTTTTAAGAAATAGGATCTATATGTATTTCATATATCTTACTGAGATATTAAACCTCTGAGAACTGTATTAAATAACTAGATACTGTATATGTTATGCACAGCATACGGCACTTTTTAGCACTATTTTGCACAAATTAGATTGCCTTATCGCTGCTAAACACGTGTGCAGGTCTACTGAGTTATTTGTTTTATTACTTGTTATATGTATAAATAAATTGTTTATAAACATCACTTGTGGAAGACGACACTAATGTATCTCATGTATTTACACTTATCTCACTAAACTAATTGCTATATCTATCTCTTAAAGGTTTGTTTTGTGCAACATGCCAGGCGCTTGAACTATATGTATACACACACACAATAATATACACAGTACGTACACTCTCTAATATTGTACTGAAAAAACATAGGTACCAACTACATTTTCCATTTTGTTTCTGGAAAAATACTGAAATCACAACAGTGAAAAGTGAAATGAGGTAAAACTTGCTCTCAGCGCTGGTGTCAGACAGGCGATTTCCCAGTTTCACAATCACTCTAATTTTTATATATTCTTTTTATTGCAGCTGGAAAAGCACCAAAGTTTTTGATTTATAATAAGTGCATTAACAGCATGCCTGACAAGGTGTGCCCCAATAGCATGCATTTCAATTGGAAAGTGTTTTTATTCAGCACTTTACAAAACTGTTCAATATGTTGCTGTCCAAGAACAGCACAAGTGATAAGTGCTAGCATGACATCCTCTCCATTTTATCACAGAATTCATTCTCCTCCAATTAATGTTGCACTTTAAATACGGCCTGAAAGAGCCCATGTGGCACCGGCATTAGCCATAAACAATTTAGTGAACTCATTCAAGCATGCCCCACATCCGTCTTTACTGTGATATTTAAAATAAAAGCTTCCAAATAATAAATAAAATGGCTTCTTCCAATAGCTGCAGGATTATTAAACTACTATTTTGTTTGTGTTTTTGCATTGTTTTAGCTAAAACATTTTTATTCAGAATGCAAGAGTTTGTACTTTGTGCTGCTTGTATGGTAATTACAGAACTGTCCTCTATATTACACCGGTCCAGGCACAGGTTTCATCTAAAACCCAGTCTTCACTAGGATAGAGGGAAAATGCTGTTTGTGCCGGTCATTGCAGAGAATACTAAGGAGGCAGAACTAATGCGGATTCTTACTGTGGTACATCCAAGACAAGTTAACATGGAGTCAGGTGGTTAATTTGTCAACATATAAATAGGAACTCAATAGAGCAGAAACGCAACCATATGTCCGAATACTCATTGCTACTTACTGCACAGAACTGTGATATAACAGGATGACTCATACATTTATTTTACAGACCAAACAAGCAAACGGTGTGACCTACATGCACACATTTTGTCTGTGTAATTATATAGGGGAATATTATGTATTAAATATGTGCAGTATCTGTACTATATTAAATGTTTCTCCCCTCCATAGGCTGCCATTTAGGAGGGCTGTGCTGGTCTTACACAGTAAGCAAACTGTGACTCACCGCTTGTCTTTCAGACATGTATTCTGTGGCTTAGTAGGGTCATATACAGGGGCAAGGCCAATGATGCAAGAGCAGCACAAAGTACAGGAGAATAGACTATCAGATATAGTTACACAAATCAGATCCCATTGTTACTCCCCCTTCCCCACCCAATGATTCAGCTGTATGTAATGGGTGGTCAGGTAATACTTTACTTTTATTGTTCATACCTATCCAGAGCAAATGGGACCTGTTCTCTGAGTGTTAGTGTTGGTGGTTGAATAAAATGTTTATTTAACCACCACTGGGCTTGGATTATACTGTTTATTTTAGCACCCTGCACATGTCACAACTCATCCAGTTCCTCTAACCTGCCTGGGGTGTTGCTCTCTGCTCTGGTGCCTCTAGCACACTCAGCTGATGCAACAAACTGCTGAGATACAGACCACAGTGTGCTAGGAGCACCAGAGCAAAGAGTGACACCCCAGGCAGAAAAGAGGAATTGCACGTGTTGTGACAGGTGCAGGGTGCTAGAGTGAACACTAGATTTATATCAGTTGTCTCTCCATTATCGCTGAAGTAAAGTAAATATATTGTTTTATCACTGACTGCCCTCCTGGATGTTCCACTATATGGCTTCCATATGGAATTAGGTTAGTAGACAGTGACTTATTTACATTTTAGGAGCTAGCCACAAATAAGTAATATGATCACTATCGAATGGTCATACACATAGGTGGCCAAAATAGATGCGATCAAGGCATTGGGCACTTGGTCTGCCATCTGGGCCACTTTCAGCATACACTGGCGGAAAGCTGTTATCTTCAGGCTCATTTTTTTTTCCAAGATGCCGAATAATAATACAATCTAGTGTTAATTCTAGCACCCTACACCTGTTAAAACCCATGCAGTTCCTCTTTTCTGCCTGGGGTGTCACTCTCTGCTCTGGTGCCTCTAGCACACAAACTGCTGAATCTCAGCAGTTTGTTGCATCAGCTGAGTGTACTAGAAGCACCACAGCAGATAGCGACACCCCAGGCAGGATAGAGGAACTGCATGTGTTGTGACAACAGGTGCAGGGTGCTAGAATGTCTACTACAATCAGAATAAATGTATATGTTGCGCAGTGTACACATCTTGGGATGATGTATATATCCCTGATCAGAGTGTGTGTGGTCAGCTTAGCATAATTTCCTCTGTGGTTGCCAATAGCAAGAGTTGCATACGTCATTAGAAAACTCTTTTTTGTTAATATATTTTCTAGTGACATGCCTAATCTTGTGACTATATTACATTGTACATTGTAAACTTTTATGGTACGTACAATCAGCCAAAACATTAAAACGGCCTTAGGCTTATCACAGGATTAGCGAATATGGTAAAATACTTTGTTCAGGATGAGGGTTATACTATTTTTTTCCAGTTAGCGTCATAGAAGAGCCACTAAACAATATGGACATGATGGTGAAGCCAGTTTCAACAGCAGGAGGCATAGGGTTAATTTATCCTACGGAAAACACAGAACGATTTATTTACAGATGACGAACCTAAAATGTTCCTTTTTCTATTTTGGTCTCTATATTGGAATAAGTGCCAGTGTGAACTGAAAATAATTTAAGTATAGAGAAGAATTATCCTTATGCTTACAGCCAATCAAGGTGTTTATGCAATTTGCAGACCTCAGGCAGAGAGAAGCAGCAATGTACGAATGTACCCTTAATGAAATAAAAACTGAAGTGTTCAAGTATGTGGAATAGAAATTCCAAAAAGTAATGCAATTAGACATTTATAGGGCTGTAGCATAGTCATCTAATTTTTTAACTATTAAATGTACCTTTTGACTAGTCCTAAAATCAAAGCAACTCCACAATTCAATATTTTTCGCTTGGACTAAAATGCCTTAGCTTGAAATGAGGAAAATCTTCATGTGAACCAAAAATCCAGAGCATGAAAATTGTATAATATGTATATAAATTTGTATAGAAAAAAGTAATGGTTCTGAGAGTGTGACAGATTCACACTACTGTGGGCTGAGATTCAGGCAATTCAGTCATCCAAGGCAGCAAAAGATGAAAGATTGAGGAAAATAAACTGTCCTGCAAGTGCTGGCATAAAAATACATTTATTTTCAGGTTTAAATGTTGAAGTATCCTACTTTTATAACACATGTATTACTACAGTACAATCAATATTGCTACTGTATGTATGCTGTAGTCCAATGTATAGAACCAGCCTTCTTGTAACATTATACATACTAAGGCTTCTTTTGCAATGAATTAACCCCTGTATCTTACCCCCAAGGATATACAAGGGATAAAAAAAGAGAGAGGTAACACAATCAGGGGGGGAAACAGCGTGTGAAAAAGTGGCATGAATGACTGTGTGAGAATAAACTTTTATTGTAATCTAAAACATATTAACACTTGATAACAGAATATATAACAATGGTATAAATGTAACTCAAATATAAAAATGATCTGAGACTAATATGTCAATATAGGTCAAAAAAAAGAGATCCACTTGGATTGTATCAATGTTAATATATTGAACTAGCTGATGTACACATTTTCACCCGGGTGGACCTTGATATATACTGTTTCTATTTCCATCTCACCACTCCAGTAACACATTAATCCTTCACCTCTAAAGCAATGCATCCCATCCCTCACCTGTGTTCTATTCCACTCCCTTACCTCTGTAATAACACATTTCTCTCCCTCGCCAGTGTTGTAACACATTCGACATTCCCCTCCCTCCCCTGTGCAGAAATACAATCCCTACCTCACACCTGTAGTAACACATTTCCCTCATTCACACCTATAGGAACTTAGGGCCTGATTCAGACCCGCACGTGAGCGCTGAGCGCTCGCAAGCGGGTCGATGATGCCCTAGTGCACGACGGAGGGAGCTCCGTCGTGCGCATGCGCGAGACCCGATTAACGACGGTGTAGCCATCGTTATGGGTCTCGCACCAAAGGGGGCGTGCTGTCGATGGTGAGTGACAGCACGCCCCCTTTGGTGGGCGTGGCTGCCAGACGGAGGCGTTCCCATGGGAACGCCTACCGTCTGGGTCCGGCCCCACTGACATCACTAGTGATGTCAGTGGGAGTGATTTTGGCTCTGATGGAGCCAAAATCACTCCAGGGCTTGCGGTCACCGAGACCCTACCGCAGGGTCTCGTCGCAAGCCCGATGGTCGCGATTGTCTTGACCATCATCATGGACGCTCGCATAAGCTGTGGATGGTAACCCACAGCTATGCGAGCGTCCAAAAGGCCGCTTTGAAAAAAAATAAAAACACGCCCTGATTCAGAGCGGGCGCTCGTTCAGAGCGTCCGGCTCTGAATCAGGCCCTTATTCCCCTCCCTCACCTCTGGAATAACACATTCCCCCACTCACCCCTGTAGTAAATTCTCCGATAATGATGTATGGAGACCTCCATTGTGAAATTTAAAAAAAAAAACAGCCACTTCAATCAGTAAAGTATGTGGAGTTCATCTGGATACAGGAGTGGTAGGTATCGGCATATAACAACTTAACTCGATGTGCAGATTTGAGCCTACCTGGAAACAGTGGAGTCTATAACAGAGCTTTGGCTCAAGAGCTTACAGTATTCTCCCCAGAGGAAGTTATCAGTTGTTAAAAAAAAAAAAAAAAAAACAACGTTAAAAACTTACCTAAGGACTACGTATACTACTGGTGAGAAGCTCTACACACCTTTACCTGGCCCATTGGGATTACACAGTCGTCTCCCCTTCCCCTTAAATATTATAATACATAACATGTTGCTATCCTGTTCAGACAGCAATAGCAGAGTGTGACAATTTTTACCCCTTTTCCACTAGTTTGCCGGGTCGCACCCGGGATGATGTTCCAGCACCCCAGGCGTGCCTGTCGGACAGGCGGCCCGACCCAGCACTAATGGTGGGTCGATAACACCATCGGCGTGACGTGATGAGCCGGCGCTTGGGAGATGATCTCCTCTCCAAGCGCAGGCTCCTCCTATGCAGAGAACGGGACCCGGGTCGCATCGATCCTGGTTATCCGTTCACACTGCATCACGAGCAGAGTTGAATCCGTATTCAACCATGCTCGTGACCAGGGTTGAAATGCCGGGTCACATGACCCAGCTTATTTCAACCCTGCCCTTTCACACAGCAAAATAAACCGGGTTGCTGCGTGCTCACGTGCAAAAACCCGGGTTATTGCCGGCAGTGGAAAAGGGGTATTAGTGTGACCCACTTGCACACATACTAAGCTAGTTTCACTATCCAATTTTTGCATTCACCACCGCACCAGGAATCTCTATATCAGCGCCAGAGGAATGCTATATACCAGATAGGCTGCGTATTCCAATATATAGTCACATGCATATGATTTTTCCCCCAACAGAAGAGTAAAGTTTCTGGGTAGGAGTTATTTTGAAACGGATAGTCTGTTCTTTCTCACTATAATAACCACAATTACTGCAAGACATTATGAGGGGAAATACCACATAAATTATGGATTAATGTGTACCAGTCATCTGCAAACAAAGGATAACAAAAGCAAAAAAGGTCAATACTGCAAAACAACGCAAGGAAAATATGTCAAGTACTTCTCTGTCCTTACTCAGAAGATTGAGCTACATTTTCTGATTTAATCAGCAGTACAGAAAGAAAAACTATTTTCCTATTAGTGTTGCAGAAAATCAAATTAATTGCATCTGGTTATACAGTCTAGTGAGCCAAGGCAAAGACTTACAAATCGTCAATACAAATATAAATAGCTCACCGGACATCATAAACACAGGACCAGTGACCTACGTCTCAGGACAATCTGGAGGTTTACAGCGTTCACTATCCCCCGTACCCGATCTGTGTTTCGGTTAATTTACCGCCGCCTGGAATGCCAGCCATCTGAATCCCGAAGGCGGAAGGCCGACCTGGGACTAAAGTGTAATGTCGTCAATGTCGACACTCGAATGTACAAATGGTTCACCATGTTAACAGGCAACAGAATGTCGACATGTTCACAATGTCAACATCTGAAATATCGCCATGTGAAACCCTCCATCAGGAGGGTTAGGGTTAGGCACAAGGGGGAGAGTTAGAGGTAGGGATTAGGATTAGGGATAGGAGGACTGTACTCACCGAAACGACGGCTTGTCAGAGGTCTGCGCCGGGACTTCTAGTCACATAAGCGCTGGGACCCAGAAGATGATGCTGGAGTGACCACTGGGCCAGAAGGGACGTTATATGTACACATTCTATCATGGCGACATGTCATCCATGTAAGCATGATGAATGTTGACATGACCACCGTCAATGTCGATATTTTGACCATGTTAACATTCTGATGTGAATATAACAGTCAAGATAACAAACCATGACCTGGGTCAAGGTCATTTTAGATTAAAAGAATCTAATACAGAGAAGTTTTTTCTCATGTATTAAAGTTACATTGATACACTTTCCAACTCCGTGATTCAAATTCATCATAGTCCAAAGAGTTCATCCTGGTACTTAACACGACTTGTAGCTAATGACCCTCCTCTACAATTTTAATCTGTTCCCATTTTTAACATTGCAGGCATTCATCGCTCAGTGTGGTTCTGTGGGTGGGGGAAATGGCGAGACATCTTTTCTGTATACTTTATTGTATTATCATATATTCTTATAGTTCCATATGATATGGACTTCTCATTGTTCTTGTTGCACAGATTATCTGTATCACGTATACAATGCATTTTCATGTGTTATTTTCTATGTGTATTGTCACTCTTTAAATTGTATGTGTATCTGACGCATGAGGTTTCAAAAAAACTTGTTTTGAAAAAAAAAAAAAAGATAACATACCCTGCAGGAGGTGGGCACATCATATTGCCCCTACTGCTTACTCTACAAATCGTTCCTTATGAATGCCTGGTTGAGGTTCTAGACAATGGACAGGACATTTTAAGCAGGCGGGTGGAGGGATTTATTTTAACAAGCATTTTATCAGACTCAAATGTGGTTATAAGGGGTCCATTTAATAATAATAATAATAATAATAATAATAATAATAATAATAATAATAATAGTAATAGTAATACAAAAAAAAAAAAAAAGGCTTTTCTCCAGCATCAGGTTTGGGCTGCAGGGTGGGGGGGAATTGGTATAGTCTGCGGGGAGGGAGGGTTAGGTTTAGGGGTAGGGTTAGTACACTTACTAGCAAGTGTCTGCATCCTAACCCTGTTGGGATTGTGACCGCTGGGATCCCAAGCGCCGGCATCCCATACCCAGCCCTGGCCTGATATGCCAGCTGGCACTCTCTTCTCTGCTGCCCTGGCCAGCTCCATGCTCCCCCGGCCAGCTCACTCTACCCCACTCGCCCCTGGCGGCCCCCCAATCAGCGCCGGTCTGACGTCACCAGTGCTGACCCACAATTGTATTTATCTTTATTGACAGATAAAAGCCCTGCTTACATGCTTACAATAAAGAAAGATGTGCAGAATTTAATCACTGGGACAGTCCATTACCACGAGGGCTGTCCTGGCTCTTCAAACATTTAAATAAGGAGATAATTACAACGCAAAAGTGGAGATTATTTTTTTGTGCTGCTTTTTGCTTTACTTTTTAAATCGACTAGTGTCCAATATCCCATGGTATATAAAAGGCAAGCACCCTCTCTCAGTTAGAACATATACAAATGACACCAATGGTCTGACTCAGATTCCAAGTCATGCCTTGTATTGAACTCTTGCTAACAAGCATTCCCTAGGCAGGGGAGCAATAACACGCCATGGAAAGAATACAAGGAAGCATGGGGCTCGGCCCAGAACCTGCTTCATGCAATTGTCAACATCACACACTTTTTTTTTTTGCCACCAAGCTACTAAATGGGGTATTGAGGGGCTCTTGTTTTTTCACATATGCACAGTGTATAAGGTGCTATGTAAAACATGATTATTATTCTTAAATTAAACATAATTTGCCGATTATAAATGTTGGGTGAGAATCAGAGTTGCTGCCACCTTCAATTAGTATCAAAGCCATGCAGACAGCAAAAGCAACGTGCTAAAGATCTTTACCCAGAAACAGTACGATGTGGATCCAGAGTAACTGACTGATCTGAGAACACGCGTGTGCTTTATGCTGTTGCGATGTACTTTCAGACGAAAAAAAAAAAATCTTCTGAAACTAAACTGTATACCTTTATTTATTTTCCCTATAACTGCATCAGACCATATACTGCACCTAAATATTTAGGGTAACTGTATGGGTTGCACGAGTCACCTGAAAGTAATCGTGAAAGAATCAATAAAAAGTCAATAAATTTTTTTTTTCAATGTTCCCTACATCAATTCCGTAAGAAAATATATTTATTCCATTAAGTCACCAATAGAAAGTCTTACCAGTTCAGAGAAGACAGACAGTATAAAAATCACTTTAGACAAACATAAAATAAATTCTCTGTGAAACATTACGCCCCTTTCAAAACAGACACTGGTACGGTGTGGGGTACAGGAGCAGAACCTTTCCAATAGCTAGGTGGTCATTGTGTTTTGTTTTTATTACCGACATGCTACAGGGTTGGAGAAACGCTGGTCGCCGAGTCACCACAGACTAAACAAGTGCGCCCCCTTCTGTGCACTGTCCTACAGTCCCTCTTTCCAAAACATGTAAAGTGGAATTAAAGAGAGTCCACTCTTCTGTGAAATAGCACTGGCTTATGCGTATGGTCCCTGGTTGCTATGCGGGTATACAGGGCACAGGTTGGTACAATATGCTGTTCATTTTGGTTCTCCTTTCTAAGACTACTATTATCTGGAATGCTGAGGACTGCCGAAGCTGGATAATTGGCTGAGACAAGATCAGCTTAAAATTAGGTCATAACGACGCCATCTTGCGACTGGCCGCAAGACGCCATCTTGTAAATCAGATCGCAAAACGCCATTTTGCGAATGGCCGCCAAGCGCCATTTTAGGTAAACTCACACTTAAGTACATATGGCGATATTACTATTAACATCATGCGATTGCATCTTACACCATTTCTCATACACACATTAATACGCACAATTGCGCCGTTAACTAGTCGCATATGAGCGAATGCATAAGATCCTGTATGAAAACGCTGTTTGCTAGCTTCATGCGCACGCATCTGCCCCAAGTTAACTAGCGTCTTTATATCAAACCCCAAATACTTACACAGTACATATTCACATAAAAGGTCTCATAAGCTTTAAAGTATAAGATTTAAGTTTGTTCATTTATTATAATTGCTGTGAAATAAAGGTTATTTGGTAGCTAAGGTTTAATACATGATAAGTAAGTCATGTTTGAGATTATACTGATCTGCACTCTTTCAACAGCATTCTGGTATCGTCAGGGTGAAGATCGCAACATGCATTCTCAACTTATGGACTGCAGAGACTTAAAGCACCGAAATGTACATTATATGACCAACTTTTAGGATGTACATGAGGCAGGAATCCAGAGACAACCAGTTGTTAGAGGCTGGACTGTGTCTATTTGAATCAACCTGTTAAATGCTCTGCAACAGATGCATCCTCCTTGGGAACCAATGGCGTCAGCGACAATCCTCTCTATTGTGTTGTCTGTTTCTGTGAGAGTATGAATGTGTGTATTGTGACCCCAGTCTGGGTCTTCTAGCTGAATGCTGATAGACGGGGGTTTCTTGCTGATGCCTACATCTGGCCCAGAGCGCTGCGTATGTATAACTGTACTTGGGTCTGTATAATTCTTTGCGCTAAACTGTACTTAGGGCCTGATTCAGAGCCGCTCGTAAGCGGCCGCTCGCTCGCTCCGAGCGATGTTTGCCCAACTGCGCATGCGTACGTATCGTAATACGCATGCGCGAACCAGTCAGTGCGGCCGAAAATCGTTTGTTCGCTAAATAGCGAATGCCTGCTATTTTGAGTGACAGAATGAGGCGTATGTGGGTGGTAACAGGGGAAGGTGCTTCAAAACGGGGAGTGGAGATCCGAACGCAGGCGTGCTTAAAGGTCAAAACGGGCATTTTAAGGGTGTGCATAATTAATACAGCAGCGTCATTGACCACGTCACTGGGTTATTTTATAGCCAGAACTGCTCGCAAAATTGTGGTAGCAAAAACCAACCACAAGAATAGCGAGCAGTTCATACCCTGGTCGATGTACTCTATTAATCTAATAAATAGCGGACATGACGTAGGATGCGAGCGGCCAGGGGGCGTATTTTTTCAAAAAAACGAACGCAAGTTTTGTTCGCTCGTTCAGACAGAGGTGTGAACAGACCGCAAAGAGCGAACGGTTCATTTGAATAGCCACCCCTATTTTCTGAACGAGCGAGCGCAAATAGCGCCCGGCTCTGAATCAGGCCCTTAGATCATAGCGTGTAACTGACTGTACTTTTACTTGAAATATCACTTTGTGCTTTGGAACCACAGGTTCAAGGTCTGGAGTCTTTATTTACTATATGACTGCGTACGCAAAATAGCGTCATCCTTAGAGGTTTATAGGCAGGATATTAGAAGGTATAGGCAGGAGTGTATAGAGGTTCTAATTCAATATCCTTAGGACTATTCAGAGTTGGGAGATTTAGATTTGGGAGGGAGGTGTCCAAACTGATATCTAAAGTGCAGTGTAATAATAAAGCTGTGCAGTATTTGTGGGCTACATGTAAAAGCAACCAGTATTTACCCTACATACAAAAAAAATAATAATATGTATTTACACCCCTTGCATTGCAACATGGTTTGTCCAGGTACACAGTTAAGTGCCATCTCTCTCTCTATTCCCAACTATGAATCAGACCCTATGTGTATCCATGCAATCTGGAACACAGCACCTAAAATATGCTAAAAAATAATAATAATTTAAAAAAGACAATCTAGAACTGTTAATGTGTTTTGCATGGCCACATTAGTAAGTGCGCAGAAACTACAAATTTTTTTTTTTCACATTTGAAGATTGCGTATATATCAGGTCACTGGTCTCAAAACTTTTTTTTTGGGGGGGGTGGCAATTTAAATTCAGCACAGTGTGCTGATGGACATCAATGGGCTCGATTCAATTCAACGCGAATTGTATAGCGCCGGGAGGGAGCTCCCGGAGCTACTAAATTCAGTGTGCAGTATTGTCTGAGAACGCCGGTTCTCGCACCTTAAACATGGTGTTTAGTCGCGAGAACCGGGATACTCCGACTAAACTGCCCGGCGCGATGCTGTTTCCGCGGCGCTAAGGGCAGAAAACAGCATCACATCTGGAGTTTTGTCGGATTTCTGCTCGTGCGAGAAGAAATCTTTAGCAGTGCACAGAATTGAATAGCATCGCAGGAGTCCCTCCCAGAGCTATTCAATTCGCGTTGAATTGAATCGAGAACAATGTCTGGCTTTGCACATTACAGTTAGATACGTTAGGTAAACTTTGATAATTTTCCTGCAAATATATTGGTTTTGCTGTGCCTTCACCCAGCCAGATCAGGGACATGCACTGCATTGAATTGCCCCCTTAGAGTAGTTTGTTCAAGCTTGCCATAAAATGTAGTATACAATGCATAGACTGTTTAAATGGGATCCGTTCAAAGTACCAAAAGTCGGGATGCCGGCGCCAGAATCCCGGCACCTGACAGAATCCAGACGGTGAGTACTGGGGTTAGTCACAAGGGGAGGGGGTTTAGGGTGCTGGGAGGGGGAGGTTAAGTTTAGGCACTAGGGGGTAGGTTAAGTGTTCAGGCACTGGGGAGGGAGGGATAGGGTTAGAGAGAGAGGTAAGGTTAGGATACTGACCGACAAGTGTCGCTATCCTAACCTTGTTGGGATGCCGGCGTCGGGATTCTGACCACGGATCCCGACCACCGGCTTCCCAGCAGTAACCTGTTTAAACTGCAAATAAGCCTCAATGCAAAGAACAGTGCACATTTTACATAACTACATGCTAACGAGATGTACAAACAGCAATATAGTAGAGGAAACACTACGTATGTTAAGACTCAGCAAGGCAGCGTTCAAACAGCGGTTAGTATATAAAATATTCAGCACACACAAACACACCATTGCAATTAATTATTTCTGGTTATAGCTGAAACTATCTACTGTGCACAATAATTACATAGTAGACATCCCATAAGACTATTATGTGAAGATTTTCGCTCGCCCATATTCATTCACATGCATCAATATTTCTGCTGCTGGTAGCATGTTAACGATTTAGAAGGATTTCATTAGTGTAGGAGTTACAAGCGGCATACAAAGCCCAATCCACCGAAATTCTGAACAATGGAGTCACAAAGCAGTGTGCCAGTATTCATATTTCAAATAGAACTATAAGAAAGACATACAGTGATCTTGCTGAGGGTGCCCATGCAGCAACAACGAGTAATTATACATAAATCTATTTATCCTCAGCTCTTCAGGATCACTGCTCCCGACATCTAATGCACCATACGTGCCAAACTATTTAGCCAAAGAAACTAATTGTATGCAGGGACACTTGGTTTTCACAATTATATAGGCATCAGCAATGGCAGTGTGCATAACAAAATAAGCACTGCTTACAATGCTGCAACATAGTACTTCACAGAACATAAAGAGAAATACATTATTTTTTATTAGTTCAAAAATAAGTACAGAGGGTTAATGAAAATAAGGTGATAATGATGTCTGTTGATGGGGGGGGTGAATTACTATGATTATAATGGTGAAGATGAGAAAAGGGCGATAATGATAATGGGGCAGAACGGTGACAATGACGGAGACACAATTGAGGAACAATGTGGGGAGAATAATTAGGGGGCAATGGGATGGGGATGGGGGCTGATGGAGCAGAGCTGAGGTCATAGACAGAGAATAGACTTAAAAATACAAGATGTGGATTGAAGAGGTGCAATGTCTAAAAGGGGTGAGCCATGGGCAGTGTTCTCCCCAGGCTATTTTTTGCGGGTGCATCACCCAGCAAGAACCAGCCTACCACCCGGCACTTTGGGAACCTGCATAGTGGGGACAGTATCTGGGAGCTGTGTAAAAAGGACCAGATCCTACAGACTTTGCAGCTTTTTCATAATCAGACGACTGGGCCTCTAATAAGAAGAGGAGAATTAATATAGAAAATGTTATTTCAAGTTTAAATCATTATAAGGTCAGGGTTTAAAACATATTATTATTGTGAAGGCCCCCACCTGGCTACTTCTTGATGCCACCCGGCTGGAAAAAAATTCTGAGGAGAACACTGCATTGGTATAGCGGGTAGGGGCTGTGTCTGTGATCCGTTAGTTAATATAAAAAAATCAGGCATGCAATTGAAATGTGCATGGAATCTATAAATAGCCTCATATATTCTCTACATGCGGGGAGAATATAAACTTCTCTTCCTATCTTAGCATTACTGTAATCCACCTGCGCTCTGAGCGGAAGAGCAGCTGATAAAAGCAGCATTGTTTGCCTGGCTCATTCCTGAAATCCAGGCCTCACAAAGCTTTCATTCCTCCCGGGCGCTCTGCCTTTGTAACTCTCTCTCTCCTCTTTACAGAGCACCTCTGACTCCAATACCTGATACCAGGCATGAATTTTAAATGAAAGTACACCAGGCCTCTTTGTTCCTTCTCCTCCTCCTCCTCCTCCACACCCTATCTGATTCCCACTGCTGACCAGCTCCCTTTCTCCTGCTGCGTCAGAGACAATATAGGTACATAGGTAATGCGTATGGTTAGGTACAATACAGACACGTCTGCATACAAAGCCTTATAAAAACACACTATTACCAAATGTGGACTGGGAATATGCCGGCCGTCACATGCAATGCAGGACGTATTCATTGCTGCCAGATGTAATGGCAGGATGACAGGCTGGGTCAGGATACATACAGTTCTTGCTAGTTTTGGTAACATTAAACACAAACGTTTTCTGTGGATACAATCATGCAGGGGTTAAGTTTACAGAAAGTTGCTTGGTCATAAAATAAACTAGGTCTTAGGCGAGATACTGCATTAAAACTATACATAGCAATCCAGCTTACTCATACTAAGACTCGGCTATAGCTGTTACTGGAGACTGGTTATTACCCAGGTACACCTTCCCTCTGTCTGTACGTAACATCCGCATAATTGGGAGCAGGGTGTGGAGCCAGGTATGTCGCTTAGCATGCACTTGTCTGTCACATGGCACAAAACCACAAAGACTTAGAATGATATTTATTGTGCCTGAACAAGAAAAACGGAAATAAAGAACACTATTAAAGTATGATGTTATTAATAACAGTCACATTATTGTTAATTAAACTCTTTCCCTCCTTATGAGCAACCACAGGAAAGTGGGACAGATTCAACAGCAGATGCAAATGCAATCGCTGACGGATCGCAGTTGCAGAAATATGCTAATGCTTCTAAAACACATCTGAGCATAGTGACGCCCACTGCCACCTTCTCATATCCATACGACAACGCGCAACAGCTTGAAAACCGTTAACATTGACGCGCAGCAGGCAGCCATGCTTCATATGCAGCAGGTCTGACCAGCTCTCCTGACAGGCAGAGAACTCTCCTACTACTAAAGAGATCGCAATGCCTAATTATACATGCCCATGAAACTGCGCTTTACAGGAGGACATGTCTGGGTTTCCCCCCCAGTCACCTCCTCCAAACATTGACTATGTAGTGTTCGTTCTCGCACCCTGCACCTGTCTCAACCCATGCAGTTCCTCTTTCCTTTCTGGGGTGTCACTCTCGGCTCTGGTGCTTTTAACACACTCAGCTGATGCAACAAACTGCTGAGATACAGATCAGAATGTGCTAGAAGAACCAGAGCAGAGAGTGACACCTCAGGCAGGAAAGAGGAACTGCACAGGTTGGGATATGTGCAGAGTGCTAACATGAACACGACTGCCTGTCACTCACTTTGCAAATGGATACTGTGTGTGCGCGTAATCGCAATTGAAAATAATCGTTCGAACTGCGTAAACTTCGGCATTGCATCCACTGCTGAATCAGGCCCAGTGTCCCCTGGCTTTCCTCTGCATACCTAATGATAATAATCACTAGTTATATGCCATGCATGATGCAGCAGTGCCCATGTGAATGACCCACCTGTAACTCGCAGGATTAGTGTGGTGCAGCACAGATAAAGGCAAAACTAATACTGCCTGTCCACTACTAGATGCGGGGACGACGGCACGATTACGACGCCGTCGTCTCACGCGTGGTGAAATGCATACACTGAACGTTCAGACGTTCAGTGTATGCAGATCAATCATCCCCGAACATGGCAACCTGACGGCGGGCGTCAGGGTGACAGTCATGTTCGGACGATGATTGATGTTAAAAACGACCAGCGTGCACGCGCATCGCTGGTCGTTTTTAACATTTTACTGCCCTATTTGCGGGCGATTACCAAGCGATGGAGCGATAACGACTGTCATTATCGTTCAATCGCTAGGTTTAATCGCCTAGTGGATGGGCAGCATAAAACGTACATAATATTATTATTATTATTAACAACAACATTATTTATTAAACTAAATGAAGGAAAAAAAAAAAAAAAAAAAAAGGAAAACCTTGCACAACATGCAGCCATGTTACAGATCTATAACAGTTATATTGGGTACACAATTGGCGATATATTGCTTATTCTATAGACAAACGATATATCGCAAGTGAATTGGTTGTACATCCGATATGACTGTAAATGACATATATCACAGACCTTACAGGTCAGCCCTACAGCACATATCTATCTATATGTGTGTACGGGCGACCCACCGGCTACCCGTACACTTGTTACGGGGACTACCGACATCTCAACTGGGCAGGCATATTTAAATATCCGGATGGTTTTGAAGTCTGGCCAGACATATTGAACAGCCGATTGGCAAGTCTGTATGCAAACATACAAAAAAGATTTACAGATGCACAACTCCAACATTACTCATTATACATAATAAATTTTGCAATAGCACTTTGCAAATAATAAAAGAGGTTTTGGCATAATCATGGCCATTGTTATGGGCCTACCCACCGCGCCCAGGTAACCTCTGAGGGTAGGTCCCTAACATACTGGGGTTAAAATCCAGAGCGCAGGACACCCCCAAACCAGACCCATTTTTCCTTTCATTCACTTTCAGCACTTCCATTGTTTGTTTAATATATATGTATTATTTTCACATCTTTATTTCTCACCTCTCTACATGCAGCAGCAGCTGCTCTTATCTATCCTACACCTTTTTACGCTTCACCTTTCCTCATTGGAGCGATGCCCTGGGGTGGCTCAACTGGGCTGGTTTGGGGGTGTCCTGCGCTCTGGATTTCAACCACAGTATGTTAGGGACCTACCCTCAGAGGTTACCTGGGAGCGGTGGGTAGGCCCATAACCATGGCCATGATTATGCCAAAACCTCTTTTATTATTTGCAAAGTGCTATTGCAAAATGTATTATGTATAATGAGTAATGTTGGAGTTGTGCATCTGTAAATCTTTTTTGTATGTTTGCAACAATAGTCTCCACAGGTAGCACCTCCCATTACATATATTTTCAGGGTGTGCAGTCTAGGGCCCCCCTTTCCACAAGTCTGTATGCAGTAGCTTACCAATCGCCGCTCTAAAGGCGGATCGGTCCCATGGTCTAAATGTGTACCCAGCATTACTGCTTACAACTGGGAACAAAACAGTAATAAAAAAGAGACTAAGTAATAACAGACAGAGAAAGAGGTAAGGAGGTCCTACTCGCCAGCTTACAATCTATACAGAAATACATTTGATACATGGGGATAAGTGCTACATGTTGCAAACTGGTTCAGACAGATTGCAGAGGCTCTTGGTGGCCCGGGGTCACTGGATTGTGAGAGTGAAGAAAGAAAAGAGGTAAATTTTGTTTGAACTGTGTATAGTGGAGGTAATTGGGTAGAATAACCTACGGAAGTTATGTGGGCCGTTCTCGAGTATGTTAAGCTTGCCTGAAGAGTTGGGATTTCAGGGAAGGCTAGAAGAAAGACTTGTTGTGCCAGGATGGCAGTCCACAGGTGCAGCTTAAAAAAGTCCTGCAGCTGTAAACAGGAGCAGGTAATGAGTGTGGATGAGAGATGCAGATCTTAAGCAGAGTGCAGGGGTTGAGCTAGAAGACATTTTATGAGAGAGTTGTATGTTGGTGTAGTTTTGTTGGTTCTTATAGGTAAGCAAAAGTCCATTATATTGAATTTGGTAAAATACAGGCAATCAACGTAGGGACAGAGGCCCTGATTCAGAGCTGGACGCTCTGACAGAGCGCTCGCTCTGAATCAGGGCCGTCCCTGCTACTTTTTGGAGCGGCCTCCTGGCCACTCGCATAGCTGTGGGTGACCACCCACAGCTATAGCGAGCGGCCAAAATGATGGTCGCAATGGTCAAGACCCTCGGGCTTGCAACGAGATCCTGCGGTAGGGTCTCGCTCCCGCAAGCCCAGGAGTGCTTTTGGCTCTATCAGAGCCAAAAGCACTCCCACTGACATCACTAGTGATGTTAGTGGGGCCGGCCCCAGACGGTAGACGTTCCCATGGGAACGCCTCCGTCTGGGCAGCCACGCCCCGGCACGCCCACCAAAGGGGGCGTGCTGTCAATCACCATCGACAGCACGCCCCCTTTGGTGCGAGACCCTTAACGACGGCTTGGCCGTCGTTATTCGGGTCTCGCACATGCGCACGACGGAGACAGCTCCCTCGTGCGCATGCGCATTTGGGCAACATCGACCCGCTTGCGAGCGCTCGGCGCTCGCGAGCGGGTCTGAATCAGGCCCAGAGAGCGGAGCCGCAACAAAAGAACATTTTGAGAGGAATATCAGTCCAGCCGCTGCATTCAAAATAGATTGTAGGGATGAAAGTCTATTTAGGGGAAGACCAGTAAGGAGACTATTGCAATAATCTATGCGGGAGGAAATGAGTGCATGAATTTAAGTTTTTGCAGTGTTTTCTGTGAGGGGTGCAGTACAAAAAGGTGACATTGTAAATGACAACAGTCGGCATATCGACAATGTCATTTTACTATAGACGTATCAACTAATTCTAAAGTTAGCCCAATCCTAACCCTATAAAATCGGCTAAAATAAGAGGACAACATTCACAATTTCGACATTGTGAATGTCCACTTTCTCCGTGTGAATCGGTAGCGCCTAGCGTCTTTTTGTGCGTCTTTTTACCTTCAAATGCGTCTTATTCACACAACGATGTGAACGTAGCTTCTGCTGATTAAAATGATATGCAGCATGCCTATGTTCTGTGTGCAACTGTGGGTGTATCTACATACGAAACGTTATGTTACAGTGTTACAGCCGCTGACACTGTAACGTAGCATTTCGCATACAGATACACCCACAGTCGCACACACAGAACATAGGCATGCTGCATATCATTTTAATCAGCAGAAGCTGTTTGTGCTAACTATTCGCATCACTGTGCAAATAAGTTGCATTTCAAGGTAGAAAGACACAAAAAGGCACTCTGCGCTACCGAGTGACGCCACGGCGCAGCGCGACTAGAAGGGCTGTTTAGCGCGCTAGAAGGCTAGATGTATGAGGACACATCTGTATGAAAGTAGTGAAGAAAGCATTCAGGGACCACCTGGCCTAGCTGCCAGAAAACAGCTTGGACAGGTTCACTGACAACTCTCTCCTTTCATGGTTGTCAGTACTGCAGGGTTGTTGGACTAGAATGGTGGAGGTCCTGGAAAGGCAGGGATCACCCAGGGAAGTAGTACATGGAGGGAGATATAGCTCACTGATGTACATGTACATCCCTTTTAACTCTGGTAATTGGAGAATTTTTACATACTATATAAGCGGTTCCCAAACTGTGCGTCACGGCACCCTGGGTTGCCTCGGGACAATTGCAGGGGTGCCTCAGGTTGGTGGTCCAGCACCAAATCAAATTCTTTATGGTCAATGTAATGTAAATATTTGCACAAACAGAAGCACAAACCTGTCCACCACTATATAACCAAACCTAAGGATGACAGGTCAGCACTATTTACTTCACTGTACTACTTCACTACATTCTTTTCTGAATTTCTCACTAAGAAACGTTTGGCTTAGGGGTGCCGTGAAAACATGCTGATGCTTTAGGGCGCCGTGACTCAAAAAAGTTTGGGAACCACTGTACTATATACAATGGAGTATGCCTTTCAAAATTGGATCAACTTGTGTTACAGGTTCAATGGGCCTGTAAAAAAAGATTTGAGCAAATGGCGCTCATCTAGGTCTGACAAAACGTCAAGATCTTAATGAAAGTACAGAGAATGTTAAGAACACTTTCCTGCCAGACCGCAATTAATACAGAAAGACTATGCTGCCGAAGAGCTTAAATTCTCTACATTGTACAACACTAATGGGTTTAATTCACCAATTCAATGCCAAACAACTAAAGCAGAGTACATAAGTTAAAAGTATCATAGTTTTACATTAAAATGGATCATATAAAACCAACAATTATGTGCACCTTCTGTTGCCACCATGTGTAACATCTTATAACGAGCATAACTAGGGATTATTAAATCCCCCTTATACATTAATAATTCTGAGCAGCATCTACTTTAGCCTAAGGCCCAACTATTGTGTTGACCCTCTTGCTAGATGATGACTTGTTGTCAGAGGCCTTTTTTTAACAGGTTTTTCTACTCTTCATTTCTTGCTGGCTGGCACCCATTGTCATTCACACACAATGCACTCTTCAAACTATAACTGATGCATTGCTTGTTGTAATAGTCACCCTTATACACGCAAGCAGCCATACACTGAGTTACACAATGTGCAAACAACCTGAGGACATGTACTGGTAGGATCATGTACTGGTAGGATCCTCTGTCCTATCAGACAGACAGCACCTGTCAGTGATCTCCTCCTATCACACCCTGCCATGCAGGTAGTCACCCACTGTGACACACACACACAGTAGTCACCCACTGTCACACACACAGCAGTCAACCACACACAGCAGTCACCCACTGTGACACACACACACAGCAGTCACCCACTGTCACACACACACACAGCAGTCACCCACTGTCACACACACACACAGCAGTCACCGACTGTCACACCCACACACAGCAGTCACCCACTGTCACACCCACACACAGCAGTCACCCATTGTCACACACAAACACAGCAGTCACCCATTGTCACACACAAACACAACAGTCACCCACTGTCACACACACACAGCAGTCACCCACTGTCACACACACACAGCAGTCACCCATTGTCACACACACACAGCAGTCACCCATTGTCACACACAAACACAACAGTCACCCACTGTCACACACACACAGCAGTCACCCACTGTCACACACACACAGCAGTCACCCATTGTCACACACATACACACAGCAGTCACCCACTATCACACACACAGCAGTCACACACACACACACACACAGTAGTCACCCACTGTCACACACACACAGCAGTCACCCACTGTCACACACACAATGCAGCCGCCCCCCAGCAGTGCACTGCTCACCTAGCGCCACCTCGCAGGCTTTGCGCAGCTGGCTGTGATGGGCTCTCTTCACCTCCTTGTCGCTCAGGATCTTCTCCAGGGCTCTGGTCAGGAACATGTTGCTGCTGCTGTTATTATTACCACACGGTGCAATCCCCGTCCCCGGGCTGCGCTCTCTGAGTCCCGGCGTTATATCCCGACAGTTCCCGCTGGAGGCCGCCCCATCCCAGCCCGGGCGGCAGCTGTCACCCGCTGGCGGTCTGTGTCTCCGGCGCTGGCTCCCGTGGATCGTGAAGTCGCTGCGACTGGTGTGACGGCTGCTCAGCGGCTCAGGGAAGCTCGGCTCCGCTCGCCATGTTGGAAGGAAGCGACGTCAGAAGCAGACCCGCCCAGAGCAGCCACTGCAGCAACACCCGGGGGAGGGACGGGGAGCTGCCAGGGAGGTCGTTGCTGGGTGGGTGTCCCGGCCAGGTCCCAGTGCTGCATGGAGGATGTAATCAGATGTGTGTAGTGTACCTGATGCCCCTGGAAACGGATGACACAGCAGCAGGCCAGGCATACTGGATGTACCTGTATAATCACCGTGCCATAGCAAGGCCTCACATTCTTCTATTCATATGTTATTATTATTATTCTGCACAGGTTACACAGAAAAGCCTCTAACCCTTTATGTGCTGCTGGCAGAGATTGCAATAAACACAGGGATAGCAGAGAACCCTGAAGCTGGTTCTGATTGAAAATGACATATAATGGATATTTTCAGAATATATCTAGGGCAGCGGTTCCTAAACTTTCTTGAATCACAGCGCCCTAGTGTCTCAGCATTTTATTCAGGGCTTCCCAAGGCCCAAAAGTTCTTATTGAGATAATTAGATCATGAAAAATATTATTTTAAGTAAATTGTGCTTCCCTATCATCCTTAGGTTCTGTTACGTGGTGGTGGATGACATGGTTGTGCTTTGTCAGCGTATTTTTTGTTTGGTAGCCACTAACACTGGTATTACCTAACACATTGACCATAAACCATAGATTTGGGACTGGACTACCAACCAGTGGTACCTTCACCCAGTTTGGGAACCACTGATCTAAGGGGTCTATAAGCATACCAAAATATTGTCAGTTCTTACCTTCCACTTTTCTCTGTAATAATATGAATATGTGTGCCAGAACAGACAATGCGTTATTGGATTGTCCCGGCGATAACTCCCCTCAGTAACGCCTTTTACAAATGCGAAAAACATATTTAATCAGTGCGCATGCGCCTATCCACACATACGCAGAACAGGTCCAAGGGACATACAAAAGCTGTGCACTCTGGGAGAAAGAAGGGAGAATGGTCTGTTTAAAAAAAAAAAAAAAAGGTTTTTAGCTTTGTAACTCATCATATTTATTTTATTTTGAGTGTTGGGTCAGTCCATTCAAAAAAAAGGATGGACCTGCAAGCAGATTTTGCATATTCAAAAGATGTTTGCAAGCTCTGCGCATGTGCCAATCAACGACGGTGACGTCAGACCAACGCTGATCAACGAAACAGAGAAGGGGGCCAGTGGAAAACAGCTTCTCTCATCTATATAAATGCCGATTCTGTACAGCCTCCATTATATGCAGGAATGTGACAGAAGAAATTAAAAGGTGGAGAAGTCAGTTATTTCTCTGCACTTTTCATGTAACTTAGGGCCTGATCCAGACATGTATGTTAACCCCATGGTTAGTATACATCTTCGATGGTTTAGGGTCTGCGCATGTGCAGAAAGGGGTCTGCGATCTCGCTCGCAGACCCCCCCCCCCAGGCCACAGCGCATTTTCCGGGAGGGACGCAGCCAGGCTGCAGTAAGCTTCAGCTACAGCAACCTGGCCAAAGGGGCAATTATCTATTGTGATGGTGATCCCAAGCTGTGACTGCAGAGGCAGCAAGGAGGTATCTGTTTCCTACAAACACCGCCAGCTGCATTTCAGATGGACGGAATTGCACAGACCCTTGGGTGTGGCTGAATCAGGCCCTTACTACAGAAAAAATAATAGCCCTGTTTTTGTTTATTAAATATACCCCATAACATCATCCAAAAGATAAGAGAAGCTTTGCTTCTCTTATCTTTATAAGTATTGTTCCTAGGAAGACCCCAATGTTACCTTTAAGGGCGGCAGGAATCTGACAGGACAAAAGAAAAGGTGGAGGAATACTGGATTTCGCAACACTTTTTCTATACACTATGGAAGGGCAGTGTCACGTAGACCAAGGGAGTGAAAGATTTGCAGCAGGAGAGGGTGGTCCACAGTGTCAAAAGCAGCAGAAAGGTCAAGGAGAATGTGCAG
Source organism: Taudactylus pleione (assembly GCA_031769625.1). Taxonomy (NCBI): domain Eukaryota; kingdom Metazoa; phylum Chordata; class Amphibia; order Anura; family Myobatrachidae; genus Taudactylus; species Taudactylus pleione. The sequence continues at coordinate 28,756,316 of JAUIMM010000113.1, read as the reverse complement.
AGAGTAGTGGCCGTTGGATTCGGCAGGAAGGAGGTCGTTGCTGACTTTAGTGAGGGTAGTTTCAGTAGAGTGGAGAGAACGGAAGCTAGACTGAAAAGGGTCAAGGAGGGAGTGGGAGGAAAGAAATGTGGTGAGGCAGTTGTAGACAATATGCTCAAGGAGTTTGGATGCAAAAGGGAGGAGAGAGATGGGTCGGTAGTTGGCAAGAGTGTTAGGATCAAGGGTAGGTTTTTTGAGAATGGGCGAGACAAGGGCATGTTTGAATGCAGAAAGGACAGTGCCAGATCAGAGGGAGAGATTGAGGAGGTGGGCAAGATGGGAACAGGCACAAAGAGGTAGCGGAGGAGACGTAAAGGTATAGGGTCAAGGGGGGAGGTGGAAGGGGGGGAGGACTGGATAAGGGCCATGACTTCCTCTCCAGATACAGGGGAGAGAGATGTCAGTGTAGGTAAAATGGAAGGGGAAGGAAAGGACGGGGAGGCAGGCTTCTCCTTTTAGCCCCTCCCCACCCCTGGGCGCACTCCCTCACAGAGTCAGCTTACCCCAGGTACTTTTCCCCTCCACCTACTCTAAGGTGCTGGGCGGCCATTTTTAAAGTATTGCATGCCTCAGCACAGTGACAGCACCAGGAGAGAAGCTTGGGCTCTGCCTCCCTGTATAGCAGTGGTCAGATAATATTTGTCGCTCTTTCTTGCCTTATTGGGGCTGGATTGTTGAGCATTATATTGCCCACTAATATCTTCTGTACATTGAGAGTTCTGTGTGCATGTATGTAATGGCATGTACATTACTGTGCAAAGGTTTTAGGCAGGTATGGAAAAATGTTGCAAAATAAAGGTGCATACACACGGTACGATATATCATTATGATATGAACGATATTGTTCAACGATATATCGGCCATTTTTATTCAGTGAACGACCAACGATGCGCGTTCCCGCATGAACAATAACGATATCTATGATGGTCCGTACATGCAGTCTAATTTGGACGATATCGTCAACTTTACCTGTTCAGAGATGGTATGCAGTTAGGCTAGGGGAAGGGGGGTTAGGGTTAGGCACCCCCGGGGGGAGCTTATGGTTAGGCACCCCCCCGGGGGACTTAGGTTTAGGCAGCGGGAAGGGGGGGTTAGGGTTAGGCACTTAGAGGGGGGATTAGGGTTAGGCTCCCCTAAGGAGGGTTAGGTTAGTTTATACTCACCTTAGGGACGATCGGGATTTCCAGCGCTGTCGGGCTTCCGCTGCCGGGCTCTGCTGATCTGTCAGGCTGCCGCTGCTGGGAATCGAACTGCTGGCCATGCGGCAGCCGGGATTCCATACTGATTCCTTCAGAGATGTGGCAGGCGGACTTCACTGAAAGATATCTTTCAAAGGGTATACGTTCAGGAAACCGGCGGACGCAATGCCGACCACTCGCTTCCCGACTGCTTAATCCTGGCAAGGGTTAAATGACAGGCATCTAAATCTAGACGCCTGTCATTTTACCAACGCCGGGAGATTGGCGCCCGGCATCCCGATCGAAGGGATCCCGGGCGTGTACAGCCACAGTGGGGGGAGGGTTAGGTTTAGGGCTCCTGGGAGGGGACTTAGGGCCAGGCTAGGGGAAGGGGGGTTAGGCACCACCCCGGGAGAGTTAGGTTTAGGCACTTAGAGGAGGGATTACGGTTAGGCAGAGGGGGGGAGGTTAGGGTTAGGCGCCCTAAAGGAGGGTTAGGGTGGTAGAATTAGGTTAGTTTATACATACCTTTAGGACGATTGGGATTTCCTCCTCTGTCGGGCTGCCGCGTCGCGGTAAATCATACCAAATGCCTTTCAAAGATCTCTTTGAAAGATATCTTTCATGTAGTTGGTGGTACAGATCATACCGTGTGTATGCACCTTTAGAATGCTTTCAATAATAGAAGTGTTAATAGTTTATTTTTATAAATTTACAAAATGCAAAGTGAATGAACAGAAGAGAAATTAAATCAAATCAATATTTGGTGTGACCATCCCTTTGCATTCAAAATAGCATCAATACACTAGAACAGAGGGCCTGATTCAGAGCCGCTCGTAAGCGGCCGAAAATTATTTGTTCGCTAAATAGCGAATGCCTGCTATTTTGAGTAACAGGAGGAGGCGTATGTGGGTGGCAACAGGGGAAGGTGCTTGAAAACGGGGAGTGGAGATCCGAACGCAGGCGTGCTTAAAGATCAAAACAGGCGTTTTATGGGTGTGCATAATTAATACAGCAGCGTCATTGACCACGTCACTGGGTTATTTTATAACCAGAAATGCTCGCAAGATTGTGGTAGCAAAAACCAACCACAAGAATAGCGAGCAGTTCATACGCTGGTCGATGTACTCGATTAATCTAATAAATAGCGGACATGACGTAGTATGCGAGTGGCCAGGGGGCGTAGTTTTCCATAAAACGAACGCAAGTTTTGTTCGCTCGTTCAGACCTAGAGGCGTGAACAGACCGCAAAGAGCGAACGGTTCATTTAAATAGCCACCCCTTTTTTCTGAACGAGCGAGCGCAAATAGCGTCCGGCTCTGAATGAGGTCCAGAGGTTCCCAAACTCGGTCCTCAGGACCCCACCCAGTTCACGTTTTCCAGGTCACCCAGCAGGTGCACAGGTGTACTCATTACTCACTGACACAATTTAAAAGTTCCACAGGTGTAGCTAATTATTTCACTTGAGATTCTGTGAGGAGACCTGGAAAACATGCCGAGTTTGAAAACCTGTGCACTAGAAGAATTGATTCAGTACTATAATGAGTGTCTGCAGGCAACAGTGAAGAATGGTGGAGGTTGCTTGCTTCATTTCAGCAACTGGAGTTGGGAATTTGGTCAGGATTAATGGTTTCTTCAATGCTGAGAAATACAGGCAGGTACTTATCCATCATGCAATACCATCAGGGAGACGTCTGATTGGCTCCAAATTAATTCTGCAGCAGGACAACGACCCCAAACATACAGCCAATGTCATTTAGAACTATCTTCAGCATAAAGAAGAACAAAGAGTCCTAGAAGTGATGCTATGACCCCTACAGAGCCCTGATCTCAACATCATTGAGTCTGTCTGGGATTACATGAAGAGACAGAAGGATTTGAGAAAGCCTACATCCACAGAAGTTCTCTAAGATGTTTGATGTTTGGAGCAACTTTCCTGCCGAGTTCCTTCAAACACTGGGCCTGATTCAGACCCGCTCGCGAGCCGGCTCCGTCGTGCACATGCGCGAGACCCGAATAACTACGGCCAAGCCGTCGTTATGGGTCTCGCACCAAAGGGGGCGTGCTGTCGATGGTGATTGAAAAGGAGCAGGGACGGCCCTGATTCAGAGCGAGCGCTCTGTCAGAGCGTCCGGCTCTGAATCAGGGCTACTGTGTGCAAGTGTACCTAGAAGAATTGATGCTGTTTTGAAGGCAAAGCTGGTCACACCAAATATCGATTTGATTTAAATTTCTCTTCTGTTCACTTTGCATTTTGTTCATTGATAAACTATTAACACTTCCATTTTTGAAAGCATTGCTACTTTGCAGCATTTTCTCTACACCTGCCTAAAACTTTTGCACAGTACTGTATGTGTCCCGCTGTTTATAACTGGTGTACACCCCTCAAGTTGGGGTCAGTCAGCTCTCAGTAGTGTATTACAGTATATATATATATATATATGTGTGTGTGTGTATACAGTATACTATATATACTAGCTGGGATACCCGGTATTGCCCAGGTTGAAGACTGGACCCTGAAGTACACCTGCAGCTTTATTTGTTTACATTGTCCTCGCATGCAAACTATGGCGCAACACCGTGGGTGCAAGGGTTGTGGCTGCAATGGTGTCTGAGCTGCCTCTGTGGCCCACTGCTCTCCGTGCACCCAATCATGCGCACAAGTCAGGGCCGCGGAAGGGGGAGTTGATTACAGCCGGCGAATCGGCAGGCAGTCGTGGAGAAACCACTGCCGGTTGTGAGGCAATCAGAGTTCGCAGACGGGCAACCAATCAGCAGTGACGGGAGAGGGGAGGGTTAGATAGGTTACTTACCTCCGTCGGGATCTGCGCTCTTTGGCATGCTGGTGTCGGGATTTCAACCGCCGAGCTCACGTCCGGCGGTAAATCATATCACAACCTTGCAAACGCATTTAAAACGACTTCTTCTTAGAACAGTGTTGCCTTGTGCATTGTATTAAACACATTTTATCGACTGAATGTGCAGAATATATATAATCAGTCCGCAGATAGCAATCTCTTAGTACAATTGATAGTCGGATATCCACCCAAGTACAGAGAAATTAACCTAGATGCCACTCTAGATCCAAATAATAATTATAGCTGGCAGTGGGTAAAACCGGTGATAGAGATAGCATAAAATATGGGCAAAGTTACTTTCCAAATAAGATCTTAAAGTTAAAGTCCATGCGTGGCCCAAAGCCAATGATATACTTACTCTTGAACAAATGAAAAAACCCTTTGAGAGTCCCAAATGATCCTGCTGTTGTCATCTGTTGGTGAAAGTAAAAGAGCTGGATCCACATACCTCTGTATTACGTCGGCTGGAATCCCACGAGAGACCCTCTGGTGTTGCAGATTCCGTGTACAGATTTCCACTCCTTATGCAACCGTAAGCAGGATGGCGGGATTGTGATATTCACGTAACTCTGTATTATGGCCCTGATTCAGAGCCGGACGCTCTGACAGAGCGCCCGCTCTGCATCAGGGCCGTCCCTCTGAATTTAAGAGCAGCCTCCTGGCCGCTCGCATAGTTGTGGGTGACCACCCACAGCTATAGCGAGCGGCCAAAATGATGGTCACAAGGGTCAAGACCTTTGCGACCATCGGGCTTGCGACGAGACCCTTGTGGTAGGGTCTCGTCTGCCGCAAGCCCTGGAGTGCTTTTGGCTCTATCAGAGCCTAAAGCACTCCCACTGACATCACTAGTGATGTCAGTGGGGCCGGCCCCAGACGGTAGGCGTTCCCATAGGAACGCCTCCGTCTGGGCAGCCACGCCCACCAATGGGGGCGTGCTGTCAATCACCATCGACAGCACGCCCCCTTCGGTGCGAGACCCATAGCGACGGCTCGTCATTCGGGTCTCGCGCATGCGCACGACGGAGCCGGCTCCCTCATGCGCATGCGCACTTGGCCAACATCGACCTGCTTGCGAGCGCTCAACGCTCGCGAGCGGGTCTGAATCAAGCCCTATGTCAGCTGGGATCTCCCACGGGACCCGTTGGTGTTGCCGATTCCATGTACGAGTGTCCGCTCTTTATACAACCATTGGCAGGATAGCGGGCCTGTAATATCCAGGTTAGGGGCCAGCTGATAACAGCATAGATTTGAAAGTAACAAGGCTGTAAGGCCTATAATGTGCTGCTGTGCATTTAGAATTCCGGCAGCTAAAAAGTTTACAAGAGGTCAAATGCAAGTGAGAAATATAAGAGGGACCATCATAGCTACAGGCACAATACTGTATGTCAGCAATTGTACATCCTTGACACACAGCACTGTTACAAAATGATAACATCTGAATTGCAGTCATTGGAATTCTGACATAGATTTGGTCACCTTGAAGCTACAGACCACAATGGACACAGAAATGTCAGTGACTCTTAGTGCATCGCTCCTGGTTATTCTAGCCTGTACTAGGTTTGTCTATAGCCCTATCTCAGTGGCTATTTATTATTGCTGTTCAGGCTCTGAGCAACGTTAACTCCATTCACCCCTGCTGCAATTACCACTTGCAGTCTACTCCACCATTAGCCCTGCTCAGGGAACGTGTCGTTTATTTACAGTTGTCATGTTGCCTCTGTGATTTACCTTTTGCGGCCCCATTTCCATGGCTTACTATTGAGGTCAGTTCTGCCTCAGTAATTAGTCTGTATCCTCACCTTCCAACATATCATATGATCTCCTGATAATGGTATAAGCCCTGGCAGCATCCTAAGTTCCGGTGAGTGTATCCAAATCTAAGAGAACAATTGGTGGTTGTTATAAGTGGAAGCCCTTCCTAACGTGACTCTAGGGGTCTTATACAAATTATTCAGGAGCATCATAAAATTATCACTGGCCAAAATCATCACTGGAAGCGGATTTCTGGTGATGGATCCAGCCATGCAAAACCCTGCCCAAATATTGGCAAATCAGATCTAGACCTTGTCTGAAGTGGTTAGGTCAGCTCCACCAGTTCAGGTGACCATAAAAGAACCTAAAGGTACGATATCTTTGAATTATATGAAGGATAACGATAGTTGAACAATGTATCGTTCATATCATTCAGTTTGTATGCAATGAACGACCAACGATTCGCGCTCCCGCATGGACAATAACAATATCTTTGGTCGTCCGTGCATGCGGGCCAATCTGGACGATATAGTCAAGAATTGCCTGTTCAGAGATGTGGCAGGATGAATTCACTTAAAGATATATTTCAGTGTGTAAACCCAATATCGTTTGTCCTGCACTACAGAAAGTTCAAGGGAAATCTTTCAACAATATCGTTAATTGAGCAGATAGTACCGTGTGTATGCACCTTAAGATACACTTTCCTGTTTGCTTCGCTGCAGACGGGAAAACATTTCTCAACTTTTAAGAAAGCTGCAAGTTGTACTTTCGATTAAGGCCTAATTGTTCTGGTTCTGAACCCCAGCAACTGGGACTAATTATTTCCCTGTTGCATTAACAGTAACAGGGCTGTTCATAGTTTGAGTCATTCTCTAGTGTGTGTCTACATAACTCTGCAATAACAGCATCTGCACACAAATCATTTCCGGCAAAAAGGGGCCCAGCCCATGCACCCCAATCCCCCTCCATAACCATATCTTATCACTTTTTTCAGCCAGTAGCAGTGGCTGCTTGGAACCTCGGCAGCAGTTTTATTTAACTATACATTCAATAACAAACCAAGATATTCCTCTGCTTGTCCCAACTGTGCTGGTTTTGGGGCTGGTACTGAGCAGCAGAGTGCAGAAGCATGTGTCTCAGATCGGGTGAGGGCTATTGGAAAGGACAGTGCGTGTTTTCCAGTTGGTGCACAGGTGTATTTCACATTTCAAAAGATCCACAGATGGTGCTAATTATTTCTATTGTGATACTGTGGAGATCTGTAAAACCTGAACTTAGGGGTCTCTACAGACCAAGTTTGAGAAACACTGGTCTATAATATAAGCCAGTGTTTCCCAAACTCATTCCTAATGCTGGGCATACACTCTACAATTATCTGTCACATATCTGTCCAATCTGGCTGGTTGGAATGAAAACCTGGTAATGTATGGGAGCCAATGATCGTCGACCATATGGTCTTACACACTGGAAAATAGGCAAAAATGATTGGTCAAACTGGTTAAATTCATTTCATTTAACCAATTTGTCTGGATGACAAATTTTGTCTGTTTTTCAGTGTTTGTGAGCAAATAGTTGATTGTCATTGGCTCCCATACATTACCAGATTTTCATTCCAACCAGCCAGATTGGACAGGTATCTGACAGATAATTGTATAGTATTATATAGTGGGTATTATATACTGCTGCCATTGTTATCATGATTTGAACTGCTGGCCAATACAGGCAAATGGAAGCCCTCCCTATGTTTGCCCATAACTTTATTTAATACTTGTGTGTGAAGGATTTATTTGATTGCAGAGTAGTGAGTAAAGAAAAAAAAAAAACAATCATCACAGTGCCATACCACATTCATATATAAAATTGACAATCAGTATGTACCTTTAAGGAGATTATCATTAGATTCAGTTTCGTTCCAGGAAAGTGAGGAAATACTTATCATATCCTATACATGTTCCATATTAGATAGATTTAAAATACAGACAGTATTGGTAACATTTTATTGTTATTGTGCCTATGGACAATTCCTCACTGCTAAATGACCATCTATAATGTAAGGTGGTATTTGACACCCCATACAAATATAACAAATAAAAACTATACATCTGATTGTCTAGCGGCATTTTTTGAGGAAGTGCATTGTTATATTTTTAACTGCAAACATTGTTTCTATACAAGTTGGTCGAATTAGGCTCTCGGGTAGCATATATCCGTAATATCCAGTGTCACGAAGTTCAAATGCAAATGCATATGGGATGCCATTATTATAGGCCCAATCCATGGAACTGCCAGAACTCAAATCTGGTAAAAAAAACAAAAACATTCTGTATATTAGTAAATTTCCAACATTTTAGAAAATCATTAATAACTGGAATATATTTCTGATTTGCTGAAGGGGGGTTTATTGTTGTCAGTCAAAAAACAACAACTTCATGTTCCTCTAAAACAAAACCATTATTTACAAAGGGTCTGGGGCAACCTGATATCTAAAGGAAGACAATACATGTGGGACAATTGCCAGTTTGGTCACAATATTTTCTAAGGGTCGGCGCTACCATGAGGCAGCTTTAGGTCTCTGCCCAGGGCCCCGGACACACCACTGAGACCACCTGCCACAAAAATAAAGGATGTCTCTGAAAGATGTTGGCGACGGTTACCCCTGCTACCCCCAAACTTTTTCTCTACTCTCTGGTGTACTCTGGCATAGTGACTCCAATGCCATGATATGTCACCACGCCCACATCTGTGCATTCTAGTGTAAGTGGTCTCCTGTCTAAGTCATGCCTCCCTTAATCTATGGTGGAAGTGAGCAGATTTTAGGATGCCCAGGTTAGAGAAGCTACCATGTTGCCCTGTGCACAGGGGGTTTGGGCATGCAGGCAGATGGTCTCAGGGCCTAATTCAGACACGCTCGCGAGCGCTGAGCGCTCACAAGCGGGTCGATGGTGCCCTAATGCGCATGCGCACGACGGAGGGAGCTCCGTCGTGCGCATGCGCGAGACCCGCATAGCGACAGCCAAGCTGTCGCTATGGGTTTCTCACCAAAGGGGGCGTGCTGTCGATGGTGACCGACAGCACGCCCCCTTTGGTGGGCGTGCCAGGGGCGTTGCTGCCCAGACGGAGGCATTCCCATGGGAACGGCTACCGCCTGGGTCCGGCCCCACTGACATCACAAGTGATGTCAGTGGGAGTGCTTTTGGCTCTGATAGAGCCAAAAGCACTCCAGGGCTTGCGGCCACGAGACCCTACCGCAGGGTCTCGTCGCAAGCCCGATGGTCTTGACCAGGGGCTGGCTGGCAACTTTCAGCCTGGGGAGCAAACCAAACCAAGTGGCCCGGCTTTTCTACTGGCAAATGCAATTTAAAAAATGGGCATGACAATAATGTTGGGAGTGTGCACCATGGCCTGATGAGAAATTAAACTACTACATGCCTGATTTTTGATCCTATGTGGTACACATAATAATTCCTTTTTTTTTTCAATGACATTGAATATATAAAGGTGCGTACACACTGGGCGATAAAGTGGACGACTGAACGATAACGACATTGCCCATTGCCTGAACATGCAGCACAATCTGACGACCTCGTCAGGTTGCTGCATGTTGGGGAATGGGGGAGAGAGCCCGGCGCTGAACGATTTCGTTAATGATATCGTTCAGCGGCTGTGCTCAATGTCATGAACGACATTGAGCACAGCCTGCCGGGGACACACTACACGATATCGCTCAGGGAGCATATCGTATAGTGTGTACCCACCATTAAACTATAAAGCTGGCCACACACTAGACCAACTTACATCAAACCAGCCAACTAGTTGATTGGTTGGAATGAAAATCTGGTAAGGAATGAAAGCAAATGACAATCAGCAATTTGCTCCCAAACGCCGGAAAATGGACAGAAACTGTTGTTTGAACAAATTGTTTAGATCAAACATTTAACAAACTTCTCTAACGACCATTTTCATCTGTTTTCTGGCATTTAGGAGCACATTGCTGATCATCATTTACTCCCATTCCTTACCAGATTTTCATTCCAACCAATCAACTAGTTGGCTGGTTGGATGAAAGTTAGTCTAGTGTGTGGCCAGTCTTGTTTTCGACCTCTTGTCTATATATATATATATATATATATATATATAATTTTTTTATTTTTTTTTATTACAGTGCTTGAAGTGTGCCGGTATGAAATGGTATGTCATGCCATCACTTCACTTCGGCACCCGCCCGGCACTGGGACTGTCACTGTCCCAGCGCCAGTCGACAAGCGGCTGCTCTCTGCTCGTTTATTTGATTTCCGCCGCAAATCAATCATGACTCGTGGAGCAGCAGCCAATCAAGGGAGGCCGGCGCTGGGACTATCATTGTCTCTGCACCGGTCACCAAGCAGCTGCAAGTCTAAATTTGGCTCTGGCCGCCAGCCAATCACGTTTAGCAGACCGGCAGCCAATCAGGAGCGGTCACGTGGCCGCCCGTTGATTGGCTGCTGGTCCGCGAGCCGTCATTTGCTCACAGCCGGAACTGAATTCAAAATGCCAGTGCCACCTAGGACAAAGATTGGTGAAGGGTCCAGGGAAGAGAGCGCGGACACCAGAGCAGAGCAGGGTGACGTGGGCGGCGTGAAATATGCTATGAGCTATGGTGTGTGGTGTGCTGTGGGTAGGAGGAAGTGGGGGTATGGAAGTATCAGGGGGCTCAGGATTTGGGCCTACCTAAGTAAAGCCCCCCTGATATTTCCATACCCCCACTTCAAGATTCCACTTCAACTATATATATGTATGTACATCATGCTTGGCGACTATCTGGCTGCCCCTTCCAGGAGGGAGCAGCCAGATCGGTTTGACTGGGGGGGCGGGGCCGGCCAGACTACAAGAGTTTGCGGGCGGAGCCACGCGATCGCGTCATTTTGGCCCCGCTACACTGCCGATATTACAGGCAGTGTGAAGCAGGGGGCGGGGCCAAATGACGCGATTCGGCGTGAATCGCGTCACAGGCCCCCTGCTGCCGGGGAGCTTCTTGTAATTGCGGTGGGGGGCAGGAGGGGTCGGCAGCTGCCGGGAAACTTGCCTGCCTTCCCGGCAGGTCGGGAGCGGCACCCAATTTTCGGGAGGCTCCCGACCAAATCGGGAGGGTAGGCAAGTACGATGTACATACACGCTCTCACACACACAGACACACACAGACAGGCACACTTAGTCAGCACACACATTTTAAATAACAAAGCAACGCAAACTTTATGCCACTGTGACACACTAATATAAATTATATATATATATATATATATATATAGAGAGAGAGAGAGGGAGAGAGATATATATAGATATATCTAGTTTATATATATATATATATATATATATATATGCCCCACTCCACCTTCCACTTACCTGGTATGGGTGAAGACAGGAGGCAGGCACTCCCATACTCTGCCCTCTCTCCTCCATGGGTGACATTCAACTCCTTTTAGGCTCTTCCCAACTCCCCCGATAAGCCACGCCCCTTCTCACATTCTCCAGCCTCTTGGAATTCTGGGTAGGGAAACCGGGCTCCCCATTGGTCGACAGCGGCCATTTTTTTGTAGCCTGATATGGGGGCAGCCATTTTCCCCTGTTATTTTAATCAGATCGGATCTCTCCTCTGGACAGCAGCACGGCCACGGGAGCAGGAGCATCGCATCCTGCCGCAGCCTGGCAGCCCTGGAACATGAGAATTGTACCGGCCCGGGGGGGCAGATGGCACCCGGCCCAGCCCGCCACTGGTGTTGACCATCGCGACAATCATCATTTTTAGGTAGGAGGGCCCTGATTCAGAGCAAGCGCTCTTGTCAGTGCGTCCGGCTCTGAATCAGGCCCCCAACTCCTTCCTGATTGTCATGGTGAATAAGGCCGGATACACACTAGAAGATATATTGGAAGAAATATCACTCCGACGCAGATCGGAAAAACATATCGTCTGATATGTAAGCACAACCGCGCATGCACGTATGTCATCAGCGATGTCGTCCCATCAGCTGTGCTGCAAGTCAGATGTGACGACATTGCTGATGACGGTATGCAGATAAGTGAAAGAGGGAAGGCTATATCGTGCCGTCATACACCATATCGTGCTATGTGTACGGCTGACCGCTATATCATTCTATAGGGGCTCGGGTCGGCTGGGATACATGATACATAGTGGAGGACAATATATTAACTCTGCCACACTGATATGACAGCAGTCAGCTCATTTAATGTGGGGACCCTGATAGTATATATATACTGGTAGGTTTATTGGCTCACAAAAAAATTACCCTCTAGTGCAGTGGTCTCCAACCTATAACTCGTGGTCTAAATTTTGGTAGCTCATCTAGATGCAGTACTGCCGAGTCAACTAGGAGGAAGTGACCTCTGACATGTGCTCCCCAGTGGCATCGACGCCATGAATGGAGCCACAGGGAAGCACGTTAGGTGATTGATGCAGCCTCTACAGCTATCATCTGACGTGCTTCCTGTGGTTCCACCCACGGAGTCCAAACTATGGTGTAGCGAGTGACTCCCGCCCTGCCCTGCCGGAAAATCACACAGCAGCCCTGCCTATATCTTTTGCTCCTCTACTGCACGTACCGCCTTGGAGCTGGTAAATTATAGTGAAATGTGCCTGTGCTAACATTTTATTTACAAACTACAACAATATCACTGTAATAATTAAATGCATTTTATTTCCTAGGAAACATTTTTTTTTTTTTTTAATTTTCAATAAATTACCTTCAATTGTTCGGTTATTAACCAGATTTTTTTTTACTACAATTTTAGTAGCTCTTCAAGAGGTTTAATTTTTCTAAAGTAGCTCACACCTCAATTAACGTTGGAGACCACTGCCCTAGTGAGTATGAGGTAATATAGATTGTAAGCTCCACTGGGGCAGGGACTGATGTGAATGGGCAAATATTCTCTATAGAGCGAGAAATATGTGTGCGCTATATAAATAGCTGATAATAAATAAATACATTTCTGAAGCAGTCACTTGTGAATCTGTTTTTACAATATACATAATATAAGTATTGTGATGGTGTAATAAATGCTTTGCGTGACTAAATAGTCCAAACACTGGCCGAGATTATATTTTATTAAATCATTATATTAAGCAGAAAATACTGGACACTGGGCCTGAGTCAGAGCCGGACGCTCTGACCAGAGCGCTCGCTCTGAATCAGGGCCCTCCTACCTAAAATTGGAGCGGCCTCCTGGCCGCTCGCATAGCTGTGGGTGACCACCCACAGCTTATGCGAGCAGCCAAAAAGATGGTCGCGATGGTCAAGACCATCGCGACCATCGGGCTTGCGACGAGACCCTGTGGTAGGGTCTCGCTGCCACAAGCCCTGGAGTGCTTTTGGCTCTATCAGAGCCAAAAGCACTCCCACTGACATCACTAGTGATGTCAGTGGGGCCGGCCCCAGACGGTAGGCGTTCCCATGGGAACGCCTCCGTCTGGGCAGCAACGCCCCCGGCACGCCCACCAAAGGGGCGTGCTGTCACTCACCATCGACAGCACGCCCCCTTTGGTGCGAGACCCATAGCGACAGCTTGGCTGTCGCTATGCGGGTCTCGTGCATGCGCACGACGGAGCTCCCTCCGTCGTGCGCATGCGCACCAGGGCACCATCGACCCACTTGCGAGCGGGTCTGAATCAGGCCCACTATACGGAACAATGTGTCTCTCTTCTATGATGTGTTGGCAGATAAGAACCCCAAAGATGTCGATTTCCACTGTTATAGCCAATAGGCTCGTAACCACTTAAGTGACGATTTTTTTTTTTTTTTCAAAAAACCGCTCCGAAATTGTCGGGTTTTTTATGATTGAATTAGGTCAAGAACATCTTTTTAAAACTATTACAACGCAATTTTTTTTTTTTAACACCATATACCATAAAAATATATTTTTTTATGGTATACTGTAGTGATGGCCATTGACAGCTGTACCATCGATGGCCGATGGGTTCAAACATCGATAGAAACAATTGATTGTTTGAGAACGCAGCTGCCGATGTTTCCTTAACATCGGTTGGGGGGCTGCACACGCAATCTATATACATATACAGTATATATATATATACACATACAGTGTATGTATATATATATATACACATATGCATATGTATATATGAATATATCTATATACATGCATATAAATATATACATAAATATATATATATATATATATCATACATACCCATATATATACATACATGCACACTACAATTGTTCCGAGGGGGACACACTCACTGACAGCTGCGCCGAGAAGAAGGGGGCGGTCGCTGGATACAAAGCAGCAGCAGCCGCCGGGTCGGAAGGAGAAGAAGAACACTGGCAGACATCAGCAGCAGCCGCGGGGCCGGAAGGAGAAGGAGGACACTGGCAGACATCGGCAGCCGCCCGGAAGGAGAAGGAGGGCACCGGCACACATCAGCAGCCGCCTCCTGGAAGGAGGAGGGCATCGGCACACATCAGCAGCAGCTGCCGGGCCGTGAGGAGAAGCACACAGAGCAGCAGCTGCCGACGGACACCCAGCAGCTGCCGACGGGAGGAGGTGGTGAGTACACTGCGCCAGGAGGAGGGGGTGGATGGTGTGCTGGCTCGGGGACAGCAGCGCTGCAGAAGAGTGGGCCGGCCTGGGGGACATTGCAGCGCCAGGGGAAGAGGGTGGAGTAGCATCAGCGTAGGGAGTCACTGCAGCGCCGGAAGAGCATGGGCCTGCCCGGGGACTCTGCAGTGCAGGGGGAAGGGGACCCAGCCATGCCGGGAGAAGATAAAGTGGCACTGGTTGCCAGTCCGGAAGATCACGCAGGCTGCCCGATCACTGCTGGCCACAGTGATCAAGATACACTGGAGCCGCGCAGGGAGGGGGGTGCCGCCGGATGCCTGATCACTGTGGCCAGCAGTGATCAGGACACACTGGAGTGGCAGCTACGGGTGCAGAGGGACCAGCAGGTCCCTCTGATGTTGGCGGCTGTGGGAAGATTAGCTTCCCGCAGCCGCCCAGTGGTCATTTCTGACTGGTCGTATCAGATACGACTATGTCAGTTAAAGCCCAGTCTGGTATGGTCGTATCTGATACGACAGTGCCAGGCAAGTGGTTAAAGTACATTCATTATTTGTCTGCAGAGTTTTTTTAAATAAACTGAAAAATGATGTTTGCGTAAGTATTCAATTCCTTTGCTGTGGAAGCTCCAAGTTTATACGATTAAATGATATTGCCCTAACTATTGACTCTCAATTAGTCTCTAGCTATGAATCTGAGATATAATACTGTGAAACTGAAGGAAAGCTGTGAAAATAAACACCAACGATCATAGTCAAAACATAAAGATAATTATATAGACATGCACAAGTTAGGAAAAAGCTACATAATAAATATCCAAGTTCTTGTATAATCCAGTGAGCACTGTGGTATCACATGTGAGGAAATGGAAGCTGCATCATACCACCCAAGCATTGCCTAGACCTGGCCAACCCTCAAAACTCAGTGTCAGAGCCAGGGCTGCCAAGAGCTGGGCGGGGCCTGGGTGAAGAGGGTGTGGCCTAATCACAGAGGTGTGGCCACGCTCCCTTAAGAAAAATAAATAAAAAAACCATTGTTGCAGCGCTGCGAAGTGTGCGCTGGGGAGGGGGCGCTATGAGCCCCTCAGCCCAGCACATATCCTGGGAGGGGAGCAATCATATTGATCGCTCCCCCCCACAGGCATAGGAGACTGCTGCTGCAGCAGCAAGCAATCTCTCTTTACAGCCCAGCACACAGCAGCATGTGCTGGGCTGCTCAGGTGACAGGGAGGAGGGGGGCGGCATCGAATCTGGGCCCCTCGAGCAAACGCGGGCCCAGGTTATTAGTACCCACTCTCCCCCCCTCTCAGCACCCCTGGTCAGAGCAAGAAGGAGACCTACAAGGAAAGCCACAGAGAGGCCAACTATCACTTTGTAGGAGCTACAGCATTCAATGGCTGAGACTTGAGTGAAGGTGCACAAGCCACTCATATAAAGAGCTCATACTGTCACAAGGAGTAGGAAGTCCACTCTTGTAGTCAGATATATGATTCCTGTGGTCGGTAACCCACGCGGGACTGACAAAGACAACCTGTGGTAAATTTGGTCAGCAGCAGGTGTTGAGCGCAAGCAGTCCAATGTATCCAAACAAAGCATGCATATGGGTTTATCCGTGCCAGCGTGACGTACGGCAGGGTGGGTTACACAGGTAAATTAATTACACTAAGCGAAGTACAAACAAGGGTTATCTATCTATCTTTATATAAATATACATATATATTTTTATACAGACGTGTCCTCATTTTTTAAAAATCCTTTTAATAAAATTTTGCATGTAAATTACTTTTAAAGTGGTTTGAAAATGCCAAAGGTTGCCTTGGTGCAATTCACAGCAAAGGCAGAACACTATTTATTATAACAATATACTCACATAAAGTAGTGGAAGCTGGACCATGTCTATACCGCACACCATAAGCGGAGTTTATCGCTTGGACAGCTTTTTGTGCAGCTGATTCCTGTTTATATAGATAAAAAGAAAAAAGATATATTAGCAATGTAATAGTAAACTTTAGGTATATTCTATACGTGATATGTGTTAATATGAGTTTTTATATGTGAAACAATAGATATCATTGGACTAAATTGATCTAAGCTTCCCTGGTGGGGAGTGGTAGCTCTGCTATTCCCTGTTATCTATTAAAATCGCAGAGCAAGAATGGTGAATCCAAAAGAGTGATTATACTGTACAGTACCTTAGTAAATACATCAAGATTTAATTGTGCGAACAGGGGGAGGATCAGATCTTATTTAGTAGTATATTTCTTACCCAGAATACTGCATTATCTGCTTTCAAACAGGGCCAAAGTGGAAAACCTACTGTATATATCCCAGTTTTATGTATGTCCAGTTCTTCCTTACTGTCCGACACCTTACAAATCTATGTTAATGATGATGATGATAATAATAATAATAATAATTATTGTACCTATAGAATGCTTTTACATACCTCCCAACTTTTCTACCCGGAGAGTCAGGACTTCCGCTCGCCTCCGGTGTGTGCACCCGAAAAGGGGGCATGGCCTGACCGTAAAGGGGTGTGTCCTGATGGCACTCCACCGTTTACATCACTAAGGGGCGTGCAGCATCTCTGAGATGCTGGTCTGCCCCGGGCTTCCCCCAGTGCTATGCAGAGCAGCAGGTATGCTTCCCCCAATTTCCCCCCCACCGCGGGACACTGCGGCCTGCGGGTGGGACAGCGGGACAGTCCCAGAAAAACGGGACAGTCCCGCTGAATGCGGAACAGTTGGGAGGTATGGTTTTAAGGTCAGGCCACTGTATTTTGGGCCTGATTCAGAGTTGGGAATAGAGTAAGATAGAGCAAGTAGCTCTATAAACCATGTAGCAATGCAAAGGGAGCAAATACATAAAAAAAATTTGCATGCAGGGTAAATACTGGCTGTTTCTGCATGTAGCCCACAAATACTGCACAGCTTTATTTTTACTTCAATTTAGAGTTCAGTTTGGACACACCCCTCCCAAATCTAAAGGGGTCTAGTTACTAAGCCTTGGATGGAGATTAAGTGAACAGAGATAAAGTACCAATCAATCAGATCCTAACTGTCATTTTTCAAACACCACCTGTGACATGGCAGTTGGGAACTGATAGACTGGTACTTAGGGCCTGATTCAGAGCCACTCGCTCGTGTTGTGCGTTCACAAGCGGCCCGATGTTCTGCGTACGCGCATGTGCACGCTTTGTTCTGCGGGTGCGCGAACTACACATTGAGATCGCAACCCTGTCGCTCGCCCAGCAAAGGCAGCCCAGGGTAATGAGTTACAGGAGAGGCCGTTTGTGGGTGGTAACAGGGGCAGGACACTAATAACGGGGGTTTGGAAATGCGAACGCAGGCGTGCCTGAGTGTTTCAACACCGTTTTGGAGGTGTGCATAGTTAACAGGCAGCGTCATAGTACACGTCACATGCCTGTTTTTACACTGATTTCCTCGCAATGCTTGCGGAAGGGTAAAGCAACCGCAAGCACTGCGTTAGCATCCGATGGTACTCGATGTACCAATGTTTTATAATACACTTCCTGGAGTTGACGTGTGCTGGTGGGCGGCTCTGCCTTTGCGATTGGGCGTACGCTCGGACAAAGTGGCTGCTCTCTAAGACATGGTGGGCGTGCTTATGCCTTGGCGAGCGTTTGCTTCCGTGGCGTCACTTTGACAAATTTGCATACGCATCCAGCAAGCGTACGCAGATAGTGAGTGTGTCTGAATCAGGCCCTTAATCTCTGTTCAATTTAACTCCATCCAAGGCTTAGTAAATAGATCCCTCAATCTCTATGAACATTTTACATCTGCAGGTCTGCAGCAGGGCCGTAACTAGGGTAGTGCGACCAGTGCCATGGCACAGGGCACCGCAGGGCAGGGGGCGCTGTTTGGGCCTGTCAATTTTTTGTTTATTATCCTTCTCACTTGTAGCTTCCTCTTATTTTATCCCCACCATCGTTCCTATCTCTTCCCTGGCCCTTGCCAATGAGGCAATGGTCCTTTTTCAGGTGTGTTATCTCCCTATTTAAAAAATAGGGGGGCACCAATGCTCTTTGGCACAGGGCACCAAAAAGTCTAGTTAAGGCTCTGGTCTGCAGCATGGTTTTACGGCTACCACGTTGCACAGTTCCTTGCTCTTTCTTACTCTATTTGCAAATCTGAATCAGGCCCTTTGTTTTTATTTATTTCAAATGCCTTTTTGTAATCAGGTTTCTAGGTCATTTACTTAATCTAAGAGGCTATATTAAAATTGGGCAGAATTTTGCCCCATTGAAGAGTTACTGGATATGATTCCAGATTTTAATCATTTGTGGATAACCGTGCCATGCCAATTATCTATCTAGGCCATATTCTCAATAGGGCTGATTCTGGGTTGGGAGCAAAGGAAAAAAGGGGTGTACATACATTTATGTTTTCTTTTTTTTGCATGCAGGGTAAATACTGGCTGTTTTATTTTTACACTGCAATTTGGATGAGTTTGACACGGCTGTAGCGACTTGTCTCATCTCGCGGTCTGACCATTACACAATACTTTTTCCAGCCTGTTCTCTGAGTCTCAGTATATAAGTGCAGGGGGAAACTTGCTGTCCTTTCTCCTATGCAGCACACTGCCTGTGTGTCAATCGAACGTGGCGTCCAGCCTAAGAACATTGATGTCTGGATCCGTGCATCATTGATCTTACACTGGACGACGCATAAACACACTGCAGAGACTTCAAGCAGCACAAGACCTGTTCATTGGCATTCACAAGAGGTACTAACGTTTCACTATCTCTGCCTGTCATTGCACCATGGTTCAGTGTTGGAGTAAATATGCTGCAAAATCGCACTGTGGCGGTCACTAATTGATGGAAGTCCAGCAAGCCAGCATTTCTAATTAATGCTCTATAAATATATTTACTAGTCGGTCAGTTTATTTTGCACACATGCTTAATCGGGCACTCTCTCCTCAAGTGGACTCCATATAGCACACATGTGAGACTTTGAGGTGAGATCAGCTACATTTCCATCACGAAATGTAGTTTGCGGCTGCCGGTCTCAATGCCGACGCTGGAATCCCGACAAGGGAGCTAAAATAGGCGTCAAAATACCAACGCCTATCTTAATCCCAATGCCAGAATCCAGAAGGCGCGTGCCTGAACGAAGGGAACCCGGGGCGCCTTTAGTGTTAGCCGTGGCACAGGGTTGGGTTTAGGTAAATTAGCAGGGTTAACATTAGGTTTGGGGGGGGAGATAGGGCTAGGCACCCCTAGGGGGAGGGTTAGAGTCAGGCACCACTGAGGGGGGGTAGGGTAGGCACTAAGGGATGCCGCTGTCGGTATTGTGACAGGAGGCATCCCTACAGCCGGCATTACATAACCATTCCTTCCATCACAGCCAGATACGGCTGGTTGAGACACAAATATTACAACATCGATTCGCACAGTTATATTATATGGATATGGAACTGTTAGCATATATGTGGTTATCTTTTCTATAAAAAAAAAAACATTTTTTTTATAAAGGTTTTATATTATTGTGAATTTTTTATTAAATAAATATATATACTTTTTATGTCTATTCTTAACCCTTTTTTTTTTTTGCATATTTTGCAAATTATATCTACTATATTTCTCATTATGTATATTGGCTAGCAACCATTTATATAATAGCAGTGAGGTGTGATCTATGGTGTGATTATTGAATATATTTGTTTCTTGAATATATTTAGATTATTTGAGACTTCTTCCAAGCGCCCGTGGCTATATAATTTTTTCTAATCTAATCTTTAGTTTTAAATATAACGGATTAATTTACAAAAGGGAATTTTATCAATGTAAACTCAGAAAATGCATTAACAGCAGGAAAGTGCAGCAGGTACAAGAATGGCAAACAGCCACAGGCTTTTAGTGAGCTGGCGGACACAGTACATACTAAACAGACAAAGCATTGACTTTGTAATTAGTGTCCAAATTAAGGAACAGTCATATTTGTACTGCCGGTGAAAATGATCAGGCTTAAAATTTCAACTGGAATAAGTGAAACGAGAATAATAGTAAAAATGATAGACAATAATTCACAGATAATAGTTTACAATGACAGATAATATGGTGAATTTGTAGATAATTTCAATAGCAATGCACCATGCAGAGATATTATCAGAGGCTGTGGCTATCCAGCTGTTGTGGAACTACAAGTTACAGTATGGCCTGGCTCACAGGTTACCTACCTTGGCAGAGCACAGTGTATGCTATATTGAAGTCTGCAGACTAGTCAGCATTTATAGGGCAGTAATGTGAATTTTTAATCATATACTACATAACATAAATAAAAATTTGCACAAGCAGAATTCAGCATATACTAACAAAAAAAGCAGATTAGAATTTCTAGCGTTATTTCACTGTTTTGTAATGGCAAATACAAAAGGACATACTGCCGCACAGTAATTCAGTAAAACAGCGGTGAATAATTTATTGTGTGAAAATAACACATAGTAACTAATGCATAGTATACTACACATGAAGGAGTACACTAGTTCAGGCAGTCATACTGGAAACAGGAATAAGTAAACTACAGTATAAGAAACAAAAAAGAAATCTAGAAAGTACTGTACATAAATTGCAACCACAACCCCCAAGTATTTCACCATCATGGAATGGTCCAAGAAGACTTTTATAGCATGTTCCAGCAATGAGAGTACAATAATAATCACCTTTACAGGAGCAATACAGGGGCAGTGTTGTGGGAGTCAACATAGTGTAGATATACTATAGACATTCAGAACACTGTGAAAGCTTTTAGATAGAAAACATTAAATAATTCAGATATTATTGTGAGTTCACTTCAAATATCTTCTATGGTAAAGGGCCAGCATGCAAAAAGCAGTATGCACCCTGCCCAATAGCCTGCCAGCTAAGCGTCCTGAAAACTGCTCTGGTTCTTCCTGGGCACCCCTAGGCTGTGGGTACTGGGTAAATGGTAATAATTGAGACCCTGAATTGTGTTTTATTACATCTGCAAGCTGTGACTTATAGCTCCATAATATGTTTCCTTCACATCTGGTGGCACAGGAGGCAGATCAACTTACCGTATATACTCCAGTATAAGCCGAGTTTTTCAGCACATTTTTTGTGCTGAAAAAGTACCCCCTCGGCTTATACTCAAGTGAAGTGTGTAGCGCTGACCGGACAGAGTTCGGTCAGCGCTACACAGCACAAACACACAGCCGCCGGAGCCAGCAGCTGTGTGTTTGTTATAATCAGCAGCCGCTGAGAATAGGTGGAGCTGTTAGCGGCGGGACCAGGAGCCGGGGTTTCAGGTAAGTGTTTATTTTTTTATTTTTATTACGTCTCTCTACTGGGGGGGGACTACTGGGGGCACTACCAGGGGGTGATTACTACAGGGGGCACTACCAGGGGGGGATTACTACAGGGGGCACTAAAAGGGGGGATTACCACTGGGGGAACTACCAGGGGGGGATTACTACTGGGGGCACTAAAAGGGGGGGATTACCACAGGGGCCACTACCAGGGGGGGAATACTACTGGGGGCACTGAAAGTGGGGATTACCACTGGGGGCACTATCAGGGGAGATTACCACTGGGGGCACTACCAGGGGGGATTACTACTGGGGGCACAACCAGGGGGAATTACTACTGGGGGCACTACCAGCTGCTGCATTTCCCACCCTAGGCTTATACTCGACTCAATAAGTTTTCCCAGTTTTTTGTGGTAAAAGTAGGTACCTCGGCTTATATTCGGGTCGACTTATACTCGAGTATATACGTACTCAAATTTGGACTTTGCACCTGGAGTACTGTAGTTCCCACCATTGTACATGAACTTCACAGCATCCATCCAGGATTTAGTACTAATGTTGGGGCCCCCTGTCCCTGTGGGCCATGTGCTAATGCCTCTTATGCCCTCTTATTAAAACATTTTAGATAAATGTTGACAACATGACAATTAGCAGCTATACCACTCTGACTTACCACACACTTGTAGTTTGGAATGGCACCATACTGGTATGAAAAGGGATACAGCAACATTTGAGAGTAGGAATGGAATGACATATAGATTTTGATATGTTTTCTCCTTTTATGAATAAAATGAGCAACTGCCTTAACTTCTGGCTCAGACTCAGCATATGGTCCACAGTAGGTACTGTCACATGGATTGAAAGAAGCTCCTTCCTCTAAATTGGAAAAAAAAAAAAAATTTTGTGAAGCACTTTAGAATAAATGTCAAATATTCTGGGAGAATGGAAGCAGGCAATCCTAGGGGGAGGAGACAGAATAATAATATGGGAGGATGGAAGCAGACAATTCTAGGGGGAGGAGACACAATAATAATCTGGGAGTATGGAAGAAGGCAATCCTAGGGGGAGGAGACAGAATAATAATCTGGGAGAATGGAAGTAGGCAATCCTAGGGGGAGGAGACAGAATAATATTCTGGGAGTATGGAAGAAGGCAATCCTAGGGGGAGGAGACAGAATAATAATCTGGGAGAATGGAAGCAGGCAATCCTAGGGGGAGGAGACAGAATAATAATCTGGGAGTATGGAAGCAGGCAATCCTAGGGGGAGGAGACAGAATAATAATATGGGAGGATGGAAGCAGACAATTCTAGGGGGAGGAGACACAATAATAATCTGGGAGTATGGAAGTAGGCAATCCTAGGGGGAGGAGACAGAATAATAATCTGGGAGAATGGAAGCAGGCAATCCTAGGGGGAAGAGACAGAATAATATTCTGGGAGTATGGAAGAAGGCAATCCTAGGGGGAGGAGACAGAATAATATTCTGGGAGTATGGAAGAAGGCAATCCTAGGGGGAGGAGACACAATAATAATCTGGGAGTATGGAAGCAGGCAATCCTAGGGGGAGGAGACAGAATAATAATCTGGGAGTATGGAAGTAGGCAATCCTAGGGGGAGGAGACAGAATAATAATCTGGGAGTATGAAAGCAGGTAATTCTAGGGGGAGGAGACAGAATAATAAACTGGTAGAATGGAAGCAGGCAATCCTAGGGGGAGGAGACAGAATAACAATCTGGGAGGATGGAAGCAGGCAATCCTACGGGGAGGAGACACAATAATAATCTGGGAGAATGGAAGCAGGCAATCCTAGGGGGAGGAGACAGAATAATAATCTGGGAGTATGGAAGTAGGCAATGCTAGGGGGAGGAGACAGAATAATAATATGGGAGGATGGAAGCAGGCAATCCTAGGGGGAAGAGACAGAATAATAATCTGGGAGTATGGAAGCAGGCAATCCTAGGGGGAGGAGACAGAATAATATTCTGGGAGAATAGAAGCAGGCAATCCTAGGGGGAAGAGACAGAATAATAATCTGGGAGTATGGAAGTAGGCAATCCTAGGGGGAGGAGACAGAATAATAATCTGGGGGAATGGAAGCAGGCAATCCTAGGGGGAAGAGACAGAATAATAATCTGGGAGTATGGAAGCAGGTGATTCTAGGGGGAGGAGACAGAATAATTGGTAGAATGGAAGCAGGTAATCCTAGGGGGAGGAGACAGAATAATAATCTGGGAGGATGGAAGCAGGCAATCCTAGGGGGAGGAGACAGAATAATAATCTGGGAGTATGGAAGTAGGCAATGCTAGCTGGAGGAGACAGAATAATAATATGGGAGGATGGAAGTAGGCAATCCTAGGGGGAGGAGACAGAAAAATAATCTGGGAGTATGGAAGTAGGCAATCCTAGGGGGAGGAGACAGAATAATATTCTGGGAGTATGGAAGAAGGCAAT
This sequence comes from Taudactylus pleione, assembly GCA_031769625.1. Lineage (NCBI taxonomy): Eukaryota > Metazoa > Chordata > Amphibia > Anura > Myobatrachidae > Taudactylus > Taudactylus pleione. The sequence continues at coordinate 28,732,179 of JAUIMM010000113.1, read as the reverse complement.
CCTAGGGGGAGGAGACAGAATAATAATCTGGGAGTATGGAAGTAGGCAATTCTAGGGGGAGGAGACAGAATAATAATCTGGGAGTATGGAAGCAGGCAATCCTAGGGGGAGGAGACAGAATAATAATCTGGGAGTATGGAAGTAGGCAATCCTAGGGGGAGGAGACAGAATAATAATCTGGGAGTATGGAAGCAGGCAAATCTAGGGGAGGAGACATAATAATATTCTGGAAACATGGAAGCCGGCAATCCTATGGGGAGGAGACAGAATAATAAACTCTGAATGCAAAATATTCTGGGCGAATGGAAGCATGTAATCCTAGGGGGAGGAGACAGAATAATAATCCGGGAGGATGGAAGCAGGCAATCCTAGGGGGAGGAGACAGAATAATAATCTGGGAGAATGGAAGCAGGCAATCCTAGGGGGAGGAGACAGAATAATAATCTGGGAGAATGGAAGCAGGCAATCCTAGGGTGAGGAGACAGAATAATAATCTGGGATAATGGAAGCAGGCAATCCTAGGGGGAGGAGACAGAATAATAAACTCTGAATGCAGTATGCCCTCACCCTCTGGATCTAATTTACGGTGCATGTACATGTGCACCAAAAATTTCTATACATATATTCATACATAGATTTTATGTATCATCAGTATGCATCTCCTAACATGGACAAGTACAATAAGGATATCACATAAGCCTGAAATAATTATATATCGGATCATCCACAGATCCGCCTGCTAGGAGCAGAGGTTAAAGTGGGCCAGAACGGCAGAACTGCGTTCCGTCAACTCAGCCCGGCGCCACAGGAAGGCTCCATTTACAGGGCACCCGCTGAGATTTTGTAACCAGCGGGCACCCAGCTCCCTCAGCCGGAGGCTGGAGCTCACTCTTGAGCTACGGCTTCCAGCTCCCCCCACGGGCACTATGAGACGGGATTGTAGGCATCGGGATGCCGCTGTCAGTCTATTGACAGCCAGGATCCCGAGTGTCGGGATATCATACCTATTCCGTATTTAGGGGTGCTGAGAGGTACTGATGATCTGAGCAGACTAGAGGGGCCCAGGTCAGCTGCTCTGGTATTTTTTAAATTAATTTTGAGGGGGCTTTGCCACACATCCCATAATTGGCCACGCTTCCCCAGTAACTGGACCCTTGTCAGCTCTCTACAACCTTGGGTGTATGAGGACACTTCTAATGACCCCTCTAAATAAATCATAAGCATCACAGCTATATTATAAGAAGTTACGGCAGTCTGTTTGTGTTACTTGACAGTGCCACTTGGACCGCTACAGGGCCATAGTGAGTGCAGTGCAGCCGGTGCAGACGCCCAGGGCTCCATGTTGCCCATGTGGAATTGGAATGCTGCTGTGGGCTGCCTGGCGTTATGGATGATGCGCAGTCAGTGCTATGGATGATTCACAGTCAGTGTTATGGATTAATCACTGTCAGTGCTATGGATGATGCGCAGTCAGTGCTATGAATTAAGTACAGTAAGTGCTATGGATAATGCCCAGTCAGAGCTATGGATGATGCGCAGTCAGTGCTATGGATGATGTGCAGTCAGTGCTATGGATGATGCGCAGTCAGTACTATGGATGATGCGCAGTCAGTGCTATTGATGATGGTCCATCACATCCAGGGATAAAGGCCTCAGCTAATGCGGTAACTTTACTTCCTGGTTCGGGGGCTGGCCATGCTATTACCTAATGTGCGAGTGGCCATTGCCAGGGAGGGATCCTACAGATACCTTCCCACTTCTGGCACCTATGGACATTGTTACAAACTTTCATGTCTCAGAGCTTTATCAACAGATAAGAGTAAAGTGGTAAGCAAGATAAGACAGGCAGAATCATTAAAGAGCAGTTACCTTGTAACCCCTTAGCACTGATGGAAAAAACATATTTTTGTAGGTATTAAATAAATTTCCCTGCTCCGTATACAACACTACAGATCTCTGGCCCTGATTCAGAGCTGGACGCTCTGACAGAGCGCTCGCTCTGAATCAGGGCCGTCCCTCTTACTTTTTGGAGTGGCCTCCCGGCCGCTCGCATAGCTGTGGGTGACCACCCACAGCTATAGCGAGCGGTCAAAATGGTGGTCGCGATGATCAAGACCATCGCGACCATCGGCCTTGCGACGAGACCCTTGTGGTAGGGTCTCGTCTGCCGCAAGCCCTGGAGTGCTTTTGGCTCTATCAGAGCCAAAAGCATGCCCACTGACATCACTAGGGACGTCAGTGGGGCCGTCCCCAGACGGTAGGCGTTCCCAGGCGTTCCGTCTGGGCAGCTACGCCCCGGCACGCCCACCAAAGGGGGCGTGCTGTCAAACACCATCGACAGCACACCCCCTTTGGTGCGAGACCCATAACGACGGCTTGGCCATCGTTATTCGGGTCTCGCGCATGCGCACGATGGAGCCACCTCCATCGGGCGCATGCACACTTGGGCACCATCGCACCGCTTGCGAGCGGTTCTGAATCAGGCTCTCTGTAAGTTCTAGAACCACATAAAAGCAACAAATCTTTAAATAATATGGTTGTTTTCTACAAAGTACATAGTAGATTTCTAACGTACTTAGGGCCTGATTCAGAGACGGTCGATGGTGGCCCACAGTGCATGCGCACGACGGAGCCGGCTCCGTCGTGCACATGCGCGAGACCCGGATAGCGACGGGCAAGCCGTCGCTCCGGGTCTCGCACCAAAAGGGGCATGCTGTCAATGTTGAGTGACAGCACGCCCCCTTTGGTGGGCGGGCCAGGGGGTGGCTGCCCAGATGGAGGCGTTCCCATGAGAACACCTAACGTCTGGGGGCGGCCCCACTGACATCACAAGTGATGTCAGTGGGAGAGCTTTCGGCAGGGCCAGATTAACAATGGGGCAGATGGAGCTACAGCTCCAGGCCTCCACATAATAATAGGCCCATCATCAAGCAGCATCATGACAACCAGATAACAGAAAGCCACACAGTCTGCCATAAATCAAAGATTATTAAAATAGTTTTTCTAATTACCTCACAATATGATGCAATTTTTATACTTTTATGTATTTCGGGAGACATTTGAGCTGATATTGTAAGGTGTGTACATACCCACATGGCACTGGCCACATCCACACAGCGTTGGTCACGTCTCCTCGCTTCTCATAATAGGCCTTTGGTAATTTTCAGACCCAGGCCCATAAGGCCCTTAATCCGGCCCTGGCTTTCGGCTCTGTTTGAGCCGAAAGCTCTCTGGGGCTTGCGGCAACGAGACGCTACCACAAGGGTCTCATCGCAAGCCCGATGGTCGCGATGGCCTTGACCATCGCGACCATCTTCCTGGCCGCTCGCTATAGCTGTGGGTGGTCAGCCACAGCTATGCGAGCGGCCAGGGACCACCCACAGGTATAGCGAGCGGCCAGGAAACCGTTCTAAAAAAAAAAAAGCCTGGCCCTGATTCAGTGCGAGCGCTCTGTCAGAACGACCGGCTCTTAATCAGGGCCTTACTACACTAAAGTATATATTCTTTACTAGTATTTTGGATCTGCCATTCACCGGGTTCTGGGGCCTCTCTCTCTTCTCTGTCTATTCACCCTCTCCACCTCACCCTTACCCCGGCCGTATGATTAGGCATCCTCTTCATTTTCTTTTAATGTCGCAATTAGTCCTTTGTCCACATATTGCCCCTTACTCCCTGATGTCCCTCCAGTCAGCTGTGTGACACTTTCCCTGGCCAGATAATCGGGCATCCTCTCTGTTGTTGCGGCAATGTTCTTGTGCGAAAACCCGGCTCCTAGCATGCTGGGTTCTCAGTCCACGTCTCAATTCTCATACCCTGCTTTCCCTCCACTCTGCCCCCACCTACATTACATGTCCCGGTTCCCACTGCACATGACGGATGGAGATGGGGCAGCCATTTATGATTGTATTATAGATCACATCAGAGTTCTGTGCAAAAGGAATGCCAATGGGAATTACTCCAACATTCTAGATTGCTCCATAACATAAAGCTCTGACGCTCTTATTTACCGCAAAAGTTTACTTTCCAGTTTCTGTTAGCATCCACGCCATAACAGTTAAGTCTCATTTTAGATCTTGTTTTTCTCCAAAAACGATCCTAGTTAGATAGAAAAAAAAAAAGTCAGAAATATCTTTACAAAAATCTGGTGGCCAATGTTAAACCCTTACTATACAGCAGTGGAAATAGGAAACTGTGAGACATAATTGCTAAGCAAAAATAATAATATCTCACATTTACTAAGCATTTAATAACATGAATGGGTTATTACATATATATTTTTGGGGAAAAAAAGTAGGTGCATGAATTAGTTTTTCATTTAGAGATGAGTTTGACCTCATCATCATCTTCCAACATCACTTTGAAAGGAGCCTAAATGCCAAGATTTGCGTGACAAAAGCCCTGTGTAGGGGCAAATGCACAAGATTTGTAGGATGGGGTTCCTGCATGTGTGCTTTAACTAATTACGTTTCCGCAATGTCTCAAGGTATGAGTGGAGCTGCTGCAGCCGCTCACCTCGGCCACCTTCTTGTATACTGTGCACTACAGAGAAATACATACATTAAATCAGACCCCAGATCTGACCCCCTTGTCTCGCAACAAACTTCGTAAGCCAAATCTAACAACCGACATCCCTTACTAAAAAACATACTTCAAATTTGTAACCCTCCTGCTCTCACTGAAAGTCATGGACAGATCTGAAATCTCCCCCAAATACAAATCAAAATTCAGGACCAGACCTGAAACCCCCTCATTGAAAACCTTACCCCATATCTGCAAACCCCCTCCTATTATTTAAAATCATTCTCATTTCACCACCCACTGTTATAAATCAGATCTCAGATCAGTGGAGGAAGTGCTGAAATAAATAAAACCTGCCTGCGGATCTGCGGCTGCCTGTCTTCAGTGAGTCCCTTGCAGTCTCTTTCTTAAGAGGTACATGTACTCTGGTGGATAGCTCCTGCCGTCCACCAATCTGTGTGGAGACACTCCACCGCTGTCATTGGTGGATGGCTAGAGCCATACACCAATCATCAGTGTTTATCCCAACTGCACTGACGGCCTGTGGTTGCTTTGTGGTTACCTGACAGGCATCCGGGACACAGACAGAACACATGCTGCCCGGCTACTCTGATGCTGATTTATAACACAATCTGAGTGGCTGGGGAGAGTCCTAAACATGTCTCCCAGCTACCTGTCATAAGTATACAGAGCGCCCCTATGGCTCCAAACTTTTAGCATCCTGGGTAGGGGGGTGGGGTGCAGGGGGCAGACAAGAAAAAAATTTTGGGGTCCGGCAAGGGGGGTTTCTGGGTACTCAGAGGAGGTGGGCAACTCTGTACATAAGACAACGGCTGAGTCATTAGAATATTTTTGCAAGTTCACTGTGTTTGGGATCGTAGATGCGATGGTCAATTGACTCATTATAAAAGTATTTCATGATGTAATGCATATAGTATCTGACAGGAAGGACAAAATGCAGCCAGATATTAGGGGATGCAGTCAGGAAGCCGGTGGTCGAAATGCCGACCGCCGGCTTCCCGACTGTGCAATCCCGACAGGGGACTAATGATAGGCGTTGAAATTCCGACACCTATCATTATCCCTACGCTGGGAGCCCGGCATACCGAACGAAGGTAAGCCGAGCGGCGGGCAGCCGTGGGGGGGTTTAGGTTAAGGGCTCCTAGGGGGGACTTAGAGTTAGGCACCCCCCTGGGAGGGTTAGGGTCAGGCTAGGGGAAGGGAGGTTTAGGGTTAGGCACCCCCAGGGGGAGGTTAGGGTTAGACAACCCACCGGGAGGGTTAGGTTTAGGCGGGGGAATAGGGTTAGTGTTACTTACCTTAATCCCCTGTCGGGATCTTCACTGCTGCTGATCTTCCGGCGTTGGGAATTGAACTGCCGGGGCATACGTCTGGCGGTCATTTGTACTGATCCTGATATTAGAATGTCTTTTACTTAGTAACTACAAAATATATCCTTTCCTCTAAACTATATACACATGAACACTCGAATTAGAAAGGTATTTTGTGAGATATCAGCAAATGTTATTTATAGCTTGGCCAGCACCTAGAAATATGACTTCGGGTCAGGTATAAACTCTCCAGTAGTAATTGCTGTACTAGTACTACCAGCTCCAGTTATACATTTGCTAATTATACAAGTTATACTTTGGCGACGGTAAGTAAGGGATTCACAGAAATAATTAAAAGTGAATAGAAGACAAGTTCTATGATAATACATTTCAGAAGTATTTGCCTTATTTGTAGACTTAATGAGGCGTGATGGCAATAATTCCTGGGGTTGGTAATTGGCATAGTGACAACACCAGTTAAAATTAATGAGTGATAATTGGTAGCAATGCATACATATACAGGATGAATAAATGAAAAGGGATGAGAGCTAAAAATACGTGCAGTAATTCCCATGCTTATATGGGGTTACTTCCTTGTGTCACTTTGCACAGTCCTATTCCAGGCATTGTCAGAAATCACATTTAATTAAACTGATAAACTGAGGATAAACACAGCACAATGGGCCTGATTCAGAGCTGCTCGTAAGCAGCCGCTCGTTCGTTCCGAGCGATGTTTGCCCAACTGCGCATGCGTACGGATCGTAATACGCATGCGCGAACCAGTCAGTGCGGCCGAAAATCGTTTGTTCGCTAAATAGCGAATGCCTGCTAATATGAGTGACAGGAGGAGGCGTATGTGGGTGGTAACAGGGGAAGGTGCTTGAAAACGGGGAGTGGAGATCAGAACGCAGGCGTGCTTAAAGGTCAAAACGTGCGTTTTATGGGTGTGCATAATTAATACAGCAGCGTCATTGACCACGTCACTGGGTTATTTTATAGCCAGAACTGCTCGCAAAATTGTGGTAGCAAAAACCAACCACAAGAATAGCGAGCAGTTCATACGCTGGTCGATGTACTCGATTAATCTAATAAATAGCGGACATGACGTAGGATGCGAGCGGCCAGGGGGCGTAGTTATCCAAAAAATGACCGCAAGTTTTGTTCGCTCGTTCAGACCTAGAGGCGTGAACAGACCGCAAAGAGCGAACGGTTCATTTGAATAGCCACCCCTTTTTTCTGAACGAACGACCGCAAATAGCGTCCGGCTCTGAATCAGGCCCAATGTCAGGTATATGGCAGGATTCCTCTCATACCAGTTCTTTTTTACTTGCCATCATTTATGTTTATTCAGAAGTACAGGACAAAAATGCTTTTTCTTCTTCCATGGGGTCCACAGCCATTACGTTGGATATGAATCCCGGTCACCAAACAGTTAACGCAAACGAGTTCTCTGCTCCCAGGATGCACCGGGGTTCCTCTTCATATACCCCACCCCCTGCCTCAGGTAGCCAGTTCTTCCTGTTTAGTGTGTTCACCACATAGACAGTGGGACTGCTGGAGCAGTCCTGCAGACGAGTAACAAAAAAAAAAAAAAAAGGGAGAGTTTTACTCTCTATCTCAGCGGGTGGTCTGAGCTGTCCTGGAAGCAGCCTCGCTCCTGATTGGAGGCACACCGACCACGCGCTGCAACTACCTCCTCCAGCGCCGCACCGCTAGCCTTGGCAGGTCCATGGCAGGGGATTCGGCAGGGGCTCTCAGGCCCTGGACCGCAACTGGATTAAGGGGATGGCAAGTAAGCAGGTGGTTACGGCGACCGCTGATGCCGGGACCACGTGGCGGTCCGGCCTCCGGCGGTGAGACTGGCCGGAGGTGCGCTGCAGTCAGGTGGCATACGGCTTGTCTCCTAGCCTAGACCGCCGGGATATGATGTTCCTGACCAGCCGGGGCTTGTGGCGGCGGCCGGTCAGTTTACCGGGCAAGTCCAAGCAGCATAGGGGATGTACGCTTCCCGGGCGGCCCCTCCCCCAATCCACATGCTAGTTCAGTCCTCTGGCGCAGTGATTGTGGATTGCTCCTCCCAGCCTCCATATAGGACAGCCCGATGTATGTCAGTTGCGATCGATTGTGTTGGCAATGGAACAGGGGGACTATATTGTATCCCTAGATATACAGGATGCCTACCTTCACATCCCAATCACACAGGCTCATCAAAAATTTCTTCGTTTTGCGGTAGGGGAGGAACATTTTCAGTTCCAGGCCCTGCTGTTTGGCCTGTCCGCAGCCATCACCTTGGTATTCACCAAGGTGATGGCGGTGATGATGGCATGCCTCAGACGCCAAGGCGTCAGGATTTTGCCTTACTTGGACGACCTCCTGTTGTTGGGGCAGTCCCCACAGCAGGTACAGGATCATTTGAGGCTGACAGCATCATGTCTGTACAGTCACAGCTGGATCATAAACTGGCAAAAGTCGTCACCCTGTCCGGTACAACAGATGTGTCATTTGGGAGTGAGATTGGACTCCGTTGTGCAGAAAATATATCTGCCGGAGGAGAAGATACTTGCCCTACAATCACGAATATGCAGGTTGCTTCGCAACAGGCAGATATCCGTTCCTGTAGCCATGTAGGTCCTGGGGTCGATGGTGGCCACCTTCAGGATGGTGGAATACGCTCAATTCCACTCCAGACCACTGCAGCAATTAGTTCTGTCTCGCTGGAACAAGGATCATCGCACGATCAGGTCTCAGCTGCTGCGTCTCTCTCCAGAGGTACGGTTGTCCCTGACCTGGTGGTTGCAGACAAAGCATCTCAGGCAGGGTCGCCCCTTTTGGGTGCCGGATTGGATATTAGTCAAAACCGATGCCAGTCTTCAAGGTTGGGGGGTGATGACGGGATCACACACTTTCCAAGGAAAGTGGTCAGTGGCGGAAAGCTGGCTACCGATAAACATCCTGGAACTAAGAGCTATATTCAAAGCTTTAGTGCAGGCTCAGGAAATCTTAAAGGGCAGGTCGGTGCAGATACAGTCGGACAATCGCACCGCGGTCGCCTACCTAAATCATCAAGGGGGCACAAGGAGTCGGGCTGCTTTGGCAGAGGTATCAAAGATCCTGGTATGGCAGAGACTCATCTGCCCACGATATCTGCAGTGTTCATTCCAGGAATCCTGAATTGGGAGGCCGATTTTCTCAGTCGGCAAGAGATAAATGCAGGAGAATGGGCACTACATCCACAGGTTTTTCGGAACCTTGTGGACAGGTGGGGTCTACCAGAAATAGATCTGATGGCATCAAGAAAGAACAACAAGGTTCCCAGGTACGGATCCTGGACAAGAGATCCAAGAGCCGAGTTTGTAGATGCACTGACAGTGAAGTGGCGTTACAAGCTGGTATATCTGTTTCACCTGTTTGCTCTTCTGCCCAGAGTTGTCAGAAAGATCAAACAAGAGGGCAGCACCGTCATATTAATAGCTCCGGCATGGCCGAGATGGCACTGGTTCACGAATCTACGGTCTCTCTCCATAGACAATCCATGGCCTCTGCCATTGAGACCGGATCTGTTGCTATAGGGTCCCTGCTGGTACCCGGATCTTCATCGGCTATCGCTGACGGCATGGCTCTTGAGGCCTCTGTCTTGAGGATGAAGGGGTTTTCCGAGTCTGTTATACGGACGATGTTGAAGGCACGGAAACCATCCTCAGCCCGTATATACTATAGGGTTTGGCATACTTTCTTTCAGTGGTGTGAACTGAAACGGTATGATCCACAGAAATTCCTGATATCCAGAGTGCTTGATTTTATTCAAAGCGGTCTGGAAAAAGGGCTCCGCCTGGCCTCTTTAAGGGTACAGGTGTCAGCTCTTTCAGTCTGGTTCCAACATAAAATTGCTCTGAGACCGGCTATAAAGACCTTTTTTCATGGGGTGTTGAGGATTCAGCCTCCCTTCATTTCCCCGATTGTTCCGTGGGACTTGACTCTAGTTTTGAAGGTTTTACAGGCTCCTCCGTTCGAGCCTTTAAATTCAATAGACATTAAGTGGCTAACAGCAAAGACGGTATTCCTCCTTGCTATGGCATCTGCACGTAGAGTGTCGGATTTAGCTGTGCTTTCCTTCCGGGAGGATGCCTCCTTCGGGCGTAGGGTTCTCCTCTCTTCCGAGAATCAGGAGCGTCCCTGCCCGTAGGGTTAGTGCTTTGGGATATCCCCAACGTAATGGCTGTGGACCCCATGGACCCCGAAGAAGAAAATAAGAGTTATGGTATGACATACCTTTGTTAACTCTTTTTCTTCGAGGTCCATGGGGTCCACAGGACACTCACCCAGACGCACCTGTAGTTCTGGGGGAGCTTTTTCCGTAGTTCTTCTCTTGAGAGTCTGGACTCGTGAGTATGGGTCTTTTCTTTCTTACCCTTTGTTTGTCTCTGCCTGCTTGAGCTTGGTAACGAACTGGCTACCTGAGGCAGGGGGTGGGGTATATGAGGAGGAACCCCGGTGCATCCTGGGAGCAGATAACTCGTTTGCGTTAACTGTTTGGTGACTGGGATTCATACCCAATGTAATGGCTGTGGACCCCAGAAAAAGAGTTAACAAAGGTATGACATACCATAACTCTTATTTTTTTGTGGTATGCCTTGGACACCTACTACTGTGACGCGTTTATGGCTGATATTCATAAATCATATAGTAATTGTTAGATGTATTACAAAGGGAAAACTAATAACTTTGGATACTTTGTAAATGATTAATTAGGGTAACAATTAAGGTTTGATATTATTGAGATTATTATTTAATTGGAAATACTGTAGTTTACTGTAGTTAGGCTACTACTGTATATGCATATTGGATGATTCTTGAATTGAGGATTTGACCAATGCCTGGTCATTTAGAATTTCTGATCAATAAAATCATTGTTTCTCTTTTTATCATTGCACAGTTAATGAAGAGGACATTACTAGTATTCCTAATTTAATAAACTGGGAAATGCAAGTCAAGGTGGGTGCACACCTGGCTGACGGGTCGGCATTTTGGATGATTTACCTAATGATTGGTAAGTGTATACACACTTACCAATCATTTGGCCAATGTATGTGCGCTGACATCACAACTGGTTGGGCATTTAAATGTGTCTGTCCAATTGAGAGGTCATTCACTGACGGGACCCTACAGCAAGTGTTTGAGTGGTCGGTGGGTCGCCTGAACACAAAGCTAGACATGCTGATATATCTGCATCAGCTGTACTGCAGGACAGATGTGACATGTCTGTGAACAACGTCATTCACATATATATTTTCTGTACACACCAGCCGATGCACTACAGATATACAGTATCTGTCACACGCCGCCCTGGAGACCCCAGAATCAGACCCCGTCACCTACCTTTGCGGGTGCTGACCCGCGCTGTCTTCCGGCTCCCGCGCTGTGCGCTGCTTCCCTCTCTCTCTGGCCGGTCTCCGCTGTCCTCTGGAAGGTCCCGCTGCTCTGCTGCTCCCACGCTGGCTCCTGCTGGTCGCTGGTCCCCGCTGACTTCTTCTGAGAAGCGCTGTCCTCCGGTCCATGGGCGCGGCCATCTTGGATTGCCCATGTGACACGCTACCACCAATGAGGAGTCTTCTCCTTCTCTCTCAGCCTGTCAGCTCCCAGCGTCCATTATATAAGGTTCCCCAATGCTGACACAAGTTGCCAGTGCAACTAGTTTCCTAGTGAGCTTTCCCACTGTGCTCCAGTCGCTCCACGTAGCTTCCCAGCTACCGACGTCTACCCACGGCTATCCAGCCGCTCCACGTAGCCACCCAGCTCCCAACGTCTACCCACGGCTATCCAGCCGCTCCACGTAGCCACCCAGCTACCAACATCTACCAACGGCTATCCAGCTGCTCCACGTAACCACCCAGCTACCAACATCTACCCACGGGTATCCAGCCGCTCCACGTAGCCACCCAGCTACCAACATCTACCCACGGCTATCCAGCCGCTCCACGTAGTCACCCAGCTACCAACGTCTACCCACGGCTATCCAGCCGCTCCACGTAGCTTCTCAGCTCCTAACGTCCACACAAGGCTATCCAGTCTTTCCAAGTGGCTTCCAAGCTACCACACCACTTCTAGCAGTACTCAAATTCCCTATTAGTTCACTGCTTCCTCTCATGCGGAGGAACTTTATTAAACCAAGTCTCCTCCTGCGGGCGTCTGCGCCAAGTGATACAGGTCCAAGGCCCAGTCCGGGAACACAGTCTTTAAATCCCACGATTGTGACAGTATCATTGAACGGGCGATATATCTGTCAGTGGAAAGAAATAACTTGGGACTATTCATGTTTGTGTAACAATGAGTTATTGCAATGTATTAAACTTTGCTTTATGGAGCTGATTCAGAGACGCTCGCTAGATTCGATCGCTTGCACGATGTGTATGCAAATTGCGTAGGCAATGCTATCGCATCAGCAAGCCCAGTATTTCTTAGAGAGCGATCACATAGTGTATGCAGACACCCACCAGCCTGTCTTAAGACACCCACTTGTGCACGTCATGTCCAGGAAGTGTATGCAACCATCGATACATCTGATGCGAACGCAGCGCTTGAGGTTGACTATACCCTGTCGCAAGCACTGCGAACACTTCAGTGTACAAACAACCAGGTGACGTGTACTATGATGCTGTCTTTTAATTTTGCACGCCTCTGAAACGCTGTTGAGATGCTCAGGCACGCCTGCGTTTGCACCTCCACTCCCCCGTTTTTAATGGCCAGCCCCTGTTACCACCTACAAACGGCTTACCCTGTCACTCACTCTGCTGGGCTGTCTATGCGCAACGAGCGAACGCATTGTGAACTTTCGCTAAGGTATGCACATGCGCAGTGCGATGCATACGCATGCGCACAATGCATACTATCGGCAGCAGCGAGAGTTTGCATCTTAGCGAGCGGGTCTGAATGAGCTCCTGTATGCAATGCACAATATCACATTGTTACACAGAGAATATTCTTCCACTACTTAACCTGTAAGCAGTGAATAGCTTTACTGTACTTGGTACTTTTCTCTATGGCAGTGGCGGATCTAAGGATGAGGCACAATAAGTGGTACAAATAAACAATCCTCACCCCTGATAGTGAGTAGTTTCTATATGTTGTCCTCAAAGGACTTTTCTGGCCAAAACTGCTACAAATGGGATGTATCTTAAAACTTGTTATTATTAATATTGACTGCCCTCCTATATTGGTTCCTTTTATAACTCACTGCTTCACAAGTTTATGCAAATGGAACAATCCAGCTAAAAGTTTTCTGGCTCATGATTTGGGTGTTTGGAAAATTCTTATTGCTAATTGTTGTTCCTAAAACAGGGACAAGAAAGGGATAATGATCTATAACCCAAACCTCTGTTGGAGGGAAACATTCCTGGCGTGCACTAAGGCTTATAGCAGCTGATTTGCTTCTAAGAATAATTCTGTGGGTACTCAGATGCCTCAGGACTGCACAAACAGCACAAATAATTTCTCTGTTACACTAGAGCAGGTGTTAGTAACAACAGGTCCCTGCATTTGTCCTTTGTAGAGTTTAGACTCTCTGCGGTTGCCTTTCCGTACTAGTGGTTCTGTTTTGTCTAACTATGGACAGCTCTTTACGATAATATGCACATTGCAGCCCGATAGCATTTTATAGGGACGGCATTGCCAGCGGGCCACAGTGGATATCTCAGAAACCCGCAGTGGAGCACTTTTATACATATGAGGTTTGAGGCAAACTTCAGAAAACGGCAGTTTTCTGAGGTTTGATTGCATTTTTAGTGTTGATACATCCCGTCCTATGTGTCCTGGATGCTTGTGGTCACATGTTCTCCAATCATCTTAGTAATGGCCTCAGTGGCATCACTCAACTTGGCAACACCCAGTGCAGATTCCAGAGAGAATAGTAAAAAAAAGGGGGCATGGCCTCATGGGTAGGTGTCTTATCCTCGTGGGTAGGGTAGGCGTGGCCTTGCAGACTGCCTCCGGGGACCTGTATGTGTGCAGTGCCGGCTCCCTCATTGTGTCAGGAGCAGAGTGCTGCACATAATGCTACAGGTCAGTACCCGGCTCCTGTCACTGAAGAGTTGGCACTTTGGTGTCACCCCTTGGAGAGTGACACCCGGGCGTGGTCCGCACCCACCTTGTGATGCAACTGGCTGGTCTCATTTTGGACAGTGATTGGTGTTAGCTGGTATAAATAGAAGCCCTCAGCAGGAGAACCTTGCCCAGTTATAGCATTTCATGGTAATGTTTCCACACTCATTGGGTCTGCTACAGTGCTTATATCCTGAACCCAGAGCCATAGAGAGGGGTGTGAGAGTGGTGTCATTGCCCAGAGTCCCAGAGGGTGGTACTGTAACTGCTCCATGGGCCCTGCATCAGGCTGGCATGGTGTCTGGAACAACCCCCTGATAGCACTGCTGCAGTGCTGCATAGAGCATCCAAAGGATGCTCCGGGCACGCAACCTGCAGTGTGCAGAGCCGCCCAGAGCATTTGTGCAGTTTTCTACTTTCATCTGCGGGTAGTCCCATCCCCTTGTGTGACGTCATGTGTTCATGGAGGGGTGGTACAGGGCGGCAGTGAGCCCTGCTTCGGTGCTGTCTGCGACCCAAACTGTAGTTGGGCACCACCTAGACCAACCTCTGCTGTTGACCCTGACTCTACTGTTTGAACCCGAATCATCCACTCTGCTTTTCCCTTTGCTTGCTATTTCCATTGCCAACTACTGCCTGTGGCATTCACCTCATACTGCATGCATTGCTGTTACTTCTTCATACTGCTCTCTTGTGCTGAACTCTTGCTGATGGTTACCTTTGGATACTACACCCTGCATCATACTCATTCCATTTGGATTCCTAACTTTGGAGGCTCTGTCACCTCTGCATTCTACTGCTAAACTGCAGGTTACTCTGGTACTACATCATGCGTCTAGCTTCCTCATCTGGCCAACTGCACTTGATAAACTATCACTATGTTGAGTATAAAGGCCTGATTCATTACCGATCGCAACTGTGATTATTCACGCAATCGGACGATTGTTTTGTTCTGTGCATGCGTATGCATCGCGGTGTGCGTGTGCATACTGGGCACTACGATCGGGACTATGATCGCAGTAACTATGCAGACCCATCTCAGAGTGATTGACAGGAAGTGCCATTTGTAGTCGGCGAAACAGAGGAGTGCCAGGGCGTTTTCGGGGTGTGCATAAATTAACCACTGCGATGCCTTACGCAGCTTGAGTACTCATAGCGTGCGATGAAGTTAGTAATTCCTGAGTAAGGTCAGAGCTTGTGCAAGTGTGCGTGAGGCTGCGATGGTACTCGATAGTACCGATGGTTTCGCAGTCTTGCTAAAGATTACAGATGTGTGTAAAGTAAAGTGAGCATCCTTATGTTATGCTGCGGCGGCATAGCGATCGCAATGTATTAGCATACTATCGCAGTAAGACTGCATGCATATTTGCTATTGCAGTTGCGATCAGTAGTGAATCAGGCCCTAAGTTCTGTGGACAGCCAAGTGCAAACAAAAAAAATAGTGTTGCATGAGAAAGGGGGGATGACAGGTTTGCTGCAATCAGTTCTGATAATTTATCAAGTGCAAGAGTTTTGTAACTGTAAAGGACCTGGACTTTGCAAAGGGACTGGACGGACTAAGGGCTTAAAGCACAACACAGAGATAAGATGCATGGACAGTGATCTGAAGTGAGGAAGGCGCATGGTCAACAGCAGAACAAAGTAACGGTAAAGAAGACAGTAAAGACAGAATAAAGCAGAACAGTGATAAGAATAACACTATGGTGAACTAGGACTAGACTAAAGGTACAACGTAAGAGTGGCAATAAATAGCATAGAGACTAGGCAACCAGCAGTAATGTACAGAGGCTCAGTTCTAGGGAGATCATTACTTGTCTCTTCTACCCTCTTATTTTGCCCTCACCTTCTTCCTGTTACAATTTTGATCCTATTGTTACAGTTCATGTTGTCCTTGATATATAAGATGTGTGTATGTATTGCCAAATTTTGGTATATGATATTATTATCCTCTCATGTCATTCTGATGTTTTTATCACCAAGATAATAAAACTTTACAAACTGTTCTGACCTAATCGGGAAACAACTCAGATCACAACTTCATTGTAGAAGAAGACTGATCTATGCTATTGGTTTTTGAGATCCAGTTGTACACTCCACACAGGTAAACCATACTTGCCGATATCCTGGCTGCCCCGTCCGGGAGGGAGCAGCCGTGTAGGCTTATCAAGGGGGGCGGGGCCGGCAAAGGGGTGTGGCTGGGCATTGCATGCCATTTAGGGGTGGGACTAGGGGCGGAGCCACGTACTCGCATCATTTTTGCTCTGCCCCCGCTACACAATGCAGAGATTTTCGGCATTGTGGAGCAGGGGTTGGGGTCATGATGACGTGATTCAGCGAGAATCGCGTCATGAGCCCCCCCGCAGTGGGATACATTGCAGGGGGACTGGAGGGGAGGCTTGCCTACTTTTCCGGGAGCCCGGGAGCGGCACCTGATTTTCGGGAGGCTCCCGACCAAATCGGGAGAGTAGGCATGTTTTAGGTAAACGTGTGTATGTGGTGGCACAACTGTTAACGCAGTTGGTCTTTTTTTTTATTTGGTGTATATGTATATGGTTTATTCTATTCTGTATGGCACAGGTTCTCAAACTCGGTCCTCAGGACCCCAAACAGTGCATGTTTTGCAGGTCTCCTCACAAAATCACAAGTGACATAATTATCTCCACCTGCGAATCTTTTAAAATGTGTCAGTGAGTAATGCCTACACCTGTTCACCTGCTGGGTGACCTGCAAAATGTGAACTGTGTGGGGTCCCGAGGGCCGAGTTTGAGAACCACTGCTGTATGGTATTGGAAGTTTTGGAAGCTTGAAATTGTGTGTGTTGTCAGAAAAATTGTTTATATGTTCTAACTGCTACAGGTGTATTTTACTTTTGATATATTTTTGTACCTTAATATTTATTAAATTATTGTTTTAAACAACACTCACATTAATATAATATTATATTTTAGGCTTCCAGCAGGCAGAACTTTCAGGGCCCATTGTCTGCGAAACTTCCATATGGGATATACTTCCATATGGGATATACTTACCTCCCATTACAGGAGTATTTTGAACCTCAGTGCTTTACAAAGCTTTATGTTGCCAGCAGCTAATGACTAGATTATCTTTCATGTCTCTGCTGTCCACAGTCTCTCCTAAATGGTCATGGTGTAGGAGCAGTAAGAGTAGTAGTATTATTATATTTTGGCTTTTTTTTAATAAAGGATAGTGGTTGACTGCAGTCTACAATATTCTTCTTCTAATTAAGGAATATGTAGGAATATTAACCTGTATAGAATTCTTGTAATGTACGTATTATTACATATAAGTAACACATCCCTAAAATAGAAATGCTTTGTGTAATATGTTATCAATAAAAAATAATAATGTGATATTTTAAGTTATACTGATGCCACACATTGTAGAATACTTTTTATTTTATTTTTTTGCTAATATTAGTGTCAATATTGAGAAGATAGATTATGCCTTACTGATTAAATTCTACGTCATTATTACAAACTTGTTTTATTAATATTGTTATTATGAATTTACACTTTGTTTCTGAGGGCCACATATATAGCCTCCAATTTGCCAAAAATGCCCATATTTCAGTAGTTGAGCTGCGAAATTTAAACAAGCATTAATTTTTAAGGCAAAACCAGATTGGTTCTGCCTTCAAAGAAATTGCTGCTTAAATCTTGCAATTGGGAGGCTATTACATTTGTCCCTAAGTCATCTTTTTTATAGAGAATTTTGGAACATGTATCTTTATCACTAGAAATATATTTACTTTCATTTATATACACAGTTTTAGATCACTGAAATTAAACACAATTAAACATACTGTAGCTCATCCCATTATCACTGATATACTTACATGAGTCCAGCTATATTGATATCCATCCACATTAAACACTGGCATTACATAAACATAGAATTGGTCAAGAATTTTTTTCATAGCTGGGTCACTTTTATGGGTATCAATGGCCTATGAAATAAAATAAATTAGTTACCAGCAAATTACAAATTTAATTAAAGTTATTTTTTATTTAAAATTATTTCTAGAAGTTATGGGCCTGATTCAGAGCCGCTCGTAAGCGGCCGCTCGTTCGTTCCGAGCGATGTTAGCCCAACTGCGCATGCGTACGGATCGTTATACGCATGCGCTAACCAGTCAGTGCGGCCGAAATTCATGTGCTCGCAAAATAGCGAATGCCTGCTATTTTGAGTGACAGAAAGAGGCGTATGTGGGTGGTAACAGGGGAAGGTGCTTGAAAATGGGGAGTGGAAATCAGAATGCAGGCGTGCTTAAAGGTCAAAACGGGCGTTTTATGGGTGCATATTTAAAACAGCAGCGTCATTGACCACGTCACTGGGTTATTTTATAGTCAGAACTGCTCTCAAAATTGTGGTAGCAAACACCAACCCCAAGAATAGCGAGCAGTTCATACCCTTGTCGATGTACTCGATTAATCTAATAAATAGCGGACATGACGTAGGATGCGAGCGGCCAGGGGGCGTATTTTTCCAAAAAATGAACGCAAGTTTTGTTCGCTCGTTCAGACATAGAGGCGTGAACAGACCGCAAACAGCGAACGGTTCATTTGAATAGCCACCCTTGTTTTAGAACGAACGACCGCAAATAGTGAGTGGCTCTGAATGAGGGCCTATATCTACTCCAAAAAAAAAATCTACAATTTTATGGGGAAAGCTCAAATTGAAGCGATACGCTGCCAAATATAACTGTGATGTCCGGCTGCACATATTACTGTTTAGTATGACAAGAAATCTTTTTTCATTTTCCTGTGCACCTGTACTGTACATGGCGCCAGGAAAAATTAGCAAAGTTATTGGTCGCAGAGTGCTTTTGCCACCCCATATGTATTGAACATTATGTATTACTATGGTATTACTATGGTACCTCTTTTACAAACCACTGACAAAATGCAGGTCCTATCCACTCTCTTGCATGAATACCACAATCTATCCATATTTCTCTCTTAGAGGATTTCTTAGAAGACGAGGGCTTTGTCCCAACCTAAAGAAGGAGAATCTAATTTTAGAGCCGATAGTGAAGCAATGCCAGCAACAAAAGAAGGGGACCATACAATTATAGATGAAGGGGATCATACAATGATATGTATAAACTAGCTGTTGTGCCCTGTGTTACTTGGGCTACTTGGGTTATTCCCCTCCCCCCAGCCCACCACCACCTCCTCTCTCACTCTCTGCGGGTGAGAAGTACTAATCTTGGAGAGAAATAAAGTGGAGAGTTATAGCGTACCAACCAATCAGCTCCTAACTGTCACTATACAGGCTATTTGAAAAATGACAGGAGCTGATTGGTTGGTACTTTATCACTTTCCACTGTCTCTCTCTCCAAGGTATTGTACATCTCCCCCTCTGTCTCTCTCTCTCCCACCTCCTCCACTCTCTCTCCTCTCTCCCCTTCTCTCTGTCCTCCCTTTCCTCTCTCTCCTTTCTAATTTTTATACCAGCCAGCTCCCGCTGTAAATTTAATACTGTTCAGCAAGACAGTATTTTTGCTGCCTCAAATTATTTGTAGCTATGTTTTTATCATTTTCATACTATTAATATATGAACAAGAAACAAGTGTAGAAGATCATGCAGATGTCTTTTTTTTTTACAAATGTAACCTCTGCTATGAAATATGAAAATGACAAAAGTCAATCCTAGTTTGTACTAAGCAATATTGCCACAGAACTCCAAGGCATTAATAATGTAAATAATATTTTTTTTTTTAGTATTTTTAGCTAATATATTATATTTTGCTATACTTATTATTTTGATATAGATTTCATTTTTTTGTAAACCATTTAGGCCCAAGCTGTGTTTGGCTGTGTTTTGAAGGAGCATAGAAATGGCAGACACATAATTTGGCCGTATCATACCTGTAGCTCAGCTGATGCAGAGATAACAGCTGCACAATATTTAATAGCATTCACCAGAACATTGAGCAGCGCATACAGGATATTATACTTTCACATCCGTGAACCCCGCAGGAGTGACAGCTGCTGGGTCCAAGATGACCTAGATTAGCTTTAAATTTTAAAAAGTTAAATAAGAACTGTTTGTTTCAGTGTTAACTAGAGATGTTATCAGTTGTGGAAAAAAATATATCAAAAGTGGAAAGAAAATACAAATAAAATTAGTAAAGAAAAAAGTACCATCACTTTTAGTCCTTATCACTTTTCTTAGACTGAAAAAACTACAAAATAAAAATAAATTGAAACACAGGGGGGAACACATTTTAAGGCACATTTCCTAGAGCTCACTAATTACTCAACAATAATAATAATAACAAAAACTTATTAAGTATTTTTCATTTTTATAATTCTAAAAAGAATATTAGTCACCTGTGTCAGTGGTTTCATATTCAAATAATTGATCTTTACTATTTTGCTAGTGAGATCCCATTGGGGTTTAGGATTATTCATTTTGCTGCCATATTTCCATTAAACTCAATGTATCTGAAAGTTTTGCTTCCAAATTTTAAAGAAAAGAAGATGAATTATGTCTGGTCATTTTTATTTTAAATACTTAAAGTCTATAACTTCAGTCTCATTTTATAACTTCTGTATATTTATTGTAACAGTGCCTATTTAATTTTTAATGCATGGCATGCCTTTTTTCATAGTAATTTGCTCAGGTTCCAATAAATTATCTGTTAGTACCAAAATTCAGGAACATGCAATGGTACATATAGACAATATACTCTAAAATAGAAAATACAAAAATAATTTTCAATCCAAATTTCTCAGGTCAAGAATATTTTCCTGTCATCTTTAATTTGAGGAATCATTGGGTAACATAATTAATTACGAACTATGGAAACCTTATAGGTAACCCATGTTCTCTTAACCTTCCCCAACTTGCAGTGGAAAGAAATAACAGTCTTTTGGAGGTTCCAATTAAGAGAAATGTGTGAGTAGTAAATAGGGTGAGGTTTGATTAAATTTGTTTTTAAAAAAAACCTAAATTCAAGGTCTTCAGCTTCAGTAACCAATATTATTACCTTGAGCACATACAATGGTCTTCCTTCATATGACTTTCCCACTGAAAACATGTGAACAAGATTACGATGAGTGCTATTCAAGTGATGCATCCACTTCTCAATCTGAAAGCAGAGATACTGTAGTTCACAAAGGAGCTGTATTATCTTATAATAACATAATTATCTGATTTCAATCAGTGAAAAAAGTACTAAAACTTAACATAAAAACAGTTGCACTAAACAAGGTGTGTTTATTGTGCAAGTCAGCAAAGTTTCAAGTACTTATGTCAGGGCCGCAACTGGGGTGGGGTTAAGGGGCACATGCCCCAGGTGCCGGACTTGAAGGGGCACCGAGAGGGGGGAATGGGGCCAGGATTCTGCTCTTGTGGGTGTGGATCTGCATGCCAGGACCTGCTGGCAGCCACCCACAGCCCAGCCTTGAAAGACATCATCAGTCAGTCTAATGTGGTGCCGGTCGCGAGCTCGTGGACTGGCAGCCAATCAGCAGCGGCTGCCTGTCCGCAAGCTCCGATTGTTTTGTGACCAGCGCCACATCAGAATGACGGCAGCGCTGACAGTTCCCTGGCGTGTGGCAGCCCCATCCCGCGTGGCCCCAAGCTTACCCACCGAACGGCCCGGGAGGTAAGAGAAGGGAGCTGGCTTCATGGGAGATATAATTTTAATGTGAAAGTCCATTTTTAACAGTTCTTATTGTGCTACCCAATCTGGTGTGTTACATCTGTCAGTTCTGGGGGGGCTGCTGTCACCTAGGGTCATTACTGTGGAATAATGTGTAAGGGTCCTTACTGTGGCTTAATGTATAAGGGGCCTTACTGCGGCTTAATGTGTTGTAAGGAGCATTACTATGGCATAATGTGTTGTAAGGGGCATTACTGTGGCATAATGTGTTATAAAGAGAATTAATGTGTGGCATAATGTTTTGTAAGGGACATTAATGTGTCACGAAACCGCACACCTTTTTCATTCTCTTTGTTATTGTTTTTTTTGGGGGGGGGTGCCAAATTATGGCCTTGCCCCGGATGACAAAAATTCTAGTTTTGGCCCTGCTTATGTAACAACTTGAGAAAGGGCCATTGTGCTGATTGTAAATGAGAGAAGTCCATTCCATGTTGGTATTATACAGAAACAAGCATTTTTATTAAAATATTGTATTCATTTTTCAATGTTCTGGAGGTACTCCTATTGTGGACACAGAATTCATTTCAATTCACTTTGGTGCTCAAGTATATTTACAAACAATTGTTTATTAATAAAAGTAATATTTAAAAAATATATAGATTTTTTTTTTGCAACACGTTTCGCTGATAGGTCTGCTTCAGTCTAAGACTGACAGTGTTGTTCTTATGTAGATAGATGTATGGAGCCTTAATTTGTAATTCAAGGGATGGATAGAAGGTAGGAATAATGAATGACATAGGTTGATTAATGGAGAAATTTGGTGTAAAAGAAAAGGAATTATTAAAATTGCGAAGGATAAAAAAGCAAATCCTAATGTGCAATACTTAAAAGAATATAGTGAATCCAAGTTTTAGTAAAATTCACCATGTTATGTGAATTTAAACAACACAGAGACTTACCCAGTGTCATGCGCCACAGTGACTGACAATCTAAAATATAATTTTATAGAGTAGTAGGTGCTGGAATACAGGTTTTGATGCCCAGCAATATGTGAAATTCTGCAGATTATGAATGCGGGTGATAATATAAAAGGTAAACAGTGTGATGTCATCTGTGACATACATGGGGAAGTGCCCAGGCCGGGGAAAGTGTAATGTGCCCTCATGTGTGGATATTTTTTGCTTTTGAATGTGAATAAAACAGTTTTCCCCTGAGGATGTACTTAGAACGAAACGCGTTGGTATTCACTTAGCGGACACTCCATTTAAGGCCTGCCAATACTGAGATAAGCGAATATTGTTTTTTATTAATGCACACACATTTACTTTATGGTTTATTCTAAAATATTTGTTTTTACAACAATATTACACTATATTCTGCATTTTTGTCCTAATCTGAGTTAAAAGATTCATGAAGTGAATAAAAACTACAAGAAAATCCTGGAATACCCTTTGAACATCTGACAGTGTAACCACATAATAGGATCAGACGTAGACCCCTTAAAGAGACAAACAGAAGAGCATATATATTTCAATTATTTGTACGAGGTCACCTATATTGAAAGTCACTTTTTATTTTGTCACCTAAATTGCACCTTGTTACGCTGTTTGTTTATTTGTAAAGATGCCCATGCATGGTGCGATTTGTATACAATCTGATCTTGTTTACAATTTCCTTTGAATTCTTCCCTTGAAATTTGTTACGATTTGTGGCAACAAATGGAACGATTGTACAAACGAGCATACGATTAGATGTGTTGTAAAACGATTGCAAATCGTTTACAATATATCGTATGTAGAAAACAACCTCATGATGCATCTGCTGGAATTTTAATAATGGGAGGGCTTAACTAGGGGGTATAAAAGGCAGCATCCATTGTAGATCTGGACACACTCTGCTCAGTGACTAGTGAGGCTTGGTTTTATACATGCTGAACGCTGTACATTGCTATTGTGCTCTGCTTTGTTTTGCTTGGCTCAACAAAGTGGGTTTTTCTGCATTCTATAGTGTAGTGGAGGAGGATGAGGTCGAGCTGGACAAAGGAATGGCTGATGAGAAGGGGGCTCCCATATGCCCCTCTTGATGGAGATTAGGGAGCACAACCAGGACGATTACCGCAACTACCAGCGTATGGATGATGCCACCTTCCAGGAGTTGCTGCATCTGGTGACCCCCTATACAGGACAGCAATATGAAGAGGGCCATCCCGGCTAAGGAGAGGCTCATTGCTACCCTGAGGTACCTGGCTACAGGAAGGTCCTTGGATGACCTGAAGTTTGGGACTCTCATTTTCCCCCAGGCTTTGGGGCACATCATCCCGGACACCTGTGCTGCCATTATCAATGTCCTGAAGTTCCACTACTTTAAGGTGAGTAAAAACACTACACATTTTTTTCTGGGGAAAGGAAAAAAATGTTTTATTTTTTTAATCAAACTGAGATTAAAAAACAACCAACATGGCTGTAAATATCAATAAACTTAGCAACCGTTATGCTTGGATATTTGTACTTAAAAGCAAAACCAACATGGCTGCTTTTTAATGCTTAACTAAACCAACATGGTTTTAAATGCTGTATCAACTCCCAATAGCTAGGCAGCTGTATGGTATACTGGCCCTGATTCAGAGCCGGACGCTCTGACAGAGCGCTCGCTCTGAATCAGGGCCGTCCTTCTTCATTTGTAGAGCGGCCTCCTGGCTGCTCGTATAGCTGTGGGTGGCCAGGAAGATGGTTGCGATGGTCAAGACCATCGCGACCATCGGGCTTGCGACGAGACCCTTGTGGTAGGGTCTCGTTGCCGCAAGCCCTGGAGTGCTTTCGGCTCTATCAGAGCCGAGAGCACACCCACTGACATCACTTGTGATGTCAGTGGGGCCGGCCCCAGACGGTAGGCGTTCCCATGGGAACTCCTCCGTCTTGGCAGCCACGCCCCCGTCACTCACCATCGACAGCACGCCCCCTTTGTCGTGAGACCCGGAGCGACGGCTTGCCCGTCGCTATCTGGGTCTTGTGCATGTGCACGACGGAGCCGCCTCCTTCGTGCGCATGTGCACTGGGCCAACATCGACCCGCTTGCGAGCACTCAGCGCTCGCGAGCGGGTCTGAATTAGGCCCACTGTGTGTCAGACAGCGAATTGAACAGGCCAAGAAGCACATAGAACAAGTCCAGATTGAGGCCCCGGCAAACAACAATCTGTCCTTATGTCATGCGTTTAGTGACCCTGTCCAATCCACGTCATCTGCACCGTATACCATACAGTAGCTATTGGGAGAGTTAAAACTTGTTGATACTGAAGGCAAAAACCTTCATAAAACTATCCTTTTCAGGTGTAAAAATATTTTTATTAAAGTATAAAAACTGCTATATCAACAAGTTTTATCTCTCCCAATAGCTAGGCAGCTGTATGGTATATGGTATGTCAGACGGCGGATTGAATAGGCCAAGAAGCACATGGCGCAAGTACAGATTGAGGCCCCGGAAAACATCAATCTGTCCTTATGCCATGCGTTTAGTGACCCTGTCCAATCCGCATCATCCGCATCGCATACCATACAGTAGCTATTGGGAGAGATAAATCTTGTTGATAATTTTAAATTACTTTCAATTAAAAAATGATGGTGGCTCCTCATCCTCCGCCAACATGGCTCTGTAGAGAACCTTAGAGGATGTGGAGGGGTTGGTATGGGAGTAAGGTAAGTGGGAAGGGGTGTAGGGTGGGATGGGGTTTGCCCTATCAGTGGTGTGGCCTGGTAGCTTGGTGGCGGGTAGGCATGGGATGTGGAGGACCCATAACTAAGTGGCTACAGCTTTGTCAGGGGCAGAGGCTCCGTCGCTCAGACTTGTTGTGGTGCCCAGCTGCTTCAATCTGCCCCGGATTTGTTGTGTTTCATCCATAGCCCGCAGACTGCTTGCAATGTGAGTGCCCAGGTGGTCGAATATGTCCGGGGGCTTTTGTAGGGTCTGGCTGCGCCTGGATCTTTCGCTGATATGTACGACGTTTTGAAGCAGGCTGAGTAAATTTGGCCTCGCTCTCGCTTCTGGGGGCCATTTGCGGGCTAGATCTGAGGTCGAGGTCTGGTGTTATAGACTGTTGGAGGAGAGAGAGAAAAGATTAATGGTAATAACATGTTTTCTAATATTTTGTTTTTTTCTCTCTTTATTTTAGTTCCCAAAAATGGTGGAGGAGTGGTAGACCATTGCTGAGGAATTTGAACGTAGGTGCAATTTCCCCTACTGTGGTGGAGCGATTGATGGCATACATATCCGCATTAACCCACCTGCCCACAGCGGATCCTTTTATTATAATTACTGTATAAGGGTTTTTTTAGTATAGTGCTCATGGCAGTGGTGAATGCCAATTAGGAGTTTATTTTTGTTGATGTGGGCAAAAATGTCCGTGCTTCTTATGGAGGGTCCTTTAAACAAACCCTCTTCTATGAGAGACTTACCACCGTCTGTATTTTCCAACTACAGTGGCAACGGAGCATGGCCTATGCTATGTTTTTGTTGCTGACAAGGCATTTGCCCT
Organism: Taudactylus pleione; assembly: GCA_031769625.1. Classification (NCBI taxonomy): domain Eukaryota; kingdom Metazoa; phylum Chordata; class Amphibia; order Anura; family Myobatrachidae; genus Taudactylus; species Taudactylus pleione. The sequence continues at coordinate 28,706,075 of JAUIMM010000113.1, read as the reverse complement.
CCATGAACACTTGCTAAAGCAATATGCGCAAAGGGGCCTGACTAAAGAAAAGTGCATATTCAACTACCATCTATCCAGGGCACCGAGGATAGTTGAAAACGCCTTTGGCATTCTTTGCAACCATTTTAGAATTTTCCATACGGCTATAAATCTTCGTGTGAACAAAATAGATTCAGTCGTCTTGGCCTGCTGTGTCCTCCACAATTTCCTACGCAAAACTTCTACAATACGTCAGAGGACATTAGACACAGCTATGGCAGACGAGACGGACCACTGTGGCCCCACCTGCAGTTTTGTAGTCAACAGTGATTGCGAGGACTAAATAGGTCAGGGAGCAATACCTGGCCTACTTTGATGGAGTGGGGGCAGTACCATGACAGGAGGCCAGTGTCCGATAATGATATGGACAATTAAGGACTATTGAACTTTTAAAAAACATTTTGCATGGTGTGTATGCACTATGTCTGTACTTACCACATCCAAAGAGGACGGTTGATCAGTTTCTGGATTGTCTTCTTCCTGCTCCTCAGGGACACTCTCCGCTATGAGTGTTTGGGAAGCTCTCTGCTGCTCCTGCTCGTGTAGGAACTTGAGGAGGTCACAAGGTACTGGTATATACCTCATCTGCCCCCGCTCCAGATGCCCAAGGCTCCTGCTGTGTTTTTTTTTCACCTTCACATACACCGTACATAGGTTCTGAATCTTTGCTTTCACCCACTTCAGGCAAGCCTCGTCTTCAATGGTAGCAGCTCTCTTGTCTTTATTGCTGTAGTCCTTGCACTTAATGCGCCATAGACATTCCTGTGCGCGATAGCGCTCAAGAAAGCCGGTGATGAATTGGCGTGTTTTTAATGTGTTCTAATTAAATTTGAAAGTTTGAATGTTTTACCAGTTGAATTATTTTAATTAGTTTATGATGTGTTCTAAATAAATTTTTAAAACTGTGTCATTGTATTTTCATACTGTAGTACATTTATTTTTAAAAAAATTGGGGAACAACTTGCATTGTGCTACACTGTCATAATATTGGTGGGGCAGGGGCTAATACGCATTGGTGGGGCAGGGGTTAATACGCATTGGTGGGGCAGGGGTTAATACGCATTGGTGGAGCAGGGGTTAATACACATTGGTGAGGCAGGGGTTAATACGCATTGGAGGTTCAGGGGTTAATACACATTGGTGGGGCAGGGGCTAATACACATTGGTGGGGCAGGGGTTAATATACATTGGCGGAACAGGGGTTAATACACATTGGTGGGGCAGGGTGTACAATGGTGTTGTAGTAGAATACTACAGGGGATGTATATACCCACTTTCCAATACAGCAAACTCCGCCAGACAGACGATCCACACGCTGTTGCTTGCTGGTCTCTTCTCCAACGTCATCTGTCACAAAATGGAGGAGGGGAGTGGCCAGGGACATCGTACATCGCATCATTCATCAAGCAAAACACCGTACGATGTGTGTCACATCGTATATGGTAGATCGAAATCTTACTGCTGGTTCAGTTGATATACGATGCCGATACACGACACTTGGGACAAAGTAGCGTCATGGTACACGTCACCTGAATGTATTTCAGCCAGCACTAATCGCAGTGCTTGCGGCAGGCTAAGGCAACCCCAAGGGCTGCGAGCAGCTGCGATGGCTCTCGATGGTCCCGATTAATCCTTCATTTCCCGGAGATGCGAGTGGCAAGGGGGCGTCTTTAGACACTTTAGACACTTGCGAGAGCACCTTGCCATAGCTCGCTAAAACATAGTGGGCGTCCTTATGAGACACACTTCATTACAATATCCAGTCCCTTTTTGCCAGCGAGCGATCGCATCTTGCGAGAGACTCTGAATGAGGTCCTCAGTCTCTAAGTTTGCAACCAGTCCAGCAACGCTATCGCGACACTCCCATGACATGTCGTGCATCTCAATTGGTACTGCGAACGCAGGGCCGGTTCTACTACTAGGCAGCTGCGTAGGATGCCGGGAACTGGGGGGCGCCACAGAGTCTGCCTATCACCAGGGCTGGTGCTACCATTAGGCAGCTTTAGGCGGCTGCCGAGGGTAACCGGCCACTGAAGGGCACCACTGAGTCTACAAAAAAAAGGATGTACCTTTCAGTCCCAGGCAGGATGGTTTAGTGTGTGTGCAGGGGCGCCGAGAGGGGGGGGGGCGGGTACAGATTACCCGGGCCCGAGCTTCCTGAGGGGCCCGGCGGGGGCCTGGCGGGGGCCCGGGTCCGCCGCCGCCCCCCCCTCCCTCACAGCAGCCCAGCACACAGCGTGTGCTGAGCTGCAGTTGGAGACTGCTCGTGGCTGTCTCCTATGCCTGTGCGGGGGAGCGATTACACTGATCGCGCCCCCCTGGCTTTGCGCCGGGCTGAGGGGGCTCAGAGCGCCCCCCTCCCCGGCACGCAGCGCCGCTTCGAGCTGCAAATCTTTTTATTTTATTTTTTTCCGGCAAGGGGGCGTGGCCACGCCTCCCGAGATTAGGCCACGCCCCCTTACCGAGGCCCGCCTTGGCTCTTGGCGGCCCTGTGTGTGTGTGGGGGGTGGTTTTATTCAGTGCTGACAGGGTTAGTGTATGTGTGTGTGGGTTTAATGAGTGATGGCAGGGTGAGTGTGGGTGTATGTGGAGCGTAATGGGCACTGACATATATTGGAGCACAGTTTTGTGGCATAAATATATTGGAGCATGGATGGTTGGCATAATGTATTGGGGAACAGCTATATGGCATATAATGAATTTGGGGCACATGTGTGGCATATGTACTAGGGGCACTGTTTGGCATAATTCATGGCTTACAATCACTTTCTTGCACAGCTGTGTGGCATATGTATTGGGGGCACAAATGTATGGCATATTATGTACTGTGGCACAAATGTGTGGCATATTATGTATTGGGGCAGAAATGGATGGCATATTATTTTTGGAGACATTGATGTGTGGCATATTATGTATTGGGGCAGAAATGGATGGCATATTATGCTTTGGAGACATTGATGTGTGGCATAATTATGAATTGGGGATACAGATGTGTGGCATATAATGAATTGTGGGACATAACATTATGAATTGGGGCAAGGTTATGAGGCACAGTATGATTTGGGGGATCTACTGTTTGGCATATTATAAATTAGCATCACTAATATGTGGCATAGTATGAATTAGAGGGAGCAGGGGGCGAAATGTTGCCTAGGGCGCCCAGACACCTTGCACTGGCCCTGTCTATCACAATATTAAGAATGTCTCTGAGAGACATTCTTGATGTACTACATGCAGGGAGCAGCTGTGGAGCTTCTAAGATGCCACCTCCTCACTTTCACCTAAAGGGTCTGGAAAGTGGGTCTTTGTGGAGGTGGGGAAGGGGGTGGTTCAGTAGGCTTAAGTTTTGCCTAGAGTGCTGAAAGCTGAAGTTTTGCCATGTGTGAACGCATACACCGTGCAAGGTTTTAGGGATTGTCCGTTTATGTGAACATCGGGATTCCATGATAACACTGTACAACAAATTAATATTTTTCATTTGTTTCCTTTACTAGCTCTATTTTTTGAGCTACACTACTTGCACTATACTGTATGTATAGTCAAAGCTATTTTAAAATAATCTGATATTTTCTTGATAGAAAATAAATAACAGTTGTTTTAATTCAATCACAAATAAGAACACAAAAAGAAACAAACATACAGCATACGAAACAAACATACTGTTATGTTCTGGGTTGTTTGTGGACCCGGGGTGGTAGCAGAAGCGGGTTTGAATATAAAACTAGGTTTTTTAATAGGTGCTTGAGTAGACATAAAATATGGCAGTAAATAAAAGTCCAGGTATATATAAACGTGCACTAGAGTTCTGTGGTGGGAGTAATGGGTTAATGTCCAAGTAGAAACAATTAGAACTGTCCAGGTGTGCAGGTAGCGAGACTGGAATAATCAACCAGGTATGCAGGTAGTGATGCAGGAAAATAATAAGCCAGGTATGCAAGTAGTGAACTAAGGGCCTGATTCAGAGCCGCTCGTAAGCGGCCGCTCGTGCGCTCCGAGCGATGTTTGCCCAACTCCGCATGTGTACGGATCGTAATACGCATGCGCGAACCAGTCAGTGCGGCCGAAAATCGTTTGTTCGCTAAATAGCGAATGCCTGCTATTTTGAGTGACAGAATGAGGCGTATGTGGGTGGTAACAGGGGAAGGTGCTTGAAAACGGGGAGTGGAGAGCCGAACGCAGGCGTGCTTAAAGGTCAAAACGGGCGTTTTAAGGGTGTGCATAATTAATACAGCAGCGTCATTGACCATGTCACTGGGTTATTTTATAGCCAGAACTGCTCGCAACATTGTGGTAGCAAAAACCAACCACAAGAATAGCGAGCAGTTCATACGCTGGTCGATGTACTCGATTAATCTAATAAATAGCGGACATGACGTAGGATGCGAGCGGCCAGGGGGCGTATTTTTAAAAAAAACGACCGCAAGTTTTGTTCGCTCGTTCAGACATAGAGGCTTGAAGAGACCGCAAAGAGCGAACGGTTCATTTGAATAGCCACCCCTATTTTCTGGACAAACGACCGCAAATAGCGTCCGGCTCTGAATCAGGCCCTAAGGCAATGAGCAGGATGTCAGCAGGCTCAGGCACTCAGGTATGGGCAAGGGTGGTGGAGGAAGCGGGTAGTCCAGCGGAAGCTAGGAGCTGACAGGCAGACTGGCAGACAGCGAATTTCACAGGAACAGGATAAGCACAGAGAACTCCCTCTCAGCTAGGCTGTGATACACGTTGCACTGGCAAAGAAGGAAGGCACTGACCCTTCCTAAATACCCCATGCCGTGCTGTTACTGGCCGGAGGGAACATATGACTCACCAGGATTGGCCAGCCGCATCACATGGCCAGAAGGCAAAATGGCGGCGCCCATGCCAAACGGAATGGAGATGCCGCCAGGCCTTACCAGCGCAGAGTGACAACAGGCCCGCACAACAACGCATGCAGCCAAAGCCCCCTGCCAGACACCAGCTCCACCACCAGACAGCCCGCGCCACAACGACCTCACAGGTAACACCCGCTTAGCGCCATGCTGAAATACCCTGGCCGTGACAGTACCCCCCCTTTTGGGGTGGCCTCAGGACACTCACCAGGATGGGCAGAATGAAATCTCCTGATGAGCGTGGGAGCTTGGACATCACGAGCATCGGTCCAGCAATGTTCCTCTGGACCGTAACCTTTTCAGTCTAGCAAATACTGTAGATGACCTCTGCGTAGACGAGAGTCCAAGACCTGGGCGACCTCAAACTCAACTCCTCTCTCCGTCTGGACTCGAGGAGAAGCAGGTAGAGCACTGTGGAACCTATTCAGAACTAGGGGCTTTAATAAGGAAACATGGAAGGAATTAGGGATTTTTAGGTATGGGGGTAACTGTAGATGATAGGCCACTGGATTAATGACTTCTGTTATGGTGAAGGGACCAATGAAGCGTGGTGCAAATTTCATTGAAGGAACTCTCAGACGAAGATTCCGGGTGGACAACCAGACCTGGCTTCCAACTTGCATGCGTGGAACTATTCTACGCTTCTTATCAGCCTGGGTCTTATAGCGAGAGGATGCCTTCAGCAAATCAGACCGTACTTGAGTCCAGATGGCAGCAAAATTCCGCACCGTGTCCTCCACAACCGGAACATCAAAAACGGACAGGCTTCAGAATTCAGGAACACGAGGATGAAGGCCATAAACAACCTGAAATGGCGTTTGGTTAGTTGACGAGTGGTAGGAAGCATTATGTGCAAACTCGGCCCACGGCAGCAAGGCAGCCCAATTGTCCTGGAAAGATGTCATAAAAATTTGTAAGAAAGTCTCTAGATCTTGATTAACTCTCTCGGTGGAGCCGTTGTTTTGCGGATGGTAGGCCGTGGAAAAGTTTAACTTCACTTGAAGAACAGAACACAAAGCCCTCCAGAATTTTGCAGTAAACTGCACACCATGGTCAGAGACAATTTCAGCAGGAAGGCCATGCAGATGAAATATGTGTTGGACGAACAACTGTGCCAGGTCAGGAGCAGAAGGTAACTTCTTCAAAGGTATATAGTGGACCATCTTAGAGAATCGGTCTACTACAACCCAGATAGTATTGAAGCCTTGAGAGACTGGCAGGTCTGTGACGAAATCCATGGAGAGATGCGTCCATGGACGTGATGGAGTGGGTAGTGGAAGCAATTCCTCAGCTGGAGCTTGTCGTGATGATTTATGCTGGGCACAGGAGCAGGAAGAGATAAAATCCATTATATCTGCCTTCATAGAAGGCCACCAATAGTGTCTTTTCAGGAAATCCAAAGTCTTCCGAGTGCCTGAGTGCCCTGCGAAGCGAGAGGAATGTGCCCAAGTGAGAAGCCGCTTCCTTAATTCCGGGGCCACGAACGATTTTCCTGTAGGCGGCTGAACCTGTAATGTGGCGAAAACTCTTGATTCCAAGACAGGGGTATTGTTTTGATTTCAGATTGATCAACACAGAGGAGAGATCTCGATAGGACATCAGCCTTCTGATTAAGTGCTCCAGACTGGAAGGTCAGGGTGAACTGAAACCTGGCAAAGCATATTGCCCAGCGGGGTAAACGAGGACTCACACATTGAAGGTTTTTGAGAAATAGGAGATTTCTATGGTCCGTAAATACAGTAAATGGAAACTTAGCACCTTCTAGTAAATATCTCCATTCCTTCAACGCTAACTTTACAGCTAGTAGTTATTGCTCACCTATGGCATAGTTCCTTTCGGCAGGTGAGAATTTTTTAGAAAAGAACCCACAAGGATGGACTCGATTGTCCTCATAACGTTGAGACAGGACTGCTCCCACAGCTTCAGATGATGCGTCTACTTCCAACAAAAAAGGCCTATCCAGATCTGGTTGTCGAAGAACTGGTGCTGAGATAAAGGCCTGTTTTAGAAGATGAAAAGCAGACTCTGCCTCAGGTGACCATTGGGCAGGATTAGCACCTTTGCGGGTCAAGGCTGTAATGGGAGCCAGCAATGTAGAAAATCCCTTAATGAAGCGTCTATAATAATTGGCGAAGCCCAACTATCTCTGGATGGCTGTCAGTGTCTAAGGTCGGGTCCAATCCAGAATTGCTTATACCTTCTTGGGGTCCATTTCCAAACTGGAGCCAGAAATAACATAGCCGAGAAAAGGTACACTGGGCACTCCAAAGACACACTTCTCCAGTTTGCAGTAAAGGTGGTTTTCTCTCAAACGGGTCAAAACTTCTTTAACATGTTCTTGATGTTTAGCCACAGAGGGTGAAAAAAATCAATATATCGTCCAGATAGACAACAACTGAAACATATAACAGATCTCAGAAAATCTCATTAACGAAACTCTGAAATACAGCAGGGGCTTTACACAATCCAAAAGGCATTACTAAATATTAAAAATGGCCATCTCTGGTATTAAAAGCGGTCTTCCATTCATCACCAGCTCGAATACGAATGAGATTGTAAGCCCCTATCAGATCTAATTTAGAAAAAATGACAGAGCCCTTGACCCTATCAAACAACTCAGTAATCAGGGGAAGAGGGTATCGATTCTTTACAGTAATGTTATTAAGGCCTCGATAATCGATACATGGTCTTAAACCACCGTCCTTCTTGCCAACGAAGAAAAAACCAGCTCCGGCAGGTGAAGTAGAGGGGCAAATGAACCCCTTGGCCAGGTTGTTCTGGATGTACTCGGTCATGGCTTGAGTCTCAGGCAAGGACACCGGATAGGTGCGACCACGAGGTGGTATCTTATCAGGTATCAAATCAATTGGACAGTCCCATTCCCTATGAGGAGGTAAGATATTTGCTTGCTGCTCAGAGAACATGTCGGCAAACATCTGATATTCCTTGGGAATGGCAGAAGAAACTAATGGAACTGTATTTCTTACAGGTCGAATTTTAGGAAGACAGGATTTCTGACAGTCCATACCCCATGACAGAATCTGCATAGAACTCCAATCTATCCTGGGATTATGTTGACGCAACCAGGGTAGACCAAGAACAATTTCTTGAGAGGCCTCTAATATCACCAGGAATTTTAAGGACTCAGAATGAAGTGCCCCAATTTGGACCAATACTGGTTGAGTCTCCTTGGTGACTATCCTGTTAGTTAGAGGGCGTCCGTCTATAGAGGTCAGAGAGATGGCATGGTTGAGAGACAAACAAGGAATCTGAAATTTATCTATGAAACTAGACGTTATGAAATTTCCGGCTGCTCCCGAGTCAAGTAGAGCAGTAGCAAAGACAGGTTTGGGTTTAAGATCCAAAGCTAGGGTAATCGTGAAATCTTTAATTTTTGGAGACGGGCTCATAACTCCTAACTTGATGTCTCCAGGGTCAGTTAGGATTTGGCATTTCCCGGTTTACGGGGGCAGGAGATCAGCAGGTGACCGGACTCTCCACAGTACAGACAGAGGTCCTTTTGCATTCTTCTCTGACGTTCTTCTTTGGAGAGGTGTGTATGATTCACCTGCATAGGCTCCTCTTCAGTAGGAAAAGGAATGGGACAGGTAGAAATGGAGAGGGCAATTGACCTTTGCCGGTCAGTTCTGTGTTTTTCAGCCTGACGTTCCCTGAAGCGTAGGTCAACTTTGATACACAACGAAATCATGTCGTTCAGATTAGTAGGAAGCTCTCGAGTGACTAGATCATCCTTTAGTTGGTCTGACAACCCATGCCAGAAGACCGAGGTGAGGGCTTCCTCATTCCATTTGAGCTCTGATGCTAAAATTTTAAACTGCATGGCATATTGACTGACAGGATGGACCCCTTGTCTCACTGTCATGATGTTTGATGATGCTGATACAGTACGCCTAGGTTCATCGAAAATCCTCCTGAAGGATGACACAAAGAATGCGTAATTATCCAGCAGCGGATCTGAGCGCTCCCAGAGTGGGGAAGCCCATTCCAAGGCCTGGCCAGATAACAGAGAAACTATATAAGCCACTTTAGTTCTTGCAGTTAGAAAGTTGTCAGGCTGCAGGGTAAAATGTATGTCACACTGATTTAGGAATCCTCGGCAGAGTTTAGGATTGCCGTCAAATTTACTTGGTAAAGGAAGATGTAACCGGGGAGATGATCTGCCTCCTGTATTCCCAGACACTGACGCGGATGTAGTTGCTGGTACTCCATTGGTAGAAAAGGAAGTTTGCAAACTATCCTGTCGCTTAGACATCTCTTGCAAAAATTGAGCCATCTGATGCTGCATGTTTTCCAGATTTTCTAAACGACCAGAAATGCACTGGAACAAATCCACTCCTGACTCCTGATCCGTGGCCGGCTCCATGGGGCCAGTGCAAACTGTTAAATTCTGGGTTGTTTGTGGACCCGGGGTGGTAGCAGGAGCGATCACAGAAGCAGGTTTGAATATAAAACTAGTTTTTTTAATAGGTGCTTGAGTAGACATAAAATATGGCAGTAAATAAAAGTCCATGTATATATAAACGTGCACTAGAGTTCTGTGGTGGGAGTAATGGGTTAATGTCCAAGTAGAAACAATTAGAACTGTCCAGGTGTGCAGCTAGTGAGGCTGGAATAATCAACCAGGTATGCAGGTAGTGATGCAGGAAAATAATATGCCAGGTATACAGGTAGTGAAGTAAGGCAAGGGTGGTGGAGGAAGTGGGGTAGCCCAGCAGAAGCTAGGAGCTGACTGGCAGACAGCGAATTTCACAGGAACAGGATAAGCACAGAGAACTCCCTCTCAGCTAGGCTGAGATACACGTTGCACTGGCAAAGAAGGAAGGCACTGACCCTTCCTAAATACCCCATGCCGTGCTGTTAATGGCCGGAGGGAACATGTGACTCACCAGGATTGGCCAGCCACATCACATGGCCAGAAGGCAAAATGGCGGCGCCCATGCCAAACGGAACGGAGACACCGCCAGGCCTTACCAGTGCAGGGTGACAACAGGCCCGCACAACAACGCGCGCAGCCAAAGCCCCCCGCCAGACACCAGCTCCGCCACCAGACAGCCCACGCCACAACGACCTCACAGGTAACACCCACCTAGCGCCATGCTGAAATACCCTGGCCGTGACACATACAGCATACGAAACAAACATACAGCATACAAAGCAAACATACAGCATACGAAAGTACTATCTAATATAGTGGCCTATTCATGGGGGTGCTTTCTCTTTGCTTGTCGCTTGTACTCCTCTTCTGGGGCATCTCTTGTCACTGTCCAACAGTAGTGATTCACCTACCCTGATATCTTTGTTCTGAAATGTCTTGGTGGAATCACTCACTATGCTTGTCACTCAGTGCACCACAGTTCTCTTGTGTGGGTAATCTCGTGAATCGCATATATTTGAATAGGGGAGGGGACAAATAACTGATTCATTTAATTGGGGCATTAGGCCCCGCCCCCTCTGCGCAGAACACAGATTACTGGTAAGATTCTCTCCATTCTGCCCACTTCAGTAGGAATACCCCCACATCGTCATAAATGGGCTATATCTCGGAACTCAGAGCTAACTGAGAGTTTTAAATGTCATATTCATTCTTTGCATGCTGAAATCAATTAGAAGTAACTATTTTCACATCGGAAACATTTTCATTATTGTGCAGTGTAACCAAAAACTACTACAGAAATATTGTATAGTATATGAAATAACTGTTTTACATGTCCAATTCTCTGCCACGTGGCCTGTGAGCGTACCTCTTCCAGGGTATGGTAGTCTTCATAATCATACTTTGATATTGCCCTACGGTTCCTCCTCGGTGTAGAAACATGTTGTTTTTCAATCACCTCCTGCAAATTATTTACAATAATACTGAAAAACAAGAAGAAGTATGCAACATCATCAGAATAGTGGCTAATACTCATACACTACTATTAGATAATCACAACATAATTGTTCAATAAACCTGTTATCTGATTATATAAACTTGTAGAAGCTTACAAAAAAGCCCTTCATGTAGCAAATTATATATATATATATATATATATATATATATATATCTATATATATATATATATATATATATAGAGGCAGATTTTGCATAGGGGCTGCAAGGCTGCAGCCCCCCTAGCAAAATCCACCACCTCAGTGTAGTCAGTGCAGTCCATGACTGCACTGCCTACACTGTGAATGGCAGAAGTGCCACTTGCAAGTCACATATACAACAGGCAGCCCCAGGGTGAGGTGTCTCCTCCCCCTGGGACTGCCAGTCCGGGCTGCTATTAGCAGAGAGCAGCTTTCAGGAGGAAGCCGCTGCTATGCCTTGTCGCCAGCCCTAATTGGCTTCTTGGGGCTGCAGACAATGCAGCCCATTGGAAGCCGGTGACATGCACATGCGCGATTCCTGCCGCTAGTGCACATTTGCCAGTCCCGGCGCCTGAGAGATTGCGCAGGAGCCGGGGCCCGGCCAGAAGGAGGAGGTAGGACCGCAAGAGCTTGGTGAGTGACCCTGTCGTTTTCAGCAGTGGCAGCCCCCCTCATCAAAGAGGAAAGGAGCCGCCGCTATATATATAAATATATATATATATATACACATACTTACATATATATATATATATATATATATATATATATATACACACACACACACACAGAGGACAGCACTCTCAATGTTAATATCACTTAATTCCAATAAATGGTGCAAGATCAATAGATGCAATACCAGTCTTTACCTTTTAGTAGGAAGGAAGGATCAGCACTCCAGATAGTTTCAATTGTGAAATAAATTCACATTTATTCAAAACAAGTGCATTGAAGCAGAAAGCCCAATGAACGTTTCAAACTTAACAGATTTTCCTATCAGCAGAGAGATGGATTAGCGCAGCTGCAAGTGGGCGTCTCAGTATGACCAGAATCGGCCGTGGCAGTAGCATAGAGACGCAGACACGGCTGTGGCTAACTTGGAAGAATGATTATTATTTTCAGTCATTTTCAACTTGCAATAGAAATGCATCTGGAATACTGAATTTTAATACCAGTGTGTACATACAGTGTACCAGCCTAAAACTGCCCCTGTGTGATATGCCTACAGTGCAATACATATTATATATAAAAAAATAAAAATAAAATGTAATTGAACCTTTCTCTATATTTTGTTGTAAAACAATGCATACTATAAATGATCTCCGATGGGGAGTGGTCTGTTTACGCATGTGCAGAATGGGTCCTGCAATCTCACCCACAGACCCTCCCTCTGATTGACATGCTGCAGCATTTGGGGGGTGGGATGGGGGCATGGTTGGATGGTCGCAATGGTGATACCAGGCTGAGACCTCGGATAGCAGATGCAGCAGGGAGGTGTCTGTTTCCTACATTAGCATTTGAGGTGGACGGAATTACACAGCCGCTTGTGTGCAGCTCTGCAATTCCGTCCATCTCTGAATCAGGCCCAGAGATTTTAGTGAGAATGTTTGTTTTGCACATTTTGATGCACCACAACTCACCAGAGTCCTAATTAATTTTATGGAGGCATTTAATGATGAACTCATTCATTCATACATGTGTGCACCATGGAACTGATCCAGTGATGGACGCATATCAGACAGTCTTTGTACGCAGCGGCTGAGTGATTATATGCTAATGCTGTAGGAAGCATCTTGTGTAAATAGACACCTCCTGCCGGCTTCTCTGATACGCTGCTGCGTCCGGGGATGCATCATAGGATCATCTGCATGAACATTGGTCATCTGTGTAACCCTCAGCGCCAGTGACAGCCCCATTTCAATGAATCCTAAGTATAGTACATCTGGGCATATAAAAATAAGCATATTGTCATAAAACAGATGGCGTTTCTTACTTGTGCTCAATGTTGGCGCTTCGCAGGTAAGAGAGCAGGGCCTCAGTGCTGGTGTTTGATGTGTGCACATCGGTTACAGTGTTTTTCCAGATGTTGCTAATGCTGCTGGGCTGCCATAGATCCACCTGCAATGCAGGAACTTACCTGTAAACCATATTCATGTAATGTATACACTGACACAGATGTATTGTATATTTTACTTTAGTGCAGCCTTGGAGGCCCAATACAACAAACAATATGTGAACTGCACTTTTTGCAAGACATCATTTCATTAACTCACACTGAAGTGTCACAAAAGAGGAGAGAAGTTGCCGATAGCAACCAATCAAGTTATACCTATCATTTTATAGAATGTACTTGATAAATGCTAGATAGGAGCTGATTGGTTGCGATTGGAAACCTCTTCATTGGACCACTTCTCTACTCCATTGAAGGCTTGGACATATGTCAGTTTTTATTTGAATTGTTTTAGCATAATATAACATAATCTCTACATTAATAATGTACACCAAAAATGTGTCCACATCTCATACATCCCAACCGTCCTGATTTCCTTGAGACAGTCCTGATTTGAGGGCTTTGTACTGCTGTAACAATAAATGCTGCATCATCTGGATCTGCTTGGCAATAGCGAGATGTATATCATTCACCATTGCTCTTGGTAACAGGACAGTGTGGCAGTAAAGAGATGATTGCAAGGGACAGTAGGAGGAGGAGGTGCAGCCACTCCCCCTCACTGTATGGGCTCGCCTACTGCCCCTATCCAGCAGCGCACAATGATGGTAGATATGATGTCTACATTTATGTGTGTGTATGGGCGGCACAACATTTTTTGATTGGGGGGGCTAAGATATGCTTTAACTTTGATGCCCCTAAATCTCTGTCGCCCTCTCAGTGTCAGCTGGAGTAACCCACCACACCACCTAGCTGATGACAGAGATCAGTAAGCCTGAGAAGTCTTTGGTTCCACTGAGTGTGCTTTAGTATGCCCCTGGCGCCTCTCTCAAATATTGAGGGGGCGGGGGAGCTGCCCCATTGTCCCCCCTCCCCGGTGCCTGTGTAGATTTGCTTCCCCATATAACCGGGGAGGCATAACAGGAACGGGCAGTAGTGCACAGGCTTAAAGTGATTACATATGTTACATACCTCCCAGTTGTCCTAATTTAGGTGGGACAGTCCTGATTTAGGTGGATTGTCCCACTATCCAATCATCAGGACTTTTGTCCCAATTTGGGGAAGACTGATGCATCTTTAATATCGCTCAGCTTCCTTCCCTGGCCATGCTGTATGTGTCTTTTTTATACAGATTTTCGGTGAACAAAATGAGGCCCTTTAATCAATATTCAATAAAGTTAAGATTCCAAAAGTATTTTCTCAGGCAGTAATAGAACAAATAGAACAAATGGGTATTTATTAACTTTACATTAAGGGGAAAATGAAAAATGTTGCACTAAATGTCAACAACCAATCAGCATTTGTGTGTCTAGTACAAGATGACAATGAAAGCAAGTGACAAATTGGTTGTTGTATTTCAGTGCAAATTTTGTACCTAAATACAATATTAGGAAATGAGCCCTATTGACATTTCTAATTTCTTAATTGATTATTTAGAGATAGAAACCATTTGCAGTTACCGTTTCTAGTCAAACATGTGTCGTGTTCTCTGCCTTCTAGTCAAACATGTGCCGTGTCCTCTGCCTTCTAGTCAAACATGTACCAGCTCCTCTGCCTTCTAGTCAAACATGTACCGGCTCCTCTGCCTTCTAGTCAAACATGTGTCGTGTCCTCTGCCTTCGAGTCAACATGTGCCGTGTCCCCTGCCTTCTAGTCAAACATGTGTTGTGTCCTTTTTTGTCCATTTGCCATTACCGCTTCTAGTCAAACATGTGCAGTGTCCTCTGCCTTCTAGTCAAACATGTGCAGTGTCCTCTACCTTCTAGTCAAACATGTGCCGTGTCCTCTACCTTCTAGTCAAATATGTGCCGTGTCCCCTGCCTTCTAGTCAAATATGTGCCGTGTCCCCTGCCTTCTAGTCAAACATGTGTTGTGTCCTTTTTTGTCCATTTGCCGTTACCGCTTCTAGTCAAACATGTGCAGTGTCCTCTGCCTTCTAGTCAAACATGTGTCGTGTCCTCTGCCTTCTAGTCAAACATGTGTCGTGTCCTCTACCTTCTAGTCAAACATGTGCCGTGTCCTCTGGATTTTTAAATATAATTGTGGGATACTTGATCATGCCAATGAGAATAAGGGCAGCAGTCGCCAGATTCACACATTGCATGGAGTTTAATAACAGTAATTAATGCAGCACCAGGTAGGTCACTCAAGTTACCTTTATAAATACCTAGCAGCCATATCACAACTGACAGTTGGGCCTAATATGACTTTGGGGCAGATAACTGCTGAAGTCACTGAGGGGCGTATCTACCCATTGGCTAGGATGGCACTCGCCAGGGGCGCCGAGCCAAAGGGGGGGCGCCATCCAGCAGTGCACCAGCAGCCAATGTGTGGACTACCCAGCCCCGCTAGTCCCCCGGGCCCCACAAGTGTAGGGCAGACTGCAGTGAGAGTATTCTGCCCTACACAGTAACAAACACACAGCCGCCAGCGACTGCAATGCCAAGACCATAGGGAAAACTGTCTGCAGAAGTGCCCGAATCAGAATCAGCCCCATAGTGTTGACTAAACAACCTCACCCTCATTTCAAGCAATGAGAGCTTCCCAAATATCACAGTGATCGATAGAGAGACAGAAAGATAAGGTCTGATGTAGAACGTACACCAGCTTGATGGCGTATCTTGTGAATTTTTTGCACTGTGCTTGCCCCAGAACTGCAGGTATCTACATTTGCAACTAAAGAGTCATAACTTGGCTGTAACTGGGTAATCAGAGAGAGCGTGATGGCGGAATAGCGAAACGATGTTTCTAGACTTATTTTTTCCATCAAGGATAGGACAGTTGCAGGTATGCACAGAATGATGACGACAGTTAGAAAAACCAAGCATACTGATAGGGACGATCTACCTGCAAACATATGCACAGTCCAACTCCGCATACAGAAGGATATACATATTTTTTTTACATGCATATGAAGGGGGTGCGTCTACAGCTGTTACACTGACCTTTATATAAGCCCCATAATGCATGAAATAAACATGTACCGTGATGTAGTGATGATGTGACAATTATGAAATCATGCTGTGATGATAACGATATGAAGGACTGTATTTATGTGCTTCACGCGTACACTGTACATCTAAAAATGTGATAAAATTATAGATTTCCCTTTCACTAGTTCATGTAATTATGCCAAGTACAATTACATGCCTGGAACTGTGAAAAGAGTTGTTTTACTTCTACTAGTTTAGTCTGAGGTGATTATACCTCCAATGCGTTTGATAATTGGTCATGTCCTGTGATAATCACAGTGGTGTTACAGGACTTTTAATGAGCACTTTGTCATTGCTGGGCTTTGCTCTCTAGGCTTTAGTAAAGATCAGCCTTCTGTATAATAGTATATTTTATATATATTATGCTATTTAGTAAAAATACACATTAAATCACTTTGTATTTTATTGTTAAAAGGTATCTAAATTTAGTGCAGACATTAGTTTACACTTTCCCTAAATTCCCTAAAGCTTTGAAAGTTAATGTTGATAGGTCCTATTGGAGTAGAACAATAGGCATCATTGGAACTGCGAAATGAAGTTTAGGGCATACAGTTTATCCTTAAACAGGGTTTGCAGGTTAATTAAGGATAACAGCAGTAACAGGTATAACAGCGGTTGTCAGCGGTAGCACAAAGTAATACAGAGTAAGCAGGTTATGCCACTGACAGCAGTGACGACATTGATTATATAATAAGTGTGAAACTACGAGGTGCGATTAAAGCATGAAGGCACTTGTGGTCCAGCGCCCATTTCTGTGTACCCTGAACTGTCATTGTTTTGATGCCCTTCAGTTTATAATTATTTATTGTTTCTATTTGCGCATTTATTTTATGCAGTGCATATTTATGTTAATTGTTCTACAAGTTATTCTTAAATGTTGCCAGGTGGCATGTTTTATTCAGATATGGGTTAAAGCAAAGTCATCGTGTGCTGGTGCCTGTATTGGACTCCTGGGCCCCTGCTCCACAGGGAGCCAACTGTCACCAACTGCCATGGGGGGAGGGCACTCAGCACCAACCACCATGAGGGAAGGACACACACAGAGTTAAGACATCATTCTTCCCACCTGTAACAATCTGGCTACTGCCCTTGATCTGTCCAACACTAGATCTAGCCTTCTATAGAATAAACCGGGAGACCAGCTGACCGGAGCAATGATCACCGGCCCTGGACAGGTAAGTTTTTTTGTTTTTACTATTTCTTTTTGCAGTGATCAGCTTGTGGTCTGTTTAGACCACACAGCTGATCACTGGGGCCGGGGCCGGGCTCTGCCTGTTAGAGCAGTGCGGGAGTCCGGTAACCGGGGGAAAGCCTGGATAACGCCACCTCCAGGTGGTGTTATTATCATAGGGATTACCCCGGTATTTTTTCACATTTTATTTTTAGTATATCTCAGGCAGATCGCATTTCCCATTACAATTATGGGAAATGCGATCTGCTTAATATGTGATAATTAGGGCTTGGAGTAGAATTTTACGAATTCTACTCTAATTGCCCTTTAGTAAATTTAGGTGAAACTAAAATAATGTGAAAAGGGTGTGAAAACACCCCTTTTCACTTTATTTTAGTAAAAACAATGTTAATAAATAGAGCCCTAAATGTCTTTCTGCCATTTCATCTTGGATGTCATCTCGCCACTTCAAACTTAACATAGCCAAAAGAAAATTAATTATATTTCCACCAGCCAATAGTAGTTACCAACCTGATATCTCCATCACTGTTGATAACTCGACAATCAACCCCGCCCCACAAGCCCGCAGCCTAGGTGTCATCCTTGACTCAGAACTGTCTTTTGTTCCCCACATTCTATCAGTCTCAGAATTATGTTACATACATCTAAAAAATATTTCCAAAATGTGACCATATCTTACACAAGACACTGCAAAAACTCTAATCCACGCACTCATTATTTCTCACATTGACTATTGCAATAGTCTCCTTACTGGTCTTCCCAAAAAAAGACTCTTTCCACTACAATCCATTTTGAATGCAGCTGCAAGGCTGATCTTCCTCGCCAAACGTTCATTGTCTGCTGAGCCACTCTGTCAGTTCCTCCATTGGTTGCTGGTTTTCTACAGTATTCAAAATAAAATACTTTTACTTACACATAAAGCTATTAACCAAACCACACCAACAGTCATCTCTTCACTTATCTCAAAATATCTCCCAACTCAATACTTCCGTTCTGCACAAGATCTGCGTATCTCATCCACACACATTACTTGTTCCCATTCATGGTTACAGGACTTTTTTCGGGATGCACCAACTCTGTGGAATGCTCTTCCACGCAGAATAAAACTTTCCACTAGTCTCCAAACCTTCAAGCGTTCCCTGAAAACTCACCTCTTCAGACAAGCATATCAGATTCCAGGACTGCCCACATAACCTTTTTAGCTTCCCTATCTAATTACTGTACATCCCTTCTTACAGTCCACACATAACCTCACATATTTTCTCTTTCTTCACTTATACATCCTCCCAACCCTAGGCCAGCATTCGGTGAATAGATCATACAGCCCACCAAGAACCTCTGCAATTTGGCTGGACGAATTTGCAATATGTAGCAGCTATCCTTGTGTAGCAATACCTATTTCCTTATGATCATAAGCTTGTTAGCAGGGCCCTCTTACTTTCATGTCTGTCTGTTACTACCCAGATTTGTTCTATTATTGTTGTTTCCAATTGTACAGCGCAACGGAATATGCTGCGCTATATAAGAAACAATAAATAAATGTTAGAAAGTAGAGATGAGCGGTTCGGATTCTGTGGAATCCGAACCACTCCGAACATAGGGGATCCGAGTCCACCCAAACCCTGTTCGGGTGTTCCCCGCCTGGCTCGGATCCGTTCGGGGCCGAACGGCGGCCTCCTGATGTCAGAATCTCGCAAGAGAATCCGACGTCAGGGCTCCTCTAGTGTAGGGCAGACCACTGTGATAGCGGTCTGACCTACACAGACACAACACACAGCCACCAGCGGCAGCTGTGTGTTTGTAATGTCTGTCTGTCAGGCAGACTCTCATTGGCTGCTGCACGGAGGGAGCCGGTTGGAGCTCACTCATGAGCTCCGTCTTCCGGCTCCCTGCGCGCGTAATACAGCAGAGCAGAGCGGACGGCGGCAGGAGCGGGGATTCAGGTAATTTTTTTTTATATGTGTGTTTGTAAGGGGGCGTTACTGGGGGCATGCTAATGGGGGCACTGCTACTGGGGGGCATACTACTATTGAGGGCCTGCTAATGGGGGCACAACTACTGGGGGCCTGCTAATGGGGGCACTACTACTGGGGGCCTGCTACTGGGGGGCATACTACTACTGGGGGCATGTTACTGGGGGCACTATTACTGGGGGCATACTACTACTGGGGGCATGCTAATGGGGGCACTACTACTGGGGGGCATACTACTGGGGGGGCATGCTAATGGGGACACTACTACTGGGGACCTGCTAATGGGGCACTGCTACTGGGGGCTGGGGGGAATACTACTACTGGGGGCACTGCATAGGGGGTCCTACTGCTAAGGGGACTGCATAGTGTGCACCACTGCTGGGGGCATTGTGTAAGGAACACCACTGCTGGGGGCATTGTATAAGTGGCACTACTACTGTGGGCATTGTATAAGGCGCATTACTACTGTGGGCTTTGTGTATAAGGGTCACTACTGTGGGCATTGTGTAAAAGGGTTACTACTGTGGGCATTGTGTAAAAGGGGCACTACCGTGTTTCATAACATAAATAAGAGACACTACTTTATGGTGTAATGTGAACCAGGGGCACTATGTGTGGTGTAATGTGAACCAGGGGCATTATGTGTGGTGTAATGTGAATCAGGGGCACTATGTGTGGTGTAATGAGATTGTGCACTGTGACTCCTAGGGCCGTAGCCCACTTTGTAAACAAGTACTGTGACTCTGCTGGCCGCACCCCACAGGGTGGGGGCACTACTTTTCATTTCTGCCACTGCTGTGTGGCAATGTGTCATAGATGTGCTTTAAACTGTGGTGTCTGTGCCGCTGCTTTGTCGCTTGGTAACCAGTCAGCTCACTGCAACCTTTGGCCAATAATGGTGAAAACTATAATTTAAACTGTAATGTGGTCTAAATTGACTGTAAATGACTGGAAATTAAGGTTATTGAGGTTAATAATACTCTAGGAAGAAAAAAAAAAAGCACAATTTATGTGATTTTAGCTTTTTTTGTCAATTTTTGTAAAAAAATCCAAATCCAAAGCCAGTCACCGCAGTTTGGCAAATCCAAATCCAAAGCCGGACGACAAATTAGAACCAAATCCAGCAAAAATGGTCTGGCGCACATTAAAAAGTATCTGTATCCATTTACCGATTTCACCTCTATCGGGTCATACACAACTGTATGTACTAATGCTAGGGGTGCTTCAACTCTGGTTGCTGATTTTGAAAAGGGGCAACGGGTTTGCTTACCCTTTATATAACTCTAGCATGTCAGTATGTCTGTGTTACTCATACTTATTCCTGTCACCATCCCATCAAGAAGTATCTAGACTTTATCACTGATTTGAATCAGAGGCTTCATTGTATAATGCTCTTCTGTGCCTAGGACATACACTTGTTGGAATCGAGTTGCTGTCGCTATCACAGACCCTCTACTGTTTTGCACAACACATTTGCCCTCTGCAAACATGACTTTATGGCAATGAGGTTTGTCTCCATATCTGGTATGAATAACACATCTTGAATATTTGTGACTTTGGTCTCACCTAATATTCTTAGGCAAACCTTGATTGTCTCGATTATTGTGGCTGTAAAGAGCCTGTCCCTAATTCCTCTGATCTTTATAGGATCACATATTAGTGATGCAAACCACTCGTGGTTACAACTGAATGGTCTTGTTGCTCCCGAATGTAAGGGCCCGATTCAGACCCGCTCGCTAGATGCATTCACACGCAGCCAAAGTATGTAAATAAGCGATATGTATGCAGACGCCCACCAGCCTGTCTTAAGACGCCCACTTGTGCACGTCATCTCCAGGAAGTGTATGCAACCATCGGTACCATCGAGAACCATCGATGCATACGCAGCACTTGTGGTAGACCTTACCCTACCGCAAGCACTGCGAGTGCTTCAGTGTAAAAATCAGCCAAGTGACGTGTACTATGACGCTGCGTCTCAACTATGCATGCCTCTGAAACGGCATTAAAACGCTCAGGCATGCCTGCGTTCGCACCACCACTCCCCCGTTTTCATCGACCAACCCCTGTCACCACCCATAAACGGCTCGTCCTGCCACTCAAGCTAGCGAGGCACCTTTCGCAAGGGGCGAGCACTTCGCGATCACACAGACTGGTTCTCGCATGCGTACTGCGATGTGTACGCATGCGCAGAATGCAAACATTGGCAGGCTGCATGCGAACGCATCCTAGTGAGCGGGTCTGAATCGTGCCCTAAGTGAAGCTTAGGGCTGACTCGTTTTTCTTGTCATGATTTTTTGCTGTGTAGAATTCACATCTTTTAGTTTTCATTCTGAGGCCTTGTGTCCAGCTTTGTGACATACAAAACACCTGTACTTGGGCCTTTTAAATTTGGTTTTCCTTGTGTATAATACAGTATTCTCAGGACTTAGGGCCTGGTTCAGACCCGGACGTTATTTGCGGACGCTCGTTCTTAAAAAGGGGCCGGATATTTAAATTGAGCGCTCGCTCTTTGCGGTGTGTTGACGCCTCTATGTCTGAGCGAATGTCCGAAAAATGCGCTCGCTATTTTGTAAAGACGCCCCTTTGCTGTTCGCATCACACGTCATCTCTGTTATTTATTAGATTAATCGGGAACATCGAAAGGCATCTGAACTGCTCACAGTGCTTGTGGTAGGATTTACTTCCCACTATCACTGCGAGCAGTTGAGGCTAAAAGACAACCAAGTGACGTGGTCCATGACGCTCCTTTACTAATTATGCACTCCCATTAAACGCCATTTTGACCGTTAGGCAAGCCTGCGTTCGGATCTCCACTCCCCCGTTTTCAAGCACCTTCCCCTGTTACCACCCACAAACGGTACATTCTGACAATCAAATTAGCAGCCCCTCATTGTTTTACGAGCGCACGACTTCCGACCACAATGACTGGTTTGTGCATGCGCATTGCAAATCATACGCATGCGCAGTTGTGCGAACATCGCTCAGAGCGAACGAGTGGCCGCTTACGAGTGGCTCTGAATCAGGCCCTTAGTTCAACTGCATTTCTGGAATTGCAATAGTTTAGTCCTCACAATCTCTGTTGATAGCTTGGTTGTATTGGACACTAAAGCTACTACTAGGAGATCAAATTCAGATGTTAACTTCTGTAGCATCGCTATTGCAACTTCCTCTCCATCGTCTTGGACTCCTACAGATAGCTGCTGTGATAAATAGATATCATCTTATCAATATAGTGAGTCATGGCTTTATATTCACTCAATTTGGTACCGTACAGTGTATGCCTAAAATGTATCTGTTATTAGATGCCACGCTAGCTGCAGAGGCTCACACTGCCCGTCATGTCCCAGTCATTGCTAGGTGACCAGAACAGCCAGGAAGCCTTCCCTGCAGCTTCCAACGGGTAGCTACAGCAAGTTCCCTGACTAGGGGGCTTGGGCCTGTGAGGTCTCTGATTGGCTGCAGTTTGAGATAATGCCGATTATAGCTTCATACTTCTATGTTTTGCTACCTGGTCTCTGTGCTTTGGGGAATACTCTGTGCACCTGTTGCTCCCTGGCTGTTATGCTACCATTCCTGTCCTGGTCTAAGCCTTCTGCCTTCTGCACATGCTGAACTGCCTGGGAGATCCTTCAGCTCAGTTCTCTGAGATTCTGATCTGTTTTCGGTCCTGCTGTCATATTGTAATACAGCCTGCATTACAATACCAACTCCAGTACTGCTGCAATTCAGTCTACATTATTTACACCAACTCTAGTCCTGTTCCATTTGGCAATTCAGCCTGCAGTTAATATCTACTCCAGCCTTACTCCCGGTTGCCACCTGGTTATTAACAAAAGCTTCTACTATCCTGAGTTAGGTCCTGGTGGCATCCAAGTACCAGTGAGAATATTCACCTCTATGGGAAAATAGCAGTTGTTATAGGTGAAGACTTCTGTAGTGTGACTCTCAGAGTTATGTGACTTCCTGGGTGAGCCCTAACATTATCCTCCTCATGAGACCGTTTTCTTCATACGCTATCTCAGGGCTATCCATATGTTCTATGCTGACACTTTCCCATGAATGATAAACGTGTTGCTCCACACTTAAGCCTATGGTGCCCATGGCTCAATCTACTTCATCATGGTTAGGATTATCACTTGGATTAGTTGTAGTCTTTCAGCTTCTCACGTTCCAGCTGCATCTTCATAGCAAACTTCCATGTGACATCATTCTCTGAACCTCTCAGTTTAATGAAGTTCATGCTGGCTACTGCTGCTACACAGTGTATGCTGTATGCTGATCCAAAAGCAAGACTCACTGTATGCTTCACACGCAGGACACTTTGGCGCCTATGATGCCTGGGCCTATAAGCTGTTGATATGTCCCGTCGAAGTAGAACAATAAGCACCAGCAGAATTGTGAAATGGAATTTAGGCCAGAAAGTTTGCCCTTAAGTAAACTTGGAGGTTTATTAAGAATAACAGTGGTAATAGATATAACAGCGGTTGTCAGTGGTAGCACAAAGTAATACAGAGTAAGCAGGTTATGTCACAAGAGACAGTAGAGGAACATGTGCTGCACATCCATGCATTAAATCACACACTTGACAAGATGACGTAGGGGCGCAGGGTCCCGCATGCGCATTAACTGGTGTGGCAGCCATCTTGGTAAAGGTGGCAGGCCGGCTTCAATACAGAGCAGGAGACAACGCTGGAGCGTTCTCCTCTCTGACAGTTAGAAGGCTCACAGCCATTCAGGTACAATTCCATTTATTTGTTGCTGTTTTTCTTTTCTAAATTCTTAGGAAACCTTAGGAAAAAACTTGGCCATGAGAATGTGACTACTTTTTTGCCTCTGGGAATACAGCTTTGACAAATCTGAAGTGTGGTAATGACCTTTATTTAATACAAAACAGTCTTATGGGGCTCAACTGCTGGTCAAGTACTTTCACTTTTTTATCATTATCAGTATGCAGTGTGACTCTTTGCAGCAGTGAGGTACAGGACAAAGAACAGAAAGCAGGAAACATAACATGTAAGGGGCCTATCCATTAGCAGATGTGTTTCTGAGTGATGAAAGACAAAAGATATCCCTTGAAAATTCCGGTGCTGTGCTGAACGATATCTGTCATGTACATGACAGATTTTGGCAAATGACGAACGATGAACGATATCGTATGACATTCAGGGAGTGGACTTTTTTCTCTGCAGCGCTCTGTAGCTGCTGCTAACATCTTTCGTCGTTTACCGCATATAAACTGCATGATATTGCTAATATCGTACAGCTATATGTGATAATTGACCAACATGTTGGGAGATGATAGATGCGATTTATCGGCCATGGGAGTGCGCATCTGTCATCATTCAGGGCCTATCCATTAGCAGATATAATGAACGATTGAACTATATATATCGTTCAATCGTTCATTTTATCTGCTAATGGATAGGCCCCTTAAGCCTTGTTAATGGAAGCACTAAGACCACAGGCAATCTATTGAGTTATTAGTAGGAGCTTGTTAGACGAGCTAAAAAGGAATATACAGTAGTACGGCATATTTACCGACATTTCTGCAGGGGGTTCTGGGAGGGGGCTGCCAGGTCTGTCCAGCACTTTTGCGGCGGGCGCGGAGGTTTGCGGGGTGCCGGCGGTCATTCCGGGGGATTTGCCTAGTCTTGCAGGGTGCCAGGAGTGGCACCCGATTATTGGGAGGCTCCCAGCATTCCCTGGAGAGTAGGCAAGTATGTAGTACGGTAGGCCAGAACATTTACCTCACCATCTATATAACACATACGATCTACAAAATAATAGGATTAATAATGTGAAAATATTCAACTATTTTTAGGAGTTATTACATGAACCACTATGTACATTATTATCATATAATTATCATTATAGGGGCTTTTGGTATTATTATTTCTGACGATTCATTTCCAGTGCAGTAGATAAATGTATTTGTGTTTGATGTTGAAACAAGGAAACTAGAATTTGTTCAGGTTGTGTTCTCCTCACCATAAATGTCTTAGGTGATGAGCAGGGACGCCCACAGGGGGGATACATGTCAGGGGCCCATGATTTCAGTGGTCCATATCTCTCTCATTAGCTTTTTTGAATTCGGTACACAGATTGATGCTGCAAACCATAGACGTTTAGGGGCCTACGTATTAATAGTCACGGAATTGCTGTGATTAAGGTTCCATATTGCCGGTGATATTTAAATTTTTTATTAAAATTTCCCTGCTATCTACCAAAGTGAACTTGCAGGGACAAGCTGTGGTAACAGCTATCTCTGTGAGTTACATCCTCGGCATATTGTAGAAGCCTTTCACGTTTGTGTAAGACTTCTCCTGTGGAAGCTGACACTGCACATGGGCACAGTGTCAGCTTCCGCCGCCGGCTGTTGGCTGTGAGAGAGAGAGCAGAAGATCTCTCACCTGCTCGTAAGCCTCCATAGGCTTGAAGCATTGTACATTATCTAAAGATGGTGTAAACTACCAGGGCCAAACTCCGAAAAGCTTTGATAATAATGATAAATAATAATTGAATAACTGATAATAACAAGGGCTGCGATCTGCAGCGCTAATTAGCACTCTTCCGGATATTTCTGTGCAATTACTACGTAGGAACAATTCATAACATTATGCAGAAACTGCAGATCTGAGGCCGCTGTCTCAACTTCAAGCAGCAGATTTCAGACATTTCAGGGTGGGCATGGGTCTGGGGAAGTTAGCAAAATGCAGATAATGAATAAAAAATGTTCATTTGCTGGATACAAAAAGAATTTTAAAAAATTACTTGTATTTACCTTTTTGTAGACCCAATAATGCTGCTTATACATTACAAAACTTGTATTTTAAAGTGCACACAACTCATATACAAATGTTTATGATAATACTTCCCAACAGGCCGTATTTTCATGGGCATGTCCTGATTATAGGATGCAGAAGGGATGTATTCTTTTTGCGGGTGTGGCTGAGTGGATCTGGGCATGGTTTGGGCGAATCATGGGTGGGGCTTTTTTCGTACTTCCATGGCTTCTTACAGTGTTGGAATGTATGTTAATGATATATGTATCAGGGATGAGAAGGGATGTTAGCTGTCTCTTTCGGGTGCAGAATACACAACCAACCCTAATCATTTGCCGGTCTAGTTGTTGATAGAATGCACTTCAGCTCTGCAGTAAAGTACAGTAATATCCCATGATTGTCTACAGACAGAACCAGACACAGGTAGAAGGTCCAACCTTAGATGCACAAGCTCTCACATCTGTAATGTATACAACTTTAGAAGTCATTGCAACTTTTGAAAGAAGGTGCCAGGCTTACCTGAAGCTGGTGATACATATTCTTTAGTTGATCGGCCTCTTTATCATTTTTGGGAACAATTCGTATCACTTTGTCACTGTCAAAAGGCAAAACAAACACAGCATATAAACGACTCACATTTGAGATAACGCAGTTTGAGCTTTGTTACATACATCATACTGATAACATCTTAGGATATCTGTCTATGTCTATTAAAAGCAATTTTACTGATTTATTAGCTAACTAACTTTAATGTCAGGTGGCGATGCTGGTTATGGTGATTTTGAATTCTTTTCTTGTGCAGTTACAATGTCAAACAAAGTAAGTCACAAAAACAGACAGAAGGAGACATTTGAGGTCATTTGTAAACCAGAAAATCTGCACTCACATTATTTATTGCAAATGCATCTAAACAACTACCTCGTGTAAGGGCCTATTTATCATATATTTCTGGGATATCCCCTGACTGTAATGTGAAGGCACTGCAGCAGATATCGGCTGCGATCCCTCCATTTCCGAAAGCAAAGGGGGGGTGCTAGACTGTCGGATTTGCCAAGTTCCAGACTGCTCCAGATCAGGCTTGCTTACCCTCCTGATTTTGCAGCCGATCCCCCTGCCACCCCCCCCCGAGTTTAATAGTTAAACCCCCGCATTGAAGGGGGTCGGTGACGCATTTCACACTGAATGTGTCATTTTTGCCCTGCACCACAATGCTTGTATTATCGGCATTGTGCAGCGGGGCGGGGCCAAAATGACACGATCGCGTGGCCCCACCATGCCCACAAATGCCCGTCACCCGCCTTGCCACTCCCCCTTGTCCCGGCCACGCCCCCACGTCCTGCCGATCTGTCTGCTCCCTCCCGGAAGGAGCAGCCAGAAAGTCGGCAAGTATGCTCCAGATTGCGTTAACATGTCTAAAACCTGATAATTGATAAATATGTCCCTAATGGAGAGGGCCTGTATTAGGGTTTTGGAAATGATTCCTGTAAAAAGTCTGTATGTAATACTTTGTGAGTTTGAAAGTCCAGCTAGAAATTCTGTTGGTAGCAAAAGTACGCCCCCATTCCAATTTTGCAAACTCCATATGTCGGAATGTATTCCATAGTGGATATACCATTGAAAGTATAGTCTGAGGCCTGATCTCCTCACCTATGAGGTTGTGTAACAAGTCATTTTGTGGTGGAAAAACTGTCATGGACAGTCCTGGTGAAGAGCGTGGAAAAAGAGCTAAATTCATTATCAGGAAAAAGTAACATCCTTACTACACTGTTTTCTGATTTTGTTGGGAAAGATTCACGGACCTCAACAGGGGCGGATTTTTGACCATAAATAGGTGTTTCTAGGTGAATAAGGGAGAGGTTTGTCAGGACCAGGGCACATCTTTGGTAGAACGGAATGTCCGGATTAGATGTCAATATGTCAGGAGGTATGAAATAGTCTAAATACTAATCACAGACAAACCAAAACACTACAGTGAAATGTCTGTCATTGGCAGAGACAGTCAGAAAATAATTTCTACTACTGTAGAATAAATATACTTTATTGTATGAACAATTAAAGCTACTAAATGACTATAACATACTGTATAGCAATGGCATACTGCATAGTGTATTGTTGAGCTGAATATTGTTCATGAAATAACTGGAGTATTTATACTTAACTAAATGTGTCCACCATGCTCTGTTTTACTCCTCTGCACCAGGATGCCATATTAGGTGGTAGATGCTTCTATAACAGAGCAGACACAGAATAACTGACTTCTTGTCAGACCAACCGTGCAGAAATGATGGGTTCATAGAAAGGGGCAGGGTCATTGATGAAACAGCTCAACTCAAATGACTGCAGTCTTAGGTCCGGGTTGGGTACGACACTTGGGACCCCTGACGCCAGCAACCCGACAGGGTTAGGATATCGTCAGCTGCAGTTAAGTACCCTAACCCTATCCTCTCCCTCCCTGCAGCCTAAACCTAACCATCCCCCCCCACAGCCTAACCCCTAACCCACCCCCTAGCCTCAATACTTACCGTCAGGATGCTGGTGCCGGGATTCTGACTGATGTCGGGATTCCGGTGATGGCATTCTGTGCACAGGAATCCCAACTGCCGAGATTTCAACTACATCCATTAGGGCCCCATTTATTAATGAACCTCAATACCAGCTGCATATTTTATTTAGTAACGCAGTGATGCAAACTAAAATGCCATAGGTATTCATTCATCATTACTTACTCCTCTGGCAAGGTCCAGCGACGTCCTCCTCATCGGCGGGGTCCTCCGCTCACCTGCTGACAGCAACAGGCTACTCTGTCATACACATGCACAGACTGACCGTCAGGGACCCGGCAGTGCCTGGCAGGCTTTGTTGAGACCAGAAGGGCTGTTGCCAAGTCACCGCATCTCTCTCACCATCTAGAGATGGCAAGAGTGATGCAGTGACAACCAGCGGTCATCAACCAATTTCATCTGGGACAGCAGCACAAAATAAAGGGGTACCAGGAGTGCAACACCCACAGTCCATAGGAGACGTGTAATGGAGTTGGGGGATTGCTTAAAAGTAATGGTTGTAAGTGGAATTTGTCACTATTCGCCTCCTATTTGTATTTCTATATCAGGCAACATAATGACTGTGCACACCCCCGGCAAAAGAGGATCAATATTCTATTTTATTAACAATTGTGTCCTTTCCCTAGCCTGTCATTTGGGAGAATGGCTTCTCTGACAAGATGTCAACCACTCATGTACTGTAGCTGTATGATGAAAAATATGGGATGGCGTTTGGATGGGCATGGTCAAAATTCTGACGCCAGCATCTCGACAGTGTTAGGATACCGACACCTGTTGGTAGGTATCCTAACCCTCCCCCGGGCCTGAACCTAACCTCCCCCCTAGTGCCTAAATCTAAACTCCCCCTCCCCACACCCTAAACCTAACCCTCCCTCCGGGATGTAGTCAGGATGTCGGCGGTCAAAATGCCAACTGCCAGAATCCTGATACTGAAAGCCCGGCATGGCACTAAAGATAGGCATGTAAATACTGACGCCTATCATTAGCCCCACGCCAAAATCCTGACGCCAGGCATGCCGGGCGTCGTGAGCTGTTAGCCGCGGGGGGGAAGGTTAGGTTTAGGCACCCCTGGGGGGACAGGGTTAGGCACCCCCCCAGGAGGGTTAGGTTCAGGCTAGGGGAAGGGAGGGTTAGGGTTAGGCACCACCAGGGGGAGGTTAGGGTTAGGCACCCCCCCGGAGGGTTAGGTTTAGGGTGCAGGGAGGGGAGGTTAGGATTAGGTACCACCCTCAGAGTCTTTTGGTTAGGCACCCCCCAAGGGAGGGTTAGGGTGGAGAGAGGGGAGGGTTAAATATACTTACCAGCCGGCATCAGGATTTTGATCTGTCAGGCTTCCAGGGCCAGGATTTGAACCGGCGGCTTTTAAGCCGTCTGTATTTCATACCCAGCCTCTCCCTCCCTAGTGCCTAACCCTAACCCTCCCCCTAGTGTCTAACCCTAACCCTCCTCCCAACCCCGCTACTTATCTTCCTAATGCCTGCGGTCAGGATGCTGGCGCCGGGATTGCGACAGGTGACGGGATTCTGCCGCTGGTATTCTAAGCGCCGCCATCCCCTGCACCAGGATACTGAACGTATCCCGAAAAATATAATTCCCAAAAGCATGGTTTTATAGTAAATCCATTTCTTTGATTTATCTCTGACCTCACTGCTTCTCTCTGCCCTCCCCTCGCTTTCCGTACTACTAAATCCCTTCTAAAGTGCAGATTTGCTCAACAGGAGGGAATTCTCTACATCAGTGTTTCTCAACTCCAGTTATCAGGGACCCCAACAGTGCATGTTTTACAGATCTCCTAGTTGGTGCACAGGTGTAGTCATTACTGGGCAACACATTTTAAAAGATCCACAGGTGGTGCTAATTACTTCACTTGTGATAATGAGATCTGTAAAACATGAAATGAATGCAATGGTGAAACATTTTAGTAGCTGACAATGGACTACGGGGCCTATGTAGGACAGCTGCGATTATCAAATATCCGTTTTGTGGCAGATATTTTAATTAAATTATCCACACTATGTACTAAGGAAAACCCGGAGGGACAGTGTTTGCGATAACCGCTCTCCCTGCAAGTTATATTCCCCATTTTGTAGAAGTCTTTAATGCATGAGCGCAGTGGAAGTCTCTGCTGCGAGCACCGGCTTCGGGAGAGGGATCAGAAGATCTCCTGCTTGTAAGCCTCCATAGGCTTAAAGCAGTTTACACCATCTGAAGATGTAGTACAGTGGTTCTCAAACTCGTTCTTCATAACCCCACACAGGTTACGTTTTCCAAATCACCCAGCAGGTGCACTGGTGTATTATACCCCTTTTCCCATTAAATTCCGGGTCTGACCCGGAGTTGGAACAAAGTTCCTATCCGGATCAGACCCGGAATTTTGCCGGCGCTGACTCGGGATATTCCCGAGTCAGCGCCACTCACACCGCAGTCAGGTCTGCATAGACCCGGCTTTTGCGGAGTGAAAGTGGACGCTTGGAGATGACGTCATCTCCAAGCGCCACTGAAGCCGGACCAATCGGCCGGCTAGCAGCGCACTCCAGGTCTTCGTGACCCGGAGTGCGCTGTTCCCATAGCAGGGTTTCACGGGCTATGCCCGTGTTAAACCCTGCTAGTTACCTGGGTTGGATTGCCGGGTCACTCGACCCGGCGATCCAACCCTCTGCCCTTTTACACCAGGGAGCTGCCCGGGTTAACCCTTCAAAAACCCGGGTTTTAGCTCCGGTGTAAAAGGGGTATTAATTACTCACTGACATTTTTAAAGACCCACAGGTGGAGCTAATTATTTCACTTGTGATTCTGTGAGGAGACTTGGAAAACATGCTGTTTGGGGTCCTAACGACCGAGTGTGGGAACCTGTGATGTAGTATACTAACAGAGTCAGATCGCAGTCCCTATTGATAATAACGGGGACTGCGATCTGCAGTGCTAATTAGCACTCTGCCGGTGATTTCTGGTGGCGGAAACTGACACTGTGCGCAGTGTCAACTTTCCCTGGAGAAGTCTTCCAGAAACGTGAAAGACTTTTACAAGATGCTGGGGATATAACTAGCAGGGACAGTGGTTACCGCCATCTCTGTCCCTGCGAGATTCCTTTAGTACATAGTGGCGATATTTTCATTAAAAAATGTAAAAATATCCACCGCGAAACAGATCCTTCCTTAATAATCATTGGCAGTTCTGCGATTAGTAGTACATAGGCCCCTTTGAGTGACGAGTATACCTTCTAAAGTGAACAGGTGGAGAAGTTGCCAATAGATAGATGGACATGTTTTGTTACTGCCAATGTATTAATGATTTCAGAAGGTAATTTTAAGAATTCATATCATTCGTCATTTTTGAATATCAATGTGTGCAACCTTGAATTTACTAGTAAAGTAGATAAAACCGACATTGACTTCCATGGTCTGAAATTAAAAATTTATATTAACTATCACTTATCTAGCACAGTGGTTCTCAACACCAACCCTCAAGTCCCCA
This sequence comes from Taudactylus pleione, assembly GCA_031769625.1. Classification (NCBI taxonomy): domain Eukaryota; kingdom Metazoa; phylum Chordata; class Amphibia; order Anura; family Myobatrachidae; genus Taudactylus; species Taudactylus pleione. Next base: position 28,674,158 of record JAUIMM010000113.1, on the reverse strand, counting down.
CAACAGGTGATATTTTGTGGATTTCTTTAATTATACAGGTGACTTAGGCCTGTGTATCGTTTTTTTTTTATAAAACTATTTAGAAACTGCACTTTCTGCATATAGTTATGTATTGTTGCCAGTGGCGGATTTTACCTAGGGGCTGCGGGGTATGCAGTCGGGAAGCCGGCGGACCTAATCCCGACAGCCGGCTTCCCAACTGCTTAATCCTGGCGAGGGTTAAATGACAGGCGTCTAAATCTAGATGCCTGTCATTTTACCAACGCTGGGCGCTGAGCGCGGATAGCCGCTTAGGTTTAGGGTTCCCGGGGGGGACTTAGGGTTAGGCACCTCCCCGGGAGGTTAGGTTTAGGCTAGGGGAGAGGGGCTTAGGCACCCCTGGGGGGAAGTTAGGGTTAGGCACCCCCCTGTGGGACTTAGGTTTAGGCGGCGGGGAAGCGGGGGTTAGGTTTGGGCACTTAGAGGGGTATTAGGGTTAGGCACTGGGGGGAAGGTTAGGGTTAGGCACCCCTAAGGGAGGGTTAGGGGGTAGAATTAGGTTAGACAATACTTACCTTGGCGATCGGGATTTCCTCCTCTGCCGGGATGCCGCTGTCGGGATTCCAACCGCCGGGCATGGGTCTGGCGGTAAATCATATCAATTCCGGCTGCAGGACTGCAATCCGTGGCTGCACTGACTACACCGTGACTGGAGGTGGCTTCCCATTGGAAGCACCATCTGCCAGTCACGCACAGGACAAGCAGCCCCACACTTCCCCCTGAGACTGCCAGTCCGGGCTGCGATTAGCAGAGAGCGGCTTCCAGTGGAAGCTGCTGCTCTGCCTTTCGGGAATCCCTACAGAGCTTCTCGGGGCTGCAGTCAATGCAGCCTCCAGAAGCTGGTGTCATGCGCATGCCAAGTCTATTGTGCAGGTACCGGGAACCTGGCCGGCCAGACCAGCAGCAGCATCCCTCAGGTAAGAGGGTAGGAGCCGCTGCTGATTGTAGCTATGTACTAATTGCACAATGAAGAAGATCTCACAGAAATCTCTGGCAAAGTGCTAATAAGCGCTGCAGATAGCAGTCCCTATTATTTTCAATGGGGACTATAATCTCATACCTCTCAATTCCCAAAATTTTTCAGTTCATAATTTGAATCTCCGTGCGCCATAAATACACGTGTCTGAAAAAGGTACGTGGCCTAGATGCAAAGGGACAGTGACCTTGCGGCACATCCCCGTTTCCATCACTCTGGGGTCGCGCCCAGCACTCCTGAAGATGTTGGTCTGCCCCCAGGCTCTCCCTGCACAGTGATGCAGAGCAACAGTGAGAGCTATTTCCCCCAACTGCCCCCCACCGTGGGACACTTCGGCCCGTGGGTGGGATGGTGGGACAGTCCCTGAATAATGGGACTGTCCTGCCAAAAGCTGGACAATTGGGATGTGTGTGATCTGACCCCTATGTACCAAACTCCAAAAAGCAAAGTTTTTCGGAGTTTGGCCCCAGTAGTATAGACCACTCCTGTACAATGTCAGTTTCCCCTGGAGAAGTCATTCACAGAAGTATATATTGCTAGGAATATAACTCGCAGGTTACTTCAACTGCTGTCCCTGCGAGTTCCCCTTTGTACATAGCGGGATATTTTCATTAAAAAATTAAAATATCCCCTGCGATACAGATCCTTAATAATTGCGGCAATGCCGGGATAAATAAGACCCCTTAATCTACTTTGCTGGAACAGTAATTATCCCACCTGCTTCCACAGACAGAAATCATGACCTGATGGGGGTACTTGCGGGTTGGAGTGGAGAACCTAACACATTCTAGAAAATGATTAAAAGATTGTAGCCAGTGCTTTTTCTAAACAGTAGATACCAATTGTCATTTATCTTACAGCTCTTTTCTCAGGAAATGAAAGGATAATGTACCTTATTCAAAGTTTTGCAGACATTGGCAGAAGCAATGATCATTTATAATAACATGATCATCTGCATTTGTACAAAAAGGCTATGACAAATCACAGACTGATATAGCATAGTTAAAAGCAAAAAAATGGCATTGATGTAGTTTATTAGAATATAAAAAGAGAGTATTCTGACAGACAATTTTACTTTAGATTTCCCTTGTCCTTTCTTCAGTAGATGCAATGTGGGTAGAAAAAAAGAGAGCTTATTTTTTTCTAAATATTGGGGTATTCAAAGTATCTGATTCCATATCAGATATGTTTTGATAGACCTCAGATTGTGAATAGGATCAGCAAATTTGTATTAGTTATTGGTCTCAACTTTTATTGTCAATTAATATACTGTAATTTCCAATTATTCCTATTTATGTAAACAACTAGAATACGGATAACACCTTGAACACACTTATGTGATCTCCTAATCTACCTAGTAAATGTGTGTAGCCAAAAGAACCAATTAAAAATAGGATACAAGACCACAGAAGTAATATTACGAACATATTCCCAAATCATGGTGTATCCCTGATACTTTTTACAAGCACATACTAAAACCAATTGGTTTCACCGTATCTTTAAAGGCACAGAGCACGGGGATTAGACTATTAGGGGTAATTTTACTAAAGTGAGAGTTTTTAGAAGTGGAGATGTTGCCCATAGCAACCAATCAGGTTCTACTTAACATTTAACTAGCACCTTCTAGAAGATATAGCTAGAATCTGATTGGTTGCTATGGGCAACATCTCCACTTCTAAAAACTCTCACTTTAGTAAATTTACCCCTTACAGTGGTTCTCAAACTCAGTCCTCAGGACACCACGCAGGTCATGTTTTCCAGGTCACCCAGCAGATGAGCAGGTGTGTTCATTACTCACTGACATATTTTAAAAGATTCACAGGAGGAGCTAATTATTTCACTTGTGATTCTGTGAGGAGCAGGGGCGTATCTATAATGGGTGCAGGGTGTCTTGGGGGGCCCACACCACACAGCCTGCACCCATACTTCCAAATACTTACCTCTCCGATGTTCCACGTCGGCTGGAGAGGCGCTACACAGAACTCCTGGAAAGTTTCCGCAGCCACACACATATATATATATATATATATACATATATATATATGTTGTGTGTGTGTGTATATGTCATATATAAATTATATATACACACCCACACCCACACACATAACGTTTGTACTGCCCGATCGCTGTGGCCAGAGCCGTAACTAGACTTTTTGGTGCCCTGTGCCAGAGAGAGCATTGGTGCCCCCCCCCCTCCCATTTTTTATATAGGGAAATAAGATAGTGCACCTGAAAAAGTGCCATGGCCTCATGGGGAAGGGCCACGGAAGAGGTAGGGGAGGCCAGGAGATGCTGGGGATAAAAGAAGTAGGAGCTACAACTGAGAATGATAATAAACAGGTAAATTGACAGACCCAAACAGTGCCCCCTGCCCTGCGGTGCCCACTGCCATGGCACTGGTCGCACTAATCTAGTTACGGCCCTGACTGTGGCCAGCAGTGATTGGGCACATGGGGACAGAGGCAGAGATTCTGAAGCCAGCCAGAAGGAAGGAGATGGACATACTGTATGCATACGCAGTGGCTGCTGCTTTCATTTAAGTGGCGGCTGCCATGCAGCCAGGAGGGGGTCGGCTGCGGGACATGGAGGTATCGGCCGCGCTGGGCGGGGGGTGATGCAGCCTTCCCGATCACTGTTGGCCACAGTGATCAGGACACAGCAGCAGCCGCAGCTACCAGGAGTCGCTGTTGTTGCTTCTTCGAAAGTCACGGCTGCCCTTGCAGCAACGTTGAGAGGGGGGCGCCGCTGGGTCCCGATCACAATGGCTAGCAGTGATTAGGACATCATAGAGGGGGAGCCGCGGGTGTACCTCTGAGATAGCCGGCTGCTGATCTTTCAGCAGCCAACTAGTGGGCGTTTCTGTCTGGTCGCATCAAATGCAACCATGTTAAAGAAGCCCAGTCTGGTGTGGTCGCATCTGATGCGACCACTCCATGAAAGTGGTTAAAGTACTATCGCTTCCTCTAAGAGCCGTCCCTAACCAGTTTGATGCCCTAGGCAAGATTTTGGGTGGTGCCCCTAGCACCATCGCTAGTTCCCCCTCTGACCCAGCACCCCTCTCACAGCACCAATCAACCAGAAGTACAAATCACAGCAGCAGCCAGCAACATCCATCACCCCTCACCCATTGCAATCCTCATCCACAGAGCTGTAACTAGACTTTTAGTGCCCTGTGCGAGCAAGAGCATTGGCGCCCCCACCCCCCCGTTTGTCTCCCTGCAGACAGACCCAGGGTACTGGACTCTGCAAAGGTCCATGGGATTAGGAGCTGCTGTGGCTGGGCATGCCCAGCAGCTCTACTCCAGTGGCAATTTTTACTACTGCCCGCTGTCTCTGCTCCCCAGTCCCACTGCTGCCGGCTGTATGAGCTGCCACTGATTAGAGCTGAGCTGAGAGGTCCGATCGCGTTAGGACAGCAAGAGCAGAGGTGTGTCCGCCTGTCCCGGGCCCATCATTGCCTGCTGTCAAGCTGATTTGGCCCTAGGCTTGGAATGCATGCCCCTAAGCATTCCAAATGCCCTAGGCATTTGTCTAATTTGCCCATGCCTAGAGCCAACTCTGCTTCCACCTCCCCTGTCACAACCTCATGTGTATATGTATTTTTTTTCCCGCCGTTTCACATGCGCACCATATAAAGGGCGGGTTGAACTAACATCCTGCCAGTTACCGCAAAATGACTAATCGCATATGTACTAGCATATGCGATTAGTATCGCAAAGCAGTAGCGCACGCAGGGGGGGTTTCTGAGTACCTAGAAACCCCCCCTGTGCACATACAGACAGCCCGAGCCTTCCTCCGCACGGGCTGTCAAAAAACCTAGCACCTCTGTTAACTGTAGCTATCGCTGAGGCAGAACAAGGAACCTTCTCTCTGCACTCAGGTTTCTGAACCCTCCCCCTCTACACAGCTGGCTGCTGCACGGAGCTCACTCCACAACCCGGACAGTCACAATGGTGAGTTAACTCTTTGAAAACCTCGATGTTTTCTAGAGTCATTGCTTATGAATAGTACTTCTACATGGATGCTCTTCTAATACATCAGTAACCCTGGCACTATTGCAAATAAAGGAAGTTTGTATTTTTTATATTCAATGTTGTTGTTTTTTTTTTTTTTACCAGGTCTAGCTATATACATGTAATTGTGTGTGTAATTGTAAGACTCCGGAGTCTTTTTTTGCAATATAAGCTAAGTGTTCATCTATAACAGTCTCAGAGTGCCTCTGTTTATCGGAAGGGTTTGATGGAATTATGTACGGAGGGCACCTGAGCAGCTGACTTGGAAGGAGGAGTGCCGGTCCGCAAGAGATTGTGTATATATATATATATATATATATATATATATATAAAGTATGTGTATTATATATCTATCTATCTATATATATATATACATATATATATGTATATATACAGTATGTACAGTATGTGTGTGTGTATTATTTATATATATATATATATATATATATATAATGTTTATTAAAATATGTTTTTTTTATGAGATTGGAGATTCGGAAACCCCCCTTTAATTATCCTGCGTTTGCCCCTGGCAAAGGACAGCTCTTCTCTTGTGATAAGAGCTGCCCTTTGCGAAGCAGCTGATGCCGGGTGAGGGGGTCTCCGTGGGACTCCGCCCCCTCTGAGACTCGGGAGCTTCCTGCTGGTGACCTGTGCAGGAAGTCCCGGGCTCCTCCTCCTCCTCCCTGCATCCGGAAGAAGATTAGGAAAAGGAGGAGGCGGAGCACCCAGGAGGAGCACGGGCATGCAACCAGGAGACTGAGGTGAGTGGGCCAGTGCTGGGCGACTGCGGGGTGGCGAAAAACCCCCAAAACATGGTTTTTACAGCATTTTTCCTTTAGTACATCCTGCCCCACAATATTCTGTTACTCGCCTTTGAAGACCATGAAGTATATCCTGCAGATAATGAATCACGTCTTTCTTGGTAAGTCAGTTTCTCTCCTTACACTTCTATTTCAAGGTCACTATTATGCAGATGTCTAATCTTCCTTACATTTTTTAAACATGTAATTAAAACACTTAAGCATACCAAATAGCTTTTTAAATGGAGACTCAAGTGCCTGAAGTAATTAATCAGTAAGAGTTCAAGAAACTGAAGACATTAAATGTTTACTTGTTTTGTTCCTACCAGTAATTAGGGTAATTGCCTTCATCGTGTTCGACCTCTGTATTGCAAGTGTTGACTATGGGCCTGATTCATTACGGATCGCTATTGTGATTACGCATGCAGTCGCCTGATTGTTGCGTAATGCGCATACATCGCAGTGCACAAAGACACCACTGCGATCGTACTGCGATTGCAGAGACCACGCAGACCCATCGCAGAGTGATTGACAGGAACTGAGCGTTTGTGGGTGGTGATGGGGGGTGTGATCGGCGAAATGCGGGCGTACCTGTCCATTTGAACACTGTTACAGGGGCGTGCATAAATTAGCCACTGCGACGGCATATGCAGCTTGAGTACACACTGCGTGCGACGAGGTTAGTCATTTCTGAGTAAGGTCAGACCTGTTATAATTGTGCATGAGGGGCCAATGTTACTCGATGTTCCCGATGTATATGGATGTGCAAAAGCGGTAGTGTGTGTCTCTATGCTGGCTTTGGGTGTCTATAATATCTTTGTGATTGCAGTCATTAGCATATTTTCGTAATGGACCTGCGTGCGTAATCGCAGCTGTGATCGCAATAAAGATCCGTAATGAAACAGGCCCAACGGCGGCTAGTTTAGGCAACTTAGAATAAACTGGTCAGACATCAGCTCATGTGTGGCCCCAAAACCATTGTCAGTTTAGCATGTAATTGGACAATAAAGGAAAGAGTCAGCAGCATTACCATCTTGTATCTGTGGTGGTAACTTTGCTTGCCACTGTAATGATGCTAGCAGAAATGAACAAAGGGCCTAATTCAGACCCGCTCGCGAGCAAAGGACGCTCGCAAGCGGGTCGATTGTGCCCGAATGCGCATGCGCATGACGGAGGGAGCTCCGTCGTGCGCATGCGCGAAACCCGGCGATGATGACTGACAGAACACCCCCTTTGGTAGGCGTGCCGGGGACGTGGCTGCCAGACTGAGGCATTCCCATGGGAACTCCTACCGTCTGGGGCCGGCCCCACTGACATCAGTAGTGATGTCAGTGGGAGTGATTTTGGCTCTGATAGAGCCAAAATCACTCCAGGGCTTGCGGCAGCGAGACCTTACCGCAGGGTCTCGTCGCTAGCCCGATGGTCGCGATGGTCTTGACCATCGCGACCATCATCATGGACGCTCGCATAAGCTGTTGGTGGTAACCCACAGCTATGCGAGTGTCCAAGAGGCCGCTCCATTTTTAGGGAGGAGGGCCCTGATTCAGAGCGAGCGCTCTGGTCAGAGCGTTCGGCTCTGAATCAGGCCCAAAGATCACTTAAATGCTTGTTTTAAAGCTATCTCCAATTTGTTCTTCTCACACATATATATCCATCTTTGCACAACATATTTTTTTCTGTAGAGCCACACACACACATAGAGACCCGACTAGTTCAGGGCTGCCTCATCCCAATGTCACTTCTCTCTAGATTGTAAGCTACGTCCTAGTAGAACAAGCAGCCGGGGTGAGAGGGGTGGGGGTGGGGGGGGGCTGGGAAGGGAGAGAGAGAGAGAGAGAGAGAGAGAGAGAGTCAATCACTAGCGTCTCTATGGGATCACACCCATGATCAGTGACATCACACACAAACTGTGATGGGTGTAGTAAGTAATCCCCCCTTCCCCTAGCCTAAACCTAATCCTACGTCCCCCCGGGAGCCCTAAACCTGACCCTCCAACCCCCCCGCGGCTGTCCGCACCCGGCTTACCGGCCTCACATCACTGACTGTATGTAAAATAGAAAAAAAAAGCATCAGTATGTTTTCTGAAGATGTGTGCAGCTATTTAGCACAGTAATGTGTCCAGCGCATAAAAGCAGGCGTCATCCTCATCATCAACTCAGACACTTGAACTATGGGTTGTGCAATTATACGCCTCCTGCAAGGATGCATCTATAAGTTACATGGTTGGTTTGCAACTCCACGGCCTACGGCATACTTGCCAACCATTACTGGGAGGCTCCAGGGAGATCCTATGAGGGGGAAGCACAGAGGTGTGATGCTACGATATGCAAATTGTGGCCAGCCCCCCACTCGTGTCGGTTTACTGTAATTTGCAGCAATATGGTTCAGAGGCAGGACCACGATGATGCAATTCATAGCGAACTTCGATCATGCCCTTCACTCTTTATGCAAGTGGGCTGAATGCAGGAGAGTTGCACATTATACCGAGAGCTGGGAGAACTCTCCCAAATTAGGGACTATCCTGGTAATTCTGCGAGAGTGTGCAACTATGGGTTACTGTATTGCTCTTGAACTCCTCCGATCAAACTGCAAGGAGCTGCAAGTCCCGCTGGGCCGGTCCCATGCTCCCCACTAAAAGGGCTGGCCAGGCTGACTGACACTGCCAGCCGGTCCGCTCTGGTTCATGTGTGCAAGAGCCGGCTGCCGCGCTTCCGGGCCGGAGCTGAGATTACTTTTTCCAGGTGAGACGTTCCTTCCTCTTTCATACTTCATGCTTTTTCTCACCACTACTCCCATCTAACTATTCCTCCCATCCTGCCCCCTGCTTTTAAGTATTCCTCCCATTCTGCCCCCTGCTTTTAACTATTCCTCCCATTCTGCCCTTGCTTTTAACTATTCCTCTCATCCTGCCCCCTGCTTCTAACTACTGTTTCTAACTATTACTCCCATCATGCCCCCTGCTTCAAACTACTACTCTCATCCTGGTTCTATCTATTACTCCCATCTTGCCCCATGCTTCTAACTATTCCTCCCATTTTGCCCCCTGCTCCTAACTATTACTCCCATCCTGCCCCCTGCTTCTAACTATTACTCCCATCCTGCCCCCTGCTTCTAACTATTACTCCCATCCTGTCCCCTGCTTCTATTACTCCCATCATGCCCCCTGCTTCAAACTACTACTCTCATCTTGCTTCTATCTATTACTCCCATCCTGACCCCTGCTTCTAACTATTACTCCCATCATGCCCCTGCTTCAAATTACTACTCTCATCCTGCTCCTATCTATTACTCCCATCATGCCCCCTGCTTATAACTATTTCTCCCATCTTGCCCATGCTTCTAACTATTACTCCCATCATGCCCCCTGTTTCTAACTATTACTCCCATCATGCCCCCTGCTTCAAACTACTACTCTCATCCTGCTCCTAACTATTATTCCCATCATGCCCCCTGCTTCTATTTCTCCCATCTTGCCCCTACTTCTAACTATTACTCCCATCATGCCCCCTGCTTCTAACTATTACTCCCATCATGCCCCCTGTTTCAAACTACTACTCCTATCCTGCCCCCTGCTTTTAACTACTACTTCCATCCTGCCCCCTGCTTTTAACTACTACTGCCAACCTGCTCCCTGCTTCCCTCTACTACTACCATCCTGTCACCTATTTCCCATTACTACTCCCATTTTGCCCCCTTCTTCCCACTATTACTCCCATTCTACCCCCTGCTTCCCACTGTTCCTCCTATTCTGTCCCCTGCTTCCTGCTATTACTACTCCCATCCTGCCCCCAGCGGCAGAGTGTATGGAGCTTGTGCTCCAAGAGCTGACTCTGGTGGGGGGGTGATAGGCTAACCAGTTCCCACCACCGCCTCCGGAACATGCCTGTAACCCGCACTACCCCCCGACTTCTAGATATATAGTACTTCCCAGCCCAGGGTCATGCACTACCCACTATACCCGCCCCCCCTCCTGGCTACCCAAGTGACATACATTCACCATTCTACTTCCCAGCCCCTCAGATGAAATGGGTATGAAATCCCGGCAGTTGGGATGCCTGCTGTCAATATACCGACAGCGGCATCCCGATGCTCATGATCCCAATAGTATAGTAACCCTCCCCCCTTCTCCCCCTAAGCCTCTGTTCCTACATCCTAACACTAACCCCCCACCCCATCCTAACCCTCACTGTTAGTGCCTAAACCTAACCCACCCCCCTTAGTGCCTAAACCCAACTCATTGGTGCCTAACCCTAACCCATCCCCGGGGGTATTTAACTCTAACCTCCCCATGCTTAACCCTAATCCACCCTGCGACGCCTAAACCTAACACTAACCCCCACATGGCTAAGTCCTAACCAGCCCCGCTATACTAACGTGCGGCATCCTGGCTATCGGAATTTTGTCAGCCGGGATGCGGCATGTAGGTCTATTAACTACATCCCCCTCAGGCTTGGGGCCTGATTCAGACCCGGTCGCTAGATGCGTACGCTCGCACTGAGGGAATGCAAATTTTCCAAATTGGCGTCATGGGATGTGATCGCTCGCCAAGGCATAAGCACACCCACTTTGGCTGTGCGAGCGATTGCTCTGTGTATGCAGACACCCCTTAGCATATGTAGAGATGCCCACTGGCACGTCATCTCCAGGAAGTGTATGAAAACATTGGTACATCGAGGACCATCGGATGCGAACGCAGTGTTTGTGGTAGCCATACCCTACCGCAAGCTCTGCGAGCATTTCAGTGTAAAAAAAAGCCAAGTGACGTGTACTATGACGCTGCCTGTTAATTATGCATGCCTCTGAAACGGCGTTGAGACACTCCGGCACGCCTGCGTTCGAATCGCCAACCCCACGTTATTAGTGTCCTGCCCCTGTTACCACCCACAAACGGCCTCTCTTGTCACTCATTACACTGTTCTGTCTTTGCAGGGCGAGCGAGCGGTATGCGATCGCAGTGAGTAGTTCACGCACGTGCAGAACGAAGGGTGCGCATGCATGTAAGCAGAACATTGGGCCGCCTGCGAGCGCACGCATATAGCGAGCGGGTCTGAATCAGGCCCTAGTACCCAGAGACATACCATACCCGCCATAACTCCCCCTCCGTCCCTCCCCCCCTGTCTTCCCCAGGGACATACACTCACCACTCTATTCCCCAGATCCTTAGACATGGTACCCAGGGACATACGCTCACCACTCTATTCCCCAGATCCATAGACATGGTACCCAGGGACATACACTATGTATACATGCCTCTGTTATGCAGGATTTTCAGACTGTCATTTTTTATATAGTTAACAGTGATTTATATATTTGCAATTGACATGTGTTGTAATTTAGGATTATTTTTGCAATTCATAGCCCCCATTTATCAACGATGGTAAACACCAGAGCAATTTTTCGTTTAGTATCACTGTGATACAAACGAAAAATGTACTGGTATTTACCAATACTTACCACCCCAGGGTAAAGTGTGCCCCCCATAAGGAGTCCTTTTTCTTTTCTTTCAATATTGGTACATACACTATCCACCCTGTTTTTTTTCTTGTGGAGGCCAATATGGGTTATTTTTCCCTGTCATGGGGTCAATGTGTTTTTATTTTTATTTTTCTGTGGGGCCCAATGTGATTGATTTTTTTTTTTTTCTGTGAGGGCCAACGTGTTTTATTTTTTTCCTGTGGGGGGTCAATGTATTTGTTGTTTTCTTGTCGGGTCAGTGTGTTTATTTTCCTATTGAGGCCAATGTGTTTGTTTTTTTCTTCTTGGGGTCATGGTGTTTTTTCCTACTGTAACCAATGTGTTTTTTTTTTTTTTAAAGTAGGGACTAATGTATTTTATTGTATTCTGTTGGGGCTGATGTGTATGATTTTTTTCCTGTCGGGGGTCAATGTGTTTTTTTATTTCCTGTCGGGGGTCAGTGTATTTGGCCCCCAAATGAAAAAAAAACAATGTGTTTATTTTTTTCTTTTACAATGTTTTTCGTCTGCGCATGCATCTGAGTTACACTGCGCATGCGTCCCAATGGTGTTCATACAGAGTTGCACTGCAGATGCATGCATGAAGGAGTGTATTTAAAAATGTGTTGGGCATTCCTAGGTGGTTACAGGGGGTTGACTAATCAGACGCAGATGTAGAGTAGTATGGGCGTGTTATAGGAGTGACATGGGCGTGTTGATGACATTGGTTGTGTACAGAGACGCTGAATTACTCACATTAGAGGCCATACTCAGATGCATGATCTACACCTAGCATATGGCTGGTGAAAGTTTCCAACGGTGCGACCGATGGTGGCATCTAAAGTCACACAACATGATTGCAGACCCTGTACACACTGACCGTGACCAATTGCAGCAAAAGATGCAAGGGAGGCTACAACTGCATCCAACTCAGTATCAGGTCCTATGAGAGATCCCGCCTCCTCGACAGACCCCACCCCCTCAACAGACCCCGCCTCCATTAGGGCTGCTTCCATAAATTTCCCTGGCTTAGTTTTCCATCCCAATCCGCCCCTGCACATTATGCCACACAGTAATGCCCCTTATAACATAATGCCACACAGTAATGCCCCTTACACATTATGCCCCACCAAGCAACTCTCCTTTGGTGCCGGGCTGCCAGCTAATTACAGCTGGTGCATCGGCAGACATGGAGCGACAACGCCAGCACAATTTGAATCCGGCGTCGGTGGAGAGCCAATCGGAGCTCGTGGACCAGCACCCAATCAAGAACCGCCACTGCTGATTGACTGCCGGTCCGCCAGCTCTGTTGCCTCGCAACCGGAAGCGCTGTCTCCATGTCTGCCTGCTGGTGCGTTAGCTGGCATCAAATCAACACTGCTGACACCTGCTGGGCCCCCCTTGGCGGCCCTGACTGCACCGGCCCACCTTAGGTGTGTGACTGGGTGCAGAGGGAGCGGTGGGCCACAGAGGCAGCTCGGGCACCATAGCAGCCACACACCCATTGCACCCATGGTAGTTACGCCACAATTTGCATGCTTGTTAGAAAACAGTGGAGTCCTTTTCAGGATCAATGAAATGGGGTTATAGGCGAGGACAATGTAAAGAAATAAAGGCTGCAGGTACATTTCAGGGTCCCATCTTCAACATGGGCAAACCCGGGTATCCCAGTTAGTATAAAATATGCTAATCTCAAAATATTGGAGCATGTTGTGTGCATGTGCATTGTGACAAATGTTATGCAAGTTGCCTTTTTGTATGGTGTAAATACACTTAAACATAACTCTAAATCAGGTCCTTTGTTTGTATAGACAATATGCAATTAATAATAAAAGCTGTTAATACCATTGTGGCTTCCACAGGTCACCAAACCCCTCATTTACATTTTATGAGCTCACTGAATGAAGCACTAGCAGAAACATTGCTACATTTAGCTGCAGTTACATTGCTCCTACATCTGGGAGTTTCTGTAACATGAGTTGCTGAAGAGGTCAAGAAGCAAATAAAATGATATTAGTCAGGGGTATATCTAGGGGTCCGAGCTCTCCAGGCAAAGTAAGGGACGTGCCCTCCCCCCTTTGGCAGTTAGTAAGCAGACACCATGGTGGCTGTGCAGGCGACGATCGCTCCCACCCCTCTCCCTCGTCGTCAGGCACTGATGCTTCTGACTGACAGATCAGCAACAGCACACACTTTTGGCAGACAGAACTGTCCGCAGGTAGCACTGCCGGGCGGCTCTGGCGCCCCCCCATCCCCACTGGCCAGCGCCCCTGGCAAGTGCCATCCTGGCCAGTAGGAAGATATACGCCTCTAATATTAGTAATTATGAAAACACTGAACAATAAAAAAATATAAGCTGACATTTCTAGAGTATTAATGATCCAGCTTCCAGACTGAAGAGCGGACATACAAAAATGGTGAGCACATCAGCTTAGCTGCAAGATAGGAAACAATAGATGCTACAGATGTAATACAATGAATGTATAGTAGCCCATTGTCCTGAAAGCAGCCAAATTATTCTTTTCATGGCAACAAATATCCTTCCCTTGCACTAAAGGATCCATTTATTCCCCAAGGTACGGTAGGCAATGTACAGTACATTTAAACTTTTCCTCTAATTTACATTGAAACTGTGAACTTGGGGGGTGATTCAGCATCGAATGGAATTGCAAAGCTGCACGCAGGCTATAGATATATTATGTATGCACGCAGGCTATAGATATATTATGTATGCACGCAGGCTATAGAGATATGATGTATGCATGCAGGCTATAGAGATATGATGTATGCACGCAGGCTATAGATATATTATGTATGCACGCAGGCTATAGAGATATGATGTATGCACGCAGGCTATAGATATATGATGTATGCACGCAGGCTATAGAGATATGATGTATGCACGCAGGCTATAGAGATATGATGTATGCACGCAGGCTATAGATATATTATGTATGCACGCAGGCTATAGAGATATGATGTATGCATGCAGGCTATAGAGATATGATGTATGCACGCAGGCTATAGATATATTATGTATGCACGCAGGCTATAGAGATATGATGTATGCACGCAGGCTATAGATATATGATGTATACACGCAGGCAGCTTTGCAATTCCATCCTTGCTAATATGCAAATGCAGCAGGAGGTGTACGACACCCGCTGCTGCATTTGTGATCCCAGAGTCGTAGGCTGGGATCACCATCGCGACCATCGGTGGTCGCAATGGTGGACTGCGCCAGGCCGTCGGCCAGCTGAGTAAGCCTCAGCTTACACAGGCTGGCCGGCTTGTGAGGCCAGGAAATTGTGTCCGTCGACGCAGTCCCTGGCCTTACCACTCCCAGAAAACGGGGCGGAAACCCCGCCCGCACCGCCCCTTAAATGCCTCTGCCTGTCAATCAGGCAGAGGCATCGCAGGGGCTGCGAGCAATTACACAGGGCCCATTCTGCACTCTAGCAGAATGGGTCCTGCGCATGCTCTGATTCCCAATAATCGAGAATCTGCGTTCAGGATTGCACTTGCATGCACTGCTGAATCAGCTCCTCCTGCACTGCTGAATCAGCTCCTTGCAGCATAAAATACCTTGAAGCAATGCACGCATCCCACAAATGTGACAACATGGCGATGTCACACTATATTTCTACAAAAAGTGCCAGGGAGATGTGCATGAAAAAAGGTGAAATCATCCTGGACCCCATATACAGTAAGTGGTAACTATGAAACATACTTGCCTAATTAGATATAGCCCCTCTAGCACTTCCTTCCAGTATTTAAATATTTAACAAGCATCTATAAACTAAGATTACTGCTGTTTGTCACTGTATCGCTTACGCTACCATAGATGGTGAGAGCGATATGGTCCCCATTGCCGGAAATGGGGACCCACATTGGCCTTTCCAGCTTCAGCGAAGTCTTTCATGCTTTGCTGTGTCCCCGCCGGGTAAAATTGTCATGCACAGGTGCAGACTGGCCGTCGCGCATGTGCATGACACAGCAGCCCGTCGTTAGCAGCGATAAGCTGCCAGCAACAGAGCGAAGGATGCTGACGAGGTAAGGGATGTTGCTGGACCTTGTTGGAAGGGTAAGTAATGTTAAATACCAACGGCATATTTGTTACTATCACTGCAACATTAAATTAAATATACTGCTGGTAATAAGACACGTTATTAAATGGGGACCTTTTTTTTCCTACTCTCTGGGGGGGGGTCTATTTACTAAGCCTTGGATGGCGATAAAGTGAACGGAGATAAGGTTCCAGCCAATCAGCTCCTAACTGTCATTTTTCAAACACAGCCTGTGACATGGCAGTTAGGCGCTGATTGGCTGGTACCTTATCTCTGTTCACTTTATCTCCATCCAAGGCTTAGTAAATAGACCCCTGGGAGAGAAGATTCACATGACCACTCTGGGGGAGGTGCTGGTCAGGCCCCACCCCTACACAGAAAAATGCCTCAAAACGCGGGTTAGTGGGGTGGGGGAGATGCTAAAATGATGCATCATATTGGCACTGCCCCCTCCCTATGGAGCCACAAATCCTGGTATTCCCTCCCCATTCTAACTACATTATTAGGATACAGCATTTGCGCCTGATCTTTTGGGGGTCTGGGGGCCTTCCCAAAATATAGCGGGTCTCCCCTACCTTCTGGGAGAGTAGGTAAGTATCTATATTCGGATGACTATATTGAAGGCTGTTACTAGTGGCGATAAGGAAAGAATTGGAGGTTTTTAACCACTTCAATGCTGAGGGTTTTTTCACACTTGTGCTGAGCTCATTTTTTTACATTTCCTTTCGTCACATGCAAACATCAATATGAATGATTTTTTATGCTGTACCCACACAAATTATACCTTGTTTTTTTAATCAGACTTTGTATTTTCAGAAAATACCATTAGTCTTTTTACTCACTCGAACTCCACTCATCCTCTGTAGCGAAGGGGTTAAAAGGTGTCAAATGATAGCCATCAAGTGTTTTTCTGCAACTTAAAGTCTCTTACAGTATTTTAGGGTACTTTAAAGGAGTTTGATGTGATTTATCAGTGATTTTATATGTTTGTAAAATGTTGGACAAAACACTTTCAACTCATATCTGTAAATTCAAAAACTCATTTCCCATCACCTCCACATACCTGCTCCACATCATTTACACCTCCCCATACCTGTCCCACTTCATTTACACCTCCACATACCTGCTCCACATCATTTACACCTCCCCATACCTGTCCCATATCATTTACACCTCCCCATACCTGTCCCATATCATTTACACCACCACATACCTGTCCCACATCATTTACACCTCCCCATACCTGCTCCACATCATTTACACCTCCCCATACCTGTCCCACATAATTTACACCTCCCCATACCTGTCCCACATAATTTACACCTCCCCATACCTGTCCCACATAATTTACACCTCCACATACCTGTCCCACTTAATTTACACCTCCACATCATTTACACCTCCCCATAGCTGTCCCACATTATTTACACCTCCCCATACCTGTCCCCTCATCATTTACACCACCATGTACCTGCTCCACATCATTTACACCTCCCCATACCTGACCCACATCATTTACACCACCACATACCTGTCCCACATCATTTTCACCTCCCCATACCTGCTCCACATCATTTACACCTCCCCATACCTGTCCCACATCATTTACACCTCCCCATACCTGCCCCACAACATTTACACCTCCCCATACCTGCCCCACATCATTTACACCACCACATACCTGTCCCACATCATTTACACCTCTCCATACCTGCCCCACATCATTTACACCTCCCCATACCTGCCCCACATCATTTACACCTCCCCATACCTGCCGCACATCATTTACACCACCACATACCTGTCCCACATCATTTTCACCTCCACATACCTGCCCCACATCATTTACACCTCCCCATACCTGCCCCACATCATTTACACCTCCACATACCTGCTCCACATCATTTACACCTCCACATACCTGTCCCATATCATTTACACCACCGCATACCTGTCCCACATCATTTACACCTCCCCATACCTGTCCCACATCATTTACACCTCCACATACCTGTCCCACTTCATTTACACCTCCACATACCTGCTCCACATCATTTACACCTCCCCATAGCTGTCCCACATCATTTACACCTCCCCATACCTGTCCCCTCATCATTTACACCACTATGTACCTGCTCCACATCATTTACACCTCCCCATACCTGACCCACATCATTTACACCACCACATACCTGTCCCACATCATTTACACCTCCACGTACCTGTCCCACATCATTTACACCTCCACATATCTACCCCACATCATTTACACCTCCACATACCTGTCCCACATCTCTTACACCTCCACATACAATACCTGCCCCACATCATTTAAACCTCCACATACCTTTCCCACATCATTTACACCTCCACATACCTGTCCCACATCATTTACACCTCCCCATACACTTCCCACATCATTTACGCCTCCACATACCTGTCCCACATAATTTACACCTCCGCATACCTGCTCCACATCATTTACACTTCCACATCCCTGCCCCACATCATTTAGACCTCCACATACCTGTCATACAGCATTTACACCTCCCCATACCTGATCACTTACACACCTCCACATACCTTTCCCACATCATTTATACCTCAGAATAAAGAGAGTTTTCTTGTGGACCGGCGGGTCCGCGAGTACGGGGCGTGACCTAATGATGCAATATTATGAGAATCGCGTCATTTTGGCCCCGCCCCTTATATAAATATGCGGCGTTCGCGGCAAATTGCAGTGAGGGGCGGGGCTTAATGATGCGGCCCGTCCGGCCCCGCGCCCAACACCTCCCACCTGCTTCTCCTACCAGGACTTCTCCCGGGGAGGAAAACTCCAATGTCAGCAAGTATGGCATGTAAGTGTCTGTGGGGTCTATTTACTAAGCCTTAGATAGAGATAAAGTGAACAGAGGTAAGGTACCAGCCAATCAGCTCCTAACTGCCATGTCACAGGCTGCGTTTGAAAAATGACATTTAGGAGCTGGTTGGCTGGCACCTTATCTCCGTTCACTTTATCTCCATCTAAAACTTAGTAAATAGACCCCTGTATGTGTTAGTGTGTATGTATGTGTTAGAGTGTATATATGTGTGTGTATGTAAGTGTGTATATTACTGTATGTATGTGTTAGTGTGTATATATGTGTATGTAAGTTAGTGTGTATAACTGTATATATGTGTTAGTGTGTGTATACTGTACAGCCATGGCCAAAAGTTTTGAGAATGACACAAGTATTGGTTTTCACATAGTTTGCTGCTTCAGTGTTTTTAGACCTTTTGTCGGAAGTTACTATGATATACTGAGGTAAAATTACAAGCATTTCATAAGAGTCAAAGGCTTTTATTGCCAATTACAGTTTATGCAAAGAGTCAATATTTGCAGTGTTGACCCTTCTTATTCGCCCTGGCATGCTGTCAATCAAATTCTGGGCCACATACTGACTGATGGCCGCCCATTCTTGCCTAATCAATGCTTATAGTTTGTCAGAATTTGTGGGTTTTTGTTTGTCCACTGGCCTCTTGAGGATTGACCACAAGTTCTCAATGGGATTAAGGTCTGGGGAGTTTCCTGGCCATGGACCCAAAATTTTGATGTTATGTTCCCCGAGCCACTTAGTTATCACTTTTGCCTTATGGCAAGGTGCTCCATCATGCAGGAAAAGGCATTGTTCGTCACCAAACTGTTCTTGGATGTTTTGGAGAAGTTGATCTTGGAGGATGTTTTGGTACCATTCTTTATTCATGGCTGTGTTCTTAGGCAAAATTGTGAGTGATCCCACTCCCGTGGCTGAAGCAACCCCACACATGAATGGTCTCAGGATGCTTTACTGTTGGCATGACACAGGACTGATGGTAGCGCTCACATTTTCTTCTCCGGACAAGCGTTTTTCCGGATGCCCCAAACAATCTGAAAGAGGATTCATCAGAAAAAATAACTTTACCCCAGTCCTCAGCAGTCCAATCCCTGTACCTTTTGAAGAAAATCAGTCTGCCCTGATGTTTTTCCTGGAGAGTAGTGGCTTCTTTGCTGCCCCTCTTGACACCAGGCCATCCTCCAAAAGTCCTGTGTCATGCCAACAGTAAAGCATCCTGAGGCCATTCATATGTGAAGTTGCTTCTCCTCTGACGCTGCTGGAAGTTAGAGGAGCTGCGGCGTGTGAGGAGCAGCGCCAGCCAGCCCTGGAGGAGAAGCCAGAAGGAAGGAGCATTCTTCAAGGCGATAAGGTAAGTCATGACTCATGAGACTTAGCGGTAGCGGAGGAAGGAGGAGGAGGGGGGGCTCAGGGGCCCTGCCTATTTTGTCAGTCCTGGGCCCCACAATTTCTAATGGCAACCCTGACAGCTACTAAACACTTACAAAGGGCAGCAGTGTTCAGGGGCAGCAATTATATACCTTGGGTTCATGCTGAATTGTAGGTAAGTACACCCATTGGCCCCCACTTGAAAAAATATAAAACACACATTGGCCCCCACAGGAAAAAAATGAACACACATTGGCCCGCACAGAAGACTGACCTGACCTGATATAAAGACAGGCTCTTTCAAGCTGGAAGTCAGACTTTGAGAACGCGTTGCAGAACTAAGTTGCAGACTCACAAAGGCCAAAACTCAGGCTCAGGATGAGAAGGCTGTGAACGACAAGTCATTGGTAACAGGGTGACTGCTACAGAGTCAGACATCAGACACAGGAATAGTTAAAAACCCAGCCAGCCCAGGGCAATAGTACATACAGTATAAAACGATAAATCCCAAAGTATGTGCTGTACAAATATGTATTACTCAGGCACTGCACTGCATACTGGGAAACAGTAGTAGTGGACAGGGGGAGAACCTGGACAGGGGTCTCCGAGAGTGGAACGTTACCACCAGCACTATAAGGAAGCAGGGACAGGATCCGCAGACAGAATTATTATAATCTTAAGATGGCCCCGTTTCAGGCACCCTGCTTGCCAAAGCAAGGGCCATGTGATGACAACAGTGCCACCCACAGAGCCCTGCACTCTGTGCGGCGGTACAGTGGTCACACATCCCTTGTTACGACCCTGTATCACATGGCCACTGCTTTGCTTATAGGCTGCATTCGAGCCACCCGGAAGATGAGTTTGGCCAGCCAGAAGTTAGTCACAGTGCTGCTGGCAGCTGGCATGTGCCACTAGGAGCTGGTCTCCTGCTGCACTTCTTCCCCTATGTGGCCCTCGAGCCGGCCCTGAGTTCACCAGTGTTGGAACAGAGTGGCACTGTACCCCAGCCTACCCCACACCATGAGCACATGCTATTTTGCTGGGGGGGCGGGGCCGCCAGCCCTAACGCTGGGTACACACAGAACGATCATCAGCGATAACGGTAGCGCTGAACGATCTTCGTGGTGTGCTGGATGAACAATATTGTTCACCCACACACTCAACGATCGCGGATCCCTATGGAGAGATAACTATATCGTCCAGATTGGCCTGCATGTCTGGACGATGGTCGATATCATTATCGTCCAGCGGGAGCACGCATCGCTGGACGTTCATTGCATACACACGGAACGATATGAACGATATATCGTTGAACAATATCGTTATTGTTCATATTGTTGAAATATATTGTTCCGTGTGTACCCACCTTTAGTAGTACGGCACTACTTGGAGCATTCTCAGGACGCTGCGGGCATCTGTACAGGCTGCAGGGTGTGTGCTCGGAGCCTGCTAGCCAGGTACCCTGCTAGCCAGATGCAGGAGCTGTGTGGCAGCGATGGTGCTACTTCCTGAGCCCTGGGTGACGGCACCACTTGTCCACCCCTAGTTATGGCTCTGAAGGCCACTGCAGAGGCGCAAAACACACTTTTTCGTTCTGAACATGCACAGTAAAAAGGAGCAGGTATCCGTCTGTATGCAGACTTAAGACTTATTTAACCATTGTGCCTTTTTACACCTAAGGTGCCTGTACACTTGGCGATGTGCTCACGATCTGACATTGTGTCCGATTTCCCTTTAAACTTCCCAGCATCTCCTGGAAGTCGTGGGCACGATTTGGTGTTAAAAACTGTCCAATGTGACAAACGATCTATCGTGCCTCCTAATTATTCCAGTGCATCGTGACTGAGATTGTCAGATCTACCCTACAGCACGGCAGATCTGAAGATGCAATGTACGACCTGCGGGGACGCGCATCGGCATCGTGATCGCGAGTGGACACTCACGATTTGGGCATATTTTACACGATTTGTAATCACGATGCATCGGAATCGGGCAAATCGTGTAAAATATCGCTAAGTGTGTAGGCACCTTTAGAGAGGTAGAATGGGGGATGGAAGAGGCAGGCATAGCCGGAATACAGTTAGGGTGCAATCACACACATTATGTACAATCTAAAGTAATTAAAGCGGCATGTATGCCTTCTAGGGGGCATATCTACTGCAGCTGCTTCTGCCCTGGCGCAAGATCTGTGCTGATGATGATGATGATCAAGAGCACGGCCCTTGCTGTAGCTGTAAAAATGAATACATAAATACTTGTAATAATCATAAAAGCACTAGGGCTATTTCCAACACCCCTGAGTGCAGAATGTGTGAAATAATAAAAAATAACCATTTCCCCCTGCACTACAGGTCCCAGCATGCCAAGGCCACCTGTAAATGGTTGGTCACGCTGGCATTTGCAGATTACAAGCTCCAGCATGCTCTTGGCTGCCAGGACAATAATTTACATATAATCAGCATGACAGTGGTTATAATGGATTATAATCAAGAGAGCTCTGTAAACACTTTTATTTATGAAGATAACTGTAATCAAATATTTGCCATCATCACTAATGTTTAGAAATGTTTAAAGTAATGGGACAGTGCAGTTATGGCAGGATGGATAGGTCTTTATTAGGTTACGAAATAAATAATGTTATTGGACCTGTGTCATCCAGCATTAATCCACTGTCTTGCGTAAATTAAATTATTCTGACAGAGACAGAAAGAAGCACTGACATTAAGCAGAACACACACTGCCGAGCTGGTACAGATGAATCAGAGTACAAAGCGGTAACAAGAGTAAAACCTTTTGTAGAATGTGTGTAGCATGTTTTACGGTGACCACGCGTGTACAGATCCGATACCTCAGCCTAATTACCAAACCACAGAATTACTACAATCTAGCCGCACATGTGATAGTCTAGAACTCTAGATAAAGGAAACCACTAAATAAATCCTCAAGTATTGCTGGGTCACATTGAATAAAAATAAAATGATTTAACAGTAAATGTACAAATGACAAAATAATCACACAAGATGTATCCGACAGCAGCTACTGTAGCTATGGAGAAAGATAGTGGCCTTTTCAATGTAATAGATCAAAAAGGAAAGCTATAGCAGTGCTCGTCAGAAGTAATAACAAAAAACACATAGATCAAAGGTTCACAGTATTAGAGTGGATGTAGTCAGGAAGCCGATGGTCTAAATCCCGACCGCCGGCTTCCCGACTGTCATATCCCAGCAAGGTACTAAAGACAGGCGTCGAAAACTCGACGCCTGTCATTAGACCTGCGCCGGAAGACCGACGCCCAGCATACCGATCGAAGGCAAGACGGGCACCGGGCGCGGACAGCTGCAGGGGGGGCTAGGTTTTAGGACTCCCGGGGGGAATTAGGGTTAGGCACCTTCCCCCAGGAGGGTTAGGTTTAGGCTAGGGGAAGGGGGGGTTTAGGGTTAGGCACCCCCGGGGGGAGGTTAGGGTTAGGCACCCCCCTGGGAGACTTAGGTTTAAGCTGCGGGGAAGGGGGGGTTAGGATTTGGCACTTAGAGGGGGGTTAGGGTTAGGCACCCCTAAGGGAGGGTTAGGGTAGGGAATTAGGTTAGCGATACTTACCTTATTTAGCGATCGGGATCTTCATCTCTGCCGGGCTTCCGCTGTCGGGATTTGAACCGCCGTGCAGCCGTCGGTAATACCTACTACACCCTATTAGAGACATGCACATTTTATTTAAAATAATACAGAATTAAAAGGATGATTGTCACTCATGAGGACCAATATCATCTATCATAATCAATCTGTATAAACATACTGTACATTTCAATATTGCCACTATTTTTATTATGGGTTTGATTTAGAGTTAAAAGCAAATCAGAAAATGGAGCAAAAAATACAATTTCCCCCTTGGGAAAGCCATGTTGCACTGCAGCTGGCGTAGATTTAAAGAGCCAGATTCTGAGGTGGAAGTAAAACAGAATGAGCAAGTAACTGTAAACCTGGACACACCATAGTGCAATGCAAGGGGTGCAGATACAAATATGTTTTTGCATGCAGGGTAAATACTGGCTGCTATCGCACCGTAGCCCGTAACTGCTGGGCAGCTTTATTTCTACACAGCAATTTAGATTTGAGTTTGGACACGCCCCTCATAAATCTAAAGGCCCCCATGCATCTGCGATGGATTGGGACAATTCCCTTTTTTGCAGATGGTTGGGGAAAAATATCTGCAATGTATGGGGTAGACCAATCGCAGATTCTAACCAAAAAGTGATTGGAATCAGTAAATCAGGTTGTCCAGCATGTTGAATTTCACCGACCAATCGTAACTGTAGATTGCTAGTGTATGGTAACAATCAGCCGATACTAGCAAAATGATGGGCCTTTCAAGATTGGCAGATCTGTCTTTCCTGAAAATGATCTGCAAATCAAAGAAATATGGGCCTGATTCAGAGCCGGACGCTATTTGCGGACGCTCGTTCAGAAAAAGGGGCTGGCTATTTAATTAAGCGCTCGCTCTTTGCGGTCTGTTGACGCCTCTATGTCTGAAAGAGCAAACTAAACATGCGCTCACTATTTTGGAAAAAACACCCCCTGGCCGCTCGCATCATACGTCATCTCTGCTATTTATTTGATTAATCGAGTACATCGAAAGGCTTATGAACTGCTCGCAGTGCTAGTGGTAGCATTTTCCTACCGCAATCATGCGAGCAGTTCAGGCTAAAAGACAACCAAGTGACGTGGTCAATGACGCTGCTTTGTTAATTATGCACACCCTTAAAACGCCCGTTTTGACCGTTTGGCACGCCTGCGTTCGGATCTCCACCCCCCGTTTTCAAGCACCTTCCCCTGTTACCACCCACAAACGCCTCATCCTGTCACTCAAATTAGCAGGCATTCGCTATTTTGCGAGCACACGATTTTCGACCGCACTGACTGGTTCGCGCATGCGCATTACATCCCATGCGCAGATGTGCGAACATCGCTCGGAGCGAACGAGCGGCCGCTTACGAGCGGCTCTGAAGCAGGCCCTATATCTGTAATGCATGTGTGCAGATTAGTGGATAAGGGAATCTTTAAATTGGAGAAAAAAGAAATCACAGGATCTGTGAATCGTTCTTTTGTGATTGCTACTTAATGAGCTCCTTTAATATCTCTGCACATTTTAAATCTGCCCCATCTGCAGTGCAACATGTCTTTGCCAAGGTGCACAGTTACTTGCTCTAATTTTGCTTAATGCTGCGTACACACCTGAAAAAATATCTCCTTCAATCGAGAGAGGAATGATATATCGATGGTGCATCTGCTGGTGTGTATCTGATCATCCCTGCAGCCCAGCAGATGATGATATACTATATCTAGCAGATGAAAACACAATGATAATTTTCAGGGGTTGCTCATGTGTTGTATTTTACAAGGGGTTCCATATAAGTGTCCAAGACAGAGGTTCCCAAATTCGGTGCTCAAGGCACCCTAACAGTCCAGGTTTTAAGGATATCCATGCTGGGGCATAGGTGATTTAATTAGTACCTCAGTCAATTTGATTTAATCAACTGTGCTCAATTATGGATATCCTTGAAACCTGGACTGTTAGGGTGCTTTGAGGACAGAATTTGGGACATCTGGATTGTGCATTTTCTGCTATCAGAGTATCAGAACACCAGCAAGTACTAGGGCACCATCTAGTGATGGAAATATTAACAGCAATGTGTTAACTGCTGCATTAAAAGAAAAAATACAAAAAATGCTTAATGATATCCTTCAGTAACAGTCATCTCGAAAACAGAAGACAGCAATTATGTAAATAGCTTCACACACATATCCTTCCCTACATGCAAACATCTGGATAATGCCTTACAAAGACCATCTTTTCTACATTGTATTACGCACAAAAAGTGAATGCAATCTCTACTGCAGGTAAAGTTAAGTGTTCATAGAAGAAACAAGCAGGTTCCAAACCATGGAACGATGGAATTCTGTTTATGTATGTTTATATGATGTTAGGATGATAATATTTATTTATTGCTGTCTCTAGTATTTCATTGTTCTTTTATATTTGATATGTTAAATATTAATGTATATAGTGAATCATCTGCATGTTTTTTTTAACAAAAGAAAAGAAACTGCATTTTGATTAAATTGTAACTCTTCTAATTTGTTATATAGTGTGTTTCATCTTGTATATTGCCAGTTGTCTTAAGTGTCTTCTGATTAGAAATGTGCAGTTTGGTTTTCCTGCAATACGGACACACCCGAAGGGGTTCCGAGTTGAGCCCTAGTTCGGAATCACTTTGGAGTTCCATATCTAACGTTCAGTTCTACAGTCAGTTCGGACCTCGCATTTAAAAACCGAACTCAGATTTTTTATTGCATGTAAACAGGTACAAATTAGCTGGGTTTTTTTTGTTTCTTTTATTGTTTTCAACAATTTTTAAGGAATCTAAAACCGAACCAAAACCGAATCCGAACCAAAACACTTGTGGGTGGTTTTGCCAAACCAAAACACAACATAAATTAGAACCAAAACCAAAACACGGGGGTCCGCGCACATCTCTACTTCTTTTTCCAAATTATACATACTGTAAACACACTTTAAGTAGTCCAGGATTGTAATTGTACTTTTTTTTTTTTTTTAAAGAACTTTGGCCCTGATTCTGACAGAGCGCTCGCTCTGAATCAGGGCTTTTTTGTTTTTTGTGTGCGGCCTCCTGGCCGAGCGCATAGCTGTGGGCGATCACCCACAGCTATAGCGAGCGGCCAGGTTGATGGTCGCGATGGTCAAGATCATCGCGACCATCGGGCTTGCGATGAGACCCTTGTGGTAGGGTCTCGTGGCCGCAAGCCCCAGAGAGATTTTGGCTCTAACAGAGCCGCAATCTCTCCACTGACATCACTAGTGATGTCAGCGGGGCCGCCCCCAAACGGCAGGCATTCACATGGGAACGCCTCCGTTTGGGCAGCCACCCCCCCCCAGCCCGCTCACTCAACATCGGCAGCTCGCCCCCTTTGGTGCGAGACGCGGAGCGACGGATGGCCTGTCGCTAGCCGGCTCCGTTGTGCGCATGCGCACTGGCCCACCATCGACCCAGTTGCGAGCGCAGAGCGCTTGCGACCGGGTCTGAATGAGGCCCATTATTCAAATTTTCAAAACCATAGACTAATACAGTATAACAGCGTTTGCCAGAAGCCATAGTAGTAGCAAATGTTCAATCATGTAAATACTAGGGGTGTGCACCGGCCACTTTTCGTGTTTTGTGTTTTGGTTTTGGATCTGGATCTTTCTTCGTGTTTTGGATCTGGATTGGTTTTGCCAAAACCACCCTTCCGTGTTTTGGGTTCTGGGTTTTGTGTTTTGGATCTGTATTTTTTTTGAAAAAAAGCATAAAAACAGCTAAAATCACAGAATTTGTAGGTTTTTCTGCTCCTATGCTATTATTAACCTCAATAACCTTAATTTCTACTCATTTCCAGTCTATTCTGAACACCTCACACCTCACAATAGTGTTTTTATGTCCAAAAGGTTGCACCGAGGTAGCTGGATGACTATGCTAAGCGACACGAGTGGGCGGCACAAACACGTGACCCATCTAGGCGTGATACTGCAGTGGCAGACAGGATGGCAGTTTGAAAAACTAGGCCCCAAACTGTACATAATGCAAAGAAAAAAAAGAGGTGCAAGATGGAATTGTCCTTGGGCCCTCCCACCCACCCTTATGTTGTATAAACAGGAAATGCACACTTTAACAAACCAATCATTTCAGCGCCAGGGTCTGCCACACAACTGTGGCTGAAATGATTGGTTCGTTTGGGCCCCCACAAAACAAGCTGGCAATTAATCTGTCCCTGCACAAACTGGCTCTACGGAGGCAAGATGTCGTCCTCATCCTCCTCATCCACCGATTCCTCACCCTCTTCAGTGTGTACATCCTCATCCTCACAAAGTATTAACTCGTCCCCACTTGAATCCACCACCACAGGTCCCTCTGTACGTTCTGGAGGCTGGTCTCCCTGGAAGAGCTGATAATTCATTTTGATGAACATCATCTCCACATTCTGTGGAAGCAACCTCCTACGCCTTTCGCTGACAAGGTTCCCGGCTGCACTAAACACTCTTTCGGAGTACACACTGGAGGGGGGGCAACTCAGGTAAAATAGAGCCAGTTTGTACAGGGGCCTCCAAATTGCCTCTTTTTCCTGCCAGTACAGGTATGGACTGTCTGACATGCCTACTTGGATGCTGTCACCGATGTAATCCTCCACCATTCTGTCAATGATGACAGTATCATATGCAGTGACAGTAGACATGTCAGAAATTGTTGCCAGGTCCTTCAGTCCGGACCAGATGTCCAAACTTGGTCCTGCCTGCCCTGCATCACCGCCAGCGGTTTGCTTAGGATACCTAAGTTTTTTCCTGGCAGCCCCAGTTGCGGGAGAATATGAAGAAGGAGCTGTTGACGTGTCACGTTCCGCTTCAGCTGACAGTGTGTTCACCAGCAGGTCTTTGCACCTCTGCAGGCTTGTGTCGGCCGGAAAGAGAGACACCACATAGGCTTTAAACCTAGGATCGAGCACGGTGGCCAAAATGTAGTGGTCTGATTTCAACAGATTGACCACCCTGGAATCCTGGCAAAGCGAATGAAGGGCTTCATCCACAAGTCCCACATGCCGAGCGGAATCGCTCCGTCTTAGCTCCTCCTTCACTTTCTCCAGCTGCTTCTGCAAAAGCCTGATGAGGGGAATGACCTGACTCAAGCTGGCAGTGTCTGAACTGACTTCACGTGTGGCAAGTTCGAAGGGCTGGAGAACCTTGCACAACACGGAAATCATTCTCCACTGCGCTTGAGTCAGGTGCATACCCCCTCCTTTGCCTATGTCATAGGTGGATGTATAGGCTTGAATGGCCTTTTGCTGCTCCTCCATCCTCTGAAGCATATAGAGGGTTGAGTTCCACCACGTCACAACCTCTTGCTTCAGGTGATGGCGGGGCAGGTTCAAGAGTGTTTGCTGGCGCTCCAGTCTTCGGCACGCAGTCGCTGAATGGCGAAAGTGGCCAGAAATTTTTCGGGCCACCCAAAGCGTCTCCTGCACGCCCCTGTCGCTTTTCAGAAAATTCTGCACCACCAAGTTTATTGTGTGAGCAAAACATGGGACGTGCTGGAATTTGCCCAGATGTAATGCCCGCACAATATTGGTGGCATTGTCAGATATCACAAATCCCCAGGAGAGTCTAAGTGGGGTAAGCCACTGGGCGATGATTTCCCTCAGTTTCTCTAAGAGGTTGTCGGCGGTGTGCCTCTTACTGAAACCGGTGATACACAGCATAGCCTGCCTTGGAACGAGCTGGCGTTTCTGAGATGCTGCGACTGGTGACGCTGCTGCTGTTGCTGCGTAAGGTGATACATCTACCCAGTGGGCTGTCACAGTCATATAGTCCTTAGTCTGCCCTGTTCCACTTGTCCACATGTCCGTGGTTAAGTGGACATTGGGTGAAACGGCATTTTTCAGGACACTGAGGACACTTTTTCTGACGTTTCTGTACAGTCTCGGTATCGCCTGCCTAGTGAAGTGGAATCTAGACGGGATTTGGAACCGGGGACACACTACCTCCATCAATTGTCTAAATCCCACTGCACTAATGGCGGATACCGGACGCACGTCTAACACCAACATAGCAGTCAAGGCCTCAGTTATACGTTTTGCTTCAGGATGACTGCTGTCGTACTTCATCCTCCTCGCTAAGGACTGTTGGAGGGTCAATTCTTTAGTAAAAGTAGTGGTGTTCCTACTTCCTCTCTGGGATGATGAACGACTCCCAGCAGCAGGAGGCGTAGCAATGCAGGATCCTCCGGAGGAATCCCGGATAGGAGAGTCAGTCATGCCAGTGACATGGCCTGCAGGACTACTTCCGATCCTGACTAAGGAGGAAATTGACGAGGAGGGAGTTGACGGTGTGGTTTGCAGGCGCTTGGATACAACAGGACAACGGGATTTAGGTGTCCCTGGACTGCTTACGGTCTTAGCCAAAGTTTCTGAACTTGACAGTAACTTATTATGAACGCGCTGCAGGTGCCGTATAAGGGAGGATGTTCCTAGGTGGTTAACGTCCCTACCCCTACTTATTCCACCTTTACATAAGGTACATATGGCAAGACAGTTGTTGTCCGGATTTGGATAGAAATATTGCCAGACCAAAGAGGTGGAATGTTTGGTCTTCTGCCCAGGCATGACCGTGATGGGCTTTTTCATCCCACGGACAACAACTGTCTCCCCCGGAGCCTGATTTAAACAAACCACATCACCATCAGAATCCTCCTCGCCAACTTCCTCCTCAGCGCCAGCTACACCAGTATCCTCATCCTTTTGTACTTCAACAGTGACATCTTCAATTTGCATATCAGCAAGTGTACTGTGGGTGCTCCTTTCAGCACTTGCAGGGGGCGTGCAAATGGTGGAAAGAGCCACCTCTTCCCGTCCAGTGCTGGGAAGGTCAGGCATCGCAACCGCCACCACACTTGGACTCTCCTTGGGGATTTGTGATATCTTCTTAGAACGCACAGTTCTTCGCTGTGCTTTTGCCAGCTTAACTCGTTTGATTTTTTTAGTGGGAGGAGGGCTTCCATCGTCATGTGAAGCTGAACCACTAGTCATGAACATAGGGAAAGACCATAGCCGTTCCTTGCCACTCCGTGTCATAAATGGCATATTGGCAAGTTTACGTTTCTCTTCAGATGATTTAAATGTTTTTTTTAAGGTCATTTTCCTGAACTTTGTCATTTGGGATTGTATGTGGCTTCTACTATGACATTGGGCATCGGCCTTGGCAGACGACGTTGATGGCATGTTATCGTCTATGTCATGACTAGTGGCAGCAGCTTCAGCACTAAGAGGAAGTGGTTCTTGATCTTTCTCTATTTTATTTTTATCGGAGAAAGTTTGGTCCTCCATTTATGTTATATCGATTTGATATATACATGCGGCTAAGGCGCACACAAACATAGAAAATATTTTTTTATTTTTGCTGGAGAGTAGTGCACTTTGTGGGTTATACCACCCTTTAAGAAATGAGCCAGCCGGCTCTTTACTTATGGGACACAGGCGCACGCTTGGCGCTGCTCCTTTGTTGATGCACGTGCCGCTACTGCGCACACAATTCACAAACACAGAAAATATTTTTTTATTTGGTTTGGAGTGTACTTTGGGGGTTACAGCACCCTTTAATTGTCAAGCCAGTCGGCCCTTTACTTATGACACAGGCGCACGCTTGGCACTACTTTGTTGATGCACGTGCGGCTACTGCGCACACAATTCACAAACACAGAAAATATTATTTTTTTTTGGTTTGGAGTGTACTTTGGGGGTTACAGCACCCTTTAACGGTCAAGCCAGCCGGCCCTTTACTTATGACACAGGCGCACGCTTGGCACTACTTTGTTGATGCACGTGCGGCTACTGCGCACACAATTCACAAACACAGAAAAAATATTTTGTTATTTGGTTTGGAGTGTACTTTGGGGGTTACAGCACCCTTTAACGGTCAAGCCAGCCGTCCCTTTACTTATGACACAGGCGCACGCTTGGCAATACTTTGCTGATGCACGTGCGGCTACTGCGCAAACAATTCACAAACACAGAAAAAATATTTGGTTATTTGGTTTGGAGTGTACTTTGGGGGTTACAGCACCCTTTAACGGTCAAGCCAGCCGGCCCTTTACTTATGACACAGGCGCACGCTTGGCACTACTTTGTTGATGCCCGTGCGGCTACTGCGCACACAATTCACAAACACAGAAAAAATATTTTGTTATTTGGTTTGGAGTGTACTTTGGGGGTTACAGCACCCTTTAGCGGCTACTGCGCACACAATTCACAAACACAGAAAATATATATTTTTTTGGTTTGGACTGGAGTGTACTTTGGGGGTTACAGCACCCTTTAACGGTCAAGCCAGCCGGCCCTTTACTTATGACACAGGCGCACGCTTGGCACTACTTTGATGCACGTGCGGCTACTGCGCACACAATTCACAAACAGAGAAAAAATATTATTTTTTTAGCACTTGGGGGGAGCACCCCTGATGGACAGAGCACCCCCTGGACAACACTACAGCACACCTTTAGGACTGGGACACTGCACAGGACTTTGGAGTGGACACAGCCCCTATGGAGAACTGACTGCACAACACAGTCCAGCCAGCCCCTATGGACTTTGAAGTAGTGGACACAGCCCCTATTAACAACAGCAGCACAGCACAACACAGCCAGCCCCTATGGACTTTGAAGTAGTGGACACAGCCCCTATGGACAACAGAAGCACAGCGCAGCACAGCACAGCACAGCACAACACTACTCTGCACTACACTACACTACACAGCCCAGCCAGCCCTAACTCCCACCCTCCCTCTTCACTGTCCACAGCCGAGTGAGAAAATGGCGCCGACGCGAGTACCTTATATAGGATCCAAAACCCGCGAGACCCGGAAGGCGGGATGATGATGCTTTGCCTCGATTTCAGATCCGAGTCAGGCGGGAAAAGTCGAGCCTGACTCGGATCTGCCTCGGATCGGGGGGGTTTGGGGGGGGTTCGGATTTCAGAAATCCGAACCCGCTCACCCCTAGTAAATACAGTACGCCACCAGGCAAAGAGTGATCTTTTTATAGGGAACCAAGTAAAATAAGGGACTTGAGCATATAAATGTAAAAATGAAATTTACCTGAATATATAACAAATAATGTGAGGGGAAATGGGATCGGGATGTAAGGACTGGGGAGGGAAAGGAGAAGAGACTGATGCCGGGGACACCTGCAACTCTTCTCATGGAAAGTAATTGTAGTTTTTTATCAGTTTAGCAAATATTTTACTGAACTTGCATTTAATATTTTATAATACACAGCAATAATATTAATTATATAATTTTGTGATTGCCTTCTATTTAGGGGTGTGGTATAAAGACACCAGATGTTAGACAGGCAATAGGTTAACAGGGACAAAAGATCGACACATTAAAGGTTGACATGGAGGAAGGCCGACAGGTACAAACGGTTGACACACAAAGCGTCAAAAGGTCGACATGAAAATGGTTGACACACAAATGGTCGACGTTTTTTCTAACCCTAATCTTCACCCTAACCCTCCCCTTGGTATCTAACCCTAACCCTCCCTCCTGGTGCCTAACCGTCGGGGTAGGTGTCTCACCCTAACCGTCCCTTCTAGTGTCTGTCTAACGCTAAGCGTCCGGTAAGTACCTAACCCTAACCCTCCCTCTTAGTGCCTAACCCTAACCGTCATGGTAGGTGTCTAACCCTAACCGTTGGGGTAGGTGCCAAATCCTACCCGTAGGGTAAGTGCCTAACCCTAACTCTCCACTAAGTGCCTAACCCTAATCCTAAAAAAAATAAAATGTGTTGATCATTTTATTGTCGATCTTTTGACCATGTTGACCATTTGAACCTACTGACCTTCTTCCGTGTTGACATTTAGTGTGTCAACATTTTGTCCCCTGTTCACCTTTTGTCCATGTCGACCTATTGCCTGCCTAACATCTAGTGTTTATCTAGCCATTGTCGACCTTTTAACTGTCTATCTATTGTCCGGTATCCCTATTTGGCTATCTTGTCCTGAATTGTTAAATATATTAGTAATCCTATACACACTATATCTGATTTGTATTTTATTTAGACTTTTTCCCACTGCTGTTTTTTAATGTTTCGCCCAAATTGAGAGCATTTAGTGGGTTTGAGTAACATGCCTATACTTTAAGTCTTGACAAAGGTCACAATTGGGACAGAAACTTTGAACAACTATGTGTTATGATCCCGAGTAACTCTTGCTAATAATTGATAGACTCAGTCTCAAGATACCAGGAGTTGCGACAGTGGTGTTTCAGAATATGGAGTAGCCTTGAGGGCTGATGATTACTTGGCTGAGGTGCGGCCTTGGGGCCGAGTTGCAGCCTTGAGGGCTGATGTGTACTTGGCAGAGGTACGGTCTTGGATTGAGTTGCAGCCTTGAGGGCTGATGTGTACTTGGTTGAGGTGCAGCCTTGTGGCCGAGTTGCAGCCTTGAGGGCTGAAGTGTACTTGGCTGAGGTGCGGCCTTGAGGTATGATGTGTACTTGGCTGAGGTGCGGCCTTGTGGCTGAGTTTCAGCCTTGAGGGCTGATGTGTACTTGGCTGAGGTGTGGCCTTGTGGCCGAGTTGCAGCTTTGAGAGCTGATGTGTACTTGGCTGGGGTGCGGCCTTGTGGCCAAGTTGCGACTGAGGCATTCGTGAGAGTCTTTTGCAGAGCTGTGGCATTCAGACGCTGTAGTGCGGTTGAGACTGACGAAATATTATAAACAAAGTCCACGCAGACGCTGCAGTGCGCCTGAGACTGCTGTGATGTTAGTAACTAAAGTCCACTCAGACGCTGCAGTGCGCCAGAGACTGTCATGATGTTATCAAACAGTGAAATGATCAGACACGGACTTGTAACATTATGCAACTGATTCTGTGTTGAGCTCAAATCCATCCACATACAGACGGACGCTATTTTTGGAATAGGAATAGTGGTGGGCCGTTCTGAATGCTGGAACAGTATTCAGCATATCTGTCCTAAAGTGACAGTTCCAGATTTTCTTTGTCAGTCCCTCATCCACTAAGTCCTGCAATTTTTAATTTATTTTACTCCTCTCCTCTGCTAGAATAACATGTGGGGATTGAAACGGCAGAGAGCTGTGGTCAGAAGGGGCACTTACTCTATTTTTTTGCCCACTGCTGGGACATTGCTGTAACAATGCCTGGTGTATGAATCATAGAATACACCTTCCTAAATATTGAGAATACACCATGTGCATCCCTTTAATACTGCGCAATCAGGTCTATATTTTAACCCTGAAAAACAATTTTAGTTTAATGTTTAATATCTTCATTTATTTTATTTATTGTTGTAACATTAATACACTTTTGTTGCTCTCTTTTGTGTTTTATATTGCGTATCCACCTAAATTATTATCCTCTAAACTTGATCAAGTGTCATTCCTTCATTATATGTCTGTTCACAATTGTAAAAGTGTGCGCCAACCTATGCAAACTTGTACATGGGTTGGTGGGAAAAAGAGCATGTCTTCACAGAAACAAATGAACACTATACACAATACATCTTAGTTTGGCTAAGATTCATAGCCGATCTATTTATTATATGGGAAGGAGAAAAGGAACTATTCCAGGAATTCATTACTTCTTTGAATCTTAATCAGCTCAATTTAAAATTGACTATGGAAATGAGCCAAAAAAAAACAACAAAACGTCAATTTCCTTGATTTATCAATCTCAATTACTAATGATGGACGCCTGATTTCTGATATCTTCAGGAAGCCAACAGCCACGAACAACATTTTACATGCGACCAGTTCGCACCCTCATTACAGGTATCTCAAAAGGAGAATACCTGAGGACTAGACGTAATTGTTCAGAGGATGAAACTTTTGAAAATCGAGCAATTGAACTTAATAGTAGATTAACAATGAGAGGTTATAGCAAAAGATCATTGAAGAAAGCTTATAATCTGGCAAAGGAAGAACGAGAGAATCATTGATTTATCCAAAAATGGAAAATAAAGATAATAAAACAGAAAATCAGCCCATCAGATTTATAGGTACATACTGCAAAGAAGGAAATAGAATAAAACAGATTCTACAGAATCATTGGCACATCCTGAGATCGGACCCAGATTTATCTAATCTGCTGGGCGAAAAAGTACAGATGTGCTGGAGGAGATCCAAGAACATCAAGGACATCTTACTACTTAGTCATTATAAGTCAGAATCAAAGCAGAAATTATCGGTTACAGGTTTCCATAGTTGTGGCCATTGTAAGGCTTGTCCTTTTACTGTTAAAACGAATAATTTCACTGATAAATACAAGCAAAATTGGCCAATTCGAGATTTTGTAAATTGCAAATCTCAAGGGGTAATTTATTGTTTAGTTTGTCCATGTAATTTAAGATACATTGAAATGATCAGTAGACCATTCAAACAGCATCTCCTGGAACATGTGGGGAACATACGCAATGTGGAGTCAGATCAGAAACAGTTCAAAATCATCACCACAGTGCCGAGACATTTTTTATCTTGCCACCAAAGTAACCCACGATTCCTGAAAGCTTTTATAATGGAACAGGTGAAGAATGATATTCGTGGTGGAGATTTTATTAATCAGTTATTGAAGAGAAAAGCACATATAATTTTCCTTATGGGGAGTACCCAACCTTTCGGTTTAAATGAAGGAAATAACTACTCAGCATTTCTATGAATTGTGGATATCATATCTCCCTCTTTCTGAGACCTTTAATCCTTTATGGACAATTAAATATCCAACACACAAATAGATCAAATTTTATAATTTTCTTTGTTATTTTTATAATAAAGTTTGTAATTACATACATTATTCTTATCACTATCACATACTAAAAATATTTAGAACACTTCCCACGATGACTAATTATTTATTTTCATAATATTTGTAATCATGATGTAGTGTATTCACATAATTTACTGATCACCTTATTTATAAACATGTTTAGTAGTTAATATGGGTCCTGATATTAATTTAGATGCTGAGACTTTTAATTCTTTATGTCCAATTAAATATCTAACACAAAAATAGATTCATTTTATTATTCTTATTATTACTTTTATAATAAAGTCTTGTAATTAAATATATTATTTTTAACACTATCACATACTAAAAATATTTAGAACACTTCCCATGATCACTAATCATTTTTATAATATTCGCAATCATGATGTGGTGAATTCACATATTTTACTGATCATTTTATTTATAAAGACATTTAGTAGTTAATATGGGTCCTGATATTAATTTATATTAGCTATACAATATATTATTTATAATACATCATGGTAGAATTAGGTTAATATTAATACATGTATAAAATAATTTTTTGTTGATATATTTTAATTATTTTATATATTTATATTTTTAGCATAGTCTAGTATTCATTACAACACTTATACACTTTTTTTTATAATATTATTTTAGTTACTAGTATTTTTATTTATTTATTATATTTTTTACTTAATCACAATATATAATCACAATATATAATCACATATGAGTATATTTTGTATGTAAACACAAATAGTTAACATAATAATTTTTATAAGACACTAAAATATAATCTATGATATGACATTTAATGAAATTGTGATATCTGTATATGATATAGAATTTGTTATGATCAATATGATACTGAGACATTATACATAACTACACAGTTCACTTTTTACTTTAAGGTTTTTTTTGGATATATGTGTGTGAATAATAATTTATACATGTGTACACATATGGATTAAATATAATTAATGTTAATAATATCAAGCAATATCTATTTGTTTTTGGTTTTAGTAAAGATCAATGTATTACAATTATTCTGCTGATCACTATGCTGTACACATGTTTCCCTTTTCTTCTTTTATGAATGGTACTATCTCTTATATAGTAATTAATTAAGATTGGCTACCATATGTGAATGGGAGGAGTTTACTGAATAAAACTTCAGTGAACCCAGTCATCTGGTTCACTCCATGAGGAAGCTTAGGTGAAACGTACATTGGAGGAGCCTGCTGGGGATGTCTTTCATCTAGCACTAACAGTTGCCCCTATACCTATCTTTACTGTGTCTATAATCAAATCAATCTTGTCTAACATTGCATTTATCTGGCTGAATGTATGACGCGACTTAGACAAGACTGATTAAATTTTAAGAGCAGAGGAGTGTGCCTGTGATAGATTCTATGTTGTTGCAAACTGGTGACACATGCATTTGTGCCATTGATTACTCACCTGCTCTGTTAAACTACCATACATATCAGGCCGATTTTCTGCTGCTGCTTAGATGGGCTGACATAATATTACAAACAGCTGAGGTTAAACAGCATAGATGGTGAAAGCATGTCTATGAATAAAATATATGCTGATTTGATCTCCTTTGCTTGTATTTAATAGCTCTATTTATCTGCTGCACAATTAGGCTGAATGCATGCTGTACCAATTGGTAATAGCAATTGCTGGTTAATAATCCATCGGAATAATGTGTCTGTGAGAGCTGCTGGTACATGCATTTGTGCCATCTGACTTTATTATTCATCAGCTCTATCAAGTACAACATATTAGTTTGAGCATATACCGAAGCATAGATGGGCTGGTACAGTGTCATTCCAAGCAGCAATTATTGCCAAACAGCGCAGACGGTGAAAGCAATTCCATTTATAAAATATATGCTGATTTGGTCTCCGTGACCCATATATACAGTCAGGTGCATAAATATTGGGACATTGACAGAATTTTCATATTTTGGCCTCTATTCACCACCACAATGGCTTTGAAATGAAACAAACACGATGTGATTTAACTGCAGACTTTCAGATTTAATTTGAGGGTAATTACATCCAAATCAGGTGAACGGTGTAGGAATTACAACGGTTTCTATATGTGCCTCCCACTTTTTAAGGGGCCAAAAGTAATGGGACAAACTAAACAATCCTAAATCTAACTTTCACTTTTTTATACTTTGTTGCAAATCCTTTGCAGGCAATTACAGCCTGAAGTCTGGAACGCATAGACATCACCAGACGCTGGGTTTCATCCTGGCGATGCTCTGCCAGGCCTCTACTGCAAATGTCTTCAGTTCCTGCTTGTTCTTGGGGCATTTTTCCTTCAGTTTTGTCTTCATCAAGTGAAATGCATGCTCAATCGGATTCAGGTCAGGGGGCCATTGCATAACATTCCACTTTTAGCCTTAAAAAACTCTTTGGTTGCTTTTGCAGTATGCTTCGGGTCATTGTCCATCTGCACTGTGAAGTGCCGTCCAATGAGTTCTGAAGCATTTGACTGAATATGAGCATATAATATTGCCCGAAACACTTCAGAATTCATTCTGCTGCTTTTGTCAGCAGTCACATCATCAATAAATACAAGGGAACCAGTTCCATTGGCAGCCATACATGCCCACGCCATGACACTACCACCACCATGCTTCACTGATGAGGTGGTATGTTATGGATCATGAGCAGTTCCTTTCCTTCTCCATACTCTTCTCTTCCCATCACTCTGGTTCAAGTTGATCTTTGTCTCATCTGTCCATAGGATGTTGTTCCAGAACTGTAATGGCTTTTTTAGATGTTGTTTGGCAAACTCTAATCTGGTCTTTCTGTTTTTGAGGCTCAACAAATGGTTTACATCTTGTGGTAAACCCTCTATATTCACTCTTGTGAAGTTTTCTCTTGATTGTTGACTTTGACACATATACACCTACCTCCTGGAGAGTGTTCTTGATTTGGCCAACTGTTGTGAAGGGGTTTTTCTTCATCAGGGAAATTATTTTTCTGTCATCCACCACAGTTGTTTTCCGTGGTCTTCCGGGTCTTTTGGTGTTGCTGAGCTCTCCGGTGCGTTCTTTCTTTTTAAGAATGTTCCAAACAGTTGATTTGGCTACACCTAATGTTTTTGCTATCTCTCTGATGGGTTGTTTTGATTTTTCAGCCTAATGATGGCTTGCTTCACTGATAGTGACAGCTCTTTGGATCTCATATTGAGAGTCGACAGCAAGTGATTCCAAATGCAAATGTCACATCTAGAATCAACTGCAGACCTTTTACCTGCTTAATTGATAATGAAATAACGAGGGAATAGCCCACACCTGTCCATGAAATAGCTTTTGAGTTGATAGTCCCATTACTTTTGGCCCCTTAAAAAGTGGGAGGCACATATAGAAACCGTTGTAATTCCTACACCGTTCACCTGATTTGGATGTAATTACCCTCAAATTAAATCTGAAAGTCTGCAGTTAAAGCACATCTTGTTTGTTTCATTTCAAAGCCATTGTGGTGGTGAATAGAGGCCAAAATCTGAAAATTATGTCAATGTCCCAATATTTATGCACCTGACTGTATCAGCGCTATTTGTCTAATGCATAATTAGGCTGAATGCATGCTGCAGCAAACATAAATGAGTATTTATGCAGAGTTATTCAGTCACAATGGAATGACTGGTGGTACTATAAATAATTATCAAAGCAAATGCATGATCATTATCCAGGATTATTCTGAGGACTTGTAAAGTATAATATACAAATTGAATCAGGAATAATTACCTAATATATCCACAGTGATAATAAATTAATTTGTGCCCATACGAATCGCCTGATGGGAGCAACTAACAGTTTTGAATGTGGCAAATCAGTGGTTAATATTAAACATTACACTGTTAATAAATAAGCACAATAAATATTTGGAACCACGTAATTTATATCATTGACTATTAGTCACATTTGCAATAGACTCTCCACTAGTGAGCAATTGAATCATTCCACGAGTGAGAAATTGAGTCAAAAATACAATCTACTTTAAGGTGCAGACACACACGATTTTGTTACCAATGATTTTCTGTCAGATTATCTGTGAGATTTTTTAGAGAGTAATGAACGATTTTTTTGAACTACAAACGATTTTTGCATATTCCCTTAATGAAAATTGTTGGGTTGACAAGTCTGACTGAACTATAAACGTGAATGCGCGTGAAGGATAATCGTTCATCGTTTGACTCAGAAAGTGTACGATTTTTTTCAAACGATATCGTTTAACGATAATCGTTCAAAAAATCGTTGTGTATGCAGCTTTAGTGATAAGAGATCACATTTGTATCCAGAAGTAAGATAATAGACACAGATAATGTATATGATATACAATATACATTTTATTCCACGGTATAGGAAATAAAGTGCACGTTATTTGAGCAGTTCAATAGAGATTTGTCATATCAATATTTTATGTAATTAACTAATTACACACTGTAATCAGATACAAAATAAAGTAAGGATGGCTTCAGCCACAGAAAATATCTTTTGAGTATCTGTGCAGTAGTAGATAGTAATATTATGATACATGAAATGACTGCAACTAATTTTCAATCTCTGGGGTATTGAATACACAAACCTCATTACAGGTCTTTTATATATACGATTTAAAACAGTAATAAAAATATTTCACATTTTTTGGAAACAGTTTTTATTTAAGAATTAATAAAAGTTATATTTTATGATTTCATATAAATGTGATTAGTGCTCCATACAACTCTCTTTTTTTCTATATCACAATTGTAAAAGTACAATGCTGCCCGTGGCGGAGTATCTAAGTCACGCCATATGACATAAAGGCTAGGTGTATGAGGACACATCTGTAGTTTCAATTTAATTGATGTTACCGTAGTGTATAAATTCCCGGAAAGCAACTTGATTCACTGTGCCCAGAGAGGTTTAGTGCCGAGGACGGGATTACAACACATGGGATATTCTGTGGAGTGGAGATAATGTTTTCAGAGAAATTGCAGAAGATTCTGAAATTGTTTACTATCCCGCACAGTGTGTTTCTATGTCCTACCTACAGACACATTGACCATTTCACAGGATTACATTTAATAAGGCTAGGACTGCATGTACAGTCAGGTGCATAAATATTGGGACATTGACAGAATTTTCATATTTTGGCCTCTATTCACCACCACAATGGCTTTGAAATGAAACAAACACGATGTGCTTTAACTGCAGACTTTCAGATTTAATTTGAGGGTAATTACATCCAAAGCAGGTGAACGGTGTAGGAATTACAACGGTTTCTATATGTGCCTCCCACTTTTTAAGGGACCAAAAGTAATGGGACAAACGAAACAATCCTAAATCTAACTTTCACTTTGTAATACTTTGTTGCAAATCCTATGCAGGCAATTACAGCCTGAAGTCTGGAAAGCATAGACATCACCAGACGCTGGGTTTCATCCCTGGTGATGCTCTGCCAGGCCTCTACTGCAAATGTCTTCAGTTCCTGCTTGTTCTTAGGGCATTTTCCCTTCAGTTTTGTCTTCATCAAGGGAAATGCATGCTCAATCGGATTCAGGTCAGGGGATTGACTTGGCCATTGCATAACATTCCACTTTTTAGCCTTAAAAAACTCTTTGGTTGCTTTTGCAGTATGCTTCGGGTCATTGTCCATCTGCACTGTGAAGCGCTGTCCAATGAGTTCTGAAGCATTTGACTGAATATGAGCATATAATATTGCCCGAAACACTTCAGAATTCATTCTGCTGCTTTTGTCAGCAGTCACATTATCAATAAATACAAGGGAACCAGTTCCATTGGCAGCCATACATGCCCACGCCATGACACTACCACCACCATGCTTCACTGATGAGGTGGTATGTTATGGATCATGAGCAGTTCCTTTCCTTCTCCATACTCTTCTCTTCCCATCACTCTGGTACAAGTTGATCTTTGTCTCATCTGTCCATAGGATGTTGTTCCAGAACTGTAATGGTTTTTTTAGATGTTGTTGGGCAAACTCTAATCTGGTCTTCCTGTTTTTGAGGCTCACCAATGGTTTACATCTTGTGGTGAACCCTCTATATTCAATCTTGTGAAGTCTTCTCTTGATTGTTGA
Organism: Taudactylus pleione; assembly: GCA_031769625.1. NCBI lineage: Eukaryota > Metazoa > Chordata > Amphibia > Anura > Myobatrachidae > Taudactylus > Taudactylus pleione. The sequence continues at coordinate 28,632,104 of JAUIMM010000113.1, read as the reverse complement.
CTTTGACACATATACACCTACCTCCTGGAGAGTGTTCTTGATTTTGCCAACTGTTGTGAAGGGGTTTTTCTTCACCAGGGAAATAATTCTTCTGTCATCCACCACAGTTGTTTTCCGTGGTCTTCTGGGTCTTTTGGTGTTGCTGAGCTCTCCGCTGCGTTCTTTCTTTTTAAGAATGTTCCAAACAGTTGATTTGGCCACACCTAATGTTTTTGCTATCTCTCTAATGGGTTTGTTTTGATTTTTCAGCCTAATGATGGCTTGCTTCACTGATAATGACAGCTCTTTGGATCTCATATTGAGAGTCGACAGTGTTATGTTCTGGGTTGCTTGTGGACCCGGGGTGGTAGCAGGAGCGATCACAGAAGCAGATTTGAAAATAAAACTAGGATTTTTAATAAGTGCTTGAGTAGACATATAATGTGGCAGTAAATAAAAGTCCAGGAAAATATAAATGTGCACAAGAGTTCTGTGGTGGGAGCAAAAGGGTTAATGTCCAGGTAGAAACAATTAGAGCAGTCCAGGTGTGCAGGTAGTGAAACTGAAAATAATCAAGCCAGGTTTGCAGATAGTGAACTGAAGCGCAGGATGTCAGCAGGCTCAGGCACTCAGGTATGGGCAAGGGTGATGGAGGTAGCGGGGTAGTCCAGTGGGAACTAGGAGCTGACAGGCAGACTGGCAGACAGCGAATTCACAGGAACAGGAAAGCACAGAGAACTCCCTCTCAGCTAGGCTGAGATACACGTTGCACTGGCAAAGAAGGAAGGCACTGACCCTTCCTACATACCCCATGCCGTGCTGTTACTGGCCGGAGGGAACATGTGACTCACCAGGATTGGCCAGCCTCATCACATGGCCAGAAGGCAAGATGGCGGCGCCCATGCCAAACGGAACGGAGACGCCGCCAGGCCTCACCAGCGCAGAGTGACAACAGGGCCGCACAACAACGCGTGCAGCCAAAGCCCCCCGCCAGACACCAGCTCCGCCACCAGACAGCCCGCGCCACAACGACCTCACAGGTAACACCCGCCTAGCGCCATGCTGAAATACCCTGGCCGTGACAGATAGCAACTGATTCCAAATGCAAATGTCACATCTAGAATCAACTCCAGACCTTTTACCTGCTTAATTGATAATGAAATAACGAGGGAATAGCCCACACCTGTCCATGAAATAGCTTTTGAGTTGATAGTCCCATTACTTTTGGCCCCTTAAAAAGTGGGAGGCACATATAGAAACCGTTGTAATTCCTACACCGTTCACCTGATTTGGATGTAATTATGAAAGTCTGCAGTTAAAGCACATCTTGTTTGTTTAATTTCAAAGCCATTGTGGTGGTGAATAGAGGCCAAAATATGAAAATTCTGTCAATGTCCCAATATTTCTGCACATGACTGTACTATCCAGCTGAGTGATTTATTTATCCCTAATTCATTTTAAAATACTTATATTGAGGGTTGCATGATGCTACAGTTGTTCTATCCCAGTGATCAGGCTATGACTTATATTCCAAACACATAATTTGTGGAGAGTTTGTATGTTCTTAACACGTTGTGAGAGTTTCCTCCAGGTCCAACACCTTACACCTGGTAAAGTAAGTTAATATTATGGGCGGGTTGTACTAAGGACAAAAATGCGTCCAAAACGCCAAACAATATTGTTTCCTGAGTTTTGGCTGCATTTCCATATGTAACAAGCTCCGGAATCCGATACATTCTGGAACTTGGCCCCAGTGGCTAACGCCATTTTTAGATTACATTACCCAATAGAAGCCTGTGGGCTTCTTATTGCATTTCTTCTGGGAGGGAGCCAATCAGATCCCTCCCAGTCTCCCCCGCGGCGGCATGCACTGTTATGCGGATGCGCAGAGGGACTTGTGGGTAATAAATGTTCATTTATCACTAAGGACAAGTCTTATTGGGGGAGATGTCCTTTGCGATTAGAATCACAATTCTAGGTACATACATAGTTAATGCCGGCATAATAAATACCAGTTCATACACAGCCATTTTAAAGTAGTGAGTTTCAAGAGTTTGCTAGATTTAGTGGTAATGCATCTTTAATATCATGAGATTAATCACCCAAAAGGAAAAATATGACAAACCAGAAACATCCTGTTTTCTCTATATTAAATAAGATGGCCACCACTAATGGTCGCTTGCTTACAGAGCTCCCATCCTCATTTCCACAACATACCTCCATCTTCCCACTTATCCTCCTTCAGAACCAGTGGCGTCCCTCCCTGTGGCGACACCCGGTGAGAAGATGGCTGTAGTGAGCGCGGCAAAGTCTCATTGCTGGCAAAGAGGGGCATGGCATTGCGGGTAGAGGGCGTGGCCTCTCTGCCCAAACCCCCGGGCTCCGGGGGTCCCGGGGAGATGTGGACTGCCCCTGGGGACCAGTCTATGTGCAGTGTCGGCTCCCTCTGTGTCAGGAGACAGTGCAGCATCCGGCTCCTGTCACTGAGGAGTCGGCACTTTGGTGTCACCTCTCAGCGGGCCGCACCTCCCTTGTGACGCCACTTTTCAGAACTGAAATCTCTCAGGCCATTCTGGACATCACCCTGTCTCACCAAAGCCCCCACACATCCCTGGATCCTGCTCAGCCCCCTGTATCATATACCCCCCTTACTTTCTCTCCATTAGCTGTACACTCCGGGCTGTGCCAATGCAATGCTGCTCCTTTACATTACATAATGCTGGTGGATTAGGTTGCCCTGAGGCTAGCTATCCATTGCTGCCATGGAGCTTGGCGTAGCGGTGGCTTCTTTCTCAGTGTCCCATCACAGATGGAGCCCTATGTTTGTGCCTGGAATTGTTTCATTTGTGGCAACTTCATCTTGCTTGTTGCAAGCACAAGCCCCCAATGTCATGGATTTCAGTGTACAGTTGTATGTGTCCTGATGTTGTGTGCTATTGGCTCGGTCTAGCAGTGCATGCTACTCAGGCTGCCCCCCTCCAAAGGATCTAGTGCCCATCATGGTTCCATTTGGATGTTCCCTGCTGCAATGAGGCCTATGCGCCATTTGGGCCTCAGAAACATTTGAGCCTCTTTGTCATCTGGACATCCTCACCATCCACACCTGGATTATCTCAGCATTATCCAGTTATGGACTCATAATCACTAAGATTTCCACATTACACTACCTACCCTATCATCTTGCCCTAGGTGCAACCTTCCCTACTGGAACTTGGACTGCCTGGCTCCTCCATTTGCTGCCTCCTGCGTTGTATGTATTTCCCCCCTTTCTGTGAATTACTTCCTCCGCCATGTGTTCATAGGTAAGATGTATTTAGTTTGTTTCTTGCATGCTTTTTTGTATTTCCCAATTATGGATCGCATCTCCACGTATTGCCTACTTTTGTCATTGTAATCTATGAAGTGCGCACAAGATGGCTGCCTTGCTTGGTACACTTGTGGGTAGCATGGGCAATCCATTCTGTAGTTATCAGCTAGAAAGTATCTCACTCTCTGTATTTTCTATTTCCCCAATGTCTATCACATCTCCAAGTATTGCTCCTCCCACACATTCTAACTTACACTGAAGTGCCTAAATCATGAGATAGCAGTATGTAAAGGTAATGGTAGGTGGCATCACCATACTGTTACATCTTGGAAATGCCCAGATCCTGCATCAGGTGTAATCTGACATCCTGTGAGTCAGTTTGAACACCGGCTAGGCTGCTCATCGCAAGGCGATGTGAATTATCAGAGTTCGAATGGGGCATGATAGTGGGTGCCTGTCAGAAGGGACATTCCATTTCCAAAGTTGTGCAGACATTCAACATTCCTCGATCTATGGTGTCACGTGTGTACTGGGAATAACTCGTGGACAGTGCAGTGGCCTACTACGGATGCGTAATGATTATGACCAGCGCCGTTGGGCCAAAATTGTCTGCGGTAACAGACAAGCGACACTGGCTCAAATCACATCCATATTCAATGCAGGAGGTGGTAGATGCAGATCCAGCAGGTCAGTGCAGTGTTCTTTAGCTTCTATGGGATATAGGAGCAGAAGACCCAGCAGAGTGCTCCTGTTAACACTACGATACTGGACATAGCGCCTCAGGCTGGGCTCGTGACATTGCTAATTAGACCTTGGAGGACTGGCAACAGTTGGCATGGTTCATTGGTCCAGTTGTTTAGTGCTGATGGTACGGTTCAGGTGTGGAGCAGACCCCATGAGGCCATGGACCCCAATTGTCAACAAGGCACTATGTAGGCTGGTGGTGGTTCCATAATTGTGTGGAGTGTGTTCAAATGGCAGTGGGTGGGTCCGCTGGTCCACCTGAACACGTCATTGACCAGTAACTGCTATGTTGTATTGCTTGATGACCATTTGCAGCCCTTCATGGACTTCAGGTCCATTCGCACCCAAGATCCTGCACTTACAAATATCCAGATGGCATACATCAACATCTGTCCAGAGATCTTCTGTCCACATTTTGAATCAATGACATGTCGAGTTGCTGCACTTTGCTGGGCTAGAGGGGGTCCTTCACGATACTAGACATCTATCCCATGACTTTTGGAACTTCAGTGTTTGAAGAGCACCCTAGATGGCTGCCTCAGATGGCACTTTCGTGGGTGGGATTAACAATCTATTGAAATTCTGTTTCTATGGATATCTTGTATTTGCACTTTGCATTTCATATTCCACTCACTGTAACCACTGTAAACCATTGCTTCAAGATCCCAAGATGGCTGCCTCCTTTGTAATTGGTTTATTTCCTGCTAATGTAAAGAACTTTAAGTACTTTCAGAGAAAAGCGCTATATAAATAAACATTATCATTATAATAACATCACCTAACCGTACTACTACTACTCGGGAGGCTCCAGATTTTTCGGCTAGCACCCCATGAAGAATAGGTGGATCTCCCGCATCCTGCCTACTTCCTAGTGAAGTGGGCAGGATGGGGAGATTATAGGGGGAATTTGCGGGTCCGCACAGAGGGGTGGGGCTAAAATTACGTGCCCTCCTTTGCGGACCCGCGAGTTGCAGCAATTTGCTGCAATGGGGGGTAGGGCCTAATGACGTGGAGAGCCCACTCCCCGAAGCTATTAGGTACATAACCAAAGTAGGTAAGCATGCCTAACTTCTGTCTGGATCAGAAGCTACAATGCAAATTTCTCCTCGGTAAGGATATACTGTACAGTAGCAGTGAAATAAAAAATAAATATGTAAAATATAAATAAGACAACACAAAACTCCCTTCTGTTCCTGACATGTTCTCACCCCCATAGTGATCCGGCCATGCCTCCTCATTACAAACATTTTGTTTGGCACAGTATGTTTAAACTGTGTTTCTTTGCAAAGGGATAATGGGCCTGATTCAGAGCCACTCGTAAGTGGCAGCTCGTTCGCTCCGAGCGATGTTTGCCCAACTGCGCATGCGTACGGATCGTTATACGCATGCGCAAACCAGTCAGTGCGGCCGAAATTCATGTGCTCGCAAAATAGCGAATGCCTGCTAATTTGAGTGACAGGATGAGGTGTATGTGGGTGGTAACAGGGGAAGGTGCTTGAAAACGGGGAGTGGAGATCCGATCGCAGGCGTGCTTAAAGGTCAAAACGGGCGTTTTATGGGTGTGCATAATTAAAACAGCAGCGTCATTGACCACGTCACTGGGTTTTTTTTAAGCCAGAACTGCTCGCAAAATTGTGGTAGCAAAAACCAACCACAAGCACTGCGAGCAGTTCATACCCTGTTCGATGTACTCGATTAATCTAATAAATAGCAGACATGACGTAGGATGCGAGCGGCCAGGGGGCGTAGTTTCCCAAAAAACGACCGCAAGTTTTGTACGCTCGTTCAGACCTAGAGGCGTGAACAGACCGCAAACAGCGAACGGTTCATTTGAATAGCCACCCCTATTTTCAGGACGAGCGAGCGCTAATTGCGTCCGGCTCTGAATCAGGCCCAATGTTTGCAATACAGATATAACTTCAACCTGGCGCAGCAGCAAGCTACTGTACAGAAAATACCTCACATATAGATGATAATTGCAAAATCTTGTCTGTGCTGTAAATTACAAGCAATCTTAAGTCATCTGTGTATAAACTACTATTAGATATTGTGTGGACTGTTATACCAATTATATATTTAGTTTAAGAAATAAATGATTATATTTTATGTAAAGAAGTGTTACTCATTTAGGGGCAAATTTATCATAATCCGCAATTTGAATGCAGTTGTAATGAAATAATATTGTGTAAATTCGCATAGCAAAATTTATATTTTCCAAATGTCTCTTACCAACACATGGTTTATTGATGTTTATTGCTCAATAGTATTAAAAAAGACTCTTCCCTGAGCTTTAAGAGGGTCAGCATGCAAAAATGTTCCAGCAGGTCAATCATTGTATATACTGTGTATAGTCAGAACACATAATACAGCATGGTGAAATCCTCCCACAGTTGGTCTTGTATACCAATCAGATCATATATCCCAGATGTAATTACAACTCACATCCTGCAGGAACTGGTAATTTACTTTCATCCTTTGATACATTTATCACACAGTCAAAATATTTATGTAGGATAACCAGTGGCGTCCCTCCGAGCAATTGCACCATGTGCGGGGAAAGGGGCGTGGTTTCACGGAAGGGGCGTGGCCTTGCAGCCTGAACTCCATAACAACTGAAGAACTCCGGTAGAGAGAGAGTCCCGGAGATGGGGACTGCATCCGGGGACCACTCTGCGGGCAGTGCAGGCTCCCTCACTGTGTCAGGAGCCGAGTGCTGCACATAATGTTACAGTGCAGCCCCTGGCTCCTTTCACTGAGGAGGAGTCGGCACTTTGGTGTCACCCCCCAGCGGGGGAAACCCAGGTGCGGCCCGCACCCCCCTTGTGATGCCACTGAGGATAACCAGCAATAGTATTAGCATTCATCCTCCTGCAATGTGCAGGAAATCATGAAAAACAAAGTTTTTTCCCCAAAAGTGCAGACACGCAAGCAGGAGCGCCGAGAGGGGGGGGGGAGTGGGTGCAATTTACCCGGCTTCCAGAGGGGCCCGGCAGGGGCCCGGGTCCAGCGCCGCCCCCCCTCCTCCCTCCCTCCCTCGCAGCAGCCCAGCACACAGCGTATGCTGGGATGCGGTGGGAGATTGCTGTGGCTGCTGCTTAGCAGCCGCGAGCAGTCTCCTATGCCTGAGGGGGGAGCGATCACACTCATTGCAGCCCCTCCTGGCTTGGCGCCGGGCTGAGGGGCTCACAGTACCCCCTCCCCAGCGTGCAGTGCCTCAAAAGTATGTTTTTCTTTTCCAAGGGGGCGTGGCCACGCCTCCCGCGATTAGGCCACACCTCTTCTTTAACGTGGCCCGGCGGTGCTCTCTATGCCCCTGCACACAAGAGACAATCTCAGGGCCATTTCCAATGAAGTATTGGCCATTTGACACTCTTTCCACAGAAATCTCCAATCCAAGTCTCACCTGGAGTCATACTTGCCGACTATCTGGGTGCTCCTTCCTGGAGGTAGCAGCCAGATCGGCAAAACAGGGGCCGTGGCCGGCAAAAGGGGACGTGGCCAGGCGGGCTGAAGACAGTTTGCGGGTGTGACAGGGGGCGGGGCCACGCGATCGCGTCATTTTGGCCCCGCCTCCGCCACACAATGCCGAAAAAACAGGCATTGTGAAGCAGGGGACGGGGCCAAAATGTACAGGTACTGGCGGGTACTGGCGGGGGGGAGATGGGGGATCGGCGGCAGGCGGGAGGCTTGCCTGCCTTTCCGGGGGGGCGGGAGCTGCACCCGTTTATCGGGAGGCTCCCGCCCGAATCGGGAGGGTAGGCAACCCTGCCTGAAGTGCACTTCAAAGAAAGCTTTGTTAAATAAAGGGTTTGACCACTAATTAACATATCATGTCCTATGTCAGGATGGCAATCCCCATTACAATAATATACTCTTAAACCATATTCCAATAAATGCATAGTCTATTAAATATACTCTGCTTCATACACTATTGCATTGCAGATCAGCTGCAGTGCTTTATAGCAATATATATATATACACTAATACAGTTTATTATAAGCATGTGCAGTGTTTGTGCTTTTAAACTGTGTCCACACACTGGGACTTTAACTCTTTCAGCGCTGGTGGTACTGGGAGCTGCTCTCCCAGTCTCCCAGCACTCTGCAGTGCAACCAGTGCTTCCCTAGCCCTGTAGTCTGAGACTGCTGGGGCTCTCCTAATTACCTGGCCACATCGCTGGGGGGCTGGGGAGCTGGCTCTCCCTGTCCCCCAGCATGCAGCCACACTCTAACCAGACTCCCTCAGTGCAGCGCACCGGGGGTTCACACTTCCCATTGTTTTAAGCTCACCTTCACTAGCACTATTGATCACCATATTATTATTTTTCTTGACATTACTCTTGAAATAATAGATACTAAAATTGTCACATATACTAATCAAAAAGAAGTAGATTGTAATAATTATTTTGACTACAGAAGTAACCATCAGAAAAGTTGGATTAACAATATCCCACGAGGACAACTATGCAGGCTAAAACGCAATTGTACCAACATAGATAAATTCAATGAACAGTCCAAGGGAATGATAGAAGCCTTTAAGGACAAAACATATCCTAGTGATTTGTTGCAAACAGCCCTTCAAGACGCATTAATTCTAGATAGATCTCAACTGCTTGATTCTGCCTAGGAAAGGGATTTTAGAGAATAACTTCAACAGTTTTGATTGTTCTATAGTGTTTGTGACCAAACAAAATAGTGCAGCACATAAAGTCAGAAACATTGTCGGGAAGAATGTCTCAATTTTGAAATTGGATCCTATATTGAAGAATGAACTGCAAGACAAACCCACAATTGTCTTTAGGAAGGCTGATAATCTACATAATAAACTCGTAAAAAGTCATTTTGAACAAAAGACTAACAGCAATACAACTGTCACACTTAGGCCCTCATTCAGAGCCGGACGCTCTGAGCAGAGCACTCGCTCTGAATGAGGGCCGTCCTCCATAAAAATGGAGCGTCTCCTGGACGCTCGTATAGCTGTGGGTCACCACCCACAGCACATACGAGCGTGCAGGATGATGGTCGCCATGGTCTTGACCATCGCCAGTGCGACCAGAAGCCTGTGGTCGGGGTTTTCGACCACAAGCCCTGGAGTGATTTTGGCTCTATCAGAGCCAAAATCACTCCCACTGACATCACTAGTGATGTCAGTGGGCCGGCTTCAGACGGTAGGCGTTCCCTTGGGAACGCCCCCGTCTGGGAGGCACGCCCCCGGCACGCCCACCAAAGGACTTTCCTTCGCTTGTTGTGTCTGATCAAAGGGGGCGTGCTGTCAATGTTGATTGACAGCACGCCCCCTTTGATCAGACACAACGAGCGAAGGAAAGTCCTTCGCTCGTCGCGTCTCGCGCATGCGCACGACGGAACTCCCTCCGTCGTGCGCATGCTCAGTGCACACCATCGACCCACTTGCGAGTGGACAGCCGCTCGCGAGTGGGTCTGAATCAGGCCCTTAATCCCTTTAATTCTAAACCACTAGGATGCTTTAGATCAGGGGTGGGGAACATTTTCTCTGCCAAGGGCCATTTGGATATTTCAAAAATCATTTGCGGGCCGTACTAAATTATCAACTTAAAAATGTGCCTGATAAATATATATATATATATATATATATATACACACAGCATACTGTATATGTATATCAAATATACCCACACACTGTATAGCATTACTAAAGCAGAACATTATTAATAATGTCAAGTGAACCTAAAAACACAAGATGTGGCCTACTCACAGTCCAGGTGCTTCTTCTTAGGGGCCCATGATCTCGTGGGTGGTGGTCTTGCAGTACATTATGCTCTGTCCGGACTCCAGGCTGGCGTCTGACATGCAGAGTATCGGACCCGGCAGGAGAAGGGAGGGATCCGGCATCACCTTGCTGCAGACATGAGCATGGATGACCGAGGCACATTGCCTGCCCGTGCGGCACATGGTACGGCAGCTGCTGGAGGAAAATGTCAGCTCAGCACCGCCTTAGGGATCTATGAAAAGAGCCGTCACGTGACCGGGAGGCGGAGGTCACGCTGATAGGTTGAGGAGACGCTAATGCGGAACACCGGGGGAATATTTCGAATAGAATGATGAAACATAGTGTTCCTTGTCATTTTTTTTCAAAAACATGATTCTGATCCTGAATTGCTCTCTACACTCGTGATAGAACATATCCCTCTCACTCAAAGAGGTGGAGATCGATATAGGAGGTTATGCATTAGGGAAGCATATTGAATACATGAACTTCATACCCTCTTTCCAGAGGGTCTGAAATTTTGAAGTTTCTTGTATATCTTCTCTCTTTTTTTTTTAAGATATATTTATTGAAGATCCAAACAAAATACAGCAAAGAATGTCTACAAAGAGACAAACAGTATTCACTGACAATATCAGAAAAAAAACACAAAAATTCAAAATTTCAGTGGTGTAAATAAAGCTATTGGATACAATTTTAAATAATAAAAAGAAAGAGAAAGAGAAAAAGAAAAAAAAAAAAGAGAAAAAAAAAAGTATAAGATAAAGAAGAAATTAGGGAGACAGCGTGGCTAGGACTGTCAAAGAAAAAAAAAAAAAGGGGGGTGAAAATTTTGAAAAAATGTAATAAATGGGAAACTAGCATTGAAGAAAGACAACCAGGGAACCCAAACTTTATCAAAAGATTTGGAAGAGTGGTTAAGGATACTGGTCATATATTCCATTTTCTGAACCAACCAGATCCTATTGATAACTGAATGAAGGGAAGGAGGCGCTAGCTGCCTCCAGTCAGCAGCAAGCTGACAGGTAGCAGCTGAGAGAATGTGCCTGACTAATTTGTTTTGGTGGTGGGTGGCAGCCGGAAAAGGTAGTTAAAAGAAAAAATTTGGGATCCAAGGGGATCGGGATTTGAATAATTGAAATAATTACATTTTTAATATCCAGCCAAAAGCCGGAGAGTTTTGGGCAGCTCCACCAAATATGGTAAAATGTACCTTCTGAGAGGCAACCACGCCAACATCTATCAGACGCGTCAGGAAACATCTTTTTAAGTCGGGAAGGGACCAAGTACCACCTATAAAGAATTTTATAAACGTTCTCTTTTATTCTCACACAGATGGAACTGGAGGCTGCTCTCTCCCTAATCTCCTCCCAGTCATCAGGACTCAGGGTTTCACCCAGATCCCGCTCCCAGGCTAACTCAAAAATCTAAGGCCGTAGAAAGCTCTGAATATAGGGTCGATATCAGGCCAGCAGTAGAGGAATGGCGTAAACACAACATCTCAGTAGAAGTCAGAGGACGGTGAACAAGGCGGTGTTTAACTGTGTTATGGAAATTTCGGAATTGTAAATATTGGAAAAAGTGTTTGGAGGGGATACTAAATTGAGACTGAAATTCAGTAAATGAGGGAAAGGAGGTGTCACGGGTCAGATCATTGACATATCTAATACCAGCCGTTTGCCAGGGAAGAAAGGCTAACGGAGTCTTACCAGGAGGGAACTCTGGGGAATTAAACAGTGGAATGATTGGGGTGGGAGACGGAGAGAGGCCAAATTTGCGGGTAGCTGTGTCCCATAATGACAGTGAATGAGAAATAATATGGTGATTATGAACTCTTTTCGGACGACGGGCTCTAGAGAGCCAAAGGAGGGAAGCAGGAGAAAGCAGTCCCATGGCCTCCGCCTCAATCTGAACCCAAATTCTATCAGAACTATTCCATAAGATACATTGAGCGAGCTGAGCAGCAAAATAATAATGTTTAAAATTAGGAATACCTAGACCACCAGCCCGAGATGATCTCCGGAGAGTTCGGAGACGTACCCATGGACGTCTTCCTGACCAAATAAATGTATTTGTCTGGGATTGGAGATATTTAAAGACATAGGGATGGACATGGATAGGGAGGGACTGGAAAAGGTAAAGAAGTCTAGGCAAGATATTCATGTTAATTGTATTAATACGACCTATCCAAGAGATGAAATGACGGGACCACGAAGCAAGGTCTGATTTGATTTGGGACAGAATGCAGGAAAAATTGGCCTGGAAAAGTTGATGGTAACGTCTGGTTATAAAAATACCCAAGTACTTAATTTTTTGGAGATGCCATTTAAATGGGAATAAATGTTCCAGAGAGATTTTATCATTTTGTGGGACATAAAAATCAAGGACTTCCATTTTATCCAAGTTAACCTTATAACCAGAAAAAAACCCATATATTTCAAGTTCAGACAAAGTAGGGGGAAGTGAAATAAGCGGGCTCGAGATGGACAACAGGATGTCATCCGCATATAAAGCCAATTTGTGCTCCGTGGATCCGACAGACACTCCGGATATATCTGAATTAGCACGAATTCTAGCAGCCAGGGGCTCTATTATAAGGGCAAAAATAAGTGGTGAAGGGGGCAGCCCTGGCGAGTACCATTAGATATACTGAATGGGGTAGAAGTAGTGCCATTAGCAGAGACGGTGGCTGAGGGAGAGCGGTATAGGGCCGAAAGACCCTGAAGGACTTTGCCAGAGAAGCCCATCGACCCAAGGACACCAAACATGAATGGCTATGAAATTCTGTCAATGCCTTCTCGGCATCTAATGACATCAGTAATGAGGGAGTGTTGCCATCATGAATGGTGTGGATCAAGTCGATAGTCCTCCTGATATTGCCCGGGGCCTGATGTCCGGGAACGAAACCCACCTGGTCAGGATGTATTAGGGATGGCAAAAGGGGATTCAATCTAGTGGCCAATATTTTAGCATAAAGTTTTATATCTACATTGAGTAGGGAAATAGGGCGATAACTAGAGCAGAGTGAGGGGTCCTTCCCGGGTTTTGGTATCACCACAATATTTGCTTGCGTCGTGACAGAGTCAAAGGATTCACCATTTAATAATTTATTAAAAAAAATTGTCAGATGGGGAATTAAAGTTTCGGCAAATTTTTTATAGTATTGAGCCGAGAAACAGTCGGGGCCTAGGGCAGAGGCACCTTTGATAGATTTAATGGCTGCTCGTACTTCGTCCTGCGTAATATCAGCATTTAAGGAGGAAAGATGGGTCAGAGACAGCTTGGGGAGAGGGGTGTCAGCTAGGTATGTCTCCAAGTCAGCAAACCGGGGAGGGGCGTCTTGAGAAGTGGTCGGAAGATTATATAATGAAGTGTAGAACTGTTTAAATTCTTTAATAATTGCCAAAGGGTCATATGTATCGGAACCAGAGCTCTGAGAGTAAATTTTATCAATTAAATTCAAGGCACGTTTCTTACCTAACTTTCTAGCCAGCATTGAGTTAGCCTTATCAGCTTTGTCGTAAAAACGTTGCTAAAGTTTTTGTAAAATGGAGGCAGCTTTCTGAGAGAGCAGTGTATTTAGCTGGCCCCGGATTGAATCAATCTGACGTAATAAATCAGTAGTGGGGTTGAGTTTATGAGCGTCTAAAAGTGTAGAAAGTCGTTGTTCTCAGCAGCGGCACGTTTGCGAGCCGCCGAAGCAGAACTAATGAGTTGGCCACGAATGGTCGCCTTAAGGGCTTCCCATATGATTCCGGGTGCTACATCGGGAGATGAATTAAACGTAAAATAGTCATAAATAGCCTGTTTGATGGTAGTAAAAGTGGATGGGTTAAGTAAAGGCGCATCATCAAGACGCCATCTACGGGGGCAAGGGTAATGTTGTATAAGATCAAGGAGAATAAAGACTCCAGCGTGATCTGTCCAGGAGAGGGGGGTAATCCCGGCTTGAGAAGTCTCAGAGATCAGCGAATGAGAAACAAATATCATGTCGATGCGTGAGTAGGTGCGATGTGGGACCGAATAGTGAGTGTAATCACGTGCTGATGATTTTATTAGGCGCCAGGAATCATATAAGCTATATTGTTTAATCAAGGAGGTTAAAGTTAGTGCGTCCTTCCAAATAGAATTGTTTGATTTATTGATAGGGGGTGGAGATTTATCAAGGGCTGGGTCAAGTGTAACGTTGAAATCCCCAGCTATTATAAGGTGACCCTGAACTCCCCAGCTATTATAAGGTGACCCTTACCCTGAACTCGTCGCTCAATGCATCTAAACAATTTAGAGAAAAAGGAACCCTGTCCTTGGTTCGGAGCATAAACTGAGACCAGAGTCAAATTATAGTGGAGCGTAATGTACCAACAACTATAAGAAAACGACCCTCGGGGTCTGAGAAAGTGGAAGAGTGCAGGAAAGGGATCTTGTTATGAATAAGAATCGCAACACCCGTTTCTTGCAATCTGCCGAGGCAAAAAAGGTTTGGGAAAACTGCTTTCCCTGCAATTGGGTGTGAGTACCTGTAAGATGGGTTTCCTGAAGGAACACAATATCAGCCTTTTCCCTTCTGCAGTCACTCAGGGTGATAGTACGCTTACGTGGCGAGATGAGGCCATTAACATTAACTTACAATAATTTCAAAGCTATATTATCAAAAAGGAGATATCTGCAAAAAAAGAGACATTGAAAGGACCACAAATATTAAAGAACTTTGTTCCCAGAAACACACAATATAAAAAGGATAAAAGGGAAAGGAAAAAAGGAGCCACTAAAGAAGAAAAAGAAAAGGGGAAAGAAAAAAAAAGGAGGAAGAGGAGCCCATACGGGCGACAACCCTTATACACTGGAACCCAGAAGGGGTTCAAAATAGATAAATATATAACATATGAATAAATGTACAAAAAGTACAAAAAATACAGGGAGCATGGGGGGTAGGCCATAAACAATTAAGAGAAGGAAACCCCAAAGGGGGGACCTAGGACCTCTAGCAAAAAATGAAAAACACTTTGCAGTAAAAATTAGTTGTACACATTTACATCTGCAAAAAAATTCACAAAAACACACAATCTAGATAGACCCAGCGGAAAATAAAGACATATTAAAGAAAACCAGTAAACGAGCCAATAAGTACATGAGTGACCTAACAAGTAGCAATAGGTCATAACCTAATATAAACATTTCCCAATCGTGAAATGGAGTTCCAACCGTCGAGCCAAAGACCGTAATATACAGTCACAGGGGAGGCTCAGGTGGAGGCAATTGAAGTGATCATAGGAAGATGATGGGTGACTCATGTAGGAGCAGTAACACGATCTTGACGTCTCGTGACTGTGGACCATTCTGGAGCTGGAGGGCGGGAACGCTGAGGTTTGGGTGACGAGGGTCTAAGGGGTGATGGTTCAGGCAGAATGTTCAATTTTGAAAGTAAATCTTGACCATGTTCAAGGGTTTTCACGGAGAAAGAGGAATTAGCTGTGAATACTTGTAGCTGAAAGGGGAAGCCCCAGCGATATCTAACATTGTGTTGTCCCAGAATTTTAGTAACAGGTTGTAGGTCTCGTCGTTTCTGAATGGTGGAAGGGGCAATATCTTCTCTCTTCTGTGTGTAAATTAATATGTTATATAAACAGCTGCTATTATTTTTATTTTAGATTTATTTTTATTTAATTCATTATTTATTTAAATTGTGTATATATATATATATATATATATTTATATATAATTTTTATTTTTATTAATTATTATTCTTTATTTTGTTATTTATATTATTCATTATTTTTACTTTATTAGTGTAAATTGGGTGTATGTTTTATGCACATGCTCCATCCACAGTGTGAAATGATTAATTTTGAATCTTTGACACAGTATTCCCTGTGGCTGTACGGTTATGCTTTAACTCTTTCTTCCTTAATTCCCTTTTTGGAACAGTAATGGTTAAAGAAAATATAACCCATAAGAACTGTCTTTCAAAATGATGACTTATTTATTTAATTATTAGTATCAATATTTATTTTTGCTCTTCAAGTTCACCTATTATTTACCCGTCTCTTAATATAATTTGAATAGTATCTAGGATGTATAGTATTTATGATAGTTTTATTTTTAATATATATGAATGTTCTGATCAAGCAGCAGATTTAATTAGGTGGTGTTTGCTTCTGGAGCCCATTTCCTACAGGTGAAATTCATTCTCCTTAATATGATTAGGGAATACTGCTATATAAGGGCTAATATGACTCACTAATACACCTAACCTTCTGATGAAACTGGGGGTTGTAGTGCCCGGAGAAATACTTCAAGGATCTATGCTGCTTTCTTCCAATCGTGACTCCCCTCCTATTGCCTTACACAATCAGCTCCAATTGCTGAACAGTGAGCCGTGGGATACTGCTCCTTGTCGCTAACCAGCGTGGAGTGCCTATTGAACAAATGTACATTACCTCTGCTTCCCCTCCCTAAGTATCGACTCACGGCTGTCTAACATGGAGACAGTGAAGGAGACCAGTCGTAGGCGGTGATCTGCCAGCGGGGCCGTGCTGTAACAGGTGCTGGGAGCTAGGATTGCATAAAAGCCGTGGACACTGACCCATTCGGAGTGCTTTATTTGGAACCACACCTGCCAATTGAATTAAGGATTTCTAGTGGAACCAGCACCCAAGGAGAGCTTCTACATTATCAACCGGCTTATTGCTTCATTATCATCTTTTTACATGGAGATTTAGCTGTAAGAGACGTTTCATTTCACACAATAAGGAGCTTTTACTTATTCCGAACTGCTTTTTAGGAGAAACATTTTAATTTCCTAGACTGATTAGTGGATAGTATTGCTGCTAACAATTGTTATATTGTGTCAGCTCTTAAGCTACATTTGCACATCGTTTGAGTACTGTTGCAGAGGACTATGGGGTCGATTCAGACTCGGACGCTAAGCTGCGCTCTCTCGCTGCCAATAGGGGCCGGGTATGCAAATTCCGCGATCGTACTGTCTGGTGTAAGGACATCCACTCTATGTATTAGAGAGCGACGGCAGAGTGAGCGCACGCCGGTATAAAAACGCCCACTGTTCTTTCTTAACACACGTCATCTCCAGGAAGTGTATGATTAATCAGAACCATCGGAGCTGCACGCAGTGCTTGAGGTAGATCCTACTCCACCGCTAGCACTGCAATCACTGCAGGCTGAAATACAATCAAGTGACGTGTACAATGACGCTTCCATGCTAATTATGCACACCCATAAAACTCAGTTTTGAAGCCCAGACACGCCTGCATTCGCAGCACCACTCCCCCGTTCACAAGCACTTTCCCGTTACAACTCACAAACGGCACTATCTGTCACTCAAAGTAGCGCTCAGTCTTTGTGCTAAGAGCGCACGATTCCCGATCGCAATGACTGGTTCACGCACACGCACTGCGATGCGTGGGCATGCGCATACGGGCGACAATCGCCCATAGCGTGCGTCCGCGACTTAGCGTCCCGGTCTGAATCGGGCCCAATGATCTATGTCTTTCTAAGTTACTAATATTAGAGTATAGGACGGAGAATGGAATTTACTGTTTAATTTTATGTTTACTAAGTGTAATATATGCTTGGCTATTAAATATTTATATTTACATATATATATATTTTTTTTATAAATAAAAGAGCACCACTGGACTCATCAACTGGGTCAGTTTGAGCGCTTTACTTTGTTTTACATTTGGAAAATAAGTAGTAAAAACAGGCTTTGCTTTAGTTTTAGCCCAAGTCCACTTTTAATGTACGACCCCCCATTTAGTATAATGCTCATTAATTGTCGCCACTTGCCATCCACCAGCTCTATAAAATAAATAAATATACTAACACATATTAAAAGTGGTTGTGATCTATTTATTATTTTAAGAAATTACATTGAATTTCAATCTATGAGAAAATTAAGGGGCAATGTCATGATTATAGCATAAGCAGGAGTTAGAAAAATAAAAAAATACTATATTAATAATTATTACCAATAACCTGAGTTCATGAGAAGACATTGTAAAAAACCAAGGGCTAATGCTGAATTTAGCAGGACATAGAGGAATTTGTGAATAGAGATTCTTGAGTGTCATAACTACAGATAAGATCAACAGGTTATATATTGTTTTATGGTACCATCCAGATGCTGGGCCTCCAAAGAGTAACAAGGTCATCCCTGTGGCTTATATATTCATCTAAGGAACCTAATACATCAAAGACCATCCGACTACATACATGTTTGTGAGGGTCACGGAATATACCTAGGGTAGCTAAATATACATAGGGTAGCTAGCTGCATAAAATGTGGTAATGATATATAGCAGCCATATAACGAAAGTGTATAGCATAACTTCTCAAGTACTGCAGATATTATATTCATGACTCATATTTATTTATTTGTATGTAGGTAATATTTATGTATAGTCCAAAACATAACTTTTCTATGAATAGAATTCCTATATCTAATAATAGGTTTAATCCACGGCACCCAACCATCTGCGGTGCCCTTGGTATATGACCACACCATTTACATAAAAGAGCCATACAAACTCGGCACTCACTCATTTTTCAAACTGTAATTCCTTTAAATTCAGGGAATGTTAATTTCAGAGTATTGCAATCATTTGTACAGCTGACAAACCACGTCACGGTCTCCCCTTCTGGTCAGTCCCTACACTGACTCTGAACAATATGAGCATTGCTCTGCATCATTTGGCTTTAGCTATCACCAGGGCCATAAAGAGCCCAGGCACAGGGGGCGTGGCCTAATCGTGGGAGGCGTGGCCATGCCCCCTTGAGAAAAAATAAACAAACACACTTTTGCAGCGCCACGAAGCGCTGCGCGCTGAGGAGGGGCGCGCTGTGAGCCCCTCAGCCCGGTGCAAAGCCAGGGGGGCGCGATCAGTGTGATCGCTCCCCCCCACAGGCATAGGAGACTGCTGTGGCTGCTGCCACGAGCAGTCTCCCACTGCAGCTCAGCACATGCTGTGTGCTGAGCTGCTGTGATGGAAAGAGAAGGAGGGGGGCGGCACCGGACCCGCCCCCTCCCTCTTGGCGCCCCTGGCTATCACACAGATTTTAAATACATATTATGTTTCTTCCATGCGTATGGGTCCTGGCTTTATGCCAGTTTGAAAAGTGACTGAGTGCTGAGTTTGTATGATTTTTTTATGTAAGGATATCATAAGGATGTTTTTGGTTATTGCCAATGTGCTTCTGCTAATAATACTTGCTGTCTGGATATATTTCTGTTGAATGCAGAGAGCACAGGTACAATGAATAGAAAGAAATCTGGTTCATGTTGTAATTACGAAGACCCAAGCCATGCAGCTTAAGGTGCCCACACACATACCGATGTCCTCACGATACGATTTTATGGCCAATTTCCTCATGAACTTTCACGGGAGCTCCCTTGCCGTCGTGATCACGATTTGGAGTTAAAAATGTCCAATCTGACTAAAGATCTATCTTGCAGCCAATGCATTGTATCCCAGATTGGCTAATCTGCCCTACAGCACGGCAGATCAGAAGATGCGATGTACGACGAGCGGGGGACGTGCATCGTGCTCGTGAGTAGAAACTCACGATTTGTACTTTTTTTACCCGATTCGTCGTCACGATTTGTCGAAATCGGCCAAGTCGTTTAAAATGTCGCTATGTTTGCGGGCACCTAAGATGGCCACTACTGCATTAACGTGCTGCAGCGCCATCAAGATTAATGTCAGCAGTATGTAGACTGAACATGTAATGATGTAGGATGTACATTTTTATTACCTATCGCTGATAATTGTGTCATCAGAACAGTGGCTGCAGCACGCTGAGAGGTGGACTAGAGAAACATTGTTTTAAAAAGAATTCAAATGTTAGGATACTTTTAAATGTATTCTAACATTATATTTAATGGTTAGCACAACTGCACTGTAATGGTTAATGTCTAGTGCTGTAGCAGTAAATAGAATTAAGTAGATGTGTACCAGTTATAGATATGCATTTCTAAGATATTTGATTTATAAGATATTGCCAATTTGATGATTAGATTTACATTCTGAAATAGGAAGTCATATGGTAATTATCCTGGCCCTAGCAAAAGGGTTAGTGTTAATGTAGACAGCCCTAAGAGGCCTTGGCAATTTAGGGGGACGTGACTTATTGTTTGTAAGTAGGTGTGTGAGGAGGAGACTGCTGCTACTGATCAGTGACAGCAGCCTCCATGGTCCCTCCACAGCCCAGCACACAGCAGTGTGTGCTGGGCTAGGGAAACACAGGCTGCAGCCACTGACAGGTAAGGAAGGGGGGGGAACCTGGGCTCCCATCAATCCCGGGATCGGGTAATATATAGCTTAAATGCGCAACAGTTGGTGAATTCAAGTGTGGTAATTGTGTAAGTAACATACAGCAGGACATTTGAGGAAACAGCAGTTTGCTGGGGTTTTTTTAGAATTACCAATAGAATGTGGTGTAAATATGAATGATGTTCACAGTTGGCAGATTCTCGTCACTTTGGTAGACATCAATTCCTGATGCTAAATTTAAATGTTGATCTGGGTGAAAATGATCCTGCAAGATTAGAGAACTACATTCAGCCATGACTTTACGTTTCTCTAATCACAGCACTATAGGCCTGGTTCAGAGATGGACGCAGTAAGCACAGCAGCTGCATCTATCCTGCGCATGCACAGATCCGCTAATATTGGGGATGTACGTATGTGAGTACATCTCTGACTAAACCCCTTTGTAAGTAAAACGATAACCTATCTCTCACCTTTAGATTGTTCTAACAAGTTAGATAGGCATCCTCCACCAGATACCATATTGTGTTTTCATACACTGTTGAGCCCTGATCTAAAATGGAAATTATAAATCAGGTTTGGCAATTTCCTGCACTGAATATGAAGTCATTATGAAAGCATGAATGCAAATTATTACAAATTTGACAGCTACTTCCTACAGAGCGATGATCTATAAAATGTACTATAGTGGTTACCTCCCGCCATCTATTGGTATCACTCAGGATGCCAAATGCTCTTACCATTCATCCTCCCTCTATGACAGTTTGTGGGACTGTCCCTCGATTAAAAAGTTTTGGTTGCAAATTAGATCTTTTACGCTATCTGACCTCATCAACTTTTTACCCCTGGGCCCAGACTGGGTGATTTTAGTTATACACTCATCCCAGGGGAAATATACAAAGATAGAAAAAAAACTGTATTATTATTATTACTGTGGCTAAAACATGTATATTGCAACTTTGGTTTCACCCGACACTCCCCATGTTGTCCATGGTTAAAGACAAACTCGTTTTACGTTTAAAATTCATTGACTGGAAGACAATCCAGTCAATGGGATTGTTTTATTGATATGCTTTATCAATGCATATTAAAATGCAGATTAAAGATAGATTCCACATGACTGCTTGGTTTGAAACACCGTTATTGTTGAAGGACCCTCCTATACATTTATAACTCATTCCTTTTTATTTTGCCTACCCCCTCCTCTCCTCGCAATCTCTGCCCTTCCTTTTCTAATTTCTTTATATATTGTTTTTTTTTATCAGTTATGCTTATATATTGTTCTGTTTTGTTACAGATACTTACAAATATTGCTGGCTTTTATCCTACTTTGATGTGCCTTGTACTTGTACATGTTTGACTTTTCTTTAACCCACTGTTATTTCAGTGTCAATTTATTTATATCAGTTATCAATTTATGGTAATCATATGGTTCACTATCCTTTGACATGTTTTCCTATTGTATGTTTGCTCTTTAATATCTCAGTAATAATAATAATAATAATAATAATAATAATAATAATAATAATAAAAAAAGACTGGGGCTGATTTACAACATGTGTGAGTTGAAACTGGGTAAAAGGAGCTGATGTTGCTGTGTTGTACTTAACTACTCTCTCGGAAGGTCTGGGAGACTCCAAATTCTTTGCGTAGTTCCCTGGACCCCAAGAAGAGTGGGAGGATCTCCTGTATTCTGCCTATTTCCTAGTGAAGTGAGCAGGGTTATGGAGTTAATACCGCAAGTCCGTAGGGAGGGAGTGGGGCCAGTATGATGTGATTATATATGTATTCTGATCAGCCATAACATTAAAACCACCTGCCTAATATTGTGTATAGTAGGTCCCCCTTGTGCTGTCAAAAGCTATGACCCATTGAGGCATGGACTCCACAAGACCACTGAAGGTGTCCTGTGGTATGTGGCACCAAGACTTTATCAGCAGATCTTCTAGGTCCTGTAAGTTGTGAGCACATCACACAGATGCTCGATCTTTGTCATGTTCCTCAAACCATTCCTGAACAATGTTTGCAGTATGGCAGGGCGCATTATCCTGCTGGAAGAGGCCACTGCCATCAGGGAATACCGTTGCCATGAAGCCGTATACTTGGTCTGCAACAAAGTTTAAGTAGGTGTCAATGCAACATCCACATACTGTATATGCCAGAACCCAAGGTTTCCCAGCAGAACAATGCCCAATTCATGTGCCCATTATATACTTTTGGTGGTGGACAGGGGCCAGCATGGGCCCTCTGACTGGTCTGCAGCTGCACAGCTACTGTATATTAGCTCTTCTGTGGGGTAGGACCAGATGGGCTAGCGTTCACTTCCTATGCGCATCAATGAGCCTTGGGTGCCCATGATCCTGTCAACGGTTGTTCTTCCTTGGACTACTTTTGGTAGCTGCATACCGGGAACACCCCACAAGACCTGCCGTTTTGGAGATGTCCTGACCCAGTTGTCTAGTCATCACAATTTGGCCTTGTGAAAGTCTGTCATATCCTCACACTTGCCCAATTTTTGTGCTTCCAATGCATCAACTTCATGAAATCACCGTTCACGTGTTGCCTAATATATCCCATCCCTTGACATGTTCTGTTGTAATGAAATAACCAAAGTTATGTATACACCGAAAAACCATAAAATTAAAACCTCTGACAGGTATATGCAGAGCTGTACCTAGACAATTTGATGCCCTGTGCCAGAAAAAGCATTGGCGCCTCCCCCTCCCCCCTCATGATTCAAATAGGGACAACACAAATCCAAAAAACAGCAGTGGTCTTGCGGTAAATGGCCATGGCCACACAACAGTACCCCCAATTCAAATTACACCACACGATAGTGTCCTTTATTCACATTATGCTACACAGTAGAGACCCTTATTCATGTTGTGAAATACAATAGAGCCCCATATACATATTGCACCATACAGTAGTACCCCTTACACATTATGCCTCACAGTAGTACCCCTTACACAATACACCACACAGTAATGCCCCTTATACATTATGCCACAGTAGTGCCCCTTACACATTATACCATACAATAGTGCCCCTTACACATTGTGCCACACAGTAGTATCCCTTACACATAACGCCACACAGTAATGCCTCTTACACATTATGCCACACAGTAGTTCCCCTTACACATTATGCCACACAGCAGTGCCCCTTATGCATTATGCCACACAGGAGTGTCCCTTACACATTATTCCACACAGTAATGCCCCTTACACATTATGCCACACAGCAGGGCCCCTTACACATTATTCCACACAGGAGTGTCCCTTACACATTATGCCACACAGTAATACTCCTTACACATTATGTCACACAGTAATGCCCCTTACACATTATGCTTTAGCATATCCCCCCCATCACGTCAATCTGTGTTTTGCCTTTATGTAGTCACTGAATTCCTTTTTGACCTCTAATATCCTTTCAATTAGGGGATAAAGTGGGCAGGAACGGGGTGGAACTGAGTTCCGTCACCTCTAATGGTAGGTGGAACTACTACCACCTCCACCAAGTCCCTGCACAGAAGGCTCACAGTCAGAGAGCCCCTCACTGTCTGCCTAGGGAGGCTCAATTTCTTCAGAGAAACCAGCATATAGATAAGGAAAGAATCAAGCGAAGGCAATACATAGGAATTGCAAGAAAACATTGGGCATCCAACTGACAGACTAGTTTGTGGGGACCCCATAAAAAAACTCAGAGGGACGGCAGAAAAATAACACTGATGATATAGAACACTTTTCACACTTGTTTTGGCCTGTCAGACTGGGGGGGTGCGGAGTAGGCGACGGGAGAGATGCGTTCCACCACCTCTCCAGGACCACTTTAAGCCCTGCTTTCAATTGAAAATAGAATGTACGTTATCACATATTCGATTTACATTTAGGGTTTATCGAATGCTTATTTGTATTTGACAGTACTGATAATACTGACAGAACTGATGTGGCATGGTGAACACATTCCAAAAAGATCCCAGACCTGGGTTTTTATGACAAGGTAGATATATGAAGTATTTCTGTACAGGAGCTTTTATAATCTGTCTACAATATTGGATTGCTGTACAATTGATGGAATTCTGCATAGCCAAGGTTTTATTCACTGCTAACGGAAACCAAAAGCTTATCGAGATGTACTCTGCTGGCTGAAATATAACATGTCAGTGGAAAACATCTGACTTTAGAAAGTGAGCTTTCATTGTTGGTTAACCTTTTCACTATCACAAGCATTCAAGTGACATTTGGCCTTATAATACTAACCATTAGTACTAATCTATTATTAAATGTAGTATTAAATGGCAAATCCCTGTGGGGACAGTGTATTAAAATTGTATATAGTCAGCAAGGCTACATTACATAATATACGTACAGTACATGTATTGACTATGAGGTCTATTCATGAAAAAAATTAAGACA
Organism: Taudactylus pleione; assembly: GCA_031769625.1. Lineage (NCBI taxonomy): Eukaryota > Metazoa > Chordata > Amphibia > Anura > Myobatrachidae > Taudactylus > Taudactylus pleione. The sequence continues at coordinate 28,607,625 of JAUIMM010000113.1, read as the reverse complement.
GAATTGGTACTTTTCACTATATATTACATCGGTTTGATGCGATATATAGCTTTGTTAAGTAACAATTCATGAATACTTACCTTTTTGCAATCCGGTATCCAGGGGTCCGACGGTCCTATCTTTAGCTGCGGTCTAGGGGGAGTAGCGCAGTGCGCATGTGCCGGCGGCTGAGGTAAGTGGAGGCTGCAGTGGCTGCTGGCATATTAAATGGGCGGAGCTACTGCCGGTTGCCGGGCAGAAGACAGGGATGTAAATAACTTCCCTTCCCGCTTTGTGACGGTGTTCAGATTACGTGTGAATACACAGGAGAAGCGTAAAGCTGAGCTTTCGATCCTTTAATGAATCGCACTCACCATACTACAGTATGATGATGCGATTCAGCCACAGAGTGGGGGTGCCGCTGGAGAAGTATTGAACCCGCTCTGTGAATAGCATCAAGCAGAGTTAAGCCCTTTTACCGCAAAACAGGTCTTTTCTCTGCTCTATGAATATACACCTATAGCAGTACTGTAGAATGTCTATGATAAATGGCTAGTTTAGCAATGTAAAGTCACAGGGGCTGATTCAGAGATGGACGCTATAGCGCAGCCGCTGTGCTAAAATATACAAAAGCCGCAGCAGGCAACTTAAGTAACAAGATGAAGAAATAAACCAAAATGAAATGAGATGCCAGGGGCAGATTGGGAATTTAAAGTGGCCCTGGAAAAATTTTGAAAGTGGCCCTATGTGCACGTGCCCAAAAAGTGGGTGTGGCCTTGTGGCAAGGAGCATGACCTCGTGTGAAATGCCCTGTTTGCAAGCCACTACACCCCATTTTCGTCATGCTGATAGCCATGCCCCCAGTCTCCCTCTCCAATGAATAAACACTGCTAGCATGTGAATGAGTATTTTCTAACATATATGATTTCTCTGCAGCGGGGAACCTTTTAAGAAACTGATCTTCCCTGGACGGGCAGTGTCTTGAGTCGGTATTCATTATTCATGCAGGAGATCACATGTACTGGAAGCCGCCTGTTTGCCAGATAATATATAGTAACATGGGGTTTGGTGCAGGGCAAAATGGAAATTTCCCTGATCAAACAATTTTATATTAATAAACTATATTTGCTATAAACTGATATTTTATATCAGTTATGGTTTTTTTTGTGTCTTTTACTGAAGATTACTCTCCCCCGTTTTCTTCTAATCCTACCAGTGGTCCTACCTGTGTCTCTCCATCACCATCCCCCTGTGTCACTCCAGCACCAGCCCCCCCCCCTGTGTGTCTCAACAGTGCCATCTCCATTGTGTCCCCCAACTCCATCTCCTCTGTGAACCCATCTACATCTCCTCTGTGCACACCCTCCAGGGTATCAGTGGAGAGGGCTGTCCTAATGATGGGGGGGGGGGTGTTAAGTGGTGGCTGCATTGTTCCCAGTTAGGAATGTAGTCACATGGGAAGGTGGACATTGGATTGAATGCTGAATGAGGTGGGAAAGCTGGGGGGGGTGAACTGGGGGACACTGTGCCTAGGCTGACTGGGAAGTCCTAGGTGGGGGTGCAGTAGGCTGTTTAGGGAGGGAAGGGGAGACATTGAGCTGGCTGGGAGACACTGAGGTGGAGGGATCAGTGAGATGGTGGGGGACACTAGGCTGGAGAAGGGGGATACACTGGGATGGGGGGGGGCACCGGGCTGGGGCAGATACATATTATGTAAATACAGTAAAGGTTGTGTACATGATGAAGTAAGATGTTCATTTGAATGTGGATCATGGTGTGTCTAGAGGTCCCATGGTATTATCTGATCTGAAGTGTTTTTAGCCACTGCGTCAACGTGCACGCTAACTTGACTACTACATTTAAACCAGAAACGTGGAGTAAGCTGGCAAAGTGATAGGAGATCTGCACATTGTAGTTGTCCTCTCTGCTTTTACAGAGGGTATTGTTACAGCCTGTGCCCAGCGGGAATCTTCCCTGTGAAATATACGGCCTATCCGATCCTGCCAGACGCTGAATATCAGTGACAAATTGCACTAAGTTGTGTCACTGTAAAAATCAGCTGCAGAGAAATCCAAAGGGGACTGTGTACTCAGGTATCCCCAATAATCCACAAAGAAAAACAACCTGTTGGGACCTGCGCTAGCGAATTCCCTTGTGAATTAATATGGCAGAACAAAGCTGAGCACACTTCTATAGCTAAAAATTATCCTTAGTTAATGTGTTATATATCAAATCTATATTGCAATAATGTTATACAATGTAATAGATCACAACAGGTGTATATTTCAAATTGATTCTAAAAAGTTTTGCAGACAAATTAAATGGATAAAATAAAAAATGTCCAGTTAGATCATAAATTGTCTTAATGGAAAAAAATACTTTCTTAGACTTATTTCTTTATTTCTTGGATTGTATTATTGACAAATGTGCTGTACTGTGTATAACCCTGTTCTATAGAATAAAGCATTGTTGTTTTCATCTATTACCGTTTTTCAGTGATCTGCGAACCCCGAATGATCGTAAGTCACAACCGACTTTCAGTCCTCCTTTGGAATCTTTGTCAAGGAACAATTTAGACTATACAGTGCCCCTCTTATATACCTCCACAAATAATTACAAAAATACTCCCCAGACTCCACCCAAACCAGAAGTTCTAGACTGGTAATAGTCCAGTGTGAAAACAAACAAATACAAATACATAGCTTGCTATACAAATCAGAATAAATAACATCACAAGTGTGTGGTACCAACATCAGTGTGTAAATTATGTGGGACAGAACCCACTTGGTAATTACCCAAACTCACCAGACAGCATAATACTTGGAAATCGAGTAAGCCGGACATGTGTTCCAGCTTGGAAGCCACCTACGGTAACGGTATGAACAGGTTTATCCACCAGGCTGGACAATCATATTGGGGTGGTATTCAATATTCCAACCAGTGGCTAAATATCTGGACAGCTTTTGACAGTTGTGTGCTAAGAAAATTGACAGCTATCTTGCAAATACCAACAGACTTTATCCAGAGCCTCTCTGATATTTCAGCTGCCCCGAGTACTAACCTCTCTACATATTTATACCTATATAATACTTTCAGAAAGTCTGTCCCATCTTCTCAATGCGTGCACTGTGGAGGAGACTGGACACACCAAAGTGAAGAGGACTGGCCACCGGGAATCAGGTAAGTATGAAAACACGGGAAGGGCGAGGCAGGACAGAGCGATGGGTATGTGTTTGCTGGGACAAAGTGGTGGGGATGGAGCCATGATGGGGGAGGGGGGGGCATTGGAATTGGGACTGATTTGCATCCCCTTCATATATAGGGGCTGATGTCGTGGGCATGTAGCTATTCTTCTACGGATCTCTTGCACCCAGCATAGGGCTGGCGCACATGCCCATACTAATGATGACAGTTGTGGCTGTAGACAGAAAAACAGTGGGCGGAGCGGCTTCCTAGCTAAAGCTGCATGGATCCTCGCTTTAGCCGTACGGAGCTTCTTTAGCATAAAGTAGTAATTCAGGCTTCCGCGGCATCACACAAACACAGCCACTTATATGTTAAGCCACCAAAATCCAAACATGTAAATACATACCATAACTAAATGGAGTCACTTTCCCATGTCATGTATAGTATCTTATTAAGAATGTTCCGTTTTGTTTGACCAACCCTGAAATAATGTAATTTCTCAGTTTTTCCTCCACTTCAGTAGGTTAATGTTGACTGTATTCAACTATAATTCTGGGAATTCTAATTTAGATCTGTGACTGACGTCTGGATCTATTTCTTTGATCAACCACTAAGGGGAAAATTGCCTAAAGGTTGGTTTGATGTTTTTGATCGATTTTCTGTTGATTTTGCAAACTGGACATTTACTAAAGTCAAAACGACCAACAACCCTACTTTAGAACATCGGACCAACAATCAATTTTTTCCAAAAGAATAGGATCCACAGATTTACTAATGGTTGGTTTTACAACCAGTTGCAAAATTATGGGAAACCCACCCAAACAATAGACCTGCCAGAGGGAGGTGAGTTTGGCAGAAACACTACACAAATCACTATGATCTGTGCATGCTTTCTTATGGTGGGTGCACACTATACAGATATACAGTTATCTGCAGGTCGAGTGATCTGCAGATATATCTGCAGATGATGGTCGCTCATACACACTGAAGGGCCATCATCTGTGTCTGGCCGCGGGTTCCGGCGGGCATTTCGGGGGCGTGTCTCGCCCCCTTTCCCGCAGCAGCCGCTGTGCGTGGACCGCCCATACACACTTGTCGATGGACAGATATGTCTGCAGACATATCTGTCCATCGACTATGCAGCACAGCCAATGTGATATGTCGGTGAACGACGACATTTGCCGACATATCTGCCATAGCTGGGTACACACTGGCCAACGGGCAGCAGATATATTGGCCGATCAATTGATCGGCCAATATATCTGTCAGTGTGTACCCAGCTTTAGGGTAAAAAGTTAAAATGTTATAATTAAAAAAAAATGCCTTATTGAAATACAATGTCATACTTACCAAATCCTTGGGTGGCCTCCTCTTCGGTCCATGTAGGCATCCATAGATATTAAGAAAATAATTAAACATTGATGGAAAGAGAGCCTCTCAACTTTTAGCACGAAAGCTTAGCGAGAAAGTTGCTAAAGCCTTAGTAATGACCCTTTATAATTCCGTAGGCACTAATGTGACTAACCCTCTTGCTATATCTAATGTCTTTGCAGACTATTACCAGGGTCTGTATAATTTGTATTGTATGATCCTGCCAAACCTCAACCTTCCTCGGAGATAATATCAGCTTTCCTCTCCAGTCAGTCCCTTCCGACCACTAATGACCAGACTCTCGATTCTCTGAATGTCCCATGAACGATTCAGGAGGACTTAGAAGCCATAAAATCCCTGAAATGGGATAAATTTCCGTGTCTACTATACTCCACCTTTCAAACAGACCTTGCTTCTCTACTGTTAGGAGTATTTTAAGCGGGTTCCTCTCTGGGTACTTTCCCCTTGACATGCTCAAGGCACGTATAATTACTATTCCTAAACCACGTAAAGGGCCTATACACTCCAAAAATGTTGTCCCTATAGCTCTGTTAAACACAGATATTAAGTTATTTGGCAAATTAATAGCAAGCAGGCTGAATCCGTTATTACCAGACTGGATCAATCCAGATCAAGTGGGATATGTAATGGGAAGGCAAGCTCCGACCACACTCACCAGGCACTTAATATTTTGGAGTACTATGACTGTAGAGGGGACCTGCTTCTGGCACTCTCGCTAGATGCAGAGAAAGCCTTCAATAGGCTTCATTGAGGCTACACGAAGACAGTCCTGGGAAATTTTGATGTTTAGATGCTATTCTTGCATCATACTCGTTCCCGGGGGCTCACACTTTTTGCAATTACTTCTTGTCTTCTATATTAGCAATGGCACCCATCAGAGGTGTCCATTATCCCCACTAATCTTTGGATTGACAATTGAACCCCTTGCAGAGCTTGTTCGGTCTTCTGCATCGGTGACTGTGCCTTTAATTAATATATCACAGCATAAGATATTCTTATTTGCAAACAATGTCCTTCTTTTCATTACCCATCCGGAAACCTCTCTGCCAGACATTAACTCAATTTTGGATGAAACTCTAGTGCCTCTTATTAGTTAAACACATCCAAAACAGAAGTGCTCACCCTAATCGTTCTCCCTTCAGTAATGTTATCACTTAAAACAAGATATAAATATAATTGGAAAGGTCACTCCCTTAAATATCTGTGAATTTCTCTTACAGTTAAAGTGTACACTCTTTTTGACTATAATTATGGTTCACTATTACAACAACTTTGCTAGAGTTACCCTGGATATTGTGTAAAACTTTTAGAACCACGCTACAGAGATCTTTACCTATAACAGCCACCATTTTCCGATAGATAATCATGAGCTCACTGGTACTTGGATGCCACCAGGGCTTAATTTAGGGTAGTATGAGCTTACACGAGAAACCAGGTGACCACAGGGAGTAGGTTGGAGTAGATGTTGAACACAGACTGTTATCAGGCTGGGTTCAGATACAGCGCTGAAGGCTTTTTCAGGCAGGTGAGAAAGTACAGACAGTAGAAGGCAGGAAAGGTAGACTGTAACCAGGACTCATACAGCACAGAGTTCTCAGCAAAGCACCAGGACCAGCTAGCAAAACACCAAGGCATGAAACTATAACTAGCAATGAGGCTAAGCCCTCCCTACCTTTTATCACACACAGGGGCCAATCAGATTGCCCAAGCAGGGACAGGCCCCTTTGATACAAACATGCTGCAGCTGTGGGGCTGCACATAGCAGAGCAGTCCAGAAAGCATCCCAGCTGATTAAAATCAGCCAGTACCAAAATTTAATGCAGCTGCTGCTGGCTGCAAATGGCTTCCCGGTCTCCTAGTGACGGGCGGAACCCAGCAGGAAGTTGTGAGCCGCGGCAACTCATAACAAATTTAAGATTGGATGAACCAAGAGGTTTCTTGGATGTGACGAATGGCGGCTGTTAAAATGTTTTTTTCTACCTAAAATACTGCATTTGTTTCAATCCATTCCTAGACATCTTCCTCCCTCCTGGTTCCATGTGTTTCACACTATCCTTAATAAATATATTTGGAATAATAACAGACCCAGAATGGCAAAAATATATATTATGATGCTGAGATCAAATGGCTGAATGGTGTTCCCTAATTGAGAATTTTACCAAATCTCATGTTTGATTAATAAAAGCGATTGGTCTCAATCCCAAACTATGGGCTGCGTTAGAAAGGGAAATGCTAGGCAAGTTTCCCTTAGGGAATTTACTTTGGATTTCAGTTAGTTCCAGAAGGTTACTGCCTTCAACATCAAGGGCAATAACTGCTTATCCCATGCTACTTAGCTTATGAAGGCTAAGCAGCTTGAGATAAACTACTTAGGGGGGTATCCAATTAGCCACGATAACCCTTTTTTGGAAAAACGTTTTTGTGCAATCCAATTAGCCGTGGTTTTCGCAGGTCCAAAGTCTTCCATAGCAATTATCCCAAATTAGTTCTCACCATCTCTGAGTAGGTGAAAAGTTGTGCAAAATCCCCATTTTTGGTCTAAAAATGCAGAACCCCTGGGACACCCCCCTTAATGACTAATTAGGCAAAAATATTTTTTTAATTAGCTTATTTGGGCTAACAATGACATGTCATTTTTGGGGTGAAGAAGCAAAAAAGCAGAAAAATGGGTTCAAAGTCGAGGGTTAGTTGTTTTGGGGGAATGGGATTGAAATGCCGGCAGCTGTTTAGGATCCCGACAGGGGCAGGTAAGTACCCTAACCCTCCCTTAGTGGTGCCTAACCCTATCCTACCCCCGGGAGTGCCTAACCCTAACCCCCCCCCTTACCACTCCCTAGACCTAACCCTCCCGGGGGGGTGCCTGACCCTAATCTCTCCCTGGGGGTGCCTAACCCCAACCCTGCCCCCTAGGGGTGCCCAAACCTAATCTCCCCCCACAATCCTAACCCTAACCCGCTAGACTCCCTAATCCTAACCCTCCCCCTCCCCGCGGCTAACGCTAAGGGAGCCCTGGCCTCACCTTTGCTCGGGATGGCGTCCTCTGCGTTTCGGCGTTGGGATTATGATAGGCTTCAGTATTTCAACACCTATCATAAATCCATAGCCGGCATTCCGCTGTCGAGATTGTGACCGGTGGCCGCAACATGACTACATCCCGTTTTGGGGCACTGTATGGATGGGGCAGGTGTTTTACACATTGCCTTGCATTGCAGCAGGTGAATTTTCTTATTTTTTTTAAAGTGCCCTAAAATGACTCAAGAATGTACATACCCCCATTTTATGTACCCGTAATTTAACTAGCGGATAACCTTTGGCTTTAAAAAATGTATTTCTATCTTTTTTTTACTGTTAGAGAAAAATGCATATAACAGCCATTTGACACTATTTAAGAACTCCGAACCCTTTGATTATGGCCAATAAAAGATGTCTATAGTGTTACCCAATATTAGTTTACCTTTTTTTTTACCTTATTTCCCCATTTTCACCTGTACTTTTCATCTGTTATCACTGCAAGAATTATCGTGCTATCACCAGTTTTGTAATTTGATCGCATGATAAACGGAAGCGCGCACACATGCGATAAGCGCCAAATTCGTGCCATGGCTCCGAAAAGTTTTCACTGGAGAAAGATTATCGTTATCACGGTTTAGCATTTATGAGCGAATTACCCTCTCTTCAGTTAATTTATCGGTACAAGTTTTCGCAAATCTTATCCCTTAAACCTGTCTTCATGGATATATAGAGGTATTAATACTGTACGAGATTTATAAAGGGATTATACGCTTATGTCATATGCTCAGTTACAATCTCGCCTTTCACTATCCTCTGTTGATTTTTATAAGTTTCTTCAAATAAGACACTCGTTGCATTCTTTCCCATCCTTGTTCTGTCCCTTCCCATACTGTATCTAAAATCTCTTCCACTAATTGCTGAGGGATTATCTCATTTTGGTATTCACGTTTGTTATCAGCCAAGTCATTAGATAAGCTGCCGGCCCAAAGTAAATAAGAAAAGAATCTTGAAATTTGTTTAGAGCCTGTAGATTGGTCTCAATTGTTTATCTCAATATATAAGATATCTAAATGCATATCACATATTGACATGTACAGTATATGAAACTATTTTATCGTATATATTTGACCCCAGATAGGCTACATACATCTGGCCTTCGCAATCCAATATACAGCATGTTGGCGAGGATGTGCTGGTGTTGTGGATATTTTGCACTTTTTTTGGCGGTGTCCAAGTATACGTCCTTTTTCGCGGGAGGTGGAGGACTTAATTTTGCAGGTTATAGATTTCAGAGTGAATCTATGCCCAGAAATGGCTTTTACATATAGTCCCTGAAACTGTTCTGCACCATCACAGATACTGTATCTTCTCAGTCACAATTTCATTGCCGCAAAGGCAGCTACAGCCCAATTTTGGAAACAAGATAAGTCTCCCTCAATATCGTTAGAAATAAATACAATTGAATTCAGTATAGCTTTTTAATGGAGACACTAAATTGGTCTCATTCTACCTCAACTAACTTCCTGGTGTTGAAATGGTATAGAAATGGTATAGCTGGCAGGCAGGGCAGGATTAAGGGGCGGGTGAAAGGAGCAGTCGTCCCAGGGCCCCCACACACAGGAGGGCCCCCACACACAGGCCCGACGATGGAGGGACTAGGGGCACAGGTGTACCGCTGCCTGTGCTGCTACATAATCAGCAGGGCGCAGGCAGGTAATGGTACGGGGACAGTCCAAGGGAGCCGCTGTAACTTTATTGCACTGACCACCCCTGGTGCAATAACGTTTCTTTTGTTTAATCGGCGTATTGCGCTTGACATCATGACGTCACGCAGCGCTGCACCTGCTGAAAAGCAGACAGAGCAGGCAGCAGAGGAGCCGTGGTGAGCAGCTGGAAAAGGTAAGTGTGGGGGCTGGGCACTGGGGAGACTGTGGTTGGGGAACACTGGGCTGGAGAGACAGCAGGGGTCTGTGAGGAGGTCACCAGGGGCAGCACTGTGGCCATATTGGAGGGGGACAAGGTAAGGGGACAATTTATTGGAGGGGGCCCCCACAACTTAGTTGCCCCGGGGCCCCCAGCAGCCTTAATCCGGCCCTTCTGGCAGGTGTATTATACTAAGGGCCCAGATACTGTATAATGCCTATGATATGATGTACTCTGTTAGGTATATTTCATATGCATACCCATTATATAATATTTCTCTTGAGCATATTTTATATAATGTATGTTCCTGATTCTCCCTTTCCTCTCTTCCCTTCCCTATTTCTGTACCCCTGTAATTCCTTGAAAAATTATATATATCGATGGAAAATAAAAAAATGCACTGCACTCATTGCGTACAGTGCTAGCGATAAATGATACCCCCCGTTACCTCCTACAAACGCTCCCTGAACGTCAATCACACTGCTGTGAGTGATTATGGTAATGTACCTTGATGCAGGAGCAGCTCCACTTATACTCATGTGCAGTTTACCAGTAATCACTCAATTGCGTATATACATCTGCATTATCAGCCCTATAAACAAGTTAAATCTTGGGCACTCTAAAATCATCCTCTCAGAAATCGCCAGCATCACACAAACTGCTTAAACTCTATACTGTATGCTGTAACGTATGAAGACCTTTCCTGTCCCTCTAACACAACAGGAACAAGAGCATGGCCTTTTAGCTATAATTATAGCCCAAGAGACAGCAACCATCACACAACATCACCTTTCACATGTTTGAAACATAATTTTTCTTGCCTGTTGCAACTGGTTTCTAAAGATACTTTACATTTCCTCCTCTCTGTGACCAGAAAAATAAAGCCTTGTATTTCTCCTAATAACAGTCTACTATGTCAGCCTGATTGCCTGGTGGAATGAAGCTGTGTCTCCTACCTGAGATTTAGATATCTCATTATGAATAACTTGGTAGTTTTAAATGGTGTCTTTCATCCCACCAGGCATCCAAAATGTTTTGCCGTCCAGGCACCATTGTAATAAACGGAAGCCCCCATTCCAGATGTTATACTGACAAATCACAACATAACTGATTGGTAATATAGCTTTATATAACACAACATACAGTCATTTTACATTTCCTGCCTTCACTCTTTCATGGAATTTCACTTCTTTTCGCAGCCACTTAAATACCTAATATATTTCAATGGACCCATTTTCCTAATTAAACGTGTACGTTAAAATTACATCACAAAATTTACTCAAATACACTATTTAGTACTGTCATAAAGCTGCAGCTTGTTATGTATTACAGAACTGCTCTGTACAGTATAGGAACATATAATCTCCCGGAATTAACATCCAGAATATAATGAGTTTTCCTGGACTCCTTGGAGAGCTGACCACCTCCAGATATCGCCCACTTCCCCAGTGGGGAGAGGCGGAGAGAGAGAGAGAGGGGGAGAGAGAGAGAGGGGGGGAGGGGGAGGTGGAAAGGGAGAGACACCCCGGCCATTTTCCATGCCTCGGGCATGGTCTGAATGACCTACTCAGAAAGTCCATTAACCCATAGAATTATGGGCAGAAGCCACAGAAAATGCCAGTCTTTATGTACAAAGGGACTGAGACTTAGAAGATTGACCCATATAAGTACCTGCTAAAGATGACTCTTCCAACATGTCGGTGCACCCTGATCATCATGCCAACCCTACACCACCAGAAGTCTTTGGCCTTCTTGAGCACCTTAGGAACATGGCAATCTTATAAAAAAAGAGGAAACTGTTGGTACTACCATGAAACCATCATGACATTCACTACGCATGCTGGATCACTGTTATTGTGTTGTACCAAACTACTAGGGGCTTCAACCTAGACGCCATCCTGTAGATCTATGGCAGAATCCTCCTGTTCACAACTGAGTGAAGGCAACCAAGTGGAGAGACCACTCTCCAGACTTAATGGAATGGCAGCTTAGAAATCATCATTCCAGTCGTCCACTCTTGGGATGAAAAGTGCCAGGAAGTACCGTTTGAACCAGCGGTCCATCCTGACTGTTTTATCACCAAATGGGTCTGAGGTCCCCTTTTGTGGTCCAGGTATGCCACTGCCATGGATATGAAGGGGTCTGGCCCACAGGAGGAACGAAGCTCATAGCAGAGTATCTAGTGCTGTAGCTTGGCAAAACCATGTTACACTACAGGTAGAGCATATTTAAAATGTGCAGACATATTTACAGTTTACTGCAATGAAGATATCTTTGTGCCACTTTCATTCCCTTGCAGAGCGCTATGGTATCAGAGCCGTAACTAGACTTTTTGGTACCCTGTGCCAGAGAGAGCATTGGTGTCACCCTCCCCCATTTTTTAAATAGGGACATAAGATAGTGCACCTGAAAAAGGGCCATGGCCTCATGGGGAAGGGCCAGGGAAGAGATAGGGGAGGCCAGGAGATGCTGGGGATAAAAAAAAAGAGGAAGCTACAAGTGAGAATGATAATAAACCGGAAACTGCCAGGCCCAAACAGCGCCCCCTGCCCTGCGGTGCCCTGTGCCATGGCATAGGTCGCAGTACCCTAGTTACAGCCCTGTATTGAACCCTTCTATTAAGTCATTGCTGCTGAAAGGTGTCACACCAGTTACTGAATCCTAGAGGTTCATATACTTATCCAAAAAATAAATTTACTGCTGGATCATTTTAATCAATAAAATAATTAAAAATGACATACTTTTGTGTGTGTCATTTGAATTAGTGGGTTCTCTTTTTATGACTTCTAGCTGAATTAAACACGAAATGACGCCAAAAATGTACAATAATGAAGTAAAGTGCTGAGACTCTATATAGGTGTCAAATGTCACCAATTTCATCTCTGTGAATCTCCAATGCTATTAGAGCGTTGCACTTAGCATCTGTTCCCCAACGGTAAGAGTGACAGGAGAATAAAAGAACAGAACTCTCCCATTGTGTATTATACTGCACACAGGACCTGATTCTGGCATGGTAGGTATTGCAAAGCCGCAGCGAAGCGGCTGTGCAATACCCTACAACTACAATGTAAATGCAGCAGGAGGCGTCTGTAGGAAATGGACACTTCCTGCATGCATATGCGATCCGAGTGCTGTGGCTCTGATTCAGAGGCGCTTGCTATTTGTGAGCGCTCGCTCTGAATCAGGGCGGGCCGGTTATTTTTTAACCAGCCTCCAGGCCGCTCACTAAGCTGTGGGTGACCACCCACAGCTTTAGCAGGGGGCCTGGCGATGATCGCGACCATCGGGCTTGCGACGAGATCCTTGTGGTAGGGTCTCGTCCACCGCAAGCCCCAGTGAACTTCCTGCTCTAATAGAGCAGGAAGTTCACTACAGACATCACTGGTGATGTCAATAGGGCTGCCCACAAACGGCAGGCGTTCCTCCAGGAACGCCTCCGTTTGTCCAGCCACCCCCCCTTGCACACCTACAAAACGGGGCGAGCTGTCAATCACAATCGACAGCCGCCCTGTCTTGTAGTGAGTCCTGCAGCGAGTGAAAATTCACTCGCTATGGGGCTTGCGCACTCCGCGCGTGCGCACTGCCCGGCCATCGACCCATTTGCGAGCGCTATGCATCAGGCCCAGTGTCCGAAGACTCAGCACCAGATAACCATCGCGACCATCGATCCATTGAGAGATAGACCAAGGGAGGAGGAAAAGGAGAAAAGTTTGGAGGCAACAGGGCCAGAAGAATTGTTAAAGTCCCCCAAGGTGGCAGTTAAATTATAGAGCAATTTGGAGACAAGACCAGGGGGACAGAAGATGATGGCCACACGGAGGTGGACAGGGTGAAAGAGGCAGAAAGACATGACCTCAAAAGAGAAGTAGAGGCAAGGTTCAAGGAAGAGCAGGAGGGGGAAAGAAGGATTTGCAAACCGTCACCTTGTTGGCCCATAGATCTGGGAGTATGGGAGAAGGACAGGCCCCAAAAAGAGAGAGCAGCAGGATCGGATGTGTCGGCGGAGAGTCAGGTTTCAGTGAAATTGAAGAGGTTGGGGGAATTAGAAATGTGAAATTGAGGAGGTTGAGGGAATTAGAACTGAAGAGATCATGGACAGAGGCCGGTTTGCTGCACTGATCTGTCATTTCAAAGAGCACTGGAAAGACAGATTTGGATGAGATTGTTGGGGTTGCTTATCCATAATTTTTTCCATTTTAGAATATATCTATGGCGAAAGAAGATCCTCCCATGAGTGTTTGAGTGAGGAGGTTAGTACAATAGAAAAGTAGTCAAGTATTTTGGCATAATTGCAGAATCTTAATGACTCACAATGGAAAACAAGTTGTTCTGTGTACATGAGTATCCCATCCAGAAGATCATTCTGACTCTGTAGCAATTGAGGACAATTTGTGTTTACTTGACAATAAACATACGTGATGAGTCAGAGTACTCTGTCGGGGGAATGTCCTGAACTTGTTCAGTAGTCTAGTTTATACTTTTGAATATTGCTATTACTGTAGCCAGAAAATTTGCTCCCTTCCCTGGCATAAACCTAACCTTCCCCCTAGTGCCTAAACCTAACCTCCGACTACCCGCACCCTAAACCTAACCGTCCCCCCTTAGTGCCTAACCTTAGTCCTTCTCCTAGTGTCTAACCCCTAATGCTAACCCTCCCTATAACCCCGCTACTTACCTTAGGGATGGCGGTGGTCGGGATGCCAGTGCCGGGATTCTGACAGGTCAGATGTCGAGTTTTCCCTCAGAGGGGATCAGGAAGGGGGAGGGTAGGTTTTATCTTTCTGATGTTTAATGTTGCAGTCTTGCAGTAGGTGTACATGGTGGCTAGGAATGTCTTGTACATATTTATTTACGTTTACAGCATAAACACTTGTAGGTAACACTTCAAGCAATTACTCTAATTTTCCCTCAATGCTACACTAATACTCTTTCACACCAAAATCACGGGTCTGACCTGGAATTTGGAATACAGTTCCAATACAGGTCAGACCTAGAACAGACCCATTTCACACTGAAGCTACGATACGGATTATTCTCTTGTGATGTCATTTACACTGCACATGGGTGCATTGGAACTGTTCTGCCGGCACTTGGAGATGACATCATCTTCTAGTGCCGGATTCCGCCTCTCCCTATGCTGTTAACGGACCCAGGTCAGATGACCCATGTTACACGTTCACACTGCCCCTTAACCCGAGTCCTTCCTGTGTCCAACCCTGCAAGCTACCCGGGATGGAGACCCTTTCACACCGAGTCGTAACCCGGCAGTAACCCGGGTTGAAACGGGGTAATAGTTGCTTATGCTGGGAGACTAATTGATCATGGGAAACCTCCTGGACTTCTGGGAGAGCAAGAACTTTCCCAGAAAAGTGCTTACATGCCTGCAAGATGGGCATAGGTGTGCCACGATGATGCAGATTTATTATTTTGGTGCTCATTTATGGTGCTGGTTTTGCTGGCATCGCCATTTTATTCTGAGGTATGTATTTCGGTCTCATGTCATCCGGGGGTTGGTCCTTTATTCAAGTCTCATTTTTGCCAGCTGCATTAAATAGACACCTGTTACTGTCACAAGCCGCCGCGGTTTGCTCCCTGCTCGGGTCCCAGTTGTTGCTAAGCAGCCGGAACACTGCGTCTTCTGGTCGCAGGGTCTGAAGGTCCCAGCGGTTGCCAGCCAACAGGGACGGCAGGCTAAGCCGGGCAGCGCAGGGACTGTTTCTCACTGACAGTAATCAGGAGTCTCTTCTTCTCAGGCAGCAGTTGATTGGTGGATCTCCCTGTATTAAGGCAGCCAGCTCAGTTCCTCCCTGCCAGTTATAACTTATGCATACTGTGTAAGTTGCTGGTCCTTATCTTTTAGTTCCTCTGGATACTCTACTGATCCAGTGAATATGGTGCTCAATTTTTCTGAACATTCTGCTCGGATTGAACGTGCCAGTCTGTCTTACCTGTCCCAAATCTTGTCTAGTACCTGTATTGATTACCCCATGTCTGCTCCTGCTGCATGTCTCTTCTCAGCTCTGCTTGATAGTTATTCATCTGCTGCCTATGCTGAAATACAGACTCCCACCTGCCCTTACCCCAGTGTTCCAATCAGGTTTTGTCCATTATTTTCCTGCCAATACTTCTTGTGGTCTTCAGTCAATTGTGTAAGCCCCTACTGCTAGAGGTTTAAGTACTGGCAGCATCCTAAGTACCGGTGTGTATATCTAACACTAAGAGAGCAAAGAATATCTGTTATAGGCGGAAGACCCTCTCACAGGCTCTAGGGGTCTTACAAAATTGTGCTGGAGTACCATAACAGTTACTAACGTTAAGTTGCTGGTTATAGCATTGACATGCTAGCATTTCCATGTTACTGCCATTGTGCTAATCTGTATCCAATCTACTGCCTGGTTTCTGATTCCTGCCTGTAACCCAGACTTTGCCTTATTACTGCTCCTGCATTGAAGTGAAGCAGCCACCTTTACCAAGATGGCCACCGCTGTCCTTACTGATCATGCTCGACCCCACGACCCGGCACCATCTTGTGTATGTGTCTGAGAACGTACTGCATGGTTGTGCAATACATGTTCCTTTGGGCAAGTAGTACAACAGTTATAACCGTTACAGCTACTGCTGTCTCTAGCATCATAAATGCTTACTCTGTATTACATTCTGTCACCGGTGACAACCACATTTATCCTGAATAAACCTCCAAACCTGCTTAAGGGTGATCTGTCTGAACTAACTTTCTTTTCACAATCCGCTGGTGCCTATTGTTCTACACCAATAGGACATATCAACAGGTTATGGGCCCAGGCACCAAATAATTCTGTGTGTGAAGTAATTAGTGAGTCCTGCATTTGGATCAAATTACACCATGCACTATGCAGCAGCAAGCATAAACTTCATAAAACTGACAGGCTAAGAGAATTATGCCACATGAAAATTCACTATATAGATGCAGCTCAAGCGTGATATACTGTATTATGAAAGACTACAACTAACCCAGGTGACAATCCTAACCCACATGAAGTAGATAGAGCCATGGGGACCATAAGTGTGGAGCAACACATTTACTTCATAGTTCACGGGAAAGTATCAGCATATGACATGTGGATAATCCTGCAGACAGTATTTGAGGACAGAAGTCTCATGAGGCGGATAAATTTGAGGTGTGCACTGTACAGAACCAAATTGAGTGAATGCAGAGACACGAATTACTATATTGATAAGATAATATCTATATCTCAGCAGCTAACATCTGTAGAAGTCCAAGTCGATGAGGAGGAGGTCACAATGTTGATACTACAGAACCTAATGTCAGAATATGAATTCTTAGTAGCTTTAGAGTTTAACATGACTAAGCTATTAACATGACTAAGCTATCAACAGATATCATGAGTACAAATCTGCTGCAGTTCTAAGAAGGCATACCAGTTGAAGTAAGTGCTGATAATACTGCTTTATACCCAAGAAATATCAAGCCCAAGAAGCCCAAGTACAGAAGAGGCTGTTGTTACATAGACTCGGGAGCAACAAGACACTTCAGTTGTAACCCGGAGTGGTTCACATCACTGAACATATGTGATCCTATAAAGATCAGAAGGATAGGGGACAAGATCCTTATAGCTGCGAAAGTCCGGGGAAATAACAGTCTGCCTAAAGATAAGAGGTGAGACCATAGTCACTGATAATCAAGATGTGTTATTCGAACAAAATATGGAGACAAACCTCATTGCCATAAATATTCTACAGCAAAAGAGTTTCAAGGTCAACTTCACAAAGGGCAAGTATGATGTGCAGAATAAAATAATAATAGCACCAGCTAGGTGATGATGGCTTCTTATTCAAATCAATCTATGGAACTCTGGTATAGGAGGCTAGACGACCTGAGGTATGATAACATCCAGAAGATCTTTGATTGGATGGTGCCTGGAATGACCTTGAGTGTACATGCCTCTTCACTGAGGAATCCCTGAAATGGGTATGTTTGGTTGACAGTTATGCTGTCGCAGTCAAAATGTTGACAGCATAACGCCAACCACGGAATGCCTACATGATAGTAATATTATTTAAAGCATTTTACAGTGTCAGCATTATAACTGTAAACATGATGGTAAATTAGAATGCCGGCATGGTAAAGATATTTTAAATTACATTACTACAGTGTTGGCATTCTGCGATTGACTTTATGTTGACATTTTGAATGTTGACAGCATAACTGTTGACCATTTCACTACATGCCCTTGCATGGTCGCAAAAGCCCATTAACGCATTTTACTATTGGGATTTTGAGCTTGATGAATAAGACCCATGATGTATAAATGATGTACAGTACCTCACCAAAAAGGAATAATAATGTAAAAAGGGTGCAGAGCAAGAGGAAAAGTGGTTTGTCAAGGGCAAAAGGGAAAGTCGGTGTTGGGGGCAAAGTGCCAAAGAAGGTTGTGGAGTAGATATGATAAGACAGGTAAAGGGAGACAGACATATAAAGGGGAGAAAGAAAGGACAGACACACAAGGCAGAGATTGGTGTGTTAAAGAGAGACAAAGGTGTACATACAAAAATAGAACCAAACAAACAAGTGGGGAACTAGAGGGACAGAGACACACAAAGAGGAGACAGATGCTCAGACACACAAGGGGGAAGGGGGCAAAAAGGTACACATCCAAAATTGGAGGCAGGGATAGAAAGAGGGTGACAGAGAGGGGAGTGACAGATGTAGAGAGAGCTCCACCTTCCGGCTCCTGCAGTGGGTGATGGGAGAGATGTCGTGATGTCTCTGCCATAGTCCAGAGCGCAGAACACGCCGGGAGGACGGGAAGTGGACAGCGGCTGGTGTGGTGGAAGCGGGGATTCAGGTAAGTGTTGCATTTCTTTTTTGTGTGTGTTTTTGTCCTATTTATATAATAGGCATCAGGGGGGACTACTACTGGGGGAACTATATAAGGGGCACGTCACACAGAGAGGGCCCTGGTTGTAATTTAACCCATGACCCAAGATCTGTCAGGCAGCAAAGCTATCAATTGAGCCACTGTGCTAAACAACAGATGCTCGTGTAAATGCATATATACTATGGTATTTCTTAACTATGCCATTTCCAGTGGTAAAACAAATTTCTACTGTTGGTAGCAAACACAAATATATATTAAAAACACACACGAACACTGACAAATATTGTCTCATACTTTTCTTGGGCCTACTTACTAAAATTCATGTAAATAAAAATAGAAGACATGACACAGAATCTATGCATTGCTTATTTGCTAATTGCAGCTCCTTAGAAGCTATCACAGCTATGGGCTATCACATCTATAAAGTACACCTGTATATGAAAGAAAACAGGTACATGATTATTGAAGCTGATAAAAAAATCTTATTATCCAGGACTGATCTCACACATGCAACCTATGACATAATATAAGAATAATGTCTAACATCTGCACCACAGTAGCACCATAACTTAAGCCGTGAACACATTATACGACCTGCCAATTCGACGCCCGATGGTATGATAGCACGATATATCAGGCGCTCTGTACACACTGCACTATTCGGTGTCCGACCGCCCGATATATCATTCACCTGCATCATCACCCTACTGGCGTCAGCAGCTGGGTCGCTCCATCTGCTGGGCATGCACGGCCGACGGAACAACCCTGATGTCGCTGCGCGGCAGCATGCGTAGTGCATACACACAATCCGGACGATATGTCGGTCCAATTCGCCATAATGGTCCAAGAAATCATCTAGTGTGTACCCAGCATTTCTCACTGTTTAGGAAGTAACAAAAGAACATGGGCAATGCACTGACAGTCATTCATAAGTACAGTAGCTCACAAAGTAACTGATGCAGAGGCAGCAAAGTATGTACCACACCAGTTAGTGTGATGTTTCTGTACATTAATTCACACTACACACATTCAGAACGGTGTACACATGCATATAGTATGCGACCATACGGATTTGCGTGTGTCTGTCACTTACGCCTATCTGTCTATATGGAACAAGACCGGATAGGGGCGTCCTAGCACAAGCCAAGTACAGTAAGGAGGTGTTCCCGCAATCATGAACAATGCAGCCTGTGGAAAAGATATCTATACTCCTGGGAAAGCTATTTTTTTTTGCAGGTGGTCAGGGGCAGGTTCAAATGGTGGATGATGGTGGTGGTGGTTGCCAGGACTAGTGAACCGCATGTGATTGGCACTACTGGTGCTGATTGGTGCTTTCTTCATGGCTTGGCCATAGATTATGCTTTAGGGAGCGTGTTCAAGCAGTTTTTGTTTTTCTTTGAGTGCGAGTAATGGGGAGTTCTTTCTATAGTATTAGAGAAGTGTTTTTAGTGTAAGCATTTATCGCATATAAAAAAGGCTAAAAAGTTTACAAAATAGGCAGATGTGGGACGTAATTGTCTGTGATGTGTGCCTGATGTAAACCAGATGCATATGCTACTAATGCGGACTACAGTATGATGCTTCTCAAGCTCTGCATATGAACGGGAAATACGTTATTTGTGTGTGTGTGTCTGTCTGTGTGTGTGTCTGTGTGTGTGTGTGTCTGTCTGTGTGTGTGTGCATGCGGTTTTTGTTTTAGACAAATTTGCAATCCGACTGTGGCCAACTCTGCATCTTTACAAATGTGTAAACAAATCTTAGTAAATCATACAGTGCTATTAATGCTTCAAAGTATGTGTAAAGTATGTGTGGCCTATTGTTTAAACACTATATGCACACATATTTAGGGCCTTATGTAATTGCCTGTTGCCCCCTTAAAAATACAAGCTCATTCGCTAGAATCGCTGTCTACAACTAGTAGTCATAGGTAATACTTATACAGCATAGTATGCAGCAAACACAAGTACAGAGTAATAGAAATAAAGGAATAATCTGCAGATACTCTTACCCAGCATAACGGTTGTTGTACAAGTGGCAACAGCCGGACAGCCAAGTGTGAAATAGAAGGCAGAGCTGAAAGAGATGAGACATTCTGCATGTGCTGTCCATGATCACACAGGTCTGGGTGTAAGAGAATCTCCTCACAGTGGTAGCAGTGAAACAGCTAGACTGCTATACTATACATCCATATGGTTTGCACTTGGAGTACTGGAATCTGTTAATCAGCTGCTTTGAAAACTTGAGTCCAACTGCTGTGAAGCTAGTTTCTCTCCCTGTAAGTGAAGCTGTAACTCACTGATGAGAAAGATGTACAGTATGACAGTGGGAGGGTCTCTGCACTTGGGTGAGGATTTTTGTGCTTTGTCACTCAGCCAGGATTAGCACTGTCTGTACAGATAGGGGAGGGGTGATTTGGGCTACAGGTTACAGAACATAGAGACACAAGACCCCCTTCCTGTACAATACCACAGTTACTTACCTGGACATACTGTACTTGCTTGTGTGCTGGATGTACCAAGAATCTCCTCCATTACTGCATGAAGGCTTTTTGAAGACAGAAGACAGGTCAGCAATGTGCTCAGTATGAAATATTAAATATGTATGTATGTGTATATATATTAGGGGTGAGCGGGTTCGGATTTCTGAAATCCGAACCCCCCCGAGCCCCCCCGATCCGAGGCAGATCCGAGTCAGGCTCGACTTTTCCCGCCTGACTCGGATCTGAAATCGAGGCAAAACGTCATCATCCCGCCTTCCGAGTCTCGCAGGTTTTGGAACCTATATAAGGTACCCGCGTCGGTGCCATTTTCTCACTCGGCTGTGGACAGTGAAGAGGGAGGGTGGGAGTTAGGGCTGGCTGGGCTGTGTAGTGTAGTGTAGTGCAGAGTAGTGTTGTGCTGTGCTGTGCTGCTGTTGTCCACTACTTCAAAGTCCATAGGGGCTGGCTGTGTTGTGCTGTGCTGCTGTTGTTAATAGGGGCTGTGTCCACTACTTCAAAGTCCATAGTGGCTGGCTGGACTGTGTTGTGCAGTCAGTTCTCCATAGGGGCTGTGTCCACTCCAAAGTCCTGTGCAGTGTCCCAGTCCTAAAGGGGTGCTGTAGTGTTGTCCAGGGGGTGCTCTGTCCATCAGGGGTGCTCCCCCCAAGTGCTAAAAAAATAATATTTTTTGTGTGTTTGTGAATTGTGTGCACAGTAGCCGCACGTGCATCAACAAAGTAGTGCCAAGCGTGCGCCTGTGTCATAAGTAAAGGGCCGGCTGGCTTGACCGTTAAAGGGTGCTGTAACCCCCAAAGTACACTCCAGTCCAAACCAAAATTTTTTTTTTTCTGTGTTTGTGAATTGTGTGCGCAGTAGCCGCACGTGCATCAACAAAGTAGTGCCAAGCGTGCGCCTGTGTCATAAGTAAAGGGCCGGCTGGCTTGACCGTTAAAGGTTGCTGTAACCCCCAAAGTACACTCCAGTCCAAACCAAAAAAAAAATTATTTTCTGTGTTTGTGAATTGTGTGCGCAGTAGCCGCACGTGCATCAACAAAGTAGTGCCAAGCATGCGCCTGTGTCATAAGTAAAGGGCCGACTGGCTTGACCGTTAAAGGGTGCTGTAACCCCCAAAGTACACTCCAGTCCAAACCAAAAAAAAAAATATTTTCTGTGTTTGTGAATTGTGTGCGCAGTAGCCGCACGTGCATCAACAAAGGAGCAGCGCCAAGCGTGCGCCTGTGTCCCATAAGTAAAGAGCCGGCTGGCTCATTTCTTAAAGGCTGGTGTAACCCACAAAGTGCACTACTCTCCAGCAAAAATAAAGAAATATTTTCTGTGTTTAGCCGCACGTATATATCAAATCGATATAACATAAATGGAGGACCAAACTTTCTCCGATAAAAATAAAATAGAGAAAGATCAAGAACCACTTCCTCCTAGTGCTGAAGCTGCTGCCACTAGTCATGACATAGACGATAACATGCCATCAACGTCGTCTGCCAAGGCCGATGCCCAATGTCATAATAGAGGGCACATACAATCCCAAATGACAAAGTTCAGGAAAATGACCTTGAAAAAAACATTTAAATCAGCTGAAGAGAAACGTAAACTTGCCAATATGCCATTTACGACACGGAGTGGCAAGGAACTGCTAAGGTCGATCGCTAGTATGTTCATGACTAGTGGTTCAGCTTCACATGACGATGGAAGCCCTCCTCCCACTAAAAAAATCAAAAGAGTTAAGCTGGCAAAAGCACAGCGAAGAACTGTGCTTTCTAAGAAGATATCACAAATCCCCAAGGAGAGTCCAAGTGTGGTGGTGGTTGCGATGCCTGACCTTCCCAGCACTGGACGGGAAGAGGTGGCTCTTTCCACTATTTGCACGCCCCCTGCAAGTGCTGAAAGGAGCACCAACAGTCCACTTGCTGATATGCAAATTGAAGATGTCACTGTTGAAGTACAACAGGATGAGGATACTGGTGTAGCTGGCGCTGAGGAGGAAGTTGGCGAGGAGGATTCTGATGGTGATGTGGTTTGTTTAAATCAGGCTCCGGGGGAGACAGTTGTTGTCCGTGGGATGAAAAAGCCCATCACGGTCATGCCTGGGCAGAAGACCAAACATTCCACCTCTTTGGTCTGGCAATATTTCTATCCAAATCCGGACAACAACTGTCTTGCCATATGTACCTTATGTAAAGGTGGAATAAGTAGGGGTAGGGACGTTAACCACCTAGGAACATCCTCCCTTATACGGTACCTGCAGCGCATTCATAATAAGTTACTGTCAAGTTCAGAAACTTTGGCTAAGACCGTAAGCAGTCCAGGGACACCTAAATCCCGTTGTCCTGTTGTATCCAAGCGCCTGCAAACCACACCGTCAACTCCCTCCTCGTCAATTTCCTCCTTAGTCAGGATCGGAAGTAGTCCTGCAGGCCATGTCACTGGCATGACTGACTCTCCTATCCCGGATTCCTCCGGAGGATCCTGCATTGCTACGCCTCCTGCTGCCGCTGCTGCTGTTGCTGCTGCTGGGAGTCGTTCATCATCCCAGAGAGGAAGTAGGAACACCACTACTTTTACTAAACAATTGACCCTCCAACAGTCCTTAGCGAGGAGGATGAAGTACGACAGCAGTCATCCTGAAGCAAAACGTATAACTGAGGCCTTGACTGCTATGTTGGTGTTAGACGTGCGTCCGGTATCCGCCATTAGTGCAGTGGGATTTAGACAATTGCTGGAGGTAGTGTGTCCCCGGTTCCAAATCCCGTCTAGATTCCACTTCACTAGGCAGGCGATACCGAGACTGTACAGAAACGTCACAAAAAGTGTCCTCAGTGTCCTGAAAAATGCCGTTGTACCCAATGTCCACTTAACCACGGACATGTGGACAAGTGGAACAGGGCAGACTAAGGACTATATGACTGTGACCACCCACTGGGTAGATGTATCACCTTACGCAGCAACAGCAGCAGCGTCACCAGTCGCAGCATCTCAGAAACGCCAGCTCGTTCCAAGGCAGGCTACGCTGTGGATCACCGGTTTCAGTAAGAGGCACACCGCCGACAACCCCTTAGAGAAACTGAGGGAAATCATCGCCCAGTGGCTTACCCCACTTAGACTCTCCTGGGGATTTGTGATATCTGACAACGCCACCAATATTGTGCGGGCATTACATCTGGGCAAATTCCAGCACGTCCCATGTTTTCCTCACACAATAAACTTGGTGGTGCAGAATTTTCTGAAAAGCGACAGGGGCGTGCAGGAGACGCTTTGGGTGGCCCGAAAAATTTCTGGCCACTTTCGCCATTCAGCGACTGCGTGCCGAAGACTGGAGCGCCAGCAAACACTCTTGAACCTGCCCCACCATCACCTGAAGCAAGAGGTTGTGACGCAGTGGAACTCAACCCTCTATATGCTTCAGAGGATGGAGGAGCAGCAAAAGGCCATACAAGCCTATACATCCACCTATGACATAGGCAAAGGAGGGGGTATGCACCTGACTCAAGCGCAGTGGAGAATGATTTCCGTGTTGTGCAAGGTTCTCCAGCCCTTCGAACTTGCCACACGTGAAGTCAGTTCAGACACAGCCAGCTTGAGTCAGGTCATTCCCCTCATGAGGCTTTTGCAGAAGCAGCTGGAGAAAGTGAAGGAGGAGCTAAGATGGAGCGATTCCGCTCGGCATGTGGGACTTGTGGATGAAGCCCTTCATTCGCTTTGCCAGGATTCCAGGGTGGTCAATCTGTTGAAATCAGACCACTACATTTTGGCCACCGTGCTCGATCCTAGGTTTAAAGCCTATGTGGTGTCTCTCTTTCCGGCCAACACAAGCCTGCAGAGGTGCAAAGACCTGCTGGTGAACACACTGTCAGCTGAAGCGGAACGTGACACGTCAACAGCTCCTTCTTCATTTTCTCCCGCAACTGGGGCTGCCAGGAAAAAACTTAGGTATCCTAAGCAACCCGCTGGCGGTGATGCAGGGCAGGCAGGACCAAGTTTGGACATCTGGTCCGGACTGAAGGACCTGGCAACAATTTCTGACATGTCTACTGTCACTGCATATGATACTGTCACCATTGACAGAATGGTGGAGGATTACATCGGTGACAGCAACCAAGTAGGCATGTCAGACAGTCCATGCCTGTACTGGCAGGAAAAAGAAGCAATTTGGAGGCCCCTGTACAAACTGGCTCTATTTTACCTGAGTTGCCCCCCCTCCAGTGTGTACTGCGAAAGAGTGTTTAGTGCAGCCGGGAACCTTGTCAGCGAAAGGCGTAGGAGGTTGCTTCCACAGAATGTGGAGAAGATGATGTTCATCAAAATGAATTATCAGCTCTTCCAGGGAGACCAGCCTCCAGAACGTACAGAGGGACCTGTGGTGGTGGATTCAAGTGGGGACGAGTTAATACTTTGTGAGGATGAGGATGTACACACTGAAGAGGGTGAGGAATCGGTGGATGAGGAGGATGAGGATGACATCTTGCCTCCGTAGAGCCAGTTTGTGCAGGGACACATTAATTGCCAGCTTGTTTTGTGGGGGCCCAAATGAACCAATCATTTCAGCCACAGTTGTGTGGCAGACCCTGGCGCTGAAATGATTGGTTTGTTAAAGTGTGCATGTCCTCTTTATACAACATAAGGGTGGGTGGGAGGGCCCAAGGACAATTCCATCTTGCACCTCTTTTTTTTCTTTGCATTATGTACAGTTTGGGGCCTAGTTTTTCAAACTGCCATCCTGTCTGCCACTGCAGTATCACGCCTAGATGGGTCACGTGTTTGTGCCGCCCACTCGTGTCGCTTAGCATAGTCATCCAGCTACCTCGGTGCAACCTTTTGGACATAAAAACACTATTGTGAGGTGTGAGGTGTTCAGAATAGACTGGAAATGAGTGGAAATTAAGGTTATTGAGGTTAATAATAGCATAGGAGCAGAAAAACCTACAAATTCTGTGATTTTAGCTGTTTTTATGCTTTTTTTCCAAAAAATACAGATCCAAAACACAAAACCCAGAACCCAAAACACGGAAGGGTGGTTTTGGCAAAACCAATCCAGATCCAAAACACGAAGAAAGATCCTGATCCAAAACCAAAACACAAAACAAGAAAAGTGGCCGGTGCACACCCCTAATATATATATATATATATATATATATATATATATATATATATATATATATATACACACACATACTGATTTGGTTCTAATTCGTCGTCCGGCTTTGGATTTGGATTTCCCAAACTGCGGTGACTGTCTTTGGATTTGGATTTTTTTTAAAAATGTACAAAAAAAGCTAAAATCACATAAATTGGGCTTTTTTTCTTCCAAGAGTGTTATTTACCTCAATAACATTAATTTCCAGTAATTTACAGTCAATTTAGACCACCTCACAGCTTATAATATTGTTTTCACCATGATTGGCCAAAGGTTGCAGTGAGCTGACTGGTTACCAAGCGTCAGAGCAGCAGTGCAGCGGCACAGACACCACAGTTTAAAGCACATCTATCAAACATTGCCACACAGCAGTGGCAGAAATAAAAGGTAGTGCAAGCTGGAATTGTCCTTGGGCCCTCCCACCCAGTCAGTGGGGTATGGCCAGCAGAGTCACAGTACTTGTATACACAGTTAACTACATCCCAAGGAGACATAGTGCTTGTATACACACAGTGTGCTTATGCCCAGTCACGGAGCTTGTATACACACAGAGGGCTTATGCCCACTCACGGAGCTTGTATGCACACAGTGGGCTTATGCCCAGTAAAATCACGGAGCTTGTATTACACACAGTGGGCTTATGCCCAGTCACGGAGCTTGTGGGCTAATGCCCTTTCATGGAGCTGGTATATACACACACACAGTGGGCTAATGCCCAGTCACGGAGCTTGTATATAGTCCAGTCACGAAGCACACACAGTGGGCTTATGCTGAGTCATGGAGATTGTATATAGCCCAGTCACGGAGCACACACAGTGGGCTTATGCCCAGTCACGGAGCTTGTATATAGCCCAGTCGCAGAGCACACACAGTGGGCTTATGCCCAGTCACGGAGCTTGTATATAGCCCAGTCGCAGAGCACACACAGTGGGCTTATGCCCAGTCACGGAGAAGAAATCACGGAGGTTATTTATATCAAAGTCCAGCGGCAAGAAGATTGAACTAGTGCTACTACACTAACTCGTTCTCTCTCTCGAAATGGCGCCAAGTCCCGGGCGCCGCGCCTTTTATAGAGGCCGAATGTCACCCAAGTCTAGCGAGAATCTGACGTCGGCCTGGGTGACTTCCGGCCTCGAGGTGGAATCCGAGTCAGGCGGGAACAACCGAACTTGCGTTCGGGTGGACTCGGATTCCACTTGTTCGGTGCGGTTCGGATTCCTCAGAATCCGAACCGCTCATCTCTAATATATATAAAAGAAGTATGTTTGTTTCTTTGTTTGTTTGTTGGTGAATATCTTCCACAGCTCTCGAGGTAAAGCTGCCAAATCTTACATTTAGCATCGAAAAAGTAAGCTATTAGGCCACATAGTGACAATGTGACAAAGCAACAGAGCAACAAATCTTATATATAAAATTCATTGGTCTGTTTGTTTGTCTGTATGGTTATGCATTCAGACACCCTTGCAC
Organism: Taudactylus pleione; assembly: GCA_031769625.1. NCBI lineage: Eukaryota > Metazoa > Chordata > Amphibia > Anura > Myobatrachidae > Taudactylus > Taudactylus pleione. Next base: position 28,580,159 of record JAUIMM010000113.1, on the reverse strand, counting down.
TGATTGGGGTGCCCACAGTAGTGGTCCCCCCTATGCAGTGCCTCCAGTAGTAGTTTCTCCCTATGCAGTGCCCCAGTAGTAGTTCCTAACCATACTGGATTAGAACCTCTATATACCCCTGCCTATACCTTCTAATATCCTACCTATAAACCTCTAAGGATGACGCTAATTTGCGTATGCAGTCATACAGTAAATAAAGACTTCAGACCTAGAATCTGTGGTTCCAAAGCACAAGTATTATTCAAGTAAAAGTACAGTCAGTTACACGCTATTGATCCAGACACAATTCGGCGCAAAGGAATTATACAGACCCAAGTACAGTATACATATGCAGCGCTTCCGGACCAGATGTTAGGCATCAGCAAGAAACCCCTCGTCAACCAGCATTCAGCACGAAGACTAAAAGCCCAGTGTTGGAGCACCCATATTTATACCCCCCAGGAATAGACAACACAATAGAGAAGTTTGTTGCTGATGCCATTGGTTCCCAAGGGGGATACATCTGTTACAGAGCATTTAACAGGCTGATTCAAATAGACCCAACCTAGCCTCTAACAACTGGGGGTCTCTGGATTCCCGCCTAATGCAACATCCTAACAGTTGTTCATATTATATACATTTTGTTGCTTGAAGTCTCTGCGGTCCATAAGTTGAGAATGCATGATGCGATCTACACACCAACGATACCGGAATACTGTGGAAAGAGTACGCATCAGTACAATACCAAACACGGCTTACTTATCATGTATAAAACCTTAGTTACCAAATAATCTTTATTTCACAGCATTTATGCTAAATGAACAAACTTAAATCTTATCCCTTAAAGCTTATGGAACTTTGTATGTGGATATGTAATGTGTGAGTATACAGGGTGTGATATAAAGACGCTAGTTAACTGGGGACAGATGCGTGCACATTTAGCTATTAAACAGCATTTTCATATAGGATCTTATGCATTCGCTAATATGCGACTAGTTAACAGCGCAATTGTGCGTATTAATGTGTATATGAGAAATGATGAAAGATGCAATCGCATGGTGCTAATGGTAATATCGCCATATGTACTTAATTGTGAGTTTATCTAAAATGGCGCTTGGGCGGTCATTCGCAAAATGGAGTCTTGCGATCTCATTTCCAAGATGGCGTCTTGCAGCCAGTTGCAAGATTGCGTCGCCGCAATTCAATTTTAAACTGATCTTGTCTCAGCCAATTATCCAGCTTCGACAGTCCACCGTTTGATAGCGAACAACATGCTATCACAATCTACTCTTTGAATTTAATTTAGGCTTACATTTACATATTATTTAGTGTTATTATGGGATGGCACAAGGTGGTTCTTAATCCATCAATAATGTGTCTCTGAGTGGGGACATAAAACTACTATTATACGCACACCGCGGATCTTGGAAGATCATGTGAAAGGTGTGGGGATGCACCAGTCTTATAAAAGCAGTCTTGAAGTGGAATTTAGACTTTACATTATCTGAGGTGTTTTAAAAATAACATTTCAATAATACATTTCATGCATGTCTAAATATAATACATTAAATGATGGTATTTCCTAGTTCAGGGTTGTAATGCAGTTCTGTATTTACCTCGGTATTAATACTGGCCACCTTCATAATTTTGTTCTTTCGTTTTACTCTATTTTAAAATTTTCCACACTTCAACACAATAGGAACACACCGGACACATATGCCAATTATTATGATGACTATAAGGATTAAGAATTTGCCTATGCTGGCGATCACTTCCTGGACCCATTCCCCTATACCTGAGAACCATTTCACTGGGTTCAGCCATGGAACCCATCCTTCTACATCTCCCCTACTTCAGCCACTGAAGCATTATGGTTCTTACGAAACTCCCATTTTAGCTGCAGAATTTCATCCATCTTTCGGTCTATCACCTCCTTGGGGTCGCTGGTATCATTGGTGACATAGGTGCAACATTTTACTCCAAATTGGGTGGCTAACATTACGCAATACCCTCCAGTAACAGCAGTTAAATAATTCAACACTAGCCTGTGTTGCACCAGTTCTTTCTTGTACGCTTGCAATTCTCTCCCTGTATACCTGAATGTGTCATCATACATCTCGGTGATATTATCTATCAATTTAGCAAGTTCCTGAATATACCTATAATTTAATGTACCCCGAGCAATCCTGGTGGGATCCAGTGCGACTAAAACTTGAAAGCCAGTTGTCTCACTAATTAACTGAGTGGCTTTATGCACGTCACCAGGTATCATATTTCTTTTGCCTCTGTGTTCATATTGCGTGTGAAGATATGGTGATGGTATGTTTTTATGTATACCAAGCATTTCAACATGTGTGAGGGTCATAACTTCTGGGACTACTCTTCCCAGGTAACACAAACCTTCAGAACTCAGGGAGAGCCACTTATACCCTTTTCTTCCACATATAAAATATACATTATCAGGGAGAACATAAGGAATGGTATGCATCATTATCATAAAGCACATTTCCCTTGCAAACAATCCTATTTCTGGGTCTTCCATCTGGTACATGCAAGTTTCTGGCTGTATTATTTTAGCACAATAACCATCTGGCACCTTACCAATAATTTATTTGGTGGAACTCAATGTATACCGATACCTAAAATGTTTCCCACTAGATTTAATTGAGCGTAACAGATCATGGTTTATGGACTCATTATCAGCTCTTTGTGAGAAGGTCATCGTCTGATTATTCCCCATCACTTCCCAACTCCCGGGTTTATTGGGGTTGGTTATGTTAAAACACAAAAGTGATCTATCTACTTGGAATTGATAGAGTTTGAAATGAGGTGGTTTGGACGAGAGGAATTTTCCATCCAATGTTTTCCCTTTTTGTAATTCTAAAATTTCCGTGGTATTCAGCGGAAATGGCACCAACCCTACGTTATGCTGTCCCTGTGGCACGTGTGAACACACCCAACAATCAGTTTGATTTAACACTTTGCCTACCATGCTATGATAATCCTCTAAAGGATACCCACCCCAGTACGGGTTATATTTAGGTTGGCACCATTGGATACAGTTCTCATCAACTAGGGACCCACAAAACTCACAAATACAGGAATCTTCAGACGATAAGCCTCCACACTGTCCCCAAGTATCTAGAATGACAGCTCTTTTAACAATAACAGTACTAAGTTTGGTCAGACACTCCTCTGATTGGCATTGCACTCCTCCTGACTACACTCCATCAGCACTGCCATCAGCTCTCGTTTCCTCAATCGGTCTCCCATCACAGAAACTGGATATTCCCGAACCGACCAGGATGGTGAACACTCTAAAAGAGAATATGAAAATGAACACAGCAGGCCCGTCCATTGTCACAACAAGACCTGCAAATTTCTCTTAGTTCAGGTATATCACTACGACCTTTTCAATCCTCCCGGAACAAGCTTGCGAGCAACAGGTCCACGCTATCAGCCTCATCTCCGACTTGTTTCTCCACCGGTTGATTGACCTTTTTGCAGTGAGTGGAATGGACCCAGGTATCTCTCTCAGCCACCTTCAAAGATGTAGTACTCGTCAGCAGCACCTGGTACGGGCCTTCCCACCGATCAGTCAAACAACCTGAACTCAAGAAATTTCTGATCATAACATATTCTCCTAGTTCAACATCATGACAGTTAGTTTCAGGCATATCATGGGACAACAATTTCAGTTTCTGCTGCTGTTGTTTTAACTGTTTACTCATTGATATAAGATACTTTACAGTTACCTCGTTGTTACCCTTCAGGTCTTTCTATGGACTTATAATCAAATGAGGTTGTCTACCGAACAGTATTTCAAATGGGGACAGATTTAGAGGAGGTCTAGGAGTGGTCCTTATGCTATGTAGGACCAAAGGTAACGCTTCTGGCCATCCTAGTCCAGTCTCTGCCATGATTTTACTTAACTTATTTTTAATAGTCCCGTTCATCCTCTCTACCTTGGCACTGGCTTGCGGTCGGTAGGGGGTGTGAAGTCGGCTATTAATACTCATCAGCTTACATATATTTTGAAAAACATCACCTGTGAAATGAGTACCCCTGTCACTCTCAATGATTTTAGGGATACTGTACCTGCATACAAATTCCTGAACTATTTTCTTGGCAGTAAACGCAGCAGTATTAGTGGCCGCTGGGTAGGCCTCAACCCAATTAGAAAATACATCCGTGCACACTAATACATACTTAAGGTTCCTGCAGGGTGGTAATTGGATGAAACCAATTTGTATCACCTGGAAAGGTCCATCAGTCGGTGGAATGTTGGACGGTTTGGTAGGGATCGCTTTCCCTATGTTCTTCCTCAAGCAGGTCAGACAGGACATTGCTATCTTTTCTGCTTGTGAAGAAAAACCTGGTGTGCACCAGTATGCTCTCACCAACTTGCACATACCTTGTTTTCCCAGATGAGTCAGACATTGTGCTGCCTCAGCCAGGCTGGGGTAATATGCCTTGGGGGCTACTGGTTTACCTTGTCCATCCCTCCAGAGCCCAGAGGACTCTTGCCCACATCCCTTGGACTTCCAAATGGATTTTTCCTGAATTGAACACAAATTTTGCATCTCAATTAATTTCAGCATATCAGTTGTTTGGAAAGACATAATTTTTTCAGTTGGAGAAAACATTTTTAACCCTGCTGCCCATTTTGCAGCTTCATCGGCTCTGTTGTTGCCCAGTGACACCGGATCATCCTCACATGTATGGGCTTTACATTTAATTAGTGCCATCGCTTTGGGCAGTTGGATTGCTTCTAAAAGATGTTTTATGTGTCGGGAATGTGCAACTGGTGTGCCTGCTGCTGTCTTAAAATTTCTCAGACACCATAGAGCCCCAAAATCGTGCACCACCACGAACGCGTACCTCGAGTCAGTGTAACTGTTAGCAGATTTGCCTGCTGCCAGTTCACACGCTCTAGTTAGTGCTACTAACTCTGCCACCTGGGCCGAGTGAGGAGGACCAAGAGGTTTAGCTTCTATGATGTCTTTGTCATTTACAACAGCATAACCTGTACATAATTCACCTGTGTCTGTTTGTCTATGACAACTCCCATCCGTATAAAAAGTCACATCCACATTCTCTAAAGGTGTGTCATGTATGTCAGGTCTAGCAGTAAAGGTCTGATTCAGATATGTCATACAATCGTACATATCATTATGTCCGCTGAACTCACCTCCCGCCAGCAACTCGTCTCCTTCCACCCTTTGTACATCATGTTGTACATATGGTAAATACGTTGCTGGATTCAGCGTGCTGCAACGTTTAACAGTGATGTTTGCGGGTGCGATTAGAGCTAGTTCCCATTTGGTAAACCTAGCTGAAGAGACGTGTCTGGTTTGAGCTGAGTTTAACAGAGCAGATACAGCATGGGGAGTGTAGACAATCATATCATGACCCAATACTACGTCCTCACTTTTACTCACCAATAGAGCGGTAGCTGCTACACTTCTCAAACAAGTGGGGAGTGATCTTGTACAGTGTCCAATTGGGCACTGTAGTATGCTACGGGCCTACTGGTATCACCATGTTTTTGTGTAAGGACACCTGCAGCACAACCATCAGCTTCCGTACAATACAAATCAAAAGGTTTTTCATAATCAGGTATTCCCAATGCAGGAGCTTTTGTCAGACTATTCTTAAGATTAAGAAAAGCCTGCTCTGTTTCCTCTGTGTGTATGACACAATCGGGCTTTGAGGAAGAGACTAATTCCTGTAAAGGCAAGGCCAAAATAGAAAAACCTGGGATCCACATTCTACAATATCCACACATTCCCAAGAAGGTACGAATTTGCGGTTGATTCTGCGGCAGTGTCATGTTTTGTATGGCCTGGATTCTATCATTTGTTAGATGTCGTAACCCCTGGGTTAGGCAGTGTCCCAAATATTTTACTCTGGATTGGCACGGCTGTAGTTTGTCCTTAGCCACCTTGTGTCCTCTATGCGAGAGATGAAGTAACAAAAGTTTAGTATCATTCAAACATGACATAAACGAGTCAGAACATAGCAATAAATCGTCCACATATTGAATTAGAACAGATCCATTTGCAGGTTGAAAGGATTGTAAACAGTCGTGTAATGCCTGGGAAAAGATACTGGGGCTGTCTATGAAACCTTGGGGTAACCGTGTCCATGTATATTGTACACCTCTGTATGTAAATGCGAATAGATACTGACAGTCAGGGTGGAGAGGCACAGAGAAGAAAGCAGCACAGAGGTCAATGACAGTGAAATGGGTTGCATTTGGTGGGATCTGCATCAGGATGACAGCTGGATTTGGCACTACAGGGAATTGGCTCTCTACTACCTCATTAACACCTCTAAGATCTTGTACCAGCCTATAACCCCTCCCACCTCTCTTCTTCACTGGAAAGATGGGACTGTTAGCTACACTAGCTGCACAAACTAAAATTCCCTGTTGCAATATTCGCTCAATTATTGGAAAAACCCCTAATTCTACCTCCTGTTTTAGTGGGTACTGTGGAATTTTTGGAGCTTTCCTACCGCTTTTTAAATTTACCATTACAGGGCTTACGTTTGCCATTAATCCAGTGTCCTGTCCATCCTTAGTCCAAAGGGAATCTGGAATTTGGGACAACATTTCATCTACCTGCGATGGATTTTCATTTAAACTTGTAGAGTGATACATTATCCTTTGGGGAGTGTCCAATATATCCCGCACCTCATGTGCAACTCTCTCTGGGATATCTAAAAATACACCATCAGGGGTGCAATATATAACACATTCCATCTTACATAACAAGTCTCTACCCAGCAGATTAGTAGGAGTCGCAGCAGCCAGAAGGAAAGAATGTCTGGTTTGCAACAGCCCAATAGTAACCTCTGTGGGCTTTGTTAAAGGATAATGTTCCACTTTACCTGTTACACCCATTGTTGGTACTGTCTCGTTGGTCACCTGTAAATTAACGGGAGATTTTATCACTGACCTGGTTGCCCCTGTGTCTACAAGAAAAGGATATTCCGTACCAGCTACATCAACCATCATGACCGGTTCTTCCCTAGTACTTCCCGTTAACCTGACCATCTGTAGACTACAGGTATGACCTGACCCCTAGCGTCGGCTACCATTCTCCGATAAAGCATTTACGGCTACAATTGGAGCTGGTCCCTGCTGAACATTTGCTGTTCTCTGTGCATATCCCTTATGGGGATATCCAGGTCTTCCCTGATTTGGAGTTCCTACTCTTTTTACTGTACAGTGTCTACTTAAGTGTCCTGTTTGTTTACTATTAAAACATGTCCGTGGATCGGGTAATATGTGTTGTTGTGAGGTTTGAGCAGAGGGTAAAGGTGGTGGATATGGGTAAGGATAGGGAGGGTAAGGGAATTGTGGGGGATATGAGTATGGGACCTGTGGTTGTATTGGGTTAGTGGAATAGAGCTGTGTTTGTTGTTGCGTGGGGTTAGTGAGGGCATATAACTGTTCAGGTGTAAGTGTGTGTGCAGGTGCGAGTGTGTCTGTTGGCTGTGATGTTACCGTCATTCCCTCCAGTGAAAAACTAATGGATGTCAGTAATGGATACTGACATCCATTAGTTTTTCGCTCTGGGTCTCTCTCTTTTTTGAGATATTTTTATCATGTTCTATGGCAGATTCTATGAGGGTATCTATTGTGAGTCCCTTCCAGCCAGGCTGTGAGGTCTGAACCCGAGTCTTTAAATTCTCTTTCAGACCATTCATTAATACCGTAACTATCATTCCCCTGTGGTGAGTGCTATCTTTAATATCTTCTATCCCAGTGTACTGGGTGATAGCCTGCAGAGCCCGATCGCTATAATCTTCTGCAGTTTCACTCTCTTTTTGCTGAATTGTGAAAATTTTGTTCCAGTTAACCACTACTGGGAAATATATACCTAATTGAGTTACAATGCGGGAAATGTTACCTTGGTTTACTTGGTCTGTTAAGGGAACGTCGCCATCCAATACACAATCCGTGATAAATTTTGTCACGTCGGTATTGCGTGGCAGACAGGCCCTTAACACCACACGCCAATCTTTATTAGTTGGCTCATGAGAACTTCCCAAATTTCTCAAAAATCTTTGACATTTGGCTAGTTCCTTTTTGGGATCGGGGAAATCATTCATGATGGAATTTAGTTCTGCTCTTGTCCAAGGACAATGCATTACTACTTCCCTCGTGGGCACTACACCGTTTGCATCTGCATTTTCATTCAGAACAGTTATCGTCCGAATGGGATGCAGACCGGTAGCGCTGCTACCTTTGACCTGGTTACCTGGCTGGGGGTTTAATCTGCTGCTGCTACGTATGGTATGAACAACTTCCTCTACGGGTGCAGAGGGTGTTAGCACTTCCCTTGCTGTTAACGATGGAGATGGCAGCACCACCCGTGATTGTGGTGATGCAGTATCTATCATTTGCACAGCATGGGAAATGGCAGACATTACAATAGGCTCATCATCCACATCATAAACATTTTCTTTATGGTTGCTTAAGAGAGGGTACAAATTGCTTGTTACATTTTTATGGGTATTTTTGTTAACTGTACTTGCACCTCCACCCACATAAGGTGGGGGAGGTGAGCGTGAACTGCTGGCAATACTCTCCACAACGCTACCTTGCCGCACGTGCGTGCCATTTTGCGGCTTGCCGTTATGGCAATTTAGCGTCGCGGATGTATTCTCTGGCAATGTGCTTGCGACGCTAGTTTGAGTTACTTGCACATTTTTAAGCCATGCATCCCCTTCATGCTGCCACAATTTTAAACATTCATAATATTTAACCTTTTTCTCTCGGGAGCGCATCACACTGATGTGATCCCGGACATTATCTAATTCATCTTTATCAAAACTACCAATTCTGGGAAATGGTCTAACACTCTTCATCGTCATCTTAAACCATATTGTGACCGGACGCCTTTCGCCTAGGCCGTCCCTGGTCACGGGTTAGCGCTTTTGGACTCCTACTCACCGTCAGTGACCGTCTGTCACTGACTCCGCCCACTGCGCCGTGGGTGTGTAATGATGCTGCCACCACCAAACTCTACCGTCGGCGTTTGGAACCGCTTTTTAGGTACCCTCAGGCTTCTGCCTAGGCACCTGGAACCACTTCTGCTGCGTATGCGTTTGACTAACTGCGGACACACCTCCTGTTTGGTGTCGGCTGAATCCTCCTGATCCCTCGCAATGGACCAGGTCTGCACGGTAGCTTGGCAGAGAGCTTGAACTTGGAGACACGGAGCTCTTACCCAGAACAGCAGGAGAACGGAATAGCGTTTTGGCGCAATTCTGTTGGTCGCAGGATTGAGTCAATTGAAGTAAAGGCAAACGGTGTTTATTTGCTCAATGTCTTAAAGAAGACCCTCCCTTCCGTCTGAAGGGGAATATCACACAGAAATCAAACAGCAATTCTCCACAAAGGATCTCCAAAGATGTACCACATACAGGAATCTTATCAGCAGCTCTTCTCCTCAAAGAAGTTACAGGGTTGTACCTATACAGGGCTCACAGTCCCTCTTTTTATGTCATTCTTACACACAACATCACAGGGGGGCAAATCCACCCTGTGTTCCTTCTAGCCAATCAGGCTATCTCAGAAAACATAAATAAATCCATCTTACATTTCACAGAAATTAAATCAATTTCCTTGATACCACCCAAAAACATTTGGTTTCCTAAGCACAAACAGCTTGTCTTTTACAACTATGCTTGGTATCGTATAGACACACAGGAGTCTCCCTAGCCCGCATTTCAAAGGAAAGGCTTCTTCAGTCACCACCTAACCCTCCACTGCCAGGCTAGGGTAATTACCATATCCATCCCTAGGTGAGGATGTCTAACGAGCAGTTTGTCTGCAAAGGTCAGGACATGTTACATTTCTATAAGTGCATTTAAACCCATATTATATACATGTAAAACATTAAAAACCACACTTATCAACACTCAGCGCGTAGCGCAGGGTATACATTTACAGTGGGCGCCTGGCGCCTTTCTGTCCTTTTGAAAATGGCGACACAGCACGGGGGTTAACCCCTTCAGTGCTGTGGCAGCCATTAACCCCGTGTGGCCTGCCTCCGGCCACACTTCTCCCCCCCCTCAAGCGGGCCACCAGAGTGCCATGTCCCAACGATTTGGCTCCTGGTCCGCAGTCTCTTGGGGGGTTCAGGGAAGCTACCTGGGGGGCTTCGGCTCCGGCCTTGACAGTTTATCCATATTGCAGTGGGCCTTTCCTTGTCGGTGCACATAGTGTTGAAGGTGGTCCAATGCCCAAACAACTGCCAACCACTGTGTTCCAATTGTGGCATACCCCACCTCCCACCGTAGCAATATCCTGCTCAAACAAGCCAAAGGGTGCTCCTGCCCATATGGCTCCTCCTGGCTCTGTACTGCTCCCAGTCCGTGCAATGATGCATTAGTTCGTGCCACAATGTCCTGGCGCCCGAAATTGCGCCATCTGCACTGGAGCTGGTATCAGAGCCTCCTTCAATGACTGGAATGCCAACTCACAAGCGGGGATCCAGTCCACTGACTTGGGGAGTCCCTCCCTGGTCAACTCTGTAAGGGATGTCACTACAGTACTAAAGTCAGGGACAACTCGTCCGTAGGGCCTTACAGTTTCTAAGGTCAGTACCTGTCTTGGGGTTGTGGGCCAGGGAGAGTTTCTGGTTGCCTCCACCCCCACTGGTCTGGGCCTACCACTGTATCCCCCCACACTATACCCTGGGCACTGCACCTCTGTCATCTCCACCTGGCATCTGTCTGTACTACCTGTCAGACCTGCCGTACCATCCTCCTCCAACGACCTATGACTAGGGGAACCTACCCTGTCACCTAGGCCTTTTCTCACCACCTTGTCCGCTACCTGTTCCACGGTGATGACGGGCAGATCACCAGCCTCTGAACTCCGTGTGGAATCCACCACGGGTAGGCTGCATGTCATTCCCGATCTACTTGACACAAGCAGGGGACCTTGCTCCCTAACTGGCCTATCCCCTTCTACCCTCCTGGCTACCCTGTATCTTAACCCTCCCCACCAGGTCACACTCACTGCCGCTATCCCTGAAAGGCCACTGCCAGCTTGGCACGATATGCCTTCCAGATATGGATCAGCAAGCTGAGCTTCCCTGAACTTCTGCCGGTGGCCCTCACTTCCTTCTAAGTAGGGACAGTCTACAGGGGGATATGGGTTGGGATCGCTAGGGTCAGTCTGGTTGAGGTAAGTCAAAGGGAAGTCAATCTGGTCACTCTTACTCACTGCTGGTGTCGGCAAACCACTAGGGACAGGAGCATCACTGGGCACCCTCACAGGATCCAACGAGCCGGAACCAACATCCTCTGGGTTGCGAGGGGACGTAGGCATACCAGAGGCAAAAGGCATGCTGGGTAGATGTGCTGATCTAGCCGCTGTAATCTTTTCCTCTGGGCTGGTTGATGCTGTGGTAAGCTGCGCTGGCAGTTGTCTAGCCGCTGTAGTCTTTTCATCTGGGCTGGGCTGTTCTGGTGCAGTTGATGTAGACTGTGATCCGGAAACTTGACTCCGGGCGATGGTGTCGGCAAACGTGGTAACGATTCCACCACCAAGGTCATTCCCCAGGACCACATCAGTTGGAAGGCCATCCATGACGGCAACATCCCTCAACTCTGGGCCAGCTCCCCAGTCCAGGTAGACTCTCGCCACAGGTACCTCTCACTCCATTCCGCCTGCCACGGTTACTTTGGCAGTGCGTCCTGGCAGTACTGTGGCAGGATCAATTAGGCAGGGGCTCACAACAGTGATTGAGGCCCCAGAGTCTCTTAATCCTTGTCCCTGCAGGGGCCCCACTTGGACCATCTGCAGGTGCTGCCACATATTTTGGGGTGGCCCCTTGGCCATGCAGGTGACTCTCTCCATAGAGTCCACCTGATTCTCCCCACACTCCATTGGACTGGCTGGAGTAGGAACAGTCTCTTTGGGCTCACCTCCCCCGGTCAGGCTAGCAAGCCGGGCTCCAGCACTCGGATTTGGGGCACGAGTCTGGGGTGCTTGAGGTGTGGGACAGTTCATCCTCAGATGCCCGATTTTCCCACAGTCAAAACACTTCTTGTCCAGTCGGGGCACCGGTGGTCTCTGATGATTTGCAGGGACAGGGCGGGGCGATTGCTGGCCAAGAACACCCGGATTGGAGGATGCCCGCTTTGGGGGGTGATGAGCAGAAGAGGGGTGTTCCCCTGGTTGTACAGTCCATTGGGGTCTGCTGCTAGTCGGGCGCTTCTGCCCTTGTGGCCGAATTGCCACATACTTGTCTGCTAACTGGGCCGCCATCTTCAAGCTGGATGGCTCCCGGTCTAGCACCCACTCCTTCATCTCTGGGGCGCACCTGCAATAGAACTGCTCTTGACATAGCAGATCAATCAGTGCATCCCAGGTAGTGGCACCAGATCCCTTCACCCACTTCACCACGTACTGCCTCAGCTGGGTGGCGAACTGCTCATGGGTGCTGGTAGGGTTCTTGGGCAAGTCCCGGAACTTTTTCCTGTAGGACTCAGGAGTGACAAAGTATTGCTGTAGGAGGGCCCTTACGACTACATCATAGTCACCACAGTCCTCGGTGGCCACTCCTCGATAGGCCTCCAGGGCCTCTCCGTGCAGTGTGGGCACCAGGTGTCTGACTCACTCCTGCTTGGGTAAATTGTGTAGTTTACAAGTCCTTTCAAATACTTGCAAATGTCCATCAATGTCCCCATTGCTGTCTGCAAACTTGGCAAACTGTATACGTCCTGACCTGGGTACAGCAGTCTGCAACGGTGCTTGGGGTACCACGGGCCGTGGTGCCCGCTCGTCATGCCACATCCGAATGATGAGCATACGTTCTTGTTCTGTTGCCTTTTCTCCCAATTCCGCTAGCCGCTCCACTAGGGTATCCATTCGTTGGGATCACTGCCATGCTGGGGAATGCTGAGAAACATAACTGCTGTGAGAGGGGGCGGGACATGTTGCTCTCACCATGTTCTGAGGGGCGCCCATTGTTACGCTGGCCGCACTTTCCACCTCCGTCTGATGCAACTCCTCCCAGCCCCTGAGTGCCTTCCTCATGTCGCTTGTGGTTGCACTGTAAGGGAGTGGAATGCCCTTTTCCTGGCACACCATCTCAAGATCATTCTTGGACGTTCCACTGTAATCAGCCATCCTGTGCGTTCTCCTTATCTGCAGTTACTCCTCTCCTGAGTAACTCGGCTTCTCTCGTCGGGTGACCGAAAAGCCGCCTGGGATTATCCCACCGCTATGCCACCAGATGTGACCGGACGCCTTTCGCCTAGGCCGTCCCTGGTCACGGGTTAGCGCTTTTGGACTCTCACTCACCGTCAGTGACCACCTGTCACTGACTCCACCCACTGCGCTGTGGGAGTGTAACGATGCTGCCACCACCAAACTCTACCATCGGCGTTTGGAACCGCTTTTTAGGTACCCTCAGGCTTCTGCCTAGGCACCTGGAACCACTTCTGCTGCGTATGCGTTTGACTAACTGCGGACACACCTCCTGTTTGGTGTTGGCTGAATCCTCCTGATCCCTCGCAATGGACCAGGTCTGCACGGTAGCTTGGCAGAGAGCTTGAACTTGGAGACACGGAGCTCTTACCCAGAACAGCAGGAGAACGGAATAGCATTTTGGCGCAATTCTGTTGGTCGCAGGATTGAGTCAATTGAAGTAAAGGCAAACGGTGTTTATTTGCTCAATGTCTTTAAAGAAGACCCTCCCTTCCGTCTGAAGGGGAATGTCACACAGAAATCAAACAGCAATTCTCCACAAAGGATTTCCAAAGATGTACCACATACAGGAATCTTATCAGCAGCTCTTCTCCTCAAAGAAGTTACAGGGTTGTACCTATACAGGGCTCACAGTCCCTCTTTTTATGTCATTCTTACACACAACATCACAGGGGGACAAATCCATCCTGTGTTCCTTCTAGCCAATCAGGCTATCTCAGAAAACATAAATAAATACGTCTTACATTTCACAGAAAGTAAATCAATTTCCTTGATACCACCCAAAAACATTTGGTTTCCTAAGCATAAACAGCTTGTCTTTTACAACTATGCTTGGTATCGTATAGACACACAGGAGTCTCCCTAGCCCGCATTTCAAAGGAAAGGCTTCTTCAGTCACCACCTAACCCTCCACTGCCAGGCTAGGGTAATTACCATATCCATCCCTAGGTGAAGATGTCTAACGAGCAGTTTGTCTGCAAAGGTCAGGACATGTTACATTTCTATAAGTGCATTTAAACCCATAATATATACATGTAAAACATTAAAAACCACACTTATTAACACTCAGCGCGTAGCGCAGGGTATACATTTACAGTGGGCGCCTGGCGCCTTTTTGTCCTTTTAAAAATGGCGGCACAGCACGGGGGTTAACCCCTTCAGTGCTGTGGCAGCCATTAACCCCATGTGGCCAGCCTCCGGCCACACATACATCACAATACCTTATTGCATAAGTACCGTACTTAGTATGCATAATACGAAAAGGCCGATCCGATCGGCGCCTCCATTAGCAGCACATCATTGTTTAACATCTCTACTGTTTGTGCGGCTCCCATTCTGAGACAAAATCCTACGCTTTTCAATAAGGATTTAAACTGGTGAAAGACAATCAAGATACTTTCACTTACCTGTGGACGATTTAAGTCGGCAGCGCCCACACACCTGGATAAGATTTGAAAAAGGCAACTTCCACACCCAGATAAGATTTAGTAAGGCAACTTCCACACCTATGGAAGTTTGTATGTCGGCTACTTCCACGCACCTCTCTACAACAAAGACAACCTGTACACCTGCTACTGTGTATAGAACGATAAGCTACTTACCGAGTGGCTAGACTAACCCTTGCACCTAGCCCTTAAGGATCATACGATAAAGACTTCAGAAATGGAATCTGTGGTTCCAAAGCACAAGTATTATTCAAGTAAAAGTACAGTCAGTTACACGCTATTGATTCAGACACAATTCGGCGCAAAGGAATTATACAGACCCAAGTACAGTATACATACGCAGCGCTTCCGGACCAGATGTTAGGCATCAGCAAGAAACCCCTCGTCAACCACCATTCAGCATGAAGACTAAAAGCCCAGTGTTGGAGCACCCATATTTATACCCCCCAGGAATAGACAAAACAATAGAGACGTTTGTTGCTGATGCCATTGGTTCCAAAGGGGGATACATCTGTTACAGAGCGTTTAACAGGCTGATTCAAATAGACCCAACCTAGTCTCTAACAACTGGGGGTCTCTGGATTCCCGCCTCATGCAACATCCTAACAGTTACCTGTGGACGATTTAAGTTGGCAGCGCCCACACACCTGGATAAGATTTGAAAAAGGCAACTTCCACACCCAGATAAGATTTAGTAAGGCCACTTCCACACCTATGGAAGTTTGTATGTCGGCTACTTCCACGCACCTCTCTACAACAAAGACAACATGTACACCTGCTACTGTGTATAGAACGATAAGCTACTTACCAAGCGGCTAGACTAACCCTTGCCCCTAGCCCTTAAGGATCATACGATACCTTTAACTGTAGGGAACAAGTTACCCCTACCAACACATACTCACTGTTACACACTTTTTCCTGCACAGAAAAATACACGTTAACCCAGATATTGATAATAATTGAAAAATTTAAACCTCAACAGCTTTATTTAAACACGTGGCAGCACGACCGGAAGTACGTATATGCTATTGTGCGACCAGTCGCATACACAATAATGCGACTACCACACAACCGTATGACAAATTTTTTTAGCAGCGTGTGCAAAAGTGCATCTTTGCTGTGTGCAAAACTGCGACTCAGCCACGTACTCAATACTGCGGCACCCCTTTAAACGTTAGGTTCTATCAACAAAGGACAACAAACTTTTTCCTCTCTTGTCCCTGGATTCTAGTCAGCTTCCTTGGCTCACACGAAAACGGATAGCGATCTTTCAGCACAAAGCTGTTGCAGGTAAACCATGCATGTGGCCACTCCACCCTTTGCTGAGATATCGATAGCCGTATGTGCCGTGTGAGCAGGTAAGTGACTTCACTATGAGCCCCCAACTAACGATACTGGATTAGAACCTCTATATACCCATGCTTATACCTTCTAATATCCTACCTATAAACCTCTAAGGATGACGCTAATTTGTACGCATGTACGCAGTCATACAGTAAATAAAGACTTCAGACCTGGAATCTGTGGTTCCAAAGCACAAGTATTATTCAAATAAAAGTACAGTCAGTTACAAGCTATTGATCCAGACACAATTCGGCGCAAAGGAATTATACAGACCCAAGTACAGTATACATACGCAGCGCTTCCGGACCAGATGTTAGGCATCAGCAAGAAACCCCTCGTCAACCAGCATTCAGCACGAAGACTAAAAGCCCAGTGTTGGAGCATCCATATTTATACCCCCCAGGAATAGACAAAACAATAGAGATGTTTGTTGCTGATGCCATTGGTTCCCAAGGGGGATACAACTGTTACAGAGCGTTTAACAGGCTGATTCAAATAGACCCAACCTAGCCTCTAACAACTGGGGGTCTCTGGATTCCCACCTCATGCAACATCCTAACAGTTGTTCATATAATATACATTTTGTTGCTTGAAGTCTCTGCGGTCCATAAGTTGAGAATGCATGATGCGATCTACACACCGATGAAACCGGAATACTGTGGAAAGAGTACGCATCAGTACAATACCAAACACGGCTTACTTATCATGTATAAAACCTTAGTTACCAAATAATCTTTATTTCACAGCATTTATACTAAATGAACGAACTTAAATCTTATCCCTTAAAGCTTATGGAACCTTGTATGTGGATATGTAATGTGTGAGTATACGGGGTGTGATATAAAGACGCTAGTTAACTGGGGACAGATGCATGCGCATTTAGCTATTAAACAGCGTTTTCATATAGAATCTTATACGTTTGCTAATATGCGACTAGTTAACAGCGCAATTGTGCGTATTAATGTGTATATGAGAAATGATGAAAGATGCAATCGCATGGTGCTAATAGTAATATCGCCATATGTACTTAATTGTGAGTTTATCTAAAATGGGCGGCCATTTGCAAAATGGCGTCTTGCGATCTCATTTCCAAGATGGCGTCTTGCGGCCAGTCGCAAGATGGAATTGCCGCGATTCAATTTTAAACTGATCTTGTCTCATTCCCCCCTATGCAGTGCCCCCAGTAGTGCCCCTTATACATTGCCCCCAGTTGTGGTCCCCCCTATGCAGTGCCCCCAGTAGTGGCCCCCCCTATGCAGTTCCCCCAGTAGTGGTCCCCCCGATGCAGTGCCCTCAGTAGTGCCCCTTATATAGTGCCCCCAGTAGTATTCCCCCCTATGCAGTTCCCCCAGTAGTTCCCCTTAAATAGTGCCCACAGTAGTAGTCCTCCCTATGCAGTGCCCCCGTAGTGCCCCTTATATAGTGCCCTCAGTAGTAGTCCCCCCTATGTAGTGCCCCCAGTAGTGGTCTGCCCAATGTAGTGCCCCCAGTAATGCCCCTTATATAGTTCCCCCAGTAGTAGTGCCCCTCCTATGCAGTGCCAGTGCCCCTTACATATATAGGACAAAGACACACACAAAAAAACCTGCGTACCTGAATCCCCGCTCCTGTGCCCATGCTGTCCGCTCCTCCGTCCTCCCGGCCCGCTCTGCACTATGGGAGAGATGTCATGATGTGAGCAGCTGTGGCAGCTATAGCCAAGCCAGGCTGGAGCCTGTGATATACAGTCAGAGGAGTCACTAGGGTTGGTGTCACCCGGTGCTGTAATGCACGGTGACACCCCCCTCCACAAAAAAAAGTCGGGGCAAAGGTGCGCAGCTCCGCGAACTCTGCCCCCTTACCAGTCTAGCAGTCACACTGTGCTCCTCCCAGAATGCAAGGCACACCCGGCGGGCGTGATGATGCCACGCCCGATATTCTAGGTAGCAGTGCTTAAATTGGTCCTTGAGACGTGGTGGAAGACCCCCTCCCCCCTCTCCCCCGACAATTTATCAAAAAAAGGACAGCGTGCGCCTAAGGCCTGTGCCACAAAAAAGGGGCGTGATCTCGAAAGAAAGGGGCATGGTCACACAATACTATCCCCAATTCAAATTATGTCACACAGTAGCACAATCGTATCCACATTACACCGCACATAGTGCTCCTGAGTCACATTACACCATCAAGTAGTGTCCCTTATTTATGTTCTGGCACACAGTAGTGCCCATTTTACACAACACCCACATTATTGACACTTATACACAATGCCAACAGTAGTAGTGCCCCTTATACAATGCCCACAGTAGTAGTGCCCCTTATTCAATGCCACCTGTAGTAGTGCCCCTTATGCAATGCCCCCTGTAGCTGTGCCCATTATGCAGTTCCCCCTTTAGTAGTGCCCCCTATAGTTGTGCCCAATATGCAATGCCCCCTGTATTAGAGCCCATTATGCAATGCCCCCTGTATTATAGCCCTTTATGCAATGCCTCCTGTATTAGAGCCCCTTACGCTGTGCCCCCAGTAGTGCCCCCTTATGCAGTGCCATCAGTAGTGCCCCTTATACAATACCCCCAGTAGCTACTCTTATGCAGTGCCCCTTATACAATACCCCCAGTAGTGCCCCTTATGCAGTGCCCTTATACAGTACCCCCAGTAGTGCTCTTATGCAATACCTCCAGTAGTGCCTCCAGACAGTAGTGCCCCCTTATACAGTACCCCCAGTAGTGCCCTTATGCAATACCTCCAGTAGTGCCCCCTTATACAGTACCCCTAGTAGTGCTCTTATGCAGTGCCCCTTATACAATACTCCCAGTAGTGCCCCTTATAGACTATCCCAGGAGCTCCCCTTATGCAGTGCCCCCAGTAGTGCCCTTTTACTGTGCCCCCTTTACATTACCCCCAGTAGTGCCCCATATGATGTGCCCCCAGTAGTGCCCTTATACTGTGCCCTCTATAAAGTACCCCCAGTAGTGCCCCTATGCAGTAGCCCCAGAATGCCCCCAATAATGCCCCGTATGCTATGCCCCCTCCACTGTGCATTACTACTTACCTTTCTTGAAGATGTCCAGGCTGGTTTGCAGTGAGGTGTCCGGCGCGCTCCTCGTCTTCTCGGCTTGCCGCATGCTTGATGACGTCACCGCGACCGGCGTCCGGAGCCACACACAGGCACAGAGAGATACTCTGTGCTTTGTGCCTATGTGTGGCTCTGGACGCCGGCTGCGGTGAGGGAATGAAGTGATCCCCGGCTGCGGCGGCGTTCAAGGCCATGATCGGCGGTGGTGCCGGGGAAGGGGGCAGACGTCTCTGTGGATGGGGTGCAGCCCACGGGTGTGTGTGCTGCTGTTTTTGGTGTCACCCCCTTGAAGGGTGACACCCGTTGCGGGCCGCACCCCCCGCACCCCCCTTGTGACGCCACTGTATACAGTACCTGTGGGAGACAGGACTGGAGAGACTTCGAGAAACTTTATATTTGCAGATTAGCTGCCCAAGGATAGTGAGGGCTCAAGAAGTGGGATAGTTGCTCTGAGTGAGGACTAGGGGGTATATTTACTAAAGTGCAGGCTTTTAGAAGTGGAGTTATTGCCCATAGCAAGCTATCAGATTCTAGTTATCTTCTAGAAGGTGCTAGATAATGATAAGTAGAATCTGATTGGTTGCTATGAGCAACATCTCCCCTTCTAAAAACCCGCTCTTTAGTAAATATACTCCTGAGTTTATTGTTTTGTTTTCTGTTTGATGCACGCAGATGCAAGTAAAGCAAAATGGTCATTTACTTAAACTTGGAAAGCTGTGTGTGGACCTTCATTCGAGCACCTAACACTGCACCACTGATGGGTTCTGGACTATAGATAGACAGTAAAAAGGTCGACAATATCTAGATAGACGCTAGGGAGTAAAAGTAATAGTTGCGAATTTGTTAAAAATGCAAATTTAGCGCTAAACTCGCATTTTTTACTCATACGCAAATGTTATAGGGTGCGACTAAAGTAAAACTCACATTTTTGGGGATATACTATAACTCGCAAAAAACATCTTGCATCCAGATGCTTTGCTATTCTCTAGATAGAACAATGTAATAGAGTGCAAGCGCTTCACACATATTAATGCCTGAGAACTCGCAAAAACAATAGACCAGCTTCAGGATAGCGAGTATATCCTGAGCAGGTCAGAGTAACACAGAAACATGAGATACGTGCATGTTTCTGTGTGTACATATGAAAAGACATGCACCCTCTCCCCAGAAACATAACTTGCCCCGGGCTCTGTACAGCCTGTGCTGGTTTTTAAAATAAAGGGGCCAAAATGCGTAGGGGGCCCCTTTATTTTAAGTACCAGCACAGGGCTTTTTAACACACAAACAGAAGCCTTCATGGATCTCAGTGATCTGTGAAGGCTTTTGTATAACTCGCACCTTTTAATGCTAATCACATTAAAAGGTGTGAGTTTACATAGGGAAATACTCGCACAGATTCGCATAGTGTAGTAGCCTCGAGCTCAAAAGTTCGCAGGCTATTACATTTGCAAGTCCCGGCACTAACTCACGCCTTCAAAAGATGTGAGAAGGTGCGAATTGTTTTTTACTAAAAGTCGAACCCTATTACATTTATCCCCAGATGTTAGACAGTCAATAGGTCGACAGGGACAAAAGGTCGACCACTAAAGGTCGACAGGTACAAATTGTCGACACGGAAATGGTTGACACATTTTTTTTTTCTAATCTATATCCTAACCCTCCCTCCTGGTGCCTAACCCTAATCGTCAAGGTAGGTGCCTGACCCTAAATGTCTATTCTAGTGCCAAACCCTAACCCTTCAGTAAGTGCCTAACTCTAACCCTCCCTTTTGGTGCCTAACCATCGGGGCACATGCCTAATCTTAACTGTCTGGGTAAATGCCTAGCCCCAACCCTCCGGTAAATGCCTAACCCTAAAAAAAGAAAAATGATGTGTCGACCATTTTGTGTTGACCATTTGCACCTGGCGACCTTCTTACACATTGACCTTTATCGTGTCGACCTTTGTCCCCGTCGACCGTGTGTCCCAGTTGACCTATTGACTGTCTAACATCTTGTGTCTATCTAGACACTGTCAACCAGTTTACTGTCTATCTGTTAATCCACACCCAACACTGACACCCCTCTACCTAGCTAATTACCCCAGATATATCACATATGGTGGAGAATGCGTGCACAGTCTACACAAGAGAAGATGAATTACAACCAATGGAATCATGGATGTTTATTTCACAGCATAACGGAGACAAAACAGGATTCACCTGCGGGTGGTGAGTGAATAAATTGTTGGAGTATTGTCTGCTATCTGCAAATTGTCTGCATAGTCTATCTGCAAATTGTCTGCATATATGGAAAACCGTTATGACATGATGACAAGTGCAAATGTTTGGGAATTGCCAGCTATGAAATATATATTGTGTCTGTAAAGAGAAATGTGCCAAGTTGCCAATGTGCCTCATTCGAACACCTAACACTGCACCACTGACATAACTCTACCGAGTTAATTACCCCAGATATATCACAGTATATATATATATATATATATATTACATATGTCACACTGTCTCCTCCGCTGCAATCCCCCGCTATACTGAGCGGCCTGAGCCCACAAGCAGCATATTGCAGCTGCAAGAACTGACAGACTCTGTAACTGGCCATTAACGGGCAATTTAACATTGTATATACTGTATACTGTTTGTTCCAATAGAGAAATACTATCCAAAGGAGGAATTCTACCTTTCGAAATAACGAACGTGGAACTATGAATAAGTCTGTATTATATACACTTAATTATATAAGTGCAACAGTCGTAGTACTGGACATTGTTGTATCAAATAGCAAGATACAGTACTATATGATACATTTTTAATTATTAATTTTTTTTTTATATATATGAAATATTCCTGAACTGTATGTGAGGTATAGTAAATGTTTATTGGTTGGTAAAGAGAAGCCTGGTATTTAATTAATCAATGAAGTATCCATATACAATTCTAATAAGCTTTATCAGTGTCAGCATCAGTGCAGTCCTTTCTCTAGCAAGATAGCAGGAGGCTCTGTAATGATGGACGGCTGAAGAGGAGCCTGACACAGAGAGAGGAACAGCAAGAACCTGAAAAGGAGTGCCCTGGAGAAGACAGAAGAAGCCCAGAGATGAAGAAAAAAGGTAGGTGCTGTATTCTAAATATTTTTACACAAGAAAGAAGATGCTGGGCTGAGGCTGGAGAGACATAAGGGGGGAATAAGGCTGCATGGGATGGGAGCACAGCACAATGGGGGAAAGGGAGCATAGCACAGCGATACCATGCCCCCTTCCGTGATGCCACACCCCTTTTCCGGATCCCACATGGGGGGGGGGGGGGGGGGCACCAGCCTAAATCTTGCCTAGCACTGGCTGGCAGTGGTAAGAAAACTCTTACCCACTTGTTTGCTAGTATGGGTCCTTTCTGCGCATGTGTGACCCATCACAGGGGTCTTTATTAATATCATGGTAGCTCTTAAAATGGGATGTAGTCGGCATCCTGGAGCACACAATGCCGGCAGTCAAAATCCGGAATCCTGACAACTGCGATCCCGTCGGTAAGTATTAGGGTTAGGCAATAGGGGGAGGGTTATGGTTGGGCTATGGGAGGGGAGGGTCAGGCTTTTGGGGGGAGGTTAGGGTTAGACTGCTGGAGGGGAGAGTTAGGCTGCAGGAAAGGTGGGTTAGGGTAAGGGTTAGGATACTTACCTACATACGTGGGGATTACGCTGCCGGGATTCTGGTGGCTGGCATTATCAGCACCAACCCCTTAAAATATATTTGCTATTCAGTACATACAGTATATACACATTTGCTTTATGTAGCAATTCAAGCTTCCATGTGGATGGACTTCACTCACCTGCCCTGCTCAGGAGAAGCTACAGAGGAGAAGCTGAGAGGCCAGAACACAACCTACTTTTACCTGTCCCTCTGGCTCTTCAGTATTGTGGAACTACAACACAGAGAGACTGATTCAGAGCCGCACGCAATCCACACACATAGCTGAGCGATTTGTTGCAACTGCAAACATGAAAGCCCCCAGGGTGCATCTGTGGGCATACACTATACAATTATCTGTCAGATATCTGTTCAATCTGGCTGGTTGGAATGAAAACCTGATTATGTATGAGAGCAAATGACAGTCGATCATATGATCTTAAAAACTGGAAAACAGACAAAAAACAAATTGGTTAAATTCGTGTGTTTTAACCAATTTGTCTGAACAACCATTTTTTGTCTGTTTTCCAGTGTTTGTGAGCAAATGAAGTATATACAAGTTGAGTCTACCATATCCATATATTCCGAAATACGGAATAATTTTGGCATGACTGAGATAATGAAACCTTTAATTTTTGATGGTTCAATGTACACAAACTTTGTCTAAGGCACAAATTATTAAAAATATGGTATAAAATGACCTTCAGGCTGTGTGTATAAGGTGTATATGAAACATAAATGAATTCATTTCTGTAAACAAACTTTGTTTGAGCAACAAAATTATTGAAAATATTGTATAAAATGACCTGCAGGCTGTATGTATAAGGTGTATATAACACATAAATGCATTCTACGTGTATATTGGGGTCCTAGTCCCAACATATTTCATTATGATATGCAAATATTCCAAAATACGGAATATTCCGTTATCCAAACTATCCCTAGTCCCAAGCATTTTGGATATGGGAGACTCAACCTGTAATTTGCTCCCATACATTACCAGGTTTTCATTCCACCCAGCCAGATTGGACAGATACCTGACAGATAATTGTATAGTGTATGCACATCATTACACAGAGTGTATGCCCAAAGGTGCTGTAGCGATTGGGACAGAAGTTTTAGAAATTTTGCAGAAAAGTGATGGGCGTACCTAGGAAGTTAATGGTGTGACCGATGGTGGTGTATAGTGACACACCAATCGGTATTACAGCGTACACGGACTCTAAAAGTGGGCATCTCAGTACTTGCACATTCGGCCGAACGGATGTAAACAAGGGACGCAGTTTGTAGTGGTATTTGCATATAGTCTCAGACAGGCAAACGCCAATAGATGCTGCTCTGTGGGCTTTTGTGTGCGACTCAGAATCACCCCATTAATGTCCGGCCAGAAAGCAAGCTGGAACATGTTGTTCCAAAATAGCTACAGAACCTTAGATGCACTGGTATACACCAATCCACAGAATACACTTTATTTATAAACAGTTATTTATATAGCGCATACATGTTCTGCAGCGCTTTACAGAGATTATTTGACTATTCATTTTAGTGCCCCCCCCCAGTGGAGCTTACAATATATATCCCTACAACATGCACACACAAACACATACACATTAGGGTTTTTTTTTTTTTCGTCAGGAGCCAATTAATTTAGCAGTATATTTTTGGATTATGGGAGGAAACCAGGGTACTTAGAGGAAACCCTCACAAGTACAGAGAGAATATACAAACATCACACAGTTAGGGCCATGGTGGGAATTGAACCCACAACCTCGGTGCTGTGAGGTAGTAATGCTAATCATTACACCAACCATGCTGTCTCTTAAAGTGGGGTTTGACGGGGTCCCAGACGCAGTGGAGGGGCTGGATCCTGAGGGGTCCCAGCTATCGCAGCACCGGGGACCGGTGGAAGCCTGGGGAAGGATGGAGAGTCTGGATACTGTAGGATCTAGACCCTGCCAGGCAACGGACGTGAGTGCAGCGGTGAGTACCTGCTATTGTCCCACATGAAGATTGGCGGCGACCCTGAATCTGTATAGTTTCAGGCCCTGTCAGTCACTGCGTTGCAGTTCAAAAAAGGCACTACGAGCAAGCCAATTGCGACACAAATACAAGATGGGCGAGACTTATATTAACCAGCACAAGGTGCCGGATCGGGGTCCATCGGCCTAGAAAAGAGCAGAGAAGAGCTCCTGCAGACTGAATCAGGCAGAAGTTCTGGGGACAGTGGCCATTACTAAGCTGTAAACAAGCCATCTCCCAGCAGATGAAGACAAAATAGTCGATGCCTGCTGGGGTTGGGGTCGGTGAAGCCATCGGAAGCCCTGGTACAGCAGTGTGCAAAGTAATAGAGCTTAAACAGGTCACTGCTCACCAGGGGAACATTGCCGAAGACATCAGAAGCCCTGGGGTTGTGAATGGTGCCACACTCGCTCAGAGGCAGCAGTGGCTACTGCCCTTCAGGTGAAGCCCTGAGGCAGTGGGGAGTAGCCCACCTCAGGTGAGTACAGTGCGGGTGATCGTGGCTGCATGGTTCAGACAAATAATAGAAAACTGGTACTGAGATTGTGACTGTTCATCCAGTGAAGTGGCAAGAGTGCATTCGGTAAGTAGATTTATGTCTGGTTGTTATCTCCCTCCCCCACACCTTCCCGAGTGATGTGAGGTAAGTGCCCAAATACACCTGCACTGCAACAGGCTGCACACTTACTGTATCCTCCCTCCACAGTACCTAAAGCCTCTTTACAAGATGGGCCACTACAGTGTGTTTGCCACACCCAAGCTGAAACTTTCTACACAGCCCCAGGGCCCATGTGTGAAACTCTGCTAACGAAGGGCACCACTTACCTGGTTACTAGTAGGTTTGGTGGCCAAATTGCAGGAGGTCTGCATGGCATCAGACAACATTTCCCAGAAGGCCCCCGAAGAAACGAGAGGCAGAAAGCTGGGAAACGCTCAAAAGTAACTGCATAGAGTAATAGGGAGGAGATGGTGATAGGCCTGAAATTGAGTTCCTAGGCGCTAATAGGAATGGACGGGGTGGAGCAGTGGGTGACTGAGCTGGAGAGCTGTAATGCCAATAACTACAATGAACAGCTTCTGAAGCGCAGATTGTGATAGTAGTGTGAAATAGCTTGTGCAAGTATAGGGCGTAATTCAGCAGTGCACACCGATGTTCGGGAATCTGTACATGTGCAGTATGGGTCTGTGATATTGGATGAATCAGCTTGTGCATCCTATTCACATCGCTTTGCAAATAAGACGCATTTGAAGGTAAAAAGTCACATGAAAGATGCTCGGCACTTTGGGCCGGTGCTACCATTAGGCATCCTTAGGCAGTCGCCTAAGGGCACCGGCCTCTGGAGGGCACTGCTGAGTCCACAAAAAAATAATGAAGGGCATAATTCATGGCTGAGTGGCATATAATGAATTTGTGGCACAGCTGTGTGGCATATTATGAAGGCATGGATGACTAGAATAGCTGTTTACTATTCAAGGAAGTAAGATGTATGTGGACACATCTGTAAGATCTGTAAGATATATTTATTTTTATTTTGTGAGATAGTTTGATTGGGTAAAGGACACAGGGTGCGTTTACCTCCTGTGGTACTGTGTGTAAGAAGAACAGGATAAAAAGGGGCCTGCAAGCCCAAAAGGGTAGATATTCTCTGAGTCTGAGAGGAGAATATTTCTGTACAGTGGCAGCTCCTACCCTCTTAGATGAGGGGGCTGCCACTGATGAGAAGGAGAGGGTATAGAAGAAAGACTTACCGGCTCCTATGTCCTGGCCGGGTCCCGACGCTTGTACAATGGATCTGACAGGCATCAGGACAGGCAAATACGCATATCACTGGCTTCTAAAGGGCTGCATTGTCTGCAGCCCCTAGGAACCGGGTAGGGCTGGCCGAAAGGCAGAGGAGCCCGGACTAATAGCAGCCCGGACTGGCAGTCCCAGGGGGAGGAGCCACCTCCTCACTGAGACTGCCTGTCGTGTATGTGACTGGCAGGTAGCGCTTCCAATTGGAAACCAATGCCAGACACAGAGTGTAGTGTAGTGTAGTGTGTGCAATCACGGACTGCACTGGCTCAATGAGGTGGCGGATTTTACAGGGGGGGCGTGGCTGCAGCCCCTAGGTAAAATCCAACACTGTTTCTGAAACATCTGTATGTTGTGAATGGTCCCTAGCACATTTAGTGACTTTTTGAGCAACTTGCCTTTAAGATGATGTATCTACTTGTATCCTGTGACAGAATAGCCCCATTCTCCTGCTGTTCTGGAATAAGCCCAGTGTCTCCAAGCTAAAGCCCTCTGCCAACTACCCTGCAGAGACTAGTCCATGGTGAGGGACCAGTGGAAGTTAGCCAACATCATCCAGTTATAGCTTGCTCAGTGCTAATCATGCCCTCGTCATGGGCTGGCCACATTCTCTTTAAAATCATGTATTTGGAAACCATGGAACATCTTCTTTAGAAAAAAAAACACATTCCCTTGACCTAAAGACCACTATATATTTCCAAACTCCAGTGACCTTCAGGGCTAAGAGTCAGTACCAGTCAAACATCCAGTGTTCAGGTAAATGACACTAGTCAACAGTGTCGAACTGGGGCAAGAAGGGCCCACCGGGGGAATGCAGTGGTAGAGGCCCATGATTAAGGGGTGTGACTAGCCTTCAGACGGGGTGTGACCAGCCAACACAGAAGCTTAGTTTGATTGGGTACAGAGTGCATTGCCTGGGCCTTGTTATAAAAAAAAGAAATATAGTAAACACTTATAGTGCATGCATAGTAATGTACCAGAATGGTAACTACAATGCACTGTAGTGAATACAGCATAATACTTAAAATCCCGGAAATGCAGTATAATGTAACATATGCACAGTCTGAAACCAGACTTGTAGAGGAGGGGACGTCCCCTCAGGCTTTGGGGCCGAGCGGGGATTTCCCCTGTACCCCTTTGGGCAGTACAACCCTGCTAGTCAATAGCAAGTTACAAAACAGGAAACAATGTTAATTTGTGCACTATCTTAAGCTGGATACACAATAAGATGGCCAACAATCATGCCAATGTCCAAGGACATGCTAGACATCGCATGATTGCCGCTACACACTACAGTGATTAATGAACAACGGAAAGATCCCTTGTTCCATCCTTTATTAACATACATTAGGTTGCATGTGAAATCGTCAGGTTTGATGTGCAGCACCATGGGTGCCCGCATACTGAGCGTACACACTGAGCGAGTGGAGAAATCATGTCAAGGTTGTTCTCTGTTTAACCAAGCATAGATTATTTGCGAAACGGCAAATTGACTCAACATCGCTCCAGTGTGTACCCAGCTTTAGTGTAACATGAAAAGATCTCTGCTCCACTGGTTGTGCAAAGAAGGGATTAATTAAGTAGCCAGTGGGATTCATAGGAGGTATAGTATAGATAAATACAGGTCTAGTTTAGATGCTTCCTGTAAATAAGGAGAGGGTGTTCATCCCTCGCTAGTTAGTGTCCCCTGAGGCCGGCTATTCCCTTGTGAGAAGAAATTCATGTATTCTGGTGTCTTATTATGCCTGTCAGTATGACATATCCTCTCTTACATATGATATGCCTTCATGTGGATTCAGATTAACTACAGAAACATTTACTAGCAGCGTGATCACTTGTCAAAAAGGTAGAGTTCATATAATGGCAGTAAAATGCTATCATGCGCTTATCATGAGTCCTCCCATCTCAAGTCACACAGGTGTTTTGTTTTTTGATGTGATGATGACCAATATTTGTCAAAGTCAGTATATAGTATCAATAATGTTACATATGGAAACTCTGCAGGGTCTGACCATTGTTATAACAAATCATATGAAGGATGAAGCATACATTTACACAGATCAATGATATACAAGGCTGAGATGGTGCAGACCTGAGACAGAGGTAGAGAGGACCCAATTCCAAGAGCTTACATTCAGTTCTTGCGCAAAATCAAACTTCACCTGTAAGAAAGCATAACCACGGTGACCAGGAAAGTAATGTATCCCAAAGTCCCATGTAGTAAAAATTAGGGGTGAGCGGGTTCGGATTTCTGAAATCCGAACCCCCCCGAGCCCCCCGATCCGAGGCCGATCCAAGTCAGGCTCAACTTTTCCCGCCTGACTCGGATCTGAAATCGAGGCAAAACGTCATCATCCCGTCTTCCGGCGTCTCGCGGGTTTTGGATCCTATATAAGGTACCCGCGTCGGTGCCATTTTCTCACTCGGCTGTGGACAGTGAAGAGGGAAGGTGGGAGTTAGGGCTGGCTGGGCTGTGTAGTGTAGTGTAGTGTAGTGCAGAGTAGTGTTGTGCTGTGCTGCGCTGTGCTGCTGTTGTCCATAGGGGCTGTGTCCACTACTTCAAAGTCCATAGGGGCTGGCTGTTTTGTGCTGTGCTGCTGTTAATAGGGGCTGTGTCCACTACTTCAAAGTCCATAGGGGCTGGCTGGACTGTGTTGTGCAGTCAGTTCTCCATAGGGGCTGTGTCCACTCCAAAGTCCTGTGCAGTGTCCCAGTCCTAAAGGGGTGCTGTAGTGTTGTCCAGGGGGTGCTCTGTCCATCAGGGGTGCTCCCCCCAAGTGCTAAAAAAATAATATTTTTTCTGTGTTTGTGAAATGTGTGCGCAGTAGCCGCACGTGCATCAACAAAGTAGTGCCAAGCGTGTGCCTGTGTCATAAGTAAAGGGCCGGCTGGCTTGACCGTTAAAGGGTGCTGTAACCCCCAAAGTACACTCCAAACCAGAAAAAAATATATTTTCTGTGTTTGTGAATTGTGTGCGCAGTAGCCGCACGTGCATCAACAAAGTAGTGCCAAGCGTGCGCCTGTGTCATAAGTAAAGGGCCGGCTGGCTTGACAGTTAAAGGGTGCTGTAACCCCCAAAGTACACTCCAAACCAAAAAAATATATATTTTCTGTGTTTGTGAATTGTGTGCGCAGTAGCCGCACGTGCATCAACAAAGTAGTGCCAAGCGTGCGCCTGTGTCATAAGTAAAGGGCCGGCTGGCTTGACCGTTAAAGGGTGCTGTAACCCCCAAAGTACACTCCAGTCCAAACCAAAAAAAATAATATTTTCTGTGTTTGTGAATTGTGTGCGCAGTAGCCGCACGTGCATCAACAAAGGAGCAGCGCCAAGCGTGCGCCTGTGTCCCATAAGTAAAGAGCTGGCTGGCTCATTTCTTAAAGGGTGGTGTAACCCACAAAGTGCACTACTCTCCAGCAAAAATAAGTAGCCGCACGTGCATCAACAAAGTAGTGCCAAGCGTGCGCCTGTGTCATAAGTAAAGGGCCGGCTGGCTTGACCGTTAAAGGGTGCTGTAACCCCCAAAGTACACTCCAAACCAAAAAAAAAAATATTTTCTGTGTTTGTGAATTGTGTGCGCAGTAGCCGCACGTGCATCAACAAAGTAGTGCCAAGCGTGCGCCTGTGTCATAAGTTAAGGGCCGACTGGCTTGACCGTTAAAGGGTGCTGTAACTCCCAAAGTACACTCCAGTCCAAACCAAATTTTTTTTTATTTTCTGTGTTTGTGAATTGTGTGCGCAGTAGCCGCACGTGCATCAACAAAGTAGTGCCAAGCGTGCGCCTGTGTCATAAGTAAAGGGCCGGCTGGCTTGACCGTTAAAGGGTGCTGTAACCCCCAAAGTACACTCCAAACCAAAAAAATATATATTTTCTGTGTTTGTGAATTGTGTGCGCAGTAGCCGCACGTGCATCAACAAAGTAGTGCCAAGCGTGCGCCTGTGTCATAAGTAAAGGGCCGGCTGGCTTGACCGTTAAAGGGTGCTGTAACTCCCAAAGTACACTCCAGTCCAAAAAAATAAATATTTTCTGTGTTTGTGAATTGTGTGCGCAGTAGCCGCACGTGCATCAACAAAGTAGTGCCAAGCGTGCGCCTGTGTCATAAGTAAAGGGCCGGCTGGCTTGACCGTTAATGGGTGCTGTAACCCCCAAAGTACACTCCAAACCCAAAAAAAAATTTTTTTCTGTGTTTGTGAATTGTGTGCGCAGTAGCCGCACGTGCATCAGCAAAGTAGTGCCAAGCGTGCGCCTGTGTCATAAGTAAAGGGCCGGCTGGCTTGACCGTTAAAGGGTGCTGTAACCCCCAAAGTACACTCCAAACCAAAAAAATATATATTTTCTGTGTTTGTGAATTGTGTGCGCAGTAGCCGCACGTGCATCAACAAAGTAGTACCAAGCGTGCGCCTGTGTCATAAGTAAAGGGCCGGCTGGCTTGACCGTTAAAGGGTGCTGTAACTCCCAAAGTACACTCCAGTCCAAACCAAAAATTTTTTTATTTTCTGTGTTTGTGAATTGTGTGCGCAGTAGCCGCACGTGCATCAACAAAGTAGTGCCAAGCGTGCGCCTGTGTCATAAGTAAAGGGCCGGCTGGCCAAAGTACACTCCAGTCCAAACCAAAAAAATATATATTTTCTGTGTTTGTGAATTATGTGCGCAGTAGCCGCACGTGCATCAACAAATTAGTGCCAAGCGTGCACCTGTGTCATAAGTAAAGGGCCGGCTGGCTTGACCGTTAAAGGGTGCTGTAACCCCCAAAGTACACTCCAGTCCAAACCAAAAAAAAAAATATTTTCTGTGTTTGTGAATTGTGTGCGCAGTAGCCGCACGTGCATCAACAAAGTAGTGCCAAGCGTGCGCCTGTGTCATAAGTAAAGGGCCGGCTGGCCAAAGTACACTCCAGTCCAAACCAAAAAAATATATATTTTCTGTGTTTGTGAATTGTGTGCGCAGTAGCCGCACGTGCATCAACAAAGTAGTGCCAAGCGTGCGCCTGTGTCATAAGTAAAGGGCCGGCTGGCTTGACCGTTAAAGGGTGCTGTAACCCCCAAAGTACACTCCAGTCCAAACCAAAAAAAATTATATTTTCTGTGTTTGTGAATTGTGTGCGCAGTAGCCGCATGTGCATCAACAAAGGAGCAGCGCCAAGCGTGCGCCTGTGTCCCATAAGTAAAGAGCTGGCTGGCTCATTTCTTAAAGGGTGGTGTAACCCACAAAGTGCACTACTCTCCAGCAAAAATAAAAAAATATTTTCTGTGTTTAGCCGCACGTATATATCAAATCGATATAACATAAATGGAGGACCAAACTTTCTCCGATAAAAATAAAATAGAGAAAGATCAAGAACCACTTCCTCCTAGTGCTGAAGCTGCTGCCACTAGTCATGACATAGACGATAACATGCCATCAACGTCGTCTGCCAAGGCCGATGCCCAATGTCATAGTAGAGGGCACATACAATCCCAAATGACAAAGTTCAGGAAAATGACCTTGAAAAAAAAATTTAAATCAGCTGAAGAGAAACGTAAACTTGACAATATGCCATTTACGACACGGAGTGGCAAGGAACGGCTAAGGTCGATCGCTAGTATGTTCATGACTAGTGGTTCAGCTTCACATGACGATGGAAGCCCTCCTCCCACTAAAAAAATCAAAAGAGTTAAGCTGGCAAAAGCACAGCGAAGAACTGTGCTTTCTAAGAAGATATCACAAATCCCCAAGGAGAGTCCAAGTGTGGTGGTGGTTGCGATGCCTGACCTTCCCAGCACTGGACGGGAAAAGGTGGCTCTTTCCACCATTTGTACGCCCCCTGCAAGTGCTGAAAGGAGCACCCACAGTCCACTT
Source organism: Taudactylus pleione (assembly GCA_031769625.1). Classification (NCBI taxonomy): domain Eukaryota; kingdom Metazoa; phylum Chordata; class Amphibia; order Anura; family Myobatrachidae; genus Taudactylus; species Taudactylus pleione. The sequence goes on along the minus strand of JAUIMM010000113.1, from coordinate 28,547,770 downwards.
GCTGATATGCAAATTGAAGATATCACTGTTGAAGTACAACAGGATGAGGATACTGGTGTAGCTGGCGCTGAGGAGGAAGTTGGCGAGGAGGATTCTGATGGTGATGTGGTTTGTTTAAATCAGGCTCCGGGGGAGACAGTTGTTGTCCGTGGGATGAAAAAGCCCATCACGGTCATGCCTGGGCAGAAGACCAAACATTCCACCTCTTTGGTCTGGCAATATTTCTATCCAAATCCGGACAACAACTGTCTTGCCATATGTACCATATGTAAAGGTTAAATAAGTAGGGGTAGGGACGTCAACCACCTAGGAACATCCTCCCTTATACGGCACCTGCAGCGTGTTCATAAAAAGTTACTGTCAAGTTCAGAAACTTTAGCTAAGACCGTAAGCAGTCCAGGGACACCTAAATCCCGTTGTCCTGTTGTATCCAAGCATCTGCAAACCACACCGTCAACTCCCTCCTCGTCAATTTCCTCCTTAGTCAGGATCGGAAGTAGTCCTGCAGGCCATGTCACTGGCATGACTGACTCTCCTATCCGGGATTCCTCCGGAGGATCCTGCATTGCTACGCCTACTGCTGCCACTGCTGCTGTTGCTGCTGCTGGGAGTCGTTCATCATCCCAGAGAGGAAGTAGGAACACCACTACTTTTACTAAACAATTGACCCTCCAACAGTCCTTAGCGAGGAGGATGAAGTACGACAGCAGTCATCCTGAAGCAAAACGTATAACTGAGGCCTTGACTGCTATGTTGGTGTTAGACGTGCGTCCGGTATCCGCCATTAGTGCAGTGGGATTTAGACAATTGATGGAGGTAGTGTGTCCCCGGTTCCAAATCCCGTCTAGATTCCACTTCACTAGGCAGGCGATACCGAGACTGTACAGAAACGTCAGAAAAAGTGTCCTCAGTGTCCTGAAAAATGCCGTTGTACACAATGTCCACTTAACCACGGACATGTGGACAAGTGGAACAGGGCAGACTAAGGACTATATGACTGTGACAGCCCACTGGGTAGATGTATCACCTTATGCAGCAACAGCAGCAGCGTCACCAGTAGCAGCATCTCAGAAACGCCAGCTTGTTCCAAGGCAGGCTACGCTGTGTATCACCGATTTCAGTAAGAGGCACACCGCCGACAACCTCTTAGAGAAACTGAGGGAAATCATCGCCCAGTGGCTTACCCCACTTAGACTCTCCTGGGGATTTGTGATATCTGACAACGCCACCAATATTGTGCGGGCATTACATCTGGGCAAATTCCAGCACGTCCCATGTTTTGCTAACACAATAAACTTGGTGGTGCAGAATTTTCTGAAAAGCGACAGGGGCGTGCAGGAGACGCTTTGGGTGGCCCGAAAAATTTCTGGCCACTTTAGCCATTCAGCGACTGCATGCCGAAGACTGGAGCGCCAGCAAACACTCTTGAACCTGCCCCGCCATCACCTGAAGCAAGAGGTTGTGACGCGGTGGACCTCAACCCTCTATATGCTTCAGAGGATGGAGGAGCAGCAAAAGGCCATACAAGCCTATACATCCACCTATGACATAGGCAAAGGAGGGGGTATGCACCTGACTCAAGTGCAGTGGAGAATGATTTCCGTGTTGTGCAAGGTTCTCCAGCCCTTCGAACTTGCCACACGTGAAGTCAGTTCAGACACAGCCAGCTTGAGTCAGGTCATTCCCCTCATCAGGCTTTTGCAGAAACAGCTGGAGAAAGTGAAGGAGGAGCTAAGACGGAGCGATTCCGCTCGGCATGTGGGACTCGTGGATGAAGCCCTTCATTCGCTTTGCCAGGATTCCAGGGTGGTCAATCTGTTGAAATCAGACCACTACATTTTGGCCACCGTGCTCGATCCTAGGTTTAAAGCCTATGTAGTGTCTCTCTTTCCGGCCGACACAAGCCTGCAGAGGTGCAAAGACCTGCTGGTGAACACACTGTCAGCTGAAGCGGAACGTGACATGTCAACAGCTCCTTCTTCATTTTCTCCCGCAACTGGGGCTGCCAGGAAATAACTTAGGTATCCTAAGCAACCCGATGGCGGTGATGCAGGGCAGGCAGGACCAAGTTTGGACATCTGGTCCGGACTGAAGGACCTGGCAACAATTTCTGACATGTCTACTGTCACTGCATATGATACTGTCACCATTGACAGAATGGTGGAGGATTACATCGGTGACAGCATCCAAGTAGGCATGTCAGACAGTCCATACCTGTACTGGCAGGAAAAAGAGGCAATTTGGAGGCCCCTGTACAAACTGGCTCTATTTTACCTGAGTTGCCCCCCCTCCAGTGTGTACTCCGAAAGAGTGTTTAGTGCAGCCGGGAACCTTGTCAGCGAAAGGCGTAGGAGGTTCATCAAAATGAATTATCAGCTCTTCCAGGGAGACCAGCCTCCAGAACGTACAGAGGGACCTGTGGTGGTGGATTCCAGTGGGGACGAGTTAATACTCTGTGAGGATGAGGATGTACACACTGAAGAGGGTGAGGAATCGGTGGATGAGGAGGATGAGGATGACATCTTGCCTCCGTAGAGCCAGTTTGTGCAGGGACAGATTAATTGCCAGCTTGTTTTGTGGGGGCCCAAACGAACCAATCATTTCAGCCACAGTTGTGTGGCAGACCCTGGCGCTGAAATGATTGGTTTGTTAAAGTGTGCATGTCCTGTTTATACAACATAAGGGTGGGTGGGAGGGCCCAAGGACAATTCCATCTTGCACCTCTTTTTTTTCTTTGCATTATGTACAGTTTGGGGCCTAGTTTTTCAAACTGCCATCCTGTCTGCCACTGCAGTATCACGCCTAGATGGGTCACGTGCTTGTGCCGCCCACTCGTGTCGCTTAGCATAGTCATCCAGCTACCTCGGTGCAACCTTTTGGACATAAAAACACTATTGTGAGGTGTGAGGTGTTCAGAATAGACTGGAAATGAGTGGAAATTAAGGTTATTGAGGTTAATAATAGCATAGGAGCAGAAAAACCTACAAATTCTGTGATTTTAGCTGTTTTTATGCTTTTTTTCAAAAAAATACAGATCCAAAACCCAGAACCCAAAACACCGAAGGGTGGTTTTGGCAAAACCAATCCAGATCCAAAACACGAAGAAAGATCCAGATCCAAAACCAAAACACGAAAAGTGGCCGGTGCACACCCCTAGTAAAAATAAGCAAACATACAAACTGCTTGATCATTAATGTATCATGGAAGAAATTATGACCAGGGGACACTTTCTCTGAGTACAAGCTTACACACTAAGGGCCTGATTCTGAGTTGCACATTACGTGTAAAAGTGGGCGCATCTAGCGATCTTTAGCACCCTGTGCACGCACTGCACCATGCACACGTAACCTTGATAGAGCCGATGTGCGACTGGTTCTCTCTGTCTGTGGCTGTCTGAACTACCTTGTGATTGCTCAAGATTCATTTAATGGGAGCGTCATGGGCGTGTAGCTGGTTTTCTGTGCTATAATGAAGCGTTCGTATGATGAAGAGACAATTGCGCCAACTGATTCTTAGAACATTTCAGTTATGTCCAGCATATCATATGTTTTCAAACTAAACCATGTTGGGAAGGCTTAAACCACAAGTGCAATAGCTGGATCAGCTGTGCATGTATTGTCTTGGTTGATGTAGTGCACATGTGATCTGTGATGTAGAAGATCAAGGTACATATTGTAATATTTACCTTTATCCATCATATACTGTCTTTGCTGTGGTACATGGTGGTTCATATGATGGCTTGTAGCATTTTGCACTGATGCCCAGAAATCTCTTACATACAGCTTAACAAATCAGCCGTATCAATATATTTTCACTGTTTAGTGAATTTGCATAAAGCTCTTCAGGATGTCAAGAACTGGTAAAATAATTATTATAATATATATCTTACTAGTCAGATCTAGAGAGCTGGGCTCGATTGAGCTGGGCATCCCATGCATGAAGTATCCTATGCATAAAGTATCAAAATGAACAGTTAAAAACCAAATTACATTTATCTGGATCTAACCATCTTCTTTTCTCATCTCTCAGGTATGTGATATCCACCCTCCTGCAATCATACTCTGAACTTTATTCATTCATCATATTTAAATGTATGTGATATCCACCCTCCTGCAATCATACTCTGAACTTTATTCATTCATCATATTTAAATGTATGTGATATCCACCCTCCTGCAATCATACTCTGAACTTTATTCATTCATCATATTTAAATGTATGTGATATCCACCCTCCTGCAATCATACTCTGAACTTTATTCATTCATCATATTTAAATGTATGTGATATCCACCCTCCTGCAATCATACTCTGAACTTTATTCATTCATCATATTTAAATGTATGTGATATCCACCCTCCTGCAATCATACTCTGAACTTTATTCATTCATCATATTTAAATGTATGTGATATTTTAAATTGTTGCAATAGTCATTTCCTATTTTTGTGATGTTGTTGTTAGTGAAGCATAGTTTATGATGGCAAACTGGGCTGTTGTTTACATAATCAAACACAAGGCAATTTAACACCTTAGGTCAGCTGGACATGTCTCAGATGTAGCCTATGTTAATCAGCCACAGTATATCTTACTAGTCAGATCTAGAGAGCTGGGCTCGATTGAGCTGGGCATCCCATGCATGAAGTATCCTATGCATAAAGTATCAAAATGAACAGTTAAAAACCAAATTACATTTATCTGGATCTAACCATCTTCTTTTCTCATCTCTCAGGTATGTGATATCCACCCTCCTGCAATCATACTCTGAACTTTATTCATTCATCATATTTAAATGTATGTGATATCCACCCTCCTGCAATCATACTCTGAACTTTATTCATTCATCATATTTAAATGTATGTGATATCCACCCTCCTGCAATCATACTCTGAACTTTATTCATTCATCATATTTAAATGTATGTGATATCCACCCTCCTGCAATCATACTCTGAACTTTATTCATTCATCATATTTAAATGTATGTGATATCCACCCTCCTGCAATCATACTCTGAACTTTATTCATTCATCATATTTAAATGTATGTGATATCCACCCTCCTGCAATCATACTCTGAACTTTATTCATTCATCATATTTAAATGTATGTGATATCCACCCTCCTGCAATCATACTCTGAACTTTATTCATTCATCATATTTAAATGTATGTGATATTTTAAATTGTTGCAATAGTCATTTCCTATTTTTGTGATGTTGTTGTTAGTGAAGCATAGTTTATGATGGCAAACTGGGCTGTTGTTTACATAATCAAACACAAGGCAATTTAACACCTTAGGTCAGCTGGACATGTCTCAGATGTAGCCTATGTTAATCAGCCACAGTATATCTTACTAGTCAGATCTAGAGAGCTGGGCTCGATTGAGCTGGGCATCCCATGCATGAAGTATCCTATGCATAAAGTATCAAAATGAACAGTTAAAAACCAAATTACATTTATCTGGATCTAACCATCTTCTTTTCTCATCTCTCAGGTATGTGATATCCACCCTCCTGCAATCATACTCTGAACTTTATTCATTCATCATATTTAAATGTATGTGATATCCACCCTCCTGCAATCATACTCTGAACTTTATTCATTCATCATATTTAAATGTATGTGATATCCACCCTCCTGCAATCATACTCTGAACTTTATTCATTCATCATATTTAAATGTATGTGATATCCACCCTCCTGCAATCATACTCTGAACTTTATTCATTCATCATATTTAAATGTATGTGATATCCACCCTCCTGCAATCATACTCTGAACTTTATTCATTCATCATATTTAAATGTATGTGATATCCACCCTCCTGCAATCATACTCTGAACTTTATTCATTCATCATATTTAAATGTATGTGATATCCACCCTCCTGCAATCATACTCTGAACTTTATTCATTCATCATATTTAAATGTATGTGATATCCACCCTCCTGCAATCATACTCTGAACTTTATTCATTCATCATATTTAAATGTATGTGATATCCACCCTCCTGCAATCATACTCTGAACTTTATTCATTCATCATATTTAAATGTATGTGATATCCACCCTCCTGCAATCATACTCTGAACTTTATTCATTCATCATATTTAAATGTATGTGATATCCACCCTCCTGCAATCATACTCTGAACTTTATTCATTCATCATATTTAAATGTATGTGATATCCACCCTCCTGCAATCATACTCTGAACTTTATTCATTCATCATATTTAAATGTATGTGATATCCACCCTCCTGCAATCATACTCTGAACTTTATTCATTCATCATATTTAAATGTATGTGATATCCACCCTCCTGCAATCATACTCTGAACTTTATTCATTCATCATATTTAAATGTATGTGATATTTTAAATTGTTGCAATAGTCATTTCCTATTTTTGTGATGTTGTTGTTAGTGAAGCATAGTTTATGATGGCAAACTGGGCTGTTGTTTACATAATCAAACACAAGGCAATTTAACACCTTAGGTCAGCTGGACATGTCTCAGATGTAGCCTATGTTAATCAGCCACAGTATATCTTACTAGTCAGATCTAGAGAGCTGGGCTCGATTGAGCTGGGCATCCCATGCATGAAGTATCCTATGCATAAAGTATCAAAATGAACAGTTAAAAACCAAATTACATTTATCTGGATCTAACCATCTTCTTTTCTCATCTCTCAGGTATGTGATATCCACCCTCCTGCAATCATACTCTGAACTTTATTCATTCATCATATTTAAATGTATGTGATATCCACCCTCCTGCAATCATACTCTGAACTTTATTCATTCATCATATTTAAATGTATGTGATATCCACCCTCCTGCAATCATACTCTGAACTTTATTCATTCATCATATTTAAATGTATGTGATATCCACCCTCCTGCAATCATACTCTGAACTTTATTCATTCATCATATTTAAATGTATGTGATATCCACCCTCCTGCAATCATACTCTGAACTTTATTCATTCATCATATTTAAATGTATGTGATATCCACCCTCCTGCAATCATACTCTGAACTTTATTCATTCATCATATTTAAATGTATGTGATATCCACCCTCCTGCAATCATACTCTGAACTTTATTCATTCATCATATTTAAATGTATGTGATATTTTAAATTGTTGCAATAGTCATTTCCTATTTTTGTGATGTTGTTGTTAGTGAAGCATAGTTTATGATGGCAAACTGGGCTGTTGTTTACATAATCAAACACAAGGCAATTTAACACCTTAGGTCAGCTGGACATGTCTCAGATGTAGCCTATGTTAATCAGCCACAGTATATCTTACTAGTCAGATCTAGAGAGCTGGGCTCGATTGAGCTGGGCATCCCATGCATGAAGTATCCTATGCATAAAGTATCAAAATGAACAGTTAAAAACCAAATTACATTTATCTGGATCTAACCATCTTCTTTTCTCATCTCTCAGGTATGTGATATCCACCCTCCTGCAATCATACTCTGAACTTTATTCATTCATCATATTTAAATGTATGTGATATCCACCCTCCTGCAATCATACTCTGAACTTTATTCATTCATCATATTTAAATGTATGTGATATCCACCCTCCTGCAATCATACTCTGAACTTTATTCATTCATCATATTTAAATGTATGTGATATCCACCCTCCTGCAATCATACTCTGAACTTTATTCATTCATCATATTTAAATGTATGTGATATCCACCCTCCTGCAATCATACTCTGAACTTTATTCATTCATCATATTTAAATGTATGTGATATCCACCCTCCTGCAATCATACTCTGAACTTTATTCATTCATCATATTTAAATGTATGTGATATTTTAAATTGTTGCAATAGTCATTTCCTATTTTTGTGATGTTGTTGTTAGTGAAGCATAGTTTATGATGGCAAACTGGGCTGTTGTTTACATAATCAAACACAAGGCAATTTAACACCTTAGGTCAGCTGGACATGTCTCAGATGTAGCCTATGTTAATCAGCCACAGTATATCTTACTAGTCAGATCTAGAGAGCTGGGCTCGATTGAGCTGGGCATCCCATGCATGAAGTATCCTATGCATAAAGTATCAAAATGAACAGTTAAAAACCAAATTACATTTATCTGGATCTAACCATCTTCTTTTCTCATCTCTCAGGTATGTGATATCCACCCTCCTGCAATCATACTCTGAACTTTATTCATTCATCATATTTAAATGTATGTGATATCCACCCTCCTGCAATCATACTCTGAACTTTATTCATTCATCATATTTAAATGTATGTGATATTTTAAATTGTTGCAATAGTCATTTCCTATTTTTGTGATGTTGTTGTTAGTGAAGCATAGTTTATGATGGCAAACTGGGCTGTTGTTTACATAATCAAACACAAGGCAATTTAACACCTTAGGTCAGCTGGACATGTCTCAGATGTAGCCTATGTTAATCAGCCACAGTATATCTTACTAGTCAGATCTAGAGAGCTGGGCTCGATTGAGCTGGGCATCCCATGCATGAAGTATCCTATGCATAAAGTATCAAAATGAACAGTTAAAAACCAAATTACATTTATCTGGATCTAACCATCTTCTTTTCTCATCTCTCAGGTATGTGATATCCACCCTCCTGCAATCATACTCTGAACTTTATTCATTCATCATATTTAAATGTATGTGATATCCACCCTCCTGCAATCATACTCTGAACTTTATTCATTCATCATATTTAAATGTATGTGATATCCACCCTCCTGCAATCATACTCTGAACTTTATTCATTCATCATATTTAAATGTATGTGATATCCACCCTCCTGCAATCATACTCTGAACTTTATTCATTCATCATATTTAAATGTATGTGATATCCACCCTCCTGCAATCATACTCTGAACTTTATTCATTCATCATATTTAAATGTATGTGATATCCACCCTCCTGCAATCATACTCTGAACTTTATTCATTCATCATATTTAAATGTATGTGATATCCACCCTCCTGCAATCATACTCTGAACTTTATTCATTCATCATATTTAAATGTATGTGATATTTTAAATTGTTGCAATAGTCATTTCCTATTTTTGTGATGTTGTTGTTAGTGAAGCATAGTTTATGATGGCAAACTGGGCTGTTGTTTACATAATCAAACACAAGGCAATTTAACACCTTAGGTCAGCTGGACATGTCTCAGATGTAGCCTATGTTAATCAGCCACAGTATATCTTACTAGTCAGATCTAGAGAGCTGGGCTCGATTGAGCTGGGCATCCCATGCATGAAGTATCCTATGCATAAAGTATCAAAATGAACAGTTAAAAACCAAATTACATTTATCTGGATCTAACCATCTTCTTTTCTCATCTCTCAGGTATGTGATATCCACCCTCCTGCAATCATACTCTGAACTTTATTCATTCATCATATTTAAATGTATGTGATATCCACCCTCCTGCAATCATACTCTGAACTTTATTCATTCATCATATTTAAATGTATGTGATATCCACCCTCCTGCAATCATACTCTGAACTTTATTCATTCATCATATTTAAATGTATGTGATATCCACCCTCCTGCAATCATACTCTGAACTTTATTCATTCATCATATTTAAATGTATGTGATATCCACCCTCCTGCAATCATACTCTGAACTTTATTCATTCATCATATTTAAATGTATGTGATATCCACCCTCCTGCAATCATACTCTGAACTTTATTCATTCATCATATTTAAATGTATGTGATATCCACCCTCCTGCAATCATACTCTGAACTTTATTCATTCATCATATTTAAATGTATGTGATATCCACCCTCCTGCAATCATACTCTGAACTTTATTCATTCATCATATTTAAATGTATGTGATATCCACCCTCCTGCAATCATACTCTGAACTTTATTCATTCATCATATTTAAATGTATGTGATATCCACCCTCCTGCAATCATACTCTGAACTTTATTCATTCATCATATTTAAATGTATGTGATATCCACCCTCCTGCAATCATACTCTGAACTTTATTCATTCATCATATTTAAATGTATGTGATATTTTAAATTGTTGCAATAGTCATTTCCTATTTTTGTGATGTTGTTGTTAGTGAAGCATAGTTTATGATGGCAAACTGGGCTGTTGTTTACATAATCAAACACAAGGCAATTTAACACCTTAGGTCAGCTGGACATGTCTCAGATGTAGCCTATGTTAATCAGCCACAGTATATCTTACTAGTCAGATCTAGAGAGCTGGGCTCGATTGAGCTGGGCATCCCATGCATGAAGTATCCTATGCATAAAGTATCAAAATGAACAGTTAAAAACCAAATTACATTTATCTGGATCTAACCATCTTCTTTTCTCATCTCTCAGGTATGTGATATCCACCCTCCTGCAATCATACTCTGAACTTTATTCATTCATCATATTTAAATGTATGTGATATCCACCCTCCTGCAATCATACTCTGAACTTTATTCATTCATCATATTTAAATGTATGTGATATTTTAAATTGTTGCAATAGTCATTTCCTATTTTTGTGATGTTGTTGTTAGTGAAGCATAGTTTATGATGGCAAACTGGGCTGTTGTTTACATAATCAAACACAAGGCAATTTAACACCTTAGGTCAGCTGGACATGTCTCAGATGTAGCCTATGTTAATCAGCCACAGTATATCTTACTAGTCAGATCTAGAGAGCTGGGCTCGATTGAGCTGGGCATCCCATGCATGAAGTATCCTATGCATAAAGTATCAAAATGAACAGTTAAAAACCAAATTACATTTATCTGGATCTAACCATCTTCTTTTCTCATCTCTCAGGTATGTGATATCCACCCTCCTGCAATCATACTCTGAACTTTATTCATTCATCATATTTAAATGTATGTGATATCCACCCTCCTGCAATCATACTCTGAACTTTATTCATTCATCATATTTAAATGTATGTGATATCCACCCTCCTGCAATCATACTCTGAACTTTATTCATTCATCATATTTAAATGTATGTGATATCCACCCTCCTGCAATCATACTCTGAACTTTATTCATTCATCATATTTAAATGTATGTGATATCCACCCTCCTGCAATCATACTCTGAACTTTATTCATTCATCATATTTAAATGTATGTGATATCCACCCTCCTGCAATCATACTCTGAACTTTATTCATTCATCATATTTAAATGTATGTGATATCCACCCTCCTGCAATCATACTCTGAACTTTATTCATTCATCATATTTAAATGTATGTGATATTTTAAATTGTTGCAATAGTCATTTCCTATTTTTGTGATGTTGTTGTTAGTGAAGCATAGTTTATGATGGCAAACTGGGCTGTTGTTTACATAATCAAACACAAGGCAATTTAACACCTTAGGTCAGCTGGACATGTCTCAGATGTAGCCTATGTTAATCAGCCACAGTATATCTTACTAGTCAGATCTAGAGAGCTGGGCTCGATTGAGCTGGGCATCCCATGCATGAAGTATCCTATGCATAAAGTATCAAAATGAACAGTTAAAAACCAAATTACATTTATCTGGATCTAACCATCTTCTTTTCTCATCTCTCAGGTATGTGATATCCACCCTCCTGCAATCATACTCTGAACTTTATTCATTCATCATATTTAAATGTATGTGATATCCACCCTCCTGCAATCATACTCTGAACTTTATTCATTCATCATATTTAAATGTATGTGATATCCACCCTCCTGCAATCATACTCTGAACTTTATTCATTCATCATATTTAAATGTATGTGATATCCACCCTCCTGCAATCATACTCTGAACTTTATTCATTCATCATATTTAAATGTATGTGATATCCACCCTCCTGCAATCATACTCTGAACTTTATTCATTCATCATATTTAAATGTATGTGATATCCACCCTCCTGCAATCATACTCTGAACTTTATTCATTCATCATATTTAAATGTATGTGATATCCACCCTCCTGCAATCATACTCTGAACTTTATTCATTCATCATATTTAAATGTATGTGATATCCACCCTCCTGCAATCATACTCTGAACTTTATTCATTCATCATATTTAAATGTATGTGATATCCACCCTCCTGCAATCATACTCTGAACTTTATTCATTCATCATATTTAAATGTATGTGATATCCACCCTCCTGCAATCATACTCTGAACTTTATTCATTCATCATATTTAAATGTATGTGATATCCACCCTCCTGCAATCATACTCTGAACTTTATTCATTCATCATATTTAAATGTATGTGATATTTTAAATTGTTGCAATAGTCATTTCCTATTTTTGTGATGTTGTTGTTAGTGAAGCATAGTTTATGATGGCAAACTGGGCTGTTGTTTACATAATCAAACACAAGGCAATTTAACACCTTAGGTCAGCTGGACATGTCTCAGATGTAGCCTATGTTAATCAGCCACAGTATATCTTACTAGTCAGATCTAGAGAGCTGGGCTCGATTGAGCTGGGCATCCCATGCATGAAGTATCCTATGCATAAAGTATCAAAATGAACAGTTAAAAACCAAATTACATTTATCTGGATCTAACCATCTTCTTTTCTCATCTCTCAGGTATGTGATATCCACCCTCCTGCAATCATACTCTGAACTTTATTCATTCATCATATTTAAATGTATGTGATATCCACCCTCCTGCAATCATACTCTGAACTTTATTCATTCATCATATTTAAATGTATGTGATATCCACCCTCCTGCAATCATACTCTGAACTTTATTCATTCATCATATTTAAATGTATGTGATATCCACCCTCCTGCAATCATACTCTGAACTTTATTCATTCATCATATTTAAATGTAAGTGATATCCACCCTCCTGCAATCATACTCTGAACTTTATTCATTCATCATATTTAAATGTATGTGATATTTTAAATTGTTGCAATAGTCATTTCCTATTTTTGTGATGTTGTTGTTAGTGAAGCATAGTTTATGATGGCAAACTGGGCTGTTGTTTACATAATCAAACACAAGGCAATTTAACACCTTAGGTCAGCTGGACATGTCTCAGATGTAGCCTATGTTAATCAGCCACAGTATATCTTACTAGTCAGATCTAGAGAGCTGGGCTCGATTGAGCTGGGCATCCCATGCATGAAGTATCCTATGCATAAAGTATCAAAATGAACAGTTAAAAACCAAATTACATTTATCTGGATCTAACCATCTTCTTTTCTCATCTCTCAGGTATGTGATATCCACCCTCCTGCAATCATACTCTGAACTTTATTCATTCATCATATTTAAATGTATGTGATATCCACCCTCCTGCAATCATACTCTGAACTTTATTCATTCATCATATTTAAATGTATGTGATATCCACCCTCCTGCAATCATACTCTGAACTTTATTCATTCATCATATTTAAATGTATGTGATATCCACCCTCCTGCAATCATACTCTGAACTTTATTCATTCATCATATTTAAATGTATGTGATATCCACCCTCCTGCAATCATACTCTGAACTTTATTCATTCATCATATTTAAATGTATGTGATATCCACCCTCCTGCAATCATACTCTGAACTTTATTCATTCATCATATTTAAATGTATGTGATATTTTAAATTGTTGCAATAGTCATTTCCTATTTTTGTGATGTTGTTGTTAGTGAAGCATAGTTTATGATGGCAAACTGGGCTGTTGTTTACATAATCAAACACAAGGCAATTTAACACCTTAGGTCAGCTGGACATGTCTCAGATGTAGCCTATGTTAATCAGCCACAGTATATCTTACTAGTCAGATCTAGAGAGCTGGGCTCGATTGAGCTGGGCATCCCATGCATGAAGTATCCTATGCATAAAGTATCAAAATGAACAGTTAAAAACCAAATTACATTTATCTGGATCTAACCATCTTCTTTTCTCATCTCTCAGGTATGTGATATCCACCCTCCTGCAATCATACTCTGAACTTTATTCATTCATCATATTTAAATGTATGTGATATCCACCCTCCTGCAATCATACTCTGAACTTTATTCATTCATCATATTTAAATGTATGTGATATCCACCCTCCTGCAATCATACTCTGAACTTTATTCATTCATCATATTTAAATGTATGTGATATCCACCCTCCTGCAATCATACTCTGAACTTTATTCATTCATCATATTTAAATGTATGTGATATCCACCCTCCTGCAATCATACTCTGAACTTTATTCATTCATCATATTTAAATGTATGTGATATCCACCCTCCTGCAATCATACTCTGAACTTTATTCATTCATCATATTTAAATGTATGTGATATCCACCCTCCTGCAATCATACTCTGAACTTTATTCATTCATCATATTTAAATGTATGTGATATCCACCCTCCTGCAATCATACTCTGAACTTTATTCATTCATCATATTTAAATGTATGTGATATCCACCCTCCTGCAATCATACTCTGAACTTTATTCATTCATCATATTTAAATGTATGTGATATCCACCCTCCTGCAATCATACTCTGAACTTTATTCATTCATCATATTTAAATGTATGTGATATCCACCCTCCTGCAATCATACTCTGAACTTTATTCATTCATCATATTTAAATGTATGTGATATTTTAAATTGTTGCAATAGTCATTTCCTATTTTTGTGATGTTGTTGTTAGTGAAGCATAGTTTATGATGGCAAACTGGGCTGTTGTTTACATAATCAAACACAAGGCAATTTAACACCTTAGGTCAGCTGGACATGTCTCAGATGTAGCCTATGTTAATCAGCCACAGTATATCTTACTAGTCAGATCTAGAGAGCTGGGCTCGATTGAGCTGGGCATCCCATGCATGAAGTATCCTATGCATAAAGTATCAAAATGAACAGTTAAAAACCAAATTACATTTATCTGGATCTAACCATCTTCTTTTCTCATCTCTCAGGTATGTGATATCCACCCTCCTGCAATCATACTCTGAACTTTATTCATTCATCATATTTAAATGTATGTGATATCCACCCTCCTGCAATCATACTCTGAACTTTATTCATTCATCATATTTAAATGTATGTGATATCCACCCTCCTGCAATCATACTCTGAACTTTATTCATTCATCATATTTAAATGTATGTGATATCCACCCTCCTGCAATCATACTCTGAACTTTATTCATTCATCATATTTAAATGTATGTGATATCCACCCTCCTGCAATCATACTCTGAACTTTATTCATTCATCATATTTAAATGTATGTGATATCCACCCTCCTGCAATCATACTCTGAACTTTATTCATTCATCATATTTAAATGTATGTGATATCCACCCTCCTGCAATCATACTCTGAACTTTATTCATTCATCATATTTAAATGTATGTGATATTTTAAATTGTTGCAATAGTCATTTCCTATTTTTGTGATGTTGTTGTTAGTGAAGCATAGTTTATGATGGCAAACTGGGCTGTTGTTTACATAATCAAACACAAGGCAATTTAACACCTTAGGTCAGCTGGACATGTCTCAGATGTAGCCTATGTTAATCAGCCACAGTATATCTTACTAGTCAGATCTAGAGAGCTGGGCTCGATTGAGCTGGGCATCCCATGCATGAAGTATCCTATGCATAAAGTATCAAAATGAACAGTTAAAAACCAAATTACATTTATCTGGATCTAACCATCTTCTTTTCTCATCTCTCAGGTATGTGATATCCACCCTCCTGCAATCATACTCTGAACTTTATTCATTCATCATATTTAAATGTATGTGATATCCACCCTCCTGCAATCATACTCTGAACTTTATTCATTCATCATATTTAAATGTATGTGATATCCACCCTCCTGCAATCATACTCTGAACTTTATTCATTCATCATATTTAAATGTATGTGATATCCACCCTCCTGCAATCATACTCTGAACTTTATTCATTCATCATATTTAAATGTATGTGATATCCACCCTCCTGCAATCATACTCTGAACTTTATTCATTCATCATATTTAAATGTATGTGATATCCACCCTCCTGCAATCATACTCTGAACTTTATTCATTCATCATATTTAAATGTATGTGATATCCACCCTCCTGCAATCATACTCTGAACTTTATTCATTCATCATATTTAAATGTATGTGATATCCACCCTCCTGCAATCATACTCTGAACTTTATTCATTCATCATATTTAAATGTATGTGATATCCACCCTCCTGCAATCATACTCTGAACTTTATTCATTCATCATATTTAAATGTATGTGATATCCACCCTCCTGCAATCATACTCTGAACTTTATTCATTCATCATATTTAAATGTATGTGATATCCACCCTCCTGCAATCATACTCTGAACTTTATTCATTCATCATATTTAAATGTATGTGATATTTTAAATTGTTGCAATAGTCATTTCCTATTTTTGTGATGTTGTTGTTAGTGAAGCATAGTTTATGATGGCAAACTGGGCTGTTGTTTACATAATCAAACACAAGGCAATTTAACACCTTAGGTCAGCTGGACATGTCTCAGATGTAGCCTATGTTAATCAGCCACAGTATATCTTACTAGTCAGATCTAGAGAGCTGGGCTCGATTGAGCTGGGCATCCCATGCATGAAGTATCCTATGCATAAAGTATCAAAATGAACAGTTAAAAACCAAATTACATTTATCTGGATCTAACCATCTTCTTTTCTCATCTCTCAGGTATGTGATATCCACCCTCCTGCAATCATACTCTGAACTTTATTCATTCATCATATTTAAATGTATGTGATATCCACCCTCCTGCAATCATACTCTGAACTTTATTCATTCATCATATTTAAATGTATGTGATATCCACCCTCCTGCAATCATACTCTGAACTTTATTCATTCATCATATTTAAATGTATGTGATATCCACCCTCCTGCAATCATACTCTGAACTTTATTCATTCATCATATTTAAATGTATGTGATATCCACCCTCCTGCAATCATACTCTGAACTTTATTCATTCATCATATTTAAATGTATGTGATATCCACCCTCCTGCAATCATACTCTGAACTTTATTCATTCATCATATTTAAATGTATGTGATATCCACCCTCCTGCAATCATACTCTGAACTTTATTCATTCATCATATTTAAATGTATGTGATATCCACCCTCCTGCAATCATACTCTGAACTTTATTCATTCATCATATTTAAATGTATGTGATATCCACCCTCCTGCAATCATACTCTGAACTTTATTCATTCATCATATTTAAATGTATGTGATATCCACCCTCCTGCAATCATACTCTGAACTTTATTCATTCATCATATTTAAATGTATGTGATATCCACCCTCCTGCAATCATACTCTGAACTTTATTCATTCATCATATTTAAATGTATGTGATATTTTAAATTGTTGCAATAGTCATTTCCTATTTTTGTGATGTTGTTGTTAGTGAAGCATAGTTTATGATGGCAAACTGGGCTGTTGTTTACATAATCAAACACAAGGCAATTTAACACCTTAGGTCAGCTGGACATGTCTCAGATGTAGCCTATGTTAATCAGCCACAGTATATCTTACTAGTCAGATCTAGAGAGCTGGGCTCGATTGAGCTGGGCATCCCATGCATGAAGTATCCTATGCATAAAGTATCAAAATGAACAGTTAAAAACCAAATTACATTTATCTGGATCTAACCATCTTCTTTTCTCATCTCTCAGGTATGTGATATCCACCCTCCTGCAATCATACTCTGAACTTTATTCATTCATCATATTTAAATGTATGTGATATCCACCCTCCTGCAATCATACTCTGAACTTTATTCATTCATCATATTTAAATGTATGTGATATCCACCCTCCTGCAATCATACTCTGAACTTTATTCATTCATCATATTTAAATGTATGTGATATCCACCCTCCTGCAATCATACTCTGAACTTTATTCATTCATCATATTTAAATGTATGTGATATCCACCCTCCTGCAATCATACTCTGAACTTTATTCATTCATCATATTTAAATGTATGTGATATTTTAAATTGTTGCAATAGTCATTTCCTATTTTTGTGATGTTGTTGTTAGTGAAGCATAGTTTATGATGGCAAACTGGGCTGTTGTTTACATAATCAAACACAAGGCAATTTAACACCTTAGGTCAGCTGGACATGTCTCAGATGTAGCCTATGTTAATCAGCCACAGTATATCTTACTAGTCAGATCTAGAGAGCTGGGCTCGATTGAGCTGGGCATCCCATGCATGAAGTATCCTATGCATAAAGTATCAAAATGAACAGTTAAAAACCAAATTACATTTATCTGGATCTAACCATCTTCTTTTCTCATCTCTCAGGTATGTGATATCCACCCTCCTGCAATCATACTCTGAACTTTATTCATTCATCATATTTAAATGTATGTGATATCCACCCTCCTGCAATCATACTCTGAACTTTATTCATTCATCATATTTAAATGTATGTGATATCCACCCTCCTGCAATCATACTCTGAACTTTATTCATTCATCATATTTAAATGTATGTGATATCCACCCTCCTGCAATCATACTCTGAACTTTATTCATTCATCATATTTAAATGTATGTGATATCCACCCTCCTGCAATCATACTCTGAACTTTATTCATTCATCATATTTAAATGTATGTGATATCCACCCTCCTGCAATCATACTCTGAACTTTATTCATTCATCATATTTAAATGTATGTGATATTTTAAATTGTTGCAATAGTCATTTCCTATTTTTGTGATGTTGTTGTTAGTGAAGCATAGTTTATGATGGCAAACTGGGCTGTTGTTTACATAATCAAACACAAGGCAATTTAACACCTTAGGTCAGCTGGACATGTCTCAGATGTAGCCTATGTTAATCAGCCACAGTATATCTTACTAGTCAGATCTAGAGAGCTGGGCTCGATTGAGCTGGGCATCCCATGCATGAAGTATCCTATGCATAAAGTATCAAAATGAACAGTTAAAAACCAAATTACATTTATCTGGATCTAACCATCTTCTTTTCTCATCTCTCAGGTATGTGATATCCACCCTCCTGCAATCATACTCTGAACTTTATTCATTCATCATATTTAAATGTATGTGATATCCACCCTCCTGCAATCATACTCTGAACTTTATTCATTCATCATATTTAAATGTATGTGATATCCACCCTCCTGCAATCATACTCTGAACTTTATTCATTCATCATATTTAAATGTATGTGATATCCACCCTCCTGCAATCATACTCTGAACTTTATTCATTCATCATATTTAAATGTATGTGATATCCACCCTCCTGCAATCATACTCTGAACTTTATTCATTCATCATATTTAAATGTATGTGATATCCACCCTCCTGCAATCATACTCTGAACTTTATTCATTCATCATATTTAAATGTATGTGATATCCACCCTCCTGCAATCATACTCTGAACTTTATTCATTCATCATATTTAAATGTATGTGATATCCACCCTCCTGCAATCATACTCTGAACTTTATTCATTCATCATATTTAAATGTATGTGATATCCACCCTCCTGCAATCATACTCTGAACTTTATTCATTCATCATATTTAAATGTATGTGATATCCACCCTCCTGCAATCATACTCTGAACTTTATTCATTCATCATATTTAAATGTATGTGATATCCACCCTCCTGCAATCATACTCTGAACTTTATTCATTCATCATATTTAAATGTATGTGATATCCACCCTCCTGCAATCATACTCTGAACTTTATTCATTCATCATATTTAAATGTATGTGATATTTTAAATTGTTGCAATAGTCATTTCCTATTTTTGTGATGTTGTTGTTAGTGAAGCATAGTTTATGATGGCAAACTGGGCTGTTGTTTACATAATCAAACACAAGGCAATTTAACACCTTAGGTCAGCTGGACATGTCTCAGATGTAGCCTATGTTAATCAGCCACAGTATATCTTACTAGTCAGATCTAGAGAGCTGGGCTCGATTGAGCTGGGCATCCCATGCATGAAGTATCCTATGCATAAAGTATCAAAATGAACAGTTAAAAACCAGTTGAACAAACATTGAACAACATCATAAAGCAGGTAATTTCTAAATGCAAACAATAACTATTTATATTCTACGGATTTTCTCTTTTTATTCTAAACCATCATGTACCATACATTATTCATTCTTATTTCACTCCATGGCATGTTCTCTAAGGTTATTTCATCCTTTACTCTCCCTGCAGCTCACCCCTCTGTACACATTGCAGCCTCAATAATCTACTCCCCTCTTATGAACGCACATGAGCTATTTACTTATCTTTCTAAATTGACCATAACATCCACAACCTGTTGCCATAAAAAACTTTCATACAAAACACAGAACTATATTTATGTCTCTCTCCTTCTACTTCTCTTAGCTGGTGACATATCACCAAATCCAGGCCCTACACACATGCCCTACTCACGGAATATAAATCCAGCAAACCTCAGACACATCACATGCCTCCCATCACCCTCCAAAACACTGAAATGTGCCTTATGGAATGCACGCTCTGTCTGCAACAAACTAACATCCATCCATGACCTCTTTATTTCTAATAACCTCAATCTTCTGGCATTAACAGAAACATGGCTCACACAAACAGACACTGCCTCCCCTGCAGCACTCTCACATGGTGGTCTACACTTCACACATACCTCCAGGCCTGGTAATAGTAAAGGAGGTGGAGTAGGAATACTACTGTCCCAATCTTTTACATACACAGTTATTCCACAGGTACTATCCCTTACATTTACATCATTTGAAGTACATTCTATTAGGACTTTCACTCCTTTCTCTCTGCGCATTGCTGCTATCTATCGTCCACCTGGACCACCCAATCAATTTCTGGAACATTTTTCTGCCTGGCTCCCTCACTTCCTATCCTCTGACATCTCCACCATCATCATGGGTGATTTCAATATCCCCATTGACAGTCCACAATCCCCTCATGCCTCCAAACTTCTCTCCTTAACATCCTCTCTTGGCCTCTCCCAATGGACTGACTCCTCTACTCATCAAGATGGCCACTGCCTTGATCTTGTATTTACCAGACTATGCTCAGTCTCTGATTTCACTAATTCTCCTTTCCCTCTCTCAGATCATAACCTTATCGCCTGCACACTCTCCTCCATTACATCAGCCTCAATGCCAAGCAAATCAACCAAACCTCCTCAAACCCGCAGAGATATTAATACTATTAATTTTGAACAACTATCCACCTCTCTGCAACAATCACTCTTACCTATTTCTACTTTCACTTCTCCTGAGACTGCTGTATCACACCTGAACCAGACCCTAGAACTAGCCCTTGATGAAGTAGCTCCAGCTACCCATCACATTCTGCGTAGACTTAGACGTCAGCCGTGGCATTCCAAATTCACAAGACACCTACAAAAACTCTCACGTAAAGTAGAACGTCAGTGGCGAAAGTCTCATACTCCAAGTGACTTCCTCACGTATAAGACAATCTACCACTCTTATCGTAATGCACTGGATAATGCCAAACAGATATATTTCCAATCTGTTATCTCTGACCAAGCCTCTAACCCCAAGCGACTTTTTAATACATTTAAATCACTTCTTAACCCTCCATCACCCAACCCACCTGCTACTATCAGTGCACAAGATCTTGCTTCCTATTTCAAAAACAAGATTGATAATATCCGAAATGAAATGGTATGCACTTCCTCAGCCAGGGTCTTGTTCAATTCCCTACCTGAACCCAATGGCACGTTCTCATCATTTGACCCCACTAATGAAGATGAAGTAGCTACACTCTTCTCATCCTCCTACTCTACTACCTCTCCTCTTGATCCTACACCCTCACAAATCAGTAAAGCTCTGTCTCCTGTGCTCATTCCACACTTAACTAAAATCTGTAATCTCTCTTTCTCTACTGGTATCTTTCCATCACTGTTCAAGCATGCAGTGATCACTCCCATTTTGAAAAAACAAAATTCTGACCCTAACTCTCTCTCAAATTACCGTCCTATCTCCCAGCTACCTTGCCCCTCCAAGCTACTGGAGAGACTTGCCTACACTCGCCTCACACACTTTCTTAACACCCACAACTTATTGGATCCACTTCAGTCAGGCTTTCGTTCCCAACACTCCACTGAGACAGCACTGGCTAAGGTAGTAAATGATCTGGTCACTGCCAAGGCTAAAGGCCATTATTCACTTCTAATTTTTCTAGATCTCTCAGCTGCCTTTGACACTGTTGACCACTCTCTTCTCATACAAACACTACAATCCATAGGTCTTCAAGACACAGCCCTTTCTTGGTTCTCATCTTACCTATCTAATCGCTCTTTCACTGTTCGCTTTTCTGATTCTAACTCCACTTCGCTACCTCTATCAGTTGGAGTACCACAAGGTTCAGTATTAGGTCCTCTGCTTTTCTCAATATATACCACCTCTCTTGGCAAACTAATCAGCTCTTTTGGTTTTCAGTATCATCTGTACGCGGACGATACTCAAATTTACCTATCCTCCCCAGATTTGTCACCATCTGTGCTGGTCCGTGTCACTGAATGTCTCTCTGCCATTTCATCTTGGATGTCATCTCGCCACCTCAACTTAAT
This sequence comes from Taudactylus pleione, assembly GCA_031769625.1. NCBI lineage: Eukaryota > Metazoa > Chordata > Amphibia > Anura > Myobatrachidae > Taudactylus > Taudactylus pleione. The sequence goes on along the minus strand of JAUIMM010000113.1, from coordinate 28,525,117 downwards.
ATATCCAAAACAGAATTAATTATATTTCCACCAGCCAATAGCGGTTACCAACCTGATATCTCTATTACTGTTGACAACTCGACAATCTACCCCACCTCACAAGCTCGCTGCCTAGGTGTCATCCTTGACTCTGAACTGTCTTTTGTTCCCCACATTCAATCTGTCTCTAAATCCTGTTACATGCATCTAAGAAACATAGCCAAAATTCGATCATATCTTACTCAAGACACTGCAAAAACTCTTATACACGCACTCATAATTTCCCGCATTGACTATTGCAATAGTCTCCTTATTGGTCTTCCCAAAAACAGGCTCTCCCCACTACAATCCATTTTGAATGCAGCTGCGAGGTTGATCTTTCTCACCAAACGTTCAGTGTCTGCTGATCCACTCTGTCAGTCCCTCCATTGGCTGCCAGTCTTCTACCGTATTCAATTTAAAATACTTGCACTCACACATAAAGCTATTAACCAAACCACACCAACATACATCTCTTCACTTATCTCAAAATATCTTCCAACCCGACATCTCCGTTCTGCACAAGATCTGCGTCTCTCATCCCCGCGCATTACTTGTTCCCATGCACGGTTACAGGACTTTTTTCGGGCTGCACCCACCCTGTGGAATGCCCTCCCATGCACAATAAGACTTTCCACTAGTTTCCAAACATTCAAGCGTTCTCTGAAAATTCACCTCTTTAGACAAGCTTATCAGATTCCAGGACCGCCCACCTAACCTTTTATAGCTACCTATCTAACTCTCTTCTTATAGTAAACACTTATCACATCTTCTCTTTCTTCAATTGAACATCCTCCTAACCCTAGGCCAACTTTTCAGTGTGATTGGATTATACAGCCCACCAAGAATATCTGCAATTGGGCTGGACCTATTTGCAATAGCACCTCTCCTTGTGTATCAACACCTATTTCCCTATAGATTGTAAGCTTGTGAGCAGGGCCCTCTTACCCTTATGTATGTCATGTATGTATGTCTTTTACAACCCAGTATAATGTTAATCTTGATTCAAATTGTAAAGCGCAACGGAATTTGCTGCGCTATATAAGAAACTGTTAATAAATAAATAAATAAATAATAATAGTTTATTGGGAACTGTGAAGGTCACAGACATGGTAAAGTGCCAATCTGCCAGTTGGGGGGTAAAACAACCTGTCTGGATTCCTTCTTTAATTTAAAATCTCATCAACAGTTAAATTTCTGTGCTTTTAGATTTGACATACCAATGTATGTACATTTATGGATAATGGAAGAATACCGCACATTACATTAGCAGCTTGTACATTAAAGCTCCCACCGCCTCACCTTGCACACTGGCTATAACAGGGCTTAGGCTGTTCTGGCTTATACTACTGCTGTTTCACTACTTGCAATATGTCCTATGGAACAAATGACTGTAATAAAAACATGTGGTAAAATAATCAGCCTGTCACCAGTTAATGGCCATGGATGCCTTGGTCCATGGAATAGGATGCTTTGGAAAGTACATCCTTATTTGGCTACGAGAGTTGTGTCCTATTAGGACACACAGGACTGATTCTTACATGGGTTTGTAGAATTCTGCAATATAGAACCTTCTCTTTGGAAGGGTTTTCTAGCTAGCTAAGTGGCTGCTATTCTTTGTTACTTTGCTTCATCAGAATGAGTCTACCAGTATTCAGAGAGGTGACAACATATTGGGCCTGATTATGTAGTGGTCTTTATGCTAATGTCGCAGCCAATGCAATTCCTACAGAGATGACAACCGCCGCTATGTGTAATGAGACGTACCATTGGTCGTACTATTGAACATTGCACCAACCCTACGGGGGCTCAGAATGTCCGCCTGGGCATCGCCACCTAATTCAGTGCAGCTGCAGAAAAAGTCACACGTCCCCGTCCAAATGCGCTCTGCGCCCCCCTGAGGTAACCATTAGGAGGCGTGCACAGTCCACCTCTGAACAGGCCCATTGCCTCTGCTTTTTTCTGATTCTTATGATGACTGATACACTAAGTGATTTATAATGAGTGTGATCTGTTATGTCGACTGGCATCATATCAACATTCATAAAGTCGACATGAGAATGCAGGCATGATCAAAATGTACACTTGCTTAGCATGGCGTCAGTGACCATGTCAACATTCGCCACATCATCACAGATGACATATTGACATGATAGAATGTTGACGTAACATCCTTGGTGGCCCAGTGGTCACTTACCTGCACTATCAATGTTCTTAGGGGCATATTCAATTGGGTGCGGGATTTGGCAGCAATCAATTTTGTGCACCTTGCTCCCAATTTTGAATGACTGCGTTTATGCACACTCGCGCATGTGCACTGCGATGCATATGCATGCGCTGTATGCAACAATCGGCCGATTGCGTGCGTATTAGCAGTTGCGATCCTTGCTAATTCAGGTCCTGTGTTTCATGTAGTTCAGGGGTCACGGCCCAGGGGTGTTTAGCAGATGCTGTTTGTAGGTAAAACTGTACGGAATTGCATTGTTATGCAGAGTTGTGCATTTTCTGATGGATCTTTTGCACTGGAGATAGTTCTAGTGGAAGTGTGAACTGATAATGATGACAGCTATGACACCGGGTGATAAGGATACGGAGCTGCATACAAGTCTGCATACAGATGAATATCTTCTTTTGTTTCCATGCACGCTTTGTAGGAGCAATTACTACCAACTTGCATTCTACTTTGCCCCTTTGTGAGTAATTATTTGTATTTAAATTAATTACAAAATACTGCAGTAGAAAACAGTGGTGTTACTAAGGCGGGGAGGGCACGTGCCCTGGGCGCCGTCGACCAGGGCAGCGTATCCAGAAGTTGCCGTTATAGAAGAAACATCCTACAGCAATGTAGCTTCCTGCTCTGTGAGCCCTGACATGTCCTCTCTGATCACATCTTCTCCCCTTCAGTCATATTCACATTTCAAAATACAATCATAGTTGGGACTCGAACCTGTCTCTTCAAACTTTGTCATTAGACACCTTACCAATTGAGCCATCTGCTATTATGAATGAATTCTGTGAATTCTAATTATATGAAGCTACTTCACATTCTTATTAATATAAAATACAGTCATACATAGGATGCATACTTAGCACCTCACACTTTGCAGACAGTCATCTTACCAATGGAGCCATCTGCTAATACAGTAAAAGCCTGTGAATTCTAACTATAACAAGCTACTTCACATTCTCCTTAATTTAAAATACAGACATATCTAGGATGTGAACTTAGCATCTAATCCTTTGCAGTCAGGCACTTTACCAATGGAGCCATTCACTACTACAGTCAAAGCCTGTAAATTCTATCTACATCAAGCTACTTCACATTCTCCTTAATTTAAAATACAGTAATACCTGGGATTCAAACTAGAATAGAACTAGACTAGAAAGGAATGTTCCCAGAGTGACGCAAAACTGTGGCGTGTAATGTTGACATGCCCCCATTTTTCAGTGGGTGCGCCTCTTGTGGCATGTATCCACGTCCATTTTTGGCATGCGTGCATACGGCGTGCACCACAGTTGGAGGGGGGGATTTAGCATCTTGCTGCGCCTTCGGCGTGCACCACAGTTGGGGGGGGGCATTTTTCATCGTGCCCTGGGCACCAAAGACCCTCGTTACACCTCCTGGGTGAAGGCATGCACCTAGAACAACAACAGTTCTACTTATTAATATACACATTGACATGAAACAAAGGGCATTCCCCAAGGAGCAAGTGCAGTAAGGATATCAGTCAAAAGCTGTTTTGCAGGATCCACTTGCAAGACATCCATCCACATTGTCACACATAATTAATGGTTGCCATGCTAAATATACATTTGGCATCAATACAGTGATGCAGTATGCTTTGTGCAGTCCTGAGACAGGAAACAAGATGTCTGTACCCTGAGGCTATTATTCAACCAATGCTTAGTACCGCTGGAAAGCTTCCATTCTGAGGTGACATTGCATTTGTATGTATGAACAAGTAAGGAGGCAAGCAGGGGCAGATCAAGAGAGGAGGGGGCCTGTGTGCAGCTTCCGTGTGCCCCATCCTCTCTCGCAGACACATGCATAGAGTAGACTCTGGCACTGGGACATGCGCTGATCTCCGGAAACATGGCGTCCATGCCATTTTCCTGGTGATTGCTCTACTGCAACATTTTCCTGGTGATTTCTGCGGGCCAACAGACAGGTGTGTGTGTTTTTTTCCTGTGGGGGCCAATGTGTGTGGTTTTTTTCCTGTGGTGACCAATGTGTGTGCTACTTATTAAATAAAACTTTTAGGGCTCTATTTATTATCATTTGCGGCCAGTCCCTGAAAATAAAGATTCCTTAGTGCCGGAATTTGTAGCAATAAGGAATCTTTATTCATCCAGATGTACCATTGGTGAGTCACCAGGAGAGGGGTTCTGATAGAAGCCCATCCTGATGATCACTGACAAATAATGTAATCGTTTTGAGATCACATTACTTCCTCTCTCAGCTGTGCTACTGTGAATGTGTTGACAGAGGGGGAGGAAGGGGATCACCACCAACTTACGCCCCTGATACTGGACCATATGTAGAGTGCACTGGAAGCTATTTAATAAGGATTGTGGCAGTACATGTACAGCTGTCATTGCCTACTCTTTGAATAAACCAATTTTTAAATGTTCAATTGTTTTTAAATATGTATATATTTTTTTTTTACGGTTTTATATTTTTTGTTTATTAGTCTGTAGTAAAGTATTGGTGAGCTGTCCCCTGCAAAATGTTATTGCTGTGTGATTTTTGTAGCCAAGTGAAACCATTTTATCTGCAGATATTCAAACCAAAGTTAATTAAAGCTAACCATTGACAGCACAACAGTGCAGCCAACTGGCCGACACAGAGGAGGGGAGGAGCTATGGGCGATAATTGGAGAGTCTCATTACACTGCAAGATTTATGGAGGAGATCCCTATACATAGCAAGAAGTTGGCTGAATGATGGCCGGGAGGATCTGACAAGTTTGATAACCAAATGGACTGGTTTAACTAGTTTGCATGATTATCATGCAGTGTATGGCCAGCTTAGGAAGCAACTATCAAAATTTAAGTTGAAACCGGACATTCAGGGGGTCATTCAGACCCGCTCGCGAGCGCAGGACGCTCGCAAGCGGGTCGATGTTCCCCCAATGCGCATGCGCACGACGGAGGAAGCTTCGTCGTGCGCATGCGCGAGACCCGAATAACGACGGCCAAGCCGTCGTTACGGGTCTCGCACTAAAGGGGGCGTGCTTTCGATGGTGACTGACAGTACGCCCCCTTTAGTGGGAGTGCTTGGGGCGTGGTTGCCACACGGAGGCGTTCCCATGGGAACGCCTACCGTCTGAGTCCGGCCCCACTGACATCACTAGTGATCACTAGTGATGTCAGTGGGAGTGATTTTGGCTTTGGTAGAGCCAAAATCACTCCAGGGCTTGCGGCAACGAGACCCTACCACAAGGGTCTCGTCGCAAGCACGATGGTCGCGATGGTCTTGACCATCGCGACCAAATTTTTGGCCGCTAGCATATGCTGTGGGTGGTCACCCACAGCTATGCGAGCGGCCAGGAGACCGCTCCATTTTAAGGTAGGAGGGCCCTGATTCAGAGCGAGCGCTCTGGTCAGAGCGTTCGGCTCTGAATCAGGCCCTCAGTGTTGACTATTGCTCACTTTTGTGTACTAGCTATAGAGATTTCATTTTTATTTTTTATTGTATTATGATTTCATTATTTATGGCTGCTTAGATTGTAAATTTGACAGCATAGGGAAGAATATTGTACCTAGAAATGTATTGATCTTGCGTTTTATAATTGATCGATGGGAATTATGCCAGTGTTTTCGCTTCCATATCCCACTCCCTGATTCCTCATAATTAAAATCTATGCTGCTTCTTAGGGATCTCATCCTGGTTGGGTGGTTGGCTCTCAGCTTTCTCTATGTCAGGGTGGGGGGGAGAATAGAGAGGAGTAGCTGACATCAGTACAGCACAATTCTGTAAAACTCTGACATCTCTTCCAGGGGTCTATGGGCCTGATTCAGCAAGGAACGCACGGATGCAGATGCACACGCACCCGTCCGCTGCGAGTATATGCTAATCAATGCATACGCACGGAGACCGCATCACAAGATGCAGGCGCCCAGCCCCATACTATGCCGCCCATCTCCCATTACTCACAGCCTGATCAGCACGCAAGATAGTGTAAACATCGGTAACATCGGACCCATTAGCATTGTCCGCTTCCTGAGTACAGCTTATGGTATGGCTGCTTATGCCGCTGCACTGCCTTAATTATGCACGCCCCTATAATGGCGTTATAAGGCCTCGTTCACCTGACACCCCCCCCCGTCACACCCAACAAACGGCACTACCTGCCAATCAATATTGGAGGGGTCTGCATCTGCATTCACTCTGCGTACCCTTACCCGATCGCACTGACTAGCTCGCGCATGTGCGATGCATACGCATTCGCAGTGCAAAAACATCGGAAGAATGCATGCGTTCTCTCCTTTGCATTCCTTGCTGAATAAGGCTCTATGTTTTAAGCCTTGGAGATGGATAAAGTGGAGAGAGATAAAGTATCAACCAATCAGCTCCTAACTGTCATTTTTCACACATAGCTGTAAAATGACAATTAGGAACTGATTGGTTGGTACTTTATCTCTCTCCACATTATCTCTGTCCAAGGCTTAGTACATCTCCCCTTACTGTTAAAAAAACATAGGCATTTCCCAAAATTCACATGATGGGTAAGAAATTATTTGGATAGTGACCATAATATATATTCAGGAAGTCTTCTGTTGTTTCGGCAGCAATATCTTGGTTTATGCAGTGACATGCTCACTGGCACTGACATTTATTGAAAGGGTCATTGCTTGAATCTGTGAGCATGAACAAAGTAATGAATTGAGCCAAAATAATCAGTGTAATAAAAAAAATTCACTCCAGCTCTAATTAATGTAGTTGTCATATCTGCACAATTTTAATAAGATCATTTTCTGAAAACCTTTTATACAACACTGAAATGTTATGACATTTACTGAATTCTAATACAAGGGGTGTATTCACTAACTCTTGGGGAGAGATAAAGTGTAGAGAGATAAAGTACCAACCACTCAGCTCCTGTCATTTTTAAAACAAAGCATGCAAAGTGACAGTTAGGAGCTGATAGGTTGGTACTTTATCACTCTTCAAGGCTTAGTACATCTCCCCCTAAATGCAGTGGCCGGTTACTGATAGCCAGGGTTCCTCACAGGATATTCCTCACAGGATGCTCTGCAGATCCTGCAGCAGCAATCCTGGCTGCAGGGTGCTGTTCCTCATAGAGTCTATGCAAGTGGGCAAAAAGATTGACCACTCTTGTGGGATCCAACAGTGACACTTTGTCCCCTGGTATAATTGACCTCACTATTGCTTTCCCAGTACAAGTTTGTTGTTGCTTCTACAAATACCCTGCCAACATGCTGCACATCAGGTGTTGGTATCAAGGGGGTCCCTTAAGTAGGTTTTGGGCAACTTTTCCTACAGACCGCATAATACTGATAATGGGCTGTATTCAATTTGGAGTGAAAACCCGTTTTTGCATGTTTTGGGCGGAAAGTCAATGCAATGTAATAGGCGAAAAAGTTTTGCCTATGAATAGCAGACGGAAAAAAGTGAAGAATTGGGGTTTTGGGGTGCAACGTTGCGGGAACCCCCGTGCAGCCTTCAGACAGTCCCCCAAAGCAATACTGTGTAAAAAATGTTTTAAAAAAGACTTAAGAACACGCCAAAAAATCACATTGAATTTGGGGACGAATAAAAAAAATGTTGGGGGACAAAGTAAAAAACTAGCGAATTTGACTCGGGGGGGGGGGGAGGGGGCAAGTATGTCCCAGGTGTTTTTTTTCATTGCACAAGCGCCAGGTGGATTTTTCAACTTAATTTTAGCAATTTAAAAATATGCTGACCCCCATTTTCAAGTGCCCCAAATTTTCTGCAAAAAATACTCCTGAATACTATTCTGCACCACTTACTCAAAAACGCTATTTAGCAGCTATTGAGCCCGTTTCAAAACACCAAATACCTTCAGCAAGCAAAATCGGGGGTACCATAGTGAACCCCCATGTCAGAGCATCTTTTTGGGGGTGTCAGGCTGATTTCCCCAAATCTGACAGTACTTTCCGCTTGTTTAAGCTTGGCCGAGGCCCGTTTTCGCCTACTTTCAAATTGAATACTGTGATACGCGGGCACATGCGCGATACTTTTCCGCCTGCAAAACAGGCGAAGTAGGCGAAAAGTCTGGGAGGCGAAAAAGTATCGCGGCTGGGCTAAAATTCAATATCTCTTGACATGGAATCCAGGCCAGTAGAATGTACGCAAGACCTACTGACATGATTTGTCCTCCCAATGACAATCTGCCATTTCTAGTACCAGCAGAACATTTATCAGTGGAATCTATTCTCTGCCCGCTTAATGCATTTCCTAAGGAAGCATCATTAAGCTGGTTCCATGCAAAATCCTGTAGGGGGATTTGTCATACTATCATGTTACAGTGCTCCATTCTTTCTCCGGCCAACAGCATTCCATCCATGGTCTCTCTCCGCAAGACAGTACTGTGCCTCTCTCTCCACTGCCTTCTCCTCCCTTCATGGGTTTTCTGCAGCTTGTCCATCACTATTCCCAAATTAGCATTGAGGAAGGGAAGTTTGTTCAGACTAGTGTCCTCGTTCCTCACTTGCTCATGGAGGATTTTGTCAAAGAGCTGAAAGTCTCTCCCAAAGATGATGGACTGTTTGTCCTTTAATGCATCTCAGGGATTCTTGAACCAGAAACTTGGAAAAAAGTACAGTTGCTGAGTCAGGTAGCACGGTCCTGGAGACCAGAGCAAGCTTACTTCACTAAGGACAACACCACCTTTGCATCCAGCTCTACAGCCACCTGAAACAACCAGGGCTTCCCTGATATGGGACTTATAGCTCAACAGGCAGCGTAAACTGGTCCAACACTAGATGGTCTGCAGTCCATGGGCTCCTGTAGCTAGGGACCTGCTGTTGACCCACACTTCCGCACTCAAAACATTCAGGCCTGGTTACTTCCCTTGAAGGAATAGTTTTCCAATCATGGTGAACTAACATAATTGGGGCAACCACCCACTGTTTTTGTAGTGTTATGACTTTAGGCATAAACGGTCATGGTTTAGACCCATGCTGCATTCTCCATTGGCGATTTCCTTGGGTGAAGTAATCTGTCACCAGACTCTCTACATTTGCTAATCTGCTGATTTAGCCATCTTAAGATATAAACCAGATAGCTGTAACCTAACCAGTTTCCTTTTTCAAAGCAGAAATTGTTGGGCTCTCCTGGCAGCTGAGACTCTAATGTGAGTCAAAATTACTAACTATAGGTGTTGATAGTCCAAAATCGGTATTTTACCTAAATCTATGGGGTTTTTTTTGCCTCAGGCTAAATGTTCCCTGCCTCCCTATATAAAGCTGATTAGCCCAGGTGCTCTGTTTGGCTTGTCTTTTGATCAGTTAGCTAAGTTGTCATGTTTTATCTATTATTCTTTCATGAATAGTTTGTAAATAATATTTTCTTGCATGGTTATTTCTAACATTAAGTATAATGGATTTTGTTTTCTGTAATGGCTGACAACTCAAAGCTTATAGTAACTCATGAGCATTGCCTGTAGCAGTCACTTTTTCCATAAAACTAGTATGATCAGTGGTTCTTTGGTGCCGCCAATATTTTAGTATGGAAGTTTTGATGAATACAATAAGGTGGCTAAGTGACAATGGAAAGGTAACCTGAAAGATTACTGAACAGGTAGAGACTGTTCATGTGGGGCCGGCCAGAGCTGGATTGGGAAGGGGATGGGGGGCACAGGGTAAAGGTCACCAGGTTCCCCTCTCTCAGGCCTCCCTCTCAGCCTTCAGTTACAGCTGCAGTGCAAACTGCACTGCAAGCTGGAAAAATTAAAAGTAGAGTAAGGGTGGAGTCTGAGCAGGGAGTCGGGCACTGTACATCTAGTGCATTGCAAGCAGCATGGGAGAGAGGAGGGAAGGAGCAGCTGCTGACAGTGGGCCTGATTCAGAGCCGGACGCTCTGACAAGAGCGCTCGCTCTGAATCAGGGCCCTCCTACCTAAAATTGGAGCGGCCTCCTGGCCGCTCGCATAGCTGTGGGTGACCACCCACAGCTTATGTGAGCGGCCAAAAAGATGGTCGCGATGGTCAAAACCATCGCGACCATCGGACTTGCGACGAGACCCTGCGGTAGGGTCTTGCTGCCAAAAGCCCAGGAGTGCTTTTGGCAGTGATGTCAGTGGGGCCGGCCCCAGTCGGTAGGCGTTCCCATGGGAACGCCTCCGCCTGGGCAGCAACGCCCCCGGCACGCCCACCTAAGGGGGCGTGCTGTCACTCACCATAGACAGCACGCCCCCTTTGGGGGCGGGTCTGAATCAAGCCCAGTGTTCCCAGAGGAATGAGGAGACTCTCCAGCTTGTAAGTTAAGAGTGAGGACACTATATATTGTCTGTATATGTGTGTGCCTGTATGTCTGTGTGTATATGTGAGTGACCCTATGTAAGTGTGTCTGTATTTATGTGACTATGTGTATATGAGTGGGATTATTTAAGTGTATGACTATATGTGTATATGTGTGTGCCTGTATATATGCATGTTTATATGTTTGTGACTGTATGTATGTGTATCTGAATGTATTTATATATGTATGTGCCTGTATGTCTGTGTGTATAAGTGTGTCTGTATTTATGTAAAAGAAAAATACATTCTGCGCTGGAGTGCAAGTACAATCAATTATTTGTATTCATGCCATATAATTCTCAATAAAAACAGCATAAATATAACATGTAGCACTTAGGACTTAGGAAATATATAGAGCATAAAATGTAACAATACACAAAATAAATGAAATAAACAGCAATTCAGTACATAGAAATAAGCTGTACTATAAGCCTGTATATAAAGTATTAGCAGCTTCAACGAATAATTGTTCTTTAAATCCAGGTGGTTAAGCCTAAAAAGGACCACTTAGGTATTAGTATTGTGGATATCCAAGTAATTCTCCTATTGCATATGGAGGATAAAAAAGTCAATAGTCCAGGTACTAGCTAAAGTGTATAAGCATATCCAAATAAATGAATTGTCCCAAACACTGAGGCAAACAGGGGCGTCCCCCTAGAGCAGGTCAGGGTAACAATCGATCAGGTCCAGCCTGACTCACCATCCATACCATGTGTCATCCGCTGATAGTAGCTGGCAAGCGGGAGAAGCTGTAATTACATCACCGCATTCATCCAGTCTCAGAGCCGGAGCGCTGGCCGCTGTCACTTTGTCAGGTATAGTGGGGGTGTGCCGCTGACCGCCGTATGCCTTTCCAGGTGGGTAATGGGATAGCATTTCAGGAAAGATAGGACGCCAAGAGCTACAGGAACAACTACGCGTTTCAGTCACTGCTGTTACCTTTTACAAGTTGAAAAAGGTCACAGCAGTGACTGAAACGTGTAGTTGCTCCTGATCCAACTTGAAAAAGGTCACAGCAGTGACTGAAACCCATCCAGGGTGTCATTCTGGAACAGAGGGCCTGATTCAGGCCCGGTCGCAAGCGCTGAGCACACGCAACCGGGTCGATGGTGGCCCAGAGCGCATGCGAACGACGGAGCCAGCTCCGTCGTGCGCATGCGCGAGACCCGGATAGCGACGGGCAGGACGTCGCTCCGGGTCTCTTACCAAAGGGGGCATGCTGTCGATGTTGAGTGACAGCACGCCCCCTTTGGTGGGCGGGCCGTGGGGGTGGCTGCCCAGACGGAGGCATTCCCATGAGAACGCCTACCATCTGGGGGCGGCCCCACTGACAGTGGGAGAGCTTTCGGCTCTGTTTGAGCCGAAAGCTCTCTGGGGCTTGCGGCAACAAGACCTTACCACAAGGGTCTCGTCGCAAGCCCGATGGTTGCGATGGTCTTGACCATCGCGACCATCTTCCTGGCCGCTCGCTATAGCTATAGGTAAAAAAAAAAGACCAGCCCTGATTCAGAGCGAGCGCTCTGTCAGAGCGACCAGCTCTGAATCAGGGCCATAGCCCCTTGAAAGTCCACAAGTGGATTACCATCTTGAGGCCCTGTACTGACAAAAGCCAATGGGAAATACAGCCTGAACAGACATATGGCTTTAGATGTAGCTGTTGAGGTGACGTCATTTACCTGAATAATTTTCAGTTTCCCAAAACTTCCAAGACTTGAATATCATGGATTATTGAAGTATGATGTTCAGAAGCTAGGCTATACCACCATTAATACTGTATATTGCTGATGATGCCAGTTGGATATCTCTAATAATAACATCCTCACCGGAATATAACAGGATGACCTTAGAGATTTGAACAGCCTGATAACAATTTATGGGCCTGATTCAGTACGGATTGCAACTGCGATTGCAATAGCAATTATGCACGCAGACTCACTGTGGGCCTGATTCAGACCATTGCGCTCGCAAGCTGGTCGATGGTGGCCCAGTGCGCACACGCGATCTTCGGAGCGAGCGCAAAAAGCACTCGTTCCGGGACTCACTCCAAAAGGGGCGCTGTCGATGTTGATCGACAGCTCGCCCCATTTTGTAGGCGTGGCCGGGGGGTGGCTTCACAAACGGAGGCGTTCCCATGCGAACACCTGCCGGTTGTGGGCGACTGGTGATGTCAGTGGGAGAGCTTCCGGCTCTAATTGAGCCAGAAGCTCTCAGGGGCTTGCGGCCACGAGACCCTGCCACAAGGGTCTCGTCGCAAGCCCGATAGCCGCGATGGTCTGGACCATCGCGACCATCATCATGTCCGCTCGCTATAGCTGTGGGTGGTCACCCACATCTATGCGAGTGGCCAGGAGGCCGCTCCCAAAAAACCCAGAACCCGCCCTGAGTCAGAGCGAGCGCTCGCTTTTTGCGAGCGCCTCTGAATCAGGCCCTGTGATCATATGCTAATCCTCTGCGATGCTATGCCATCGCAGCACAACATAAGGACACCCACCTTACCTTACACACATCCGTAATACTTAGCAAGACAGCAAAACCATCGGTGACATTGAGTACAATCAGAGCCTCACGCACACTTGCACAAGCTCTGATCTTACTCAGGAATTGCTAACCTTTCGGTACGCAGTGAGAGCTCAGGCTGCATATGGCACTGGCACGTCTGTGTTTCGACCGATAACCCCCCCATCACCACCCCCAAAAGGTATTTCCTGTCAATCACTCTGCAATGGGTCTGCGTAGCCACTGCGATCGTAGTCCCGATCGCAGTGGAGTGGTCATGCACTGCGATCCATATGCATGTGCAGTACGCAACAATCGTCCGATTGCGTGTGTAATCGCAGTTGCGATCCTTGCTGAATCAGGCCCAATGTTACAAACTTCTGTAAGCTTCTAAGGGAGAAGAACTTAATCGCGGTCACTACCCAGTGGCGGTCCTCCCCGTGGCGTCACCTGGTGTGGGAAGGGATGCCGACCAGAAGGAGGCATGGTCTCGTGGGTAGGAGGCGGGGCCATGCGGTAGGGGGCGCGGGCCTCGTGGCCCAAACCCCTGTGGTTATTACTGGGGTAGGGAGGTGCGGACTGCCCTGTTTGCACTTTATGCTGCAATGCAGCACCCGGCTCCTGTCACTGAGGGGGGAGTTTGCACCTTGGTGTCACCCTCGGCGGGTGACACCCGGGTGTGACCCGCATCCCCCTTGTGATGCCACTGCCACTACCTATTGTATTAGGTCAGTAGTACCCTAAAGCTCTGTTACACAAATGTCTACTACACTGGCACACACTATGCTATCTGGTAGTCAAATGCAGGGCCAGCTCGAGGCATATTCGACCAGTGCAGTCGAACAGGGGTGCCACCCCATAGAGGACGCACCCCTCCCAACATCCCGATTTCAGCGGGACACTCCCACTTTTCGGGCACTGTCCCGCTGTTCCACCCATGGCCCGAAGTGTCCCGTGGGCAGTCGGGAGGTCGGTCACCCCCATCACCACAGCTGTGCGGCGTTGCTGGACCACAGAGTAGCTGAATTAGTGCTGCGCGCATGCACGTGGCATCCATTCAGTGCAGGGAGAGGGCTGGAGGAAGCCCAGCTAGTGACGGAGAGCTGGGCTCGCCCCCAGCCTGACGTTACACGAGAGGCATGCCATGTGGGCACACCCCCAAATAACGTAATTTAGGGGGCAAGGCCTATGCTAATTAGGCCATGCCCCCATTTTTGGGGTGAATGATACCAAGCCTGCAGAGGGTGGGGCTACCCCTGGAGCCGGCCCTGGTCAAATGGTTAATACGTCACACCTTAGCATTCAAATGGTTAACACAGCAAATCAATACTTCTGGTCTTAAAAGGCTTATGATTAATTAAAATAACACTGGTAAATATATATATATATATATATATATATATATATATATATATATATATATATATATATATATATTTTTTTTTTTTATTGATCCTCCACCAGGAATGTGGTTGCTGCATTATTAGAACCTTTCTTTAGTTGCAGAGGAATGACCACAGCAACAGCACTTTTTCTAAACGGTTACATTTAAAATACTGCAAACTAATGACTAACTTTCTCAAAGCAAATCAATTAGCATCACAGGAATGTAGCTCCTGGGTTAAGGGTCCGGGTTGACAACTGCGACCCTACAATCGACCAGGGTTATTCCCGGGACTTGCAACCCATGTCAGTGCCCCAGCTTATGTCTGTTTTTTGTGTATAAGATATGCATTTTCGTACAACACATGCACACCATACAGTATACAGTATGTGTATGCATACATCCAAGGACGTAACTACCACTATGGGTACAGGGGGGGTGGTAGCTGCGGGACCCACACCATCTCCAGTACCCGCCTTCCCACTATACCCAGTCACAGTTTAGTCTGAGGCCCCCTCCTCCCTCTACCAAATCACTCTGCTGCTACAGCTTGCCCAATGTCCAGCACCCACTCTCCTCCCGATCCTCCACCCAATCAAGCTGTATAGTCCATCCCAGCTGCCTGCCCTGCTGGGCTGGACAGACTGTGTATTGACATAGTAGAATAAGAAAAACACGGCCAGAGAGAGTGTTCTGGAGTCTGGAAGCTGTAAATGATGAGCAACTTTTTTGGGCGGATCTTTGTAAATGTTGCTATGAGGCCATCTAACTTCTAGCTATGCCCCTACACACATCTGTTTATATGTTTTTGTGTATATGCCTGGAAAGGCAAAATGGCAGCTAACAAAGACAGGTAAGCACTGGTCGTATATTATAAAGGCGTGCTCTTCACGCAATCATGACACAATCAGATGAGGACATATCCACAGGAAAGCCTCTTAGGTGCCGTATCTGTTACTGTGTTGGAGGGCATGTGCAACAATATGCAGTGATAACTATGCCTATTATCTGCAGATTCCAGTCAATAGATAGACATTAAAAAGGTCGACAATGTCTAGATAAACAACAAATTTTAGACAGGCAATAGATCGACACAGAAAAAGTTTGACATGGATGTAGGTCGATGGGTACAAAAAGTCGACAGGGTCAAAAGGTCGACACAACAACGATCGACACATGTGGTTTTTCTTTTGGTTAGGATTAGGCACTTACCGGAGGGTTAGGGTAAGGCACTAGAAGGGATGGTTAGGGTTGGGAAATTACCCCGACCGCTGGGGTTAGGCACAAGGAGGGAAGGTTAGGCACCAAGGGGAGGGTTAGGGTGAAGATTAGGGTTAGAAAACAAAAAAAAATGTTGACCATTTTGTGTTGACATTTTGACCCTGTCGACTTTTTTTTTACCTGTCGACCTTCATCCATGGCAACCTTTCTTTGTGTCGACATATTGTAACTGACTACCTTTTTTCCCTATCAACCAATTACCTGTCTAACATCTATTGTCTATCTAGACATTGTCTAACTTATGCTGTCAATACACTAGTACAATGTAGTACGATGCAATTTATCGTACGTTTTCCCTTGAACTCCCCGGCAGTCCCAACGGCACAATTTGGTGCTTTTTAACACACACAATCTGCATACGATTACGATAGATATGATGGGCTGCACATCTGATCATATGATACATTTTAAGAGGGGCAGGAGCGCGCATCAGATCGTACCCTACCTAAATACTACACGATTTCGACACGATTCATCGTACGACACGTCGCAAATTGGGCAATCGGCCCAAAATCGTGCTAGTGTATAGCCAGCATTATTCTTGTTCATCTTTTATACCAAACCCATTAGCCACACTGTATTTTCTCCACAGCTGCCTCTGGTTGTTAGGAGGTGTGGCTGGATGAGTAGTCATTGGTGGAGCTAATGGTTTTAGGATTTTGTTGTGCTGCTCCCTACTGACTTCTCTGCGTCAATATCATGTCATCCCTGAGGTACTCCATTGTTGAGCAGGATATTAAATATGGTGCTGCTCTGCACCACAAATGGAGTGATATGTTATTACAGTATAGAAATAGTTTTAGAAAATCGGAAATATATTTTTTATATAAACCATATATTTTTGCCATATCTTGAAAATAGTACAGATATTTTGCATCTCTTTTGGGATGTACTGTATATTTATGCAATGGCACTAATATTGTTGTTTCATAATTTTTATGTGTCAATTCAAGGAAACTATGGGCCTGATTCAGACCCACTGGCAAGCGGCTGTCCGCTCGCAAGTGGGTCGATGGTGTGCACTGCGCATGCGCACGACGGCGGGAGCTCCGTCGTGCACATGCGCCAGACGCGACGAGCGAAGGACTCTCCTTCGCTCGTTGTGTCTGATCAAAGGGGGCGTGCTGTCGATGTTGATTGACAGCACGCCCCCTTTGGTGGGCGTGCCTCCCAGACGGGGGCGTTCCCAAGGGAAGCCGGCCCACTGACATCACTAGTGATGTCAGTGGGAGTGATTTTGGCTCTGATAGAGCCAAAATCATTCCGGGCCTTGAGAAACTCAACCGCAGGCCCCGGCTCGCAGTGGCGATGGTCGCGATGGTCAAGACCATCGCGGCCATCAAACTACACGCTCGTATAGGCTGTGGGTGGTGACCCACAGCTATACGAGCGTCCAGGAGGATGCTCCATAATTATGGAGGACGGCCCTCATTCAGAGCGTGCGCTCTGCTCAGAGCGTCCGGCTCTGAATGAGGGCCTATATTTTGTTGACATTTTTCCTCATAAAATAAAAAAATGGTAAACCTATTTATTAATATATGGTATGAAAAAGGCCCTATTAGTCCCCAAAACAATGTCAGATTCAGTTCAGTAAACTAAAAAATAAAAGAGCAGCTGTAATGTAACCTGGCCTGCCATGAAATATTGAACATTTGCCTATTCACGAAACAGTTAAATAACATAACAGCAAAAGAAATAAAAATATTGGAAATTGAGGTGGGGAGGACGACGACAACTTTGCATTAAAATTTCCTGGATTCCCAGTACACAAACTGTCCAGGAACAAAATTGCTGGAAAGTGGAAACAATTATTGTAGCGTTATAGAGCAGATTTGTGCTTAAAAATGAGAAACTTTTAGACAGACAACTACTGTAGGTAAGACATTTTTCCCTACCATATTTATTTGCAATGGTCTTGGCAGTTATATAGCACCTATCACCCTTTTCAATGTATTTATATTGTAGATTTTACAGGGACTTTGTATTTTTTCCAGACATGTAAGAAAAAAAGAAAATAATATAACAATATTAATGTTAATTAGTGGTTACTGCAGATAAGAACCCAGTACTATCATTACTACCATTTACAGTGTAACTTAAGATGTTTGAATTAGTGAAGGATGGAATGTTAAACACAGGGTCACTTTATGGATGGGGTAGGGGTGGGGGGTGTCATACTTTCTGCATGACTAGCCCTTTCAAAGGTTCTCTAAACCTAAGATTCCGACTGGCACAACCTGAAAAGACATCTTTTAACATTCTCAGACATTTCTCATTGCACAGTTTAAAGTCTTGTTACGTGCCTCCAGCCATATAAGATTGTCTGCAGTGTCCTTTAATTTATTTCTGTTGTTAGTTGGTGTGAGTTACTACACTTTCATTCCGTAATTAAAAAATAATCCATCTTTGCTATTAACATTGAAATTCTAGATCTCAATATTTTGTTTCTAGTGACTACAGTTTAAATAATCCAGAATTTCTCAAACCCGGTTCTCATGGAATCCTAACAGTGCATATTTTCCAGATCATCTAGCTGGAGCACAGGTGGGTTGACTAACACAATAAATCTACAGGTCGTACTAATTATTCCTGAGGATTATTATTATTAATTATTATTATTATTCTTTATTTATATGGCACCACAAAGGTCCCACAGAACCTTACAAAGTACATGAACAAGTGAGCGAACAAGAAAACAGTGACTTACAGTACGAAACAATGCAGGACAAGGACATGGTTTATAAACATTGCTGCTTTAGCGATGATAACACTCAACAAGCAGCAGGTTGTAAGCACCCAAGTGTTAGGTGCCCTTGTGGGGAGTTAGGAGTAGATGATCGTATGAGTAAGGGAAGGAGAAGAACATGAAGAAAGAGGGCCCCACTCTTGAGAGTTTACATTCTAAAAGGGAGTGGCAGACTGACAGGGGGGACATACAAATGGGGTAGACAGTGAGGAAGGAGCATAGAGCAGAGGGTTAGGATGAGAGCTGGAAGGCAAAGATGAAGTAGTGGTCTTAAAATCCCATTTGAAGATTTGTAGAGATGTGGAGAGTCTGATAGGGAGAGGGAGAGAATTCCAGCGGTAGAGACCAGCATGGGCAAAATCTTGGAGGTGGGAGGAAGTAATCAGTTGGCAGGAGAGGCGATGTGCATTTGTTGAGTGAAGTGGGCAGGCAGGAGTGTGAAGGGAGATGAGGTCTCTGCAATATAGGAATCAGGGTGACTACACAAACCTATACCGGGAGGTGACTGTTTACATACCTGTACATGCTGTTTTGGGTTTGAGTTGTCCTGCACCCCAATATTTCTGGTACGCTGCTACCTATATGTGTCTATGGATGTTTTTATGTATTAATAAACTGTACTTAACTATATACTACTTTTTAATTCTTTTGAGGAACTTGGGCATATCTACTGTTTGAAATCGTTTGAATATAAGAGAGATGGTGAAAAAAGGAATACCATAGGAATCCATTCTGAGAAAATCCTTATCATTTAAGAACCATTTATAACTGAATACTTATCCCAGAGGAGCGCAGGAACTGCAAGTACTGCATTATATTGACATTAATAGGGTGTAAGTGGCCACCCAAGCATTTCCTGCAGCACCATTGTATTGGCGAGCTTATTTCATTGTGAATTGTTTGTTATCTCTGAATAAGGCCCTTAGACATGTTAAGAAAGCGTTGGGACATTCAGTAAGAAACAGCAGAGAGACAGTTGGAGATGCGAGTGAGGATAGAGGGGTGAGGTTAGGGGAGGAAAGGTAGCTCTGAGTATCATCAAGATGATATTGGAGACCAAAAGAGCTGATGAGTTCACCTAAAGAAGATTATTGAGGGAGAATAAGAGAGGTCCAAGAACAGATCCTTGGGGAACACATACCTTTAGTGGCAGTGAGGGGGAAGAGGAGTCATAAGAGGAGACAGAGAAGGAACGATCAGACAGGTAGGAGGACAGCCAGGAGAGGACAGTGTCACCTAGACCAAGGGAGTAAAAATTTTGCAGGAGGAGAGGGTTCTCAAGGATACATTGAAAACACGCATTGTTAGGTTTCCATGAGGACTGAGTTAGAGAGACACTGATCTACAGTAAGTCAAAAAAGAACTGTGTACAGTCTTCAAATAAAACATTTGCAGTAAATACCTGTCACAGTGTGCCGGACACCGGTCATCACTTACCAGGTCCAGCAGCACTGGCTCCCTGACGGGCAGTGGGCGGGAAGATCCTGGCGCTTGCTGCTGAAGAGGTCTTCTCTGGCTCCTGGTGGGTCCCCCGGCGAGCGGCAGCAGGGAGATCCTGGTGCCTGCTGTGGTTACAGCTTCTGCTGTTAGATTGTGTGCAGAGGGCCACGGCTCCCCTAGGGGTGCGCGCGCTGTACTGCAGGAAGTTTTAAAGGGCCAGGCACATGCAATGGTGACATCACAGCAGGCGCCAGATTCAAGCCTGTCTATTTAAGGAAGTCCCTTGGAACTCTCCTGTGCCAGAGTATAGGCTCCATAACCATACTCCAGTGTTCCTGTGCATATCCTGATTATTGGTTCTGACCTTGGCTTGTTCGTGACTCCGATTCTGCCTGACCCCTGGTTCTGCATTGATATCTGGTTCTGACTTCGGCTATTCCTTGTGACCAATTTTCATCTGCTCCCTGGTACCGTCTCATCTGTTTAGTTCTGACCCGGCTTGTCGACTACGCTAAGTCTCCTGCACTCCAACCAAGTTCACCAACACCTGTATAGAGAAACCTAACCTGAGGGCCGCGACCTGTGTGCCAGATGCAGCCAAGTCCATACCTTCTTACTAGGGTCCCTGTGATTAGCGCCGGCACATTAGACTCCACACCTCGGGAATAGGTCTAGCAAATTCTCTGAATACAGGTTGCGTCCATTATCCGTCCGAGAAAACATGAATGCTGCTGGTAACCAATCACACCGAGACTTGCTTGAGAACCTACTTGCTAGAGTAGAGAAACAAGAACAAGATCAGGCTCAGATTATTCAATGTCTGCAGACCTTAATGCAACCAGTCAGTACCGCTCAGCTGGCACCAGTACAATCAGTACAATTTACTTCCAGGTTCTGGAGGGTGTTATGTAAATGCTTTAATATCAACTTAAGTTTTTCATCGGCGTACCATCCTCAGAGTAATTGTCAAACGGAGCGCGTAAGTCAAGATTTAGAGAAATTAATTTGGATATATGTCTCAACTAATAAAGACGATTGGGTTTCCTTGTTGCTATGGGCTAAATTTGCTCACAATAATTTGTACCATGAGTTATCAGGGTACTCTCCATTCTTCATCCAGTATGGGCTACATCCTGTGATACCAGAAGTACCTGCTCTTCATTCATCTCTCCCAGCTGTTGGTGGCACAGCGAGTTGGTTCTTCAGGCTTTGGAGGGAGGTGAAAAAGAGTTTGTGTAAAGCTTCTCCCAGGTATAAGCAGGTGGCCTACAAGAAAAAAAGGAAGGGTCCTGTGCTGAACCCCGGTGATAAAGTCTGGTTATCCACTAAGCACTTGCGATTAAAGGTTCCCACCATGAAGTTTGCTCCCAGATTTATTGGCCCCTTCCAGATTCTTCAGGTCATCAATCCGATGGCTGTTTGCTTAAAACTTCCTGGTACTGTTAGGGTTCCCAACGTATTCCATACATCTCTTCTGAAACCATTGGTGCTTAATTGATATTCGAGAAAATGCAACCCTCCCACTGCAATTCCAGTGGATCACCAAGAGGATTATGAAGTTAAACAGATTTTAGATTCCGAAATTCCAGAGGTGCAGTGCAATTCCTGGTGGATTGGAAAGGATACGGGCCAGAAGAACGTTGTTGGGTTAAGGCCACCGGATATTCATGCACCTCAACTCCTTCGAAAGTTCCATCAGAAGTTTCCTAACAAGCGATGTGTGGGGTGTTCGGTGCCCACCCCTAGAGGGGGGGGGGGGGAATGTCAAAGTGTGACGGACAACGTTCACCACTTACCGAGTCCGGCAGCACTGGCTCCCTGATGGGCAGCGGGCGGGCAGATCCTGGCGTCCGTTGCTGAAGAGGTCCTCTCCAGCTCCTGGTGTGTCCCCCGGCGAGCGGCAGCAGGAAGATCCCGGTGCCTGCTGTGGTTACAGCTTCCGCTGTTAGATTATGTGCAGACAGCCGCGGCTCCCCTAGGGGTGCACGCGTTGTACTACAGGAAGTTTTAAAGGGCCAGGCACATGCAATGGTGACGTCACAGCAGGTGCCAGATTTAAGCCTATTTAAGGAAGTCCCTTGGAGCCCTTCTGTGCCAGAGTATAGGCTCCATAACCATACTCCAGCGTTCCTGTGCATATCCTGATTATTGGTTCTGACCATGGCTTGTTCGTGACTCCGATTCTGCATGACCCCTGGTTCTGCGTTGATATCCGGTTCTGACCTCGGCTATTCCGTGTGACCCATTTACATCTGCTCCCTGGTACCATCTCGTCTGTTTGGTTCTGACCCGGCTTGTCGACTACGCTAAGTCTCCTGCCTAACATGAGGGCCGCGACCTGTGTGCCTGATGCAGCCAAATCCATACCTTCTTGCGAGGGTCCCTGGTGAATACCGCTGGAACATTAGACTCCGCGCCTCAGGAATAGGTCTAGCCAATTCCCTGAATACGGGTTGTGTCCATAATCCGTCCAAGAGTTTGTGATAATACCACTGAGTATACAGCTAAATACAGCCCGTATGTTTGCAGAAACTTTGCATTATAGTTTTCAGATTATTGTCAGATGCTGAAGCATTTATCGGGCAGGTCTGTTTCCATTTTTTTTCTGGCGGAAACAAACAGAAGAATATGTATGGGTAATTATATATAGTGCTGCAAGCGTAAAGTCATGTCAGTGACAGCTAAATTGTCTTTAAGTTACTTTGTCTCTTCCACAGAAGTTATTATAGTTATTATTATGGCTTAGTTTAAAACAAGAGTACATACATTGTTATAACGTACTGTATTGGATATGCTGGTTTCAGAGAGGCAGATCTGTTTTTTATTTGATCTGATTCATAGGCGTCCACACATGAAGTAGTGGCACTGGGGTCGGTGACACCCAGTGCGGCCAGTTAGCCCCATGCGCGTACCAAAGGCATGTGCCCCTGAAAAGGGAGCATGGCCGCTGTAGAACGAGGCGTGGCCTCACAGCACACACCCATTTCATCACTCTTGTGGAATGCCCAGCGCTCCTAGAGATGCCGGGCTGCCCCCAGAGACTCCCTGCACTGCCAGCTCCTCCTGTACTGTAATGTTACCGTGTAGCGCCCTGCTTCCTGTCACTGAGGAGGAACCAGCATTTTGGTGTCACCTCCCCGGAGGGTGACACCCGGTGCGGTGTGCACCCCCGCTGCACAGATAGGCTAAAGGGTGTGCCCAGGGTATGGGCGAGATTTGAATACCTGGTGATGAGAGGAGTAGTTGATGACATGAAAATAGAGCTAGACACGCCACTGGGTGCCGCTAGACACACCTAATCACAGATTAACCCTCTCCAGATTTTCCTGGGTTCTCATTCTAAAGAAATGTGCTTCACACACCAATGAATGACTGATGGTAGAAATTACTGATATAGACACGTGCAAGGGTACATATCTTCTGTCACTGGCATGTTGAGGTAATTAGTGAGGGTAATAGGATAGATATTGCTTGAATCAGTAGCTATTCAGGGACATGTCCAACTTTCATAAATAGTTTCTTCTATATTGTGAATATCCTAAATGGTTTTTTCTCCAGTTAATCTGACAGCTCAGTTTTTCCAGTTACAGATTCTTCCTAGTAGAGGTGGTAATGGCTGCGGGATTGTTTATTGCTCCCAGGTGAAACCCCCTGCTCCAGAAGACAGGTGATTCATTATCAGACTGGCTTCTTGTGGGAGACTCAGTACAGAGAGTACAGGGGAGGACTCCAATGGCTGAGAATGTAAGGAGTGGAGATAATGGACTCAGCTGAAAGTAGGAATATAGCTGAGGGAGCCAGGGATCATAACCAAGAAGAAAGCAGAATATGTAGGATCAAGAAAGAGGTGAGAATAGGGCTGATGTCACTACCATATATCAGTGGGACAGGATAAGGAAGGATAGAACGTACACAGAGCAATGTCAATATCTGGAATCAGTCCATGAAGAATATAAGGTGTAGGAGTATTGGTATGTAGGTTAATTACCTCTTCATTCATTACAGACACAAATCTGTAGCCAACAACCTCCAAGATTGTTCTTTTAAATGCCCTTTTTACTTTAGACCACAGGTTTTCAAACTCGGTCCTCAGGACCCCAAACAGTGCATGTTTTCCAGGTCTCCTCACAGAATAACAAGTTGAATAATTAGTTCCACCTGTGAATCTTTTAAAACCAAGTTTGAGAACCACTGCTTTAAAGTATAGTGATTCAATAAATATTAACACTTTTGAATTTTTATTCATTATATGGTTGCATCTTTTAGTTCAGTGGTTGTCATTTAGTTTTGGCAGTTATCATTCCCACAGACTATATAGCATGATTTATTCTTATAGTAATACTTTTCTCAAGTCCCAATTTAAATGAAATATGTTTCAGACTGTTGAGCTAGTGTGGGGGTAATTTGTCGCCTTTCTAATTTATTTGTCATTTAATCTTGGGGAAAAAACATTCTGTGTAAATTTATCCAAATGAAGCAAACGACACACTAGTTACTGCAGTTCTCTGTGATGTAGGATCACTGACAAAATAAAGTACATTTTCTTTCACTCATCTGTGTTTTTTTTGTTATCTCTGGGCCAGATTTATTTTGGATCGTTATTGTGATCGCAGCTGCAATTACGCACGCAGACCCACTGCAAAATATATGCTAATGTCTGCAATCGCAATGCCGTCTCAGCCCAACATAAAGACGCCCGCTTCCCCTTACATCCATAATATCTTGCAAGTCTGCAAAAAACATTTAGTAACATCGAAGCCTCACGCACAATTTTACTAGGGCAGATCTTACTCAGATTTTTCTATCCCAGCTGCATGCAGTGGGTACACAAGCTGTGTATGCCATTGCAGTAGCTAATTTATGCACGCCCCTGTAATGGTGTTCAAACGTTCAGGCACGCCTGCGTTTCGCTGACCACCCCCAAATGCTCACTTCCTGTCAATCATTCTGCGATGGGTCTGCGTGGTCTCTGCGATTGCAGTGGATCCAACGCACACTGCGATACATATGCATGCACAGTATGCAACAATCAGCCGTCTGTGTGCGTAATCGCAATAGCGATCCATAATGAATCAGGCCCTCTTTACAAAGAAATTCATGTTCAATTTTCTTTTTATTACACTTTGATTACATACAGTATATGTGGAGTCCTGTGACTAAAATCAGTTCATTGTATATTTTCTAGAAGTTTTTTTCTCATTACCAAAAAGCTGCCATAGCAGAATTCCCAAACAACCCCAGTATGCATTGCTACAAATCTATCTGTTATTTATTTATTACCAGTTATTATATAGCGCACACATATTCTGCAGCGCTTTACAGAGAATCAGTCCCTGCCCCAGTGGAGCTTACAATCTATATTCCCTATCACATGCTCGCACACATACACACTAGGGTTAATTTTTGTTGGGGGGCAATTAACCTACCAGTATATTTTTGGAGTGTGGGAAGAAACCGGAGCACTGGAGGAAACCCATGCAAGCACAGGGAGAATTCTATCTATCGATCTATCTATCTGCAGCACAGGTTCTCAAACTCGGTCTTCAGGACCCCCAAACAGTGCATGTTTTCCAGGTCTCCTGACAAAATCACAGGTGAAATAATTATCTCCACCTGTGGATCTTATAAAATGTGTCAGTGAGTAATGAATACACCTGTGCACCTGTTGGGTGACCTGCAAAACGTGAACCGTGTAAGGTCCTGAGGACCAAGTTTGAGAACCACTGATCTACAGTATATCTCTCTCTATATATTTATATATAACAAATAGTAGGGTCCGACTCTCCCTGGTAATGAGCAATAAAGCCGGGTGATAACACAGTGAACTCACAAACTCCCATAGTGGTGCAGCACTCCATACAATTGAATAAATCACAACAGCGGCATAATGTAGCAGCAACATTTCAGTGAATCTGATGACAGTGCCTGAATAAAGAGGCTCTGAAATGCTGCTGCTACATTATGCTGCTGTTGTGATTTATTCAAATGCATGGAGTTCTGCACCACTACTGGAGTATATATACATATGCAGCATAGACAGTGTAATGGTAAGCATCACTGCCTCACAGCACTGAGGTTGTGGGTTTGATTCCCATTACTGCCCTAGCTGTGTGGAGTTTGTATATTCTCCCTGTACTTGGTAGGTTAATTGGGTACCAACAAAATTAACCCGAATGTGTAAGTGTTTGAGCATGTGGTAGATTGTAAGCTCCACTGGGCCAGAGACTGATGTGAATGGACAAATATTCTCTGTAAATCTCTGTGGAATATGTGTGCGCTATATAAATAACTGGTAATAATACTTATATACTAGGGGTGTGCACCGGCCACTTTTCGTGTTTTGTATCTGGATTGGTTTTGCCAAAACCATCCTTCCGTGTTTTGGGTTCTGGGTTTTGTGTTTTGGATCTGTATTTTTTTTAAAAAAAGCATAAAAACAGCTAAAATCACAGAATTTGTGAGTTTTTCTGCTCCTATGCTATTATTAACCTCAATAACCTTAATTTCCACTCATTTCCAGTCTATTCTGAACACCTCACACCTCACAATAGTGTTTTTATGTCCAAAAGGTTGCACCGAGGTAGCTGGATGACTATGCTAAGCAACACGAGTGGGCGGCACAAACACGTGGCCCATCTAGGAGTGACACTGCAGTGGTAGACAGGATGGCAGTTTAAAGAACTAGGCCCCAAACAGTACATAATGCAAAGAAAAAAAAGAGGTGCAAGATGGAATTGTCCTTGGGCCCTCCCACCCACCCTTATGTTGTATAAACAGGACATGCACACTTTAGCAAACCAATCATTTCAGCGCCAGGGTCTGCCACACAACTGTGGCTGAAATGATTGGTTCGTTTGGGCCCCCACAAAACAAGCTGGCAATTAATCTGTCCCTGCACAAACTGGCTCTACGGAGGCAAGATGTCGTCCTCATCCACCGATTCCTCACCCTCTTCAGTGTTGTGTACATCCTCATCCTCACAGAGTATTAATTCATCCCCGCTGGAATCCACCACCACAGGTCCCTCTGTACGTTCTGGAGGCTGGTCTCCCTGGAAGAGTTGATAATTCATTTTTATGAACATCATCTTCTCCACATTTTGTGGAAGCAACCTCCTACGCCTTTCGCTGACAAGGTTCCCGGCTGCACTAAACACTCTTTCGGAATACACACTGGAAGGGGGGCACCTCAGGTAAAATAGAGCCAGTTTGTACAGGGGCCTCCAAATTGCCTCTTTTTCCTGCCAGTACAGGTACGGAGTGTCTGACATGCCTACTTGGATGCTGTCACCGATGTAATCCTCCACCATTCTGTCAATGGTGACAGTATCATATGCAGTGACAGTAGACATGTCAGAAATTGTTGCCAGGTCCTTCAGTCCGGACCAGATGTCCAAACTTGGTCCTGCCTGCCCTGCATCACCGCCAGCGGGTTGCTTAGGATGCCTAAGTTTTTTCTGGCAGCCCCAGTTGCGGGAGAAAATGAAGAAGGAGCTGTTGACGTGTCACGTTCCGCTTCAGCTGACAGTGTTTTCACCAGCAGGTCTTTGCACCTCTGAAGGCTTGTGTCGGCCGGAAAGAGAGACACCACATAGGCTTTAAATCTAGGATTGAGCATGGTGGCCAAAATGTAGTGGTCTGATTTCAACAGATTGACCACCCTGGAATCCTGGCAAAGCGAATGAAGGGCTTCATCCACAAGTCCCACATGCCGAGCGGCATCGCTCCGTCTTAACTCCTCCTTCACTTTCTCCAGCTGCTTCTGCAAAAGCCTGATGAGGGGAATGACCTGACTCAAGCTGGAAGTGTCTGAACTGACTTCACATGTGGCAAGTTCAAAGGGCTGGAGAACCTTGCACAACACGGAAATCATTCTCCACTGCACATGAGTCAGGTGTATACCCCCTCCTTTGCCTATGTCATAGGTGGATGTATAGGCTTGAATGGCCTTTTGCTGCTCCTCCATCCTCTGAAGCATATAGAGGGTTGAGTTCCACCTCGTCACAACCTCTTGCTTCAGGTGATGGAGGGGCAGTTTCAAGAGTGTTTGCTGGTGCTCCAGTCTTCGGCACGCAGTCACTGAATGGCGAAAGTGGGCAGAAATTTTTCGGGACACCCAAAGCGTCTCCTGCACGCCCCTGTCGCTTTTTAGAAAATTCTGCACCACCAATTTTATTGTGTGAGCAAAACATGGGACGTGCTGGAATTTGCCCAGATGTAATGCCCGCACAATATTGGTGGCGTTGTCAGATATCACAAATCCCCAGGAGAGTCTAAGTGGGGTAAGCCACTGGGCGATGATTTCCCTCAGTTTCTCTAAGGGGTTGTCGGCAGTGTGCCTCTTACTGAAACCGGTGATACACAGCGTAGCCTGCCTTGGAATGAGCTGGCGCTTCTGAGATGCTGCTACTGGTGACGCTGCTGTTGTTGCTGCGTAAGGTGATACATCTACCCAGTGGGCTGTCACAGTCATATAGTCCTTGGTTTGCCCTGTTCCACTTGTCCACATGTCCGTGGTTAAGTGGACATTGGGTACAACCGCATTTTTCAGGACACTGAGGACACTTTTTCTGACGTTTCTGTACAGTCTCGGTATCGCCTGCCTAGTGAAGTGGAATCTAGACGGGATTTGGAACCGGGGACACACTACCTCCATCAATTGCCTAAATCCCACTGCACTAATGGCGGATACCGGACGCATGTCTAACACCAACATAGCAGTCAAGGCCTCAGTTATACGTTTTGCTTCAGGATGACTGCTGTCGTACTTCATCCTCCTCGCTAAGGACTGTTGGAGGGTCAATTGTTTAGTAAAAGTAGTGGTGTTCCTACTTCCTCACTGGGATGATGAACGTCTCCCAGCAAGCAGCAACAGCAGCAGTGGCAGCAGGAGGCATAGCAATGCAGGATCCTCCGGAGGAATCCCGGATAGGAGAGTCAGTCATGCCAGTGACATGGCCTGCAGGACTACTTCCGATCCTGACTAAGGAGGAAATTGACGAGGAGGGAGTTGACGGTGTGGTTTGCAGGCGCTTGGATACAACAGGACAACGGGATTTAGGTGTCCCTGGACTGCTTACGGTCTTAGCCAAAGTTTCTGAACTTGACAGTAACCTTTTATGATCGCGCTGCAGGTGCCGTATAAGGGAGGATGTTCCTAGGTGGTTAACATCCCTACCCCTACTTATTTCACCTTTACATATGGTACATATGGCAAGACAGTTGTTGTCCGGATTTGGATAGAAATATTGCCAGACCAAAGAGGTGGAATGTTTGGTGTTCTGCCCAGGCATGACCGTGATGGGCTTTTTCATCCCACGGACAACAACTGTCTCCCCCGTAGCCTGATTTAAACAAACCACATCACCATCAGAATCCTCCTCGCCAACTTCCTCCTCAGCGCCAGCTACACCAGTATCCTCATCCTGTTGTACTTCAACAGTGACATCTTCAATTTGCATATCAGCAAGTGGACTGTGGGTGCTCCTTTCAGCACTTGCAGGGGGCGTGCAAATGGTGGAAAGAGCCACCTCTTCCCGTCCAGTGCTGGGAAGGTCAGGCATCGCAACCACCACCACACTTGGACTCTCCTTGGGGATTTGTGATATCTTCTTAGAATGCACAGTTCTTCGCTGTGCTTTGCCAGCTTAACTCGTTTGATTTTTTTAGCGGGAGGAGGGCTTCCATCGTTATGTGAAGCTGAACCACTAGTCATGAACATAGGGAAAGACCTTAGTCATTCCTTGCCAGTCCGTGTCGTAAATGGCATATTGGCAAGGTTACGTTTCTCCTCAGATGATTTAAATGTTTTTTATAAGGTCATTTTCCTGAACTTTGTCATTTGGGATTGTATGTGCCCTCTACTACGACATTGGGCATCGGCCTTGGCAGACGACGTTGATGGCATGTTATCGTCTATGTCATGACTAGTGGCAGCAGCTTCAGCACTAGGAGGAAGTGGTTCTTGATCTTTCCCTATTTTATTTTTATCGGAGAAAGTTTGGTCCTCCATTTATGTTATATTGATATATACGTGAGGCTAAGGTGCACACAAATACAGAAAATAATTTTTTATTTTTGTTGGAGACTAGTGCACTTTGTGGGTTACACCACCCTTTAATAAATGAGCCAGTCTGCTCTTTACTTATGGGACACAGGCGCACGCTTGGCGCTGCTCCTTTGTTGATGCACGTGCAGCTACAGTGCACACAATTCACAAAGACAGAAAAAAAAGGAGAATTTTTTATTCTTTGTGGAGCGCACTTTGAGGGTTACACCACCCTTTAACAGACAGACGCACGCTTGGCGCTGCTGCTTTGAGGATGCACGTACAGTGCAGACAATTCACAAACACAGAAGAAAATGTTTTATTTTTGTTGGAGTGCACTTTGGGGGTTACACCACCCTTTAACGGTCAAGCCAGCCGGCCCTTTACCTATGACACAGGTGCACGCTTGGCGCTACTTTGTTGATGCACATGCGGCTACTGCGCACACAATTCACAAACACAAAAAAATATATATTTTTATTTTTTTTGGAGTGCACTTTGGGGGTTACAGCACCCTTTAACGGACAAGCCAGCTGGCCCTTTACTTATGGGACACAGGCGCACGTTTGGCGCTGCTCCTTTGTTGATGCACGTGCAGTCACAGTGCACACAATTCACAAACACAGAAAATATTTTTTTATTTGGTTTGGAGTGCACTTTGGGGGTTACAGCACCCTTTAACGGTCAAGCCAGCTGGCCCTTTACCTATGACACAGGCGCACACTTGGCGCTACTTTGTTGATGCACGTACGGCTACTGCGCACACAATTATTTATTTTTTTTGCACTTGGGGGGAGCATCCCTGATGGATAGAGCACCCCCTGGACAACACTACAGCACCCCTTTAGGACTGGGACACTGCACAGGACTTTGGAGTGGACACAGCCCCTATGGACAACAGCAGCACAGCACAACACAGCCAGCCCCTATGGACTTTTGAGGCGTGGACACAGGGCCTCATTCAGAGCCGCTCGTAAGCGGCCGCTCGTTCGCTCCGAGCGATGTTCGCACATCTGCGCATGTGTATGGGTCGTAATGCGCATGCGCCAACCAGTCATTGCGTTTGGAAATTGAGTGCTCACAAAATAGTGAGTGCCTGCTAATTTGAGTGACAGGATGAGGCGTTTGTGGGTGGTAACAGGGGAAGGTGCTTGAAAACGGGGAGTGGTGATCCGAACGCAGGCGTGCCAAACGCTCAAAACGGGTGTTTTAAGGGTGTGCATAATTAACAAAGCAGCGTCATCGACCACATCACTTGGTTGTTTCTTAGCCTGAACTGTTCGCATGATTGCGGTAGGAAAATCCAACCACAAGCACTGCGAGCAGTTCAGACGCCTTTCGATGTACTCGATTAATCAAATAAATAGCGGAGATGACTTAGGATGCGAGCGGCCAGGGGGCGTCTTTACAAAATAGCGAGCTCAGACATAGAGGCGTCAACAGACCGCAAAGAGCGAGCGCTCAATTTATATAGCCGGCCCCTTTTTCTGAAAGAGCGAGCGCAAATAGGGTCCGGCTCTGAATTAGGCCCACAGCCCCTATGGACAACAGCAGCACAGCACAACACAGCCAGCCCCTATGGACTTTGGAGGAGTGGACACAGCCCCTATTTACAACAGCAGCACAGCGCAGCACAGCACAGCACAGCACAACACTACACTGCACTACACTACACAGCCCAGCCAGGCCTAACTCCCACCCTCCCTCTTCACTGTCCACAGCCGAGTGAGAAAATGGCGCCGACGCGGGTACCTTATATAGAATCCAAAACCCACGAGACTCGGAAGGCGGGATGATGACGTTTTGCCTCGATTTCAGATCCGAGTCAGGTGGGAAAAGTCGAGCCTGACACGGATTGGGGGGGTTCGGATTTCAGAAATCCAAACTCGCTCACCCCTATTATATACCATCTTGCACACCAGTCTGGTTTTACTACTGAGACTTGTTCTTACAGCCCCCATCGGTTCCAGCCGATACCCGCAACCATTGGTCCCAACCGATCAAGTTCATCAATTCATCAACATTGGACTCATATCAATTAAGTTCTTCAATTCTTCAACATCGATTTCAAACCGATCAAGTTCATCAATTCAACATTGGATTCAAATCCATCAAGTTCTTCAATTCATCAACATCTGTCTCAAACCGATCCACCTCAGGGCCTGATTCAGAGGCCGGTCGCAAGCGCTGTGCGCTTGCAACCGGGTCGATGGTGGCCCACAGCGCATGCGCACGACGGAGCCGGCTCCATTGTGCGCATGCGTGAGACCCGGCTAGCGACAGGCAATCCGTCGCTCCAGGTCTCGCACCAAAGGGGGCGAGCTGTCGATGTTGAGTGACAGCTCGCCCCCTTTGGTAGGCGGGCCGGGCGGGTGGCTGCCCAAACGGAGGCGTTCCCATGTGACATCACGAGTGATGTCAGTGGAGAGATTCCGGCTCTGTTAGAGCCGAAATCTCTCTGGGGCATACAGCTATGTGAGCGGCCAGGAGGCCACACATAAAAAAAAAAAAAACGCCCTGATTCCTTCACACCTCTCAAATCTTCTCTTCAGCCTTCCACGCCTGTTCAAATCCAAACCAACCTTCAGGCATGGCACGCACAGTAGTGGCTAGCAGGGTGCTTGGAGCCAGAATTGCAGCTTTAGTGCCATCGGAGCGTCCTTTTACACTCCAAGCAGGCATCCTACAGCTCTAAAGGCCCCCCATAGACGCTAAGATTCAAAGTTGGTAAGATTAGTTGTACGATTGCCCTTGAAATTCTTCCCTTGAAATTTTTCAGAAGATGTGGTCAAATGGTGTACGACTGATCGTTACGATTATAGGATAAGATGCATAGAAAGTGTGTCACATCGTACACGATCGGTTGGGATCTCTCTGCAAAACCATCTGATCTGCGATCCAACTAGACGAAGGCGGGGACGCGCATCGGGGGCGCAGAACACACTAAATACACCTGTTTCCACACGATTGGTCTGTTCAACCTGTTGTAACTAGCCATATCGTGTAAAAAATCGTCCCACTTTAACAGCCCTCCCTTGAGCATTCTGCGGATGCTCTGGTCAGTGCTGTAACTAGTGGGAATGCCGGTCGGCCCCACTCCGCATGACGTCATGCTCTGGGAGGGGCATCACAGGGTGCATAAAAGCCCTGTTATGGCCCTGCATCCAGATGTACATCACTAGAATATGTACTACTAACCTCTCAAGATATCATATGAAAAGTGTAACATTGAATGGCTTGTACTGTTCATAGTTATTGCTAATGCTAAAATTGCAATAAACTATTTGTACACCATAAAATAATGTAATGAAGTGTCATATTCACAAGAGAGAATTGTGCCTTGACAATGTTAATAATAAATGTTAAAGTTGTACTCATTATATAAAATAATGAAATACAAAGACCTGTTCCCCTTTATATGAGAATATAGGAATCTTCTTTCCTGCTGCAGTCCAAATAGCCATTAAGTAAAGTGAATAGCCAGCCGCGACTTAATATAACTGTCACATTAATGATGAATGAAGTATCATCAGCTAGATGAGTCAGTCCACAATCAGAATTGGATAGTTAGTGTATTGCGTTTTGTAGCAGCCCTCCAGCACTCATGAGAGATACAGCTCCTGATAGATATTTATACATCGCGTGCACGCCCACTTTAGTCACCTTTGTGTGAATGTGCCCTTATGCTGCCCATCCACTAGGCGATTAAACCTAGCGATTGAGCGATAACAACCGTCATTATCGCTCAATTGCTTGGTAATCGCCCGCAAAACGTGCAGTTTAATATCTAATATGACCAGCGATGCGCGTGCACGCTGGTCGTATTGGACATCTATCATCGGACAAACATGCTGGTCAACCTGACGATAACGTCAGGTTCAGCATGTTACCAGATGATTGATGAGCCTGCACTGAACGACTGCTCCTTCAGTGTAGGCACATCACAGCCATAGAAACGACAGCATGATTACAATGTCGTAATCGTGCTGTGGTTTCTATGTCGTGTAGTGGATGGGCGGCATTACTGTGCTTGATCTACACTTGCCTGTCCCTTCCCTCCACTTGTAAGGAGCAGTGTTGGATTGGGACATGAACAGGGGCATAGAGAGCCCGGCCGGACCCAGGGGAAGAGGGCGTGGCCTATTTGCGGGAGGCGTGGCCACGTCCCCTTGAGATAAAGGGGGAGAAAAAAACACTTTTGCAGCACCGCTTAGTGGCGCTGTGCGCTGGGGAGGAGGGTGCTGTGAGCGCTCCCTCCCACAGGCATCAAGCAGTCTCCCACTGCAGCCCAGCACATGCTGTGTGCTGGGCTGCTGTGTGAGTGGGAGGAGTGAGGGAGGGAAGGGGAGAGCGGCGCCGACCCTGGTCCCCCCGCTGGGCCCCTCTACCAAGCCCGGGCCTGGGTAAATAGTACCTGCCCCCCTCTCTCAGCTCCCCTGGACATGAAGGGCCCACCAGGAAAATGCAGTGGTAGAGGGCCAGCCTATGCCTAAGGGGTGTGGTCAGCAACCAGAGGGGGTGTGTCCCAGGGGCAGAGTAGCAGCGGTGCACCAGGGCCCACCACAATGAATGGGCCCACAGTTGGTGGCATTATAATGAGTCAGACTGATTCATTTATACGCCAATGCACCGCTGGATGTAACAAAGAATGATGTCAAAGGAAAGGAGTAGGGGAATAGCTACGGAGGGGGACACGGCAGCGTCATCAGTTAAAATAAAGGGTGATAAGAACAATCACCACCCTTCAAGTCGGCATAGATGCAGCTGTCTCTCTGCTGACCATGCACTTAATGCTGGGAGGACGGCAGCCAGCCAGGCCAGCTCACCCAACCAATACTCACCCAAACCACTACTCCATCAAGTGTGTGCACCGGAAGTGATGGTCACAACACCACCAAATTCCAGAAGCCACGCTTTAGCTTCAGATCTGAACGATAACGATTTAAAAAATCCTTCAATCGTTCATATCTGAAGGAAAATCTGATATATCTGACATGTCTGAACGATGAACTATGCGCATTCCCATTTGTCGGATAACGATATCTGACATCTGATGTGTTTGCAGTCAGATTTGGACGATTTCCATTAATTTTAATGCAGTCAAAAATCGTTCAGTCGTTCATCTGACAAATCTGACCGTATGTATGCACCTTAAGTATTTTTTATTGTCTTGGCATAATGGCCAGAATTTAACTAATTAATTCTAGATGGTCAATGTTATTTTTTGTACAGTTTATACTAGTTCCATGGATTCCAATATCAATAATGGTGGCTCTCAATAGAAGGTACACCCTTTTGTGAAAAACATGGTTGCGTTAAGAAGAGTCCAGGAATAGCCAGTGGTCCAGAACCAGAGGAGGTATTCTACTAAAGCCAGGTAGGTTAATGAATTAGTATCAGGTGTTTTCAGTTAATTAATTGGTTATTATTCATCTGTCCAGACTAATTCTACTCTGGTTCAACAGTAACTTAATTCTGCTGAAAGTTACTAAACAATCCTTTTGATATCTGCAATTTAGGGATGGCGCTACCACTATGTGTTAGGGATGGCCATTGGTGGGGTGCCTATTGATGGTTCCATCGGTAATTACCATCGATGGCACAAAACCATCTATGGTATGTCTATGATTGGCTTATGGCCTTCCATGCACCCCTCGATGGCCACTGCTGCCGGGGTCATGGTGGGCTTTGAGTCAATCAGCATGGGGGCAGGTCTCACAGGGCCACCGGGGGTGGAGCTAAGCCCCGTTATGTCGGGAGCCAGAAAAAAACATTGGCCCTCATTCAGAGCCGTTCGCTATTTGCGGTCGTTCGTTTAAAAACAAGGGGTGGCTATTCAAATGATCCGTACGCACATTGCAGTCTGTTCACACCTCTAAGTCTGAACGAACGAGCAAAACATACGCTCGTTTATTTGTTAAAAACGCCCCCTGGCCGCTCGCATCCTACGTCATGTCCGCTATTTATTAGATTAATCGAGTACATCGACAAGGGTATGAACTGCTCGCTATTCTTGTGGTTGGTGTTTGCTACCACAAATTTGCGAGCAGTTCTGGCTCTAAAATAACCCAGTGACGTGATCAATGACGCTGCTGTTTTAAATATACACACCCATAAAACGCCCGTTTTGACCTTTAAGCACGCCTGCGTTCGGATCTCCACTCCCCATTTTCAAGCACCATCCCCTGTTACCACCCACATACGCCTCATTCTGTCACTCAAAATAGCAGGCACTCGCTATATAGCGTACAAACGATTTTCGGCCGCACTGACTGGTTCGCGCATGCGTACTAAAAAGCGTACGCATGCGCAGATGTGCAAACATCGCTCGGAACGAGCGTACTGCCGCTAACGAGCGGCTCTGAATGAGGGCCATTGTTTCCCAGTCTGCCATCGATGGCAGAGAAACATTAGCCCTCAAATGGCTGTTTTTTTTTTGTAATAACATTTTAAAAATGATAGAAAGCAAGTGTTTTTCTGCAAATACATGACCTAGAGTAATTTGGGATGCATAAAAATGTCAGTAAATGGATTATTGTGTAATTTTAAGCAACTTGTAACTTACACCTGCAATCTCATAAACAGCTGTCTTATCCATACAACCATATACTTGTCCCACATCTTTTAACCCATTATTGCGCACTTTGCAGAATATCACTCCAAAAATGACATGTATTGGACACATTAAGCTAGTTAAAAATGAATAAGTGCCTAATTAATCATTGGGGAGGGAATGGGAACGGTCCCCAGGGGTTTCTGAAGCAAGTCCTGACATTATTACCTTAGCTATTTTCTCAAAGTTTTCACCTGCTCAGGGACTGCGAGAAAAAGCTGCGTTAGATCCCATTGAAAATTACTGTGGCTAAATTTGCGCTGCTAATTGAATAGGAAAAAACATGTACAGGCCATATTAACTTGCATTGCGGGTTAGCGTGCCTAACTGAATAGTATGTTAATATTTGTTGGGAATGATTCTCAAATATGTTATGCACATTTTCAAATAGTTCTTTATAGCTTATCTGATCTTTTGATCTTTTTAAAGGTATACCTCCCAATAGTTGTCTTCTTTTTTCTGCAATTATAGCCCAGCACAGTGGTTCCCAAACTTTTTTGAATCACGGCGCCCTAGTGTATCAGCATTGTTTTCACGGGAGCCCTAGGTCCAATGTTTGTTATTGATAAATTCAGAAAAAAATTGTAGCAAAGTAGTAAAGTGAAGTAAATTGTGCTGACCTGTCACCCTCAGGGTCAGTTATGTGGTGATGGACAGGTTTGCGCATCTATTTGTCCACATATTTACATTACATTGACCATAAAGAATTTGATTTGTTGCTGGACCACCAACCTGAGGCACCCCTGCAACTGTCCCGAGGCACCCCAGGGTGCCACGGCGCACAGTTTGGGAACTACTGGCCCAGCACCAAAAATACCACATACATTCTTCATAGTGTAGTAAATGGTCATTTAATGTATAGTTACTAGCACAGGAAGATTGCACAGACACAAGGCCTTATTCAGAGGAGGATGTAAGTCTGATGTTTGTGCAGTTGAATGATTTTTTCTATACTGCACATGTGTATGAGTCGCGCTGCGCATGTGCTAAGTTTCATTACCGACGGTAGCCACAGTGTGGACTTGGATGCACTATGATTGACAGAGAGGAAGAATTTGTGGGAGGTAATGAAGGGTGAAGACTCAAATGCAGGCGTGTCGCGACCGCTTCGGGAACATGTCTGTGCCTGCAACGGCAATTTCATACTCAGTGGTTAAGGCTCCGGCGGTTTACTCCCGACGGATATAAATATGAAACACAGACAGGACAGGCAGACACAGTCTATGGAACCACAAGGGTGTCGTCGCAAGCCCGATGGTTGTGATGGTCTTGACCATCGCGACCATCAACCTGGCCGCTTGCTTATAGCTGTGGGTGGTCACCCACAGCTATGCGAGCGCCCAGGAGGCGGCTAAAAAAGAAAAAAAAAAACGCCCTGATTCAGAGTGAGCGCTCTTTCAGAGTGACAGACAGGACAGAAAAAGACAGTCTATGGAACACAGACAGGACAGGCAGACACAGGCAAAGGAACACAGCCAGGACAGGTCAGGCAGACACTGGGTATGGAACACAGACAGAATGGGCAGACACAAAATATGACACAGGATATAGAACACAGACAGGACAGGCAGACACAGACAGGACAGGCACACACAGGCAAAAGAACACAGCCAGGACAGGCAGACACAGACAGGACAAGCAGACACAGGCAAAGGAACACAGCCAGGACAGGTCAGGCAGACACTGGGTATGGAATACAGAGAGCGTGAGCAGACACAGACAGGTCAGGCAGACACTGGGTATGGAATACAGACAGGATGGGCAGACACAGACAGGACAGGCAGATACAGGTTATGGAACACAGAGAGCGCGAGCAGACACTTAGGATGTGGAAAAAAGACAGGATAGGCAGCCACAGTCTATGGAACACAAGCCCTGATACAGAGCCGGACACTCTGACAGAGCGCTTTTTTTTTTTAAGGAGCGGCCTCCTGGCCGCTTGCATTGCTGTGGGTTGCCAACCACAGCTAATGCGAGCGGCTAGGATGATGGTCGCGATGGTCAAGACCATTGTGACCATCATGTTTGCGACGAGACCCTTGTGGTAGGGTCTCGTGGCCACAAGCCCCAGAGAGCTTTCGGCTCAAACAGAGCCGAAAGCTCTCCCACTGACATCACTTGTGAACTCAGTGGGGCCGCCCCCAGATGGTAGGCGTCCTCATGGGAACGCCTCCGTCTGGGCATCCACCCCCCCCCCCGGCCCGCCCACCAAAGGGGGCGTGCTGTCACTCAACATCGACAGCACGTCCCCTTTGGTGCGAGACTTGGAGCGACGGATTGACAGTCGCTATCCGGGTCTCGCGCATGCGCACGACGGAGCCGGCCCCGTCGTGCGCATGCGCTCTGGGCCACCATCGACCCAGTTGCGAGCGCTCAGCGCTTGCAACCGGGTCTGAATCAGGCCCACATATAGAACAGGCAGCCACAGGCTATGGAACACGGACAGGACAGGCAGCCACAGGCAAAGGTACACAGCCAGGACAGGTCAGGCAGACACTGGGTATGGAACACAGACAGAATGGGCAGACACAAAATATGACACAGGATATAGAACACAGAAAAGGACAGGCAGACAGGACATGGGGCACTGACAGGGCAAACATCAAACATCTGAACACTTAGCACTTACATTTGCTGTGCTGCTACAATGGTCACTGCAGTGCTGCCAGTTGGATGGATCCCTGTGAAGCAGAGGGGGAGGCTGCAGGTGGGAGAGCACACTCCTCAGGCTACTTCCTAAGCCCTGAATGACAGCCACAGCACTGCTGATTTGCTCCTGCCTTCTCAGTGCATTCTGAACTCCTGCTGCCTGTGGAACCAGAATGTCAAGTATCTGCCTCCTCTGATCATCCCAGCCAGTGAGTCTGACACAGCCAGAAGAACATGTTGGACTGCCCCCTCCCCCATTGTGGACCACTAATCTCTGCCCCCTCACAGAAAGGGCCCACCAGGCCCCCGCCCCCTATTACCACCACCACGACCACTGCTGCGCCGATTTGGCTGCCCCCTCCTGGTAGGGATGGCTATCAGAGGGGTGTCCATCGATGATTGCCATAGATGGGTCCGTCGATGGTACACAAACCATCTGTGGTGAACCATTGATGGTTTGCACCCCTCAATGGCCACCGCTGCTGTTGGGAATGGGGCCCGCAGGCCACTAAAAAGGGGGCAGGGCTTAGCAGACACCAGGGGCGGGGGTAAGCTCCATCCCATTTAGAAAAAAAAAGTATTGGCTGCTACTCGTGCATCCATGGCAAAGAACCATTGGCTCTCTGTCATCAATGTTAAAACTATTAGACATCGGCCATAAACCATCAATGATTTTGAATCATCGATGTTCGAATGCCATGCCTACATCCTGGTGGAGGAAGCCAGAAAGTCGGCAAGTATGCCACTTGGTCTGACCGCTCCGTCTGATCCCTAACACTGCGCATGCCTCTGCATAAAGAGCAGCTTTTCGGAAGTGATGATTAAGTAAATGAGGGATGTTAATTTGTTCCTTTGTCT
The DNA here is from genome assembly GCA_031769625.1 of Taudactylus pleione. Taxonomy (NCBI): domain Eukaryota; kingdom Metazoa; phylum Chordata; class Amphibia; order Anura; family Myobatrachidae; genus Taudactylus; species Taudactylus pleione. The sequence goes on along the minus strand of JAUIMM010000113.1, from coordinate 28,485,081 downwards.
CCAGCAAACTCACTGTTCTTTAACAACAAGTTTATTTCTAACTTTTCACTGCAGATATTTTTAACATGATGAATGTGCCCCTAAATTATATTGTGGTTAGTGCTATGGCACATACGGCACATGGAACTTTTTGCAACTATTAATGTGAGTGGCTGTGGCAGCTGTATATGTTATTTGTTCTACCGACATACAGTGAAATGTATTATTCAATCGAACACTGCCACCTAGTGGCCAAGTAACTTATTTATGGAGGTCCATTTCCACTCCTACTCACAGTAGAAAAAAGGGAGACTACATAATACAATCTAATATTGTAATGTAATACTAACAGATGGCAGTAAGATACTGGAGCTATCACATTGGGAATTAACACCAAAATAACTCTGCTGTTAGCATCATCCATTGGCTATTTCTGGTGACTAAAACTCAGTTTTGCATATATTAAAAAAACACAATAACAACCACAATCTATCACATATTAATAATAGTCTTTGTCAGAGTTTATAACTTCATTTGCAACTGCAATTATCTGGCTTAGTTAATTAAAGGTCTATTAAACATAAAATACACATTGCTTTGTATAAAAGAGATAAACTACTAATAATATTTACAATTATTCATGTAATATCTTTACAGAACATTGAATGCTTGACAAGCAATTGTTCTCTATTAGCTGGTATTTTCTGCAAAACATGACAAAAGAGGCTCTGTAGTGTCCTTCAATGGGAATACTAACAGGATATCCACGGGCGGATTAAGAGAGGAGGGCTCCCATGTGCAACCTCTGTGTGGGCTCCCTCCTCTTTGGCAGAGCAGTAATAATAATAATTTTATTTATATAGCACTTTTCTCCTAATAGGACCCAAAGTGCTTTACATTTGCCTTTACAGTACAAAATACAAAATAAGATGAAACAAGGCACATTAGTGAAATGCTTGGGTGAATAGGTAAGTCTTGAGTCTAGTTTTGAAGTATTCTAGAGTGGAGGTCTTTCGAACTGTGCGGGGAAGTGAGTTCCATAAGGTTGGAACCACAAAACTGAAAGCTCGAGCCCCAGACGAATTTCGGGATATGATGGGTACTGTTAACGTCAACGGATCGCAGTAATCGTGTGGGACGGTAAGGAATCGGAAGCTGCTTTAGGTACCATGGGCCATGGTCATGTAGGGCTTTGTAAGTTAGTAATCCAATCTTGAAAACAATTCGCCATCTGACAGGCAGCCAGTGAAGGGAGTAGAGAATGGGTGTTATGTGGCTGGAACGGGGCTGGTTGGTTAATAGCCTGGCAGCTGCGTTTTGTACCATTTGCAAGCGGTGCAATTCTTTTGCTGGGAGTCCAAGGTAGAGGGTGTTGCAGTAGTCTAGGCGTGATGATATAAATGCATGTATGACTTTAGGCCACTATCCAGGACAACACCAAGATTCCGCACATGTTCAGTGTTTTGTAATTCTGATCCCCCAAGCGTAAGTCGTGTTGGTTGGCAGGGCCGGCGCTACCATTAGGCAAACTTAGGCAGCTGTCTAAGAGCGCCGGCCATGAAGGGCGGTAGTGTTGACCGCACATAAATGCAGTCCGCACTACACTACTAGTATAACAAACACACAGCAGCCGGCAGCTGTGTGTTTGTTTTAGCAGCCGATGAGAGTCAGACAGACTTTCACCGGCTGCTGCACCCACTGCCGGAGCCGGGCAGGAGCTCATGAGCTCCATCTTACGGCTCCCACAGTGGGTGATGGGAGAGACGTCATGCATCGATCTGGGTTTTTGCTATGCGTGAATACAAATGTCTTGGGTCGAAGTTCAGGGTTCACAACCAGGGTCGGGAACTGAGACCTGGTAAATTCATGGGTTGATAGACAGCAGGCACTGGAGCGGTAAGTATTAGGGTTTTTTTTGTATGTGTGTGCGCACAGGGGGGGCTTACTACTTCAGGCATTACAGGGGCCTTACTACTGGGGGCACTACAGGGGCCTTGCTATTGGGGGCACTACAGGGGACTTACTACTGGGGGCATCATATGGGGGCACTACAGAGGCCTTACTACTGGGGCATCATATGGGGGCACTACAGGGGCCTTACTACTGGGGGCACTATAGGGAGCACTACAACTGGGGGCACTACAGGGGCCCTTACTACTGGGGGCACTTCAAGGGGCATTACTACTGGGGCACTGCAGGGAGCATTACTACTGGGGGCACTACAAGGGCATTACAACTGGGGGCACTACAGGGGACTTACTACTGGGGTTACTGAAGGGGTCATTACTACTGGAGGCACTACTATAGGGGCATTACTTTTAGGGGCATTGTTACCAGGGGCATTACTACAGGGGGCATTATTACTACTGGGTGCACTGCGTAAGGGGCACCATTACAGTGGGCATTGCATTAGGGGCACCATTACAGTGGGCATTTAGTGTTTTAGAGGAACTACAACTGTGGGCCTTGTGCATGACCTAAGCTAGGGGGGGCCCTTAAAAATGATGCTATGGGGCCTAAAAGTTCTAGTTACGCCCCTGATAGTGTGTGTATATATATATATATATATATATTGTGATAGAAGCACTGTAGAAGTCTGGGATGGCATATATGTGTGTCCCAGATTCCTATCGTGTTTTAAAAACCCCAGGAAAAGTCTGTATAGCCAAACAGACCAGAAGTATCACTTTTGGTAAAAGCCGTATAATGGGTCCTAGGGATGTGGATGTGAGAAGAGAAGGGAGGGCTCCATCTACAGGCCATTTCAGGTGTTGGGCCTTTTGGTCTGAGAGCAGGCTGATTAGTAGTTGCACCTGCAAGTGGTTCATATAGCTGTGTTAAGGTTTTGGTTCAGTGGCTCACATACCCTGGGAAGAACAGAAACTGAGGTTTGTTCAGAGACACTGTGATATTTGAAAGTGCTAGGATTTATTTTTATGGTTTGTTTATTTTGTTGTTTATATTGCACAATAAAACTGTTTCCGATCAGCTTGCACGAAAATCCTGGACTGGTGTGCTGTTTTCTGGATGCTGTGTGTAACAAGGCGTCCATCTACTGCAGGAGAAGGACCCCCTACCCCGACTATATCACAAGTGGTGGAGAATGCGGGCACACACACGGAAAACTGCAGCAAGAGAAAAAGTTTTGCATTGAAAATTTTGAGACAGACACCAGTTTGTTGTTTGGATGTCAACCTGTGTTTTATGGAATCCATGAAGGTGGCGTTGGTAGATGCTTAGAGAATCCAGATTCCGCTTCCAATCTACACCTAAAGACAACATGGAGGACACTGTTAAAGCCTTGCTCCAAGCTACGGCAGCTCAGCAAGAAGCTACCAGAGCTCACCAGGAAACTAACAAAATTCAACAAGTCGAAAGCTGAACTGGTGAACCCCTTGAAGCATAAGGTAAAAACTGTTGGAGTGGCCTGCATACATGGGGATACTCGCTATTATGCAGATGTGAATATAAAAACACAATGTGGTTCTGCGATAGTCTCTGTGGGTTTGGTGCATGGCTTGATGTGTGATGCAATATTGGGGAGAGACTTTGCTCACTTCTGGAAGTTGTGGGAAAGCTGATTTGCTATAGAAATAACCCCGACCCGTTTGAGGAGGTTACTGATGCAGTAACAGAGGGAGTTTCTTCAGAGTCTGAGGTGCTCCCCTTTTCTAGCATGATTGGTGAACCAGAGAATGCTGAGAATGATGGTGGCTCACCAAGTGTTGTGCCTCCTACTGAGATGGGAAGTGTTATGGAGCCAGTTGATCATCTGCCTGATCTTGAAGTCAGAAAAGAGATCTTTGCCGTGGAGCAATTAAATGACCCTACTCAGGTAAAAGCCAGGGAAAATGTAAAAGTGATTGATGGTAAATCCGTAGACCCTGATAGTCCGTTGTCATATCCTCACATGGCAGTATGCCAGGATTTTTTGTATCAGGTGACTAAGAAAGGAGAAGATGTTGTGGAACAATTAATAGTTCCAAAGGCATATAGAAGAACAGTGTTAGACCTGGCTCATGGTCACATAACTGCAGGTCACCTAGGGGTAGGAAAAACCACTGAGTGAATTTTGCAGAGGTGTTTCTGGCCTGGGGTCCATAAAGAGTGTTTCTGACTATTGTGCATCCTGCCCTGAATGTCAATATCATGCTCCAAGGCCGCATTTTAAAAGTCCACTTGTCCCTTCACCCATTATTGAGGTTCCATTTGAAAGAATAGCTATGGATTTGGTTGGACCACTAATGAAGTCTGCCCGGGGCCATCAATAAATTCTGGTGATAAAGGATTATGCTACCAGGTACCCGGAAGCGATACCATTGCGCAATACGTCAACAAAGACCATTGCTAGAGAATTAGGGCCTGATTCAGAGCCGCTCGCTATTTGCGGTCGTTCATTCTAAAACAAGGGGTAGCTATTCAAATGAAACGTTTGCTAATTGCGGTCTGTTCACGCCTCTAAGTCTGAACGAGCGAGCAAAACTTGCGGTTGTAATTTTGAAAAATACGCCCCCTGGCCACTCGCATCCTACATCATGTCCGCTATTTATTAGATTAATCGAGCACATCGAACAGCGTATGAACTGCTCGCTATTCTTGTGGCTGGTTTTTTCAACCGCTATTTTGCGAGCAGTTCGGAGTAAAAAAAAAACAAGTGATGTGGTCAATGACGCTGCTGTATTAATTATGCACTCCCTTAAAACGCCTGTTTTGACCTTTAAGCATGCCTGCGATCTAATTCCACACCCCCGTTTTCAAGCACCTTCCCCTGTTACCACCCACATACGCCTCCTTCTGTCACTCAAAATAGCAGGCATTCGCTATATAGCGAACAAACGATTTTCGGCCGCACTGACTGGTTCGCGCATGCGTATTAAAATCCGTACGCATGCGCAGATGTGCGAACATCGGTCAGAACGAACAAGCGGCCGCTTACGAGCGTCTCTGAATCAGGCTCTTAGTCCATGTCTTTAGCAGGTTGGGCATAACTAAGGAAATTCTGACTGACCAAGGTACCCCATTTATGTCAAAAATCATGAAAGAGTTATACCGCTTGTTTAAAATTGATCAGTAAAGAACTTCTGTGTATCTCCTCCAAACCGATTGGTTAGTGGAGAGGTTTAACAAGACGTTAAAACACATGCTTAGAAAAGTAGTGGACAAAGATGGTAGAGATTGGGATTACTTATTGCCTTATTCGTTGTTGGCCATAAGAGAGGTTCCCCAATCCTCCACCGGGTTTTCACCTTTCGATTTGTTGTACGGGAGACACCCAAGGGGATTACTAGACATTGCCAAGGAGACATGGGAGGGGCAGTCCAGTCCCTATAAAACTGTTATTGAGCATGTTTCCCAAATGCAGGAAAGAATTGCTGCTATGGTGCCAGTAGTGAGAGAGCACTTGGAACGGGCCCAACAGGCACAGCAGAGGGTATACAACCGCAATGCTCGGTTACACGTCTTTGCTCCTGGGGACAGGCTATTGGTGTTGGTCCCCACAATAGAAAATAAACTTCTGGCTAAGTGGCAAGGACCCTTTGAAATTCTAGAAAAAGTGAGGGAGGTTGATTATAAACTTTACCAGCTGGGGAAAAGAAAGCCAGAACAGATATACCATGTAAATCTTATAAAACCTTGGAAGGATAGAGCAGCTCTATCAGCCATCCCAGCCCCTCCAGTAAACCCAGGGCCCTTGGTTCCCGAAGTGACAGTAGTTAAAACCCCGTTGGCAGTTCAACAGCAGGAAGTTAAGGAATTTCTTATCAGAAATAGTGTTTGTTTTCAGATATACCGGGGAAAACCACAGTCATTAAACATGACATAATCACTGACCCAGGGGGTTAAGATTAACCTAAAGCCCTATAGTTTACCAGAAGCCCTAAGAGAATCAGTATCTAAAGAAATTAAAAAAATGTTGGAATTGGGTGTAATTGAAGATTTGCATAGTGAGTGGTCAAGTCCCATTGTGCTTATTCCAAAGCCTGGCGGGAGTGTGCGTTTCTGCAACAATTTCCGAAAATTGAACAGTGTGTCAAAATTCGATGCCTACCCAATGCCTTGGGTGGATTAAATAATTGAAAGACTGGGAACAGCCAGGTATTTAACCACTCTAGACTTAACGAAAGGGTATTGGCAAGTGCCGTTAACTGAGAATGCCAAAGAAAAGACAGCTTTTTCTGCACCAGAAGGGTTGTTCCAATACAAGCTGTTGCCCTTTGGGCTACATGGGGCACCTGCTACCTTTAAAAGGATGATGGACAGAATTCTAAGGCCCCATAGACAGTATGCTGCTGCTTATCTACATGATGTGGTCATTCATAGTCCTGATTGACAGTCTCACTTGCTCAGAGTACAAGCAGTGTTGGACTCCATCTACAAAGCAGGATTGACAGCCAACCCAAAAAAATGTTGCCTAGGGATGGAAGAAGTAAAGTATCTTGGATACACCATTGGCAGAGGTTTGATAAAGCCACAGCTTAATAAAATTGAGGCAATACAAAACTGGCCACGACCCCTGAATAAGAAGCAGGTGAGAGCCTTCTTAAGGATTACTGGATATTATAGGAGATTTATACCCAATTTTGGCACCATTGCAGTCCCACTGACTGACCTTACCAAAGGCAAACAGAAAGTCATGGTTAAATGGAGTCCTGAAGCAGAGAAGGCTTTTCAGGAGTTAAAAATTGCACTGTGTACCCAACCAGTTCTGATGACCCCTGATTTTGACAGGGAATTTGTTGTGCAAACTGATGCATCAGATGTAGGCATAGGAGCGATCCTGTCCCAGAGCAAAGAAGGTGAAGAACACCCTATTACTTAAGCAGGAAATTGAATGTACATGAGAGAAACTATGCTACGGTCGAGAAAGAAACGTTGGCCATAAAGTGGGCATTAGAAACTCTCAGGTACTACTTGATGGGAAGGAAGTTCAGGCTGATCACTGACCAAGCCCCTTTGAAATGGATGTCAGAGAACAAAGAAAGCAATGGGAGAATAACAAGGTGGTTCTTGGCATTGCAAAACTTTAAGTTTTCAGTCGAACACAGGCCAGGAAGCCAGCTGGCCAATGCAGATGCATTGTCGCATGTTTATTGTTTGCGGGTTGCAGTTGTTCCGCCCCACAGGTCGAAACAAAGGAGGGGGATATGTGATAGAAGCACAGGAGAAGTCTGGGATGGCATATATGTGTATGTCCCAGATTCCTATCATATGTGTTTTAAAAACCCCAGGAAAAGTCTGCTATGCCAAACAGACCAGAAGTGTCGGCTTTTGGTAAAAGCCGGTATTGATTCCTGCTTATCTATACACTCTAAAATGTCGCTATTTAGCGTAATAAGTCGCACAAGAAATAATTACTCTTCAGACTTTGATTGTGTTTACAAAAGCACAAAAAGATATTATTCACCAAAAGCAGATAGTTACACGCTGTGATATAAATATAATTAGCGCAGACAAATTATACAATCACAAGGTACAGTCAATACATTACGCAGGCACTCTGGATCCAGATTTCCGGCATCAAAGGTGAAGCCTCCGTCAACAGAAAGAATATGATGACTGGCCTCTAGTTTCAGAGAGCCAGCATATATACCCTTACAGAGATAGGCAATACAAAAAACATGTTGGCATGATTCCATTGGTTCTTCTTCCTGGTTCTTCTGTTACAGTACAGTTCATAGGTCAGTTCGCATGGTCACAGTCCAGCTTCCAACAGCTCTTTGTGTCCATTTTCCCACTGAATAACAAATCTAAACTGGCTGCATTACATAGTACATTTTAATGCCTAACTCTCTATGATCCATAATTCCCAGACACATGTTGCGATTTCTTTGCCGATGGAAACGGAAGCCTGCAAATACACAGTAGTTTATAATGACACCAAACACTGTCTGCTTATCATGTACTAAACCTCAGATATCAAATAACATGTATTCCACAACATTGCTAATAATGAATAAAACCTTAAATATAAACCTTTATGCTAGGGAACCTTTTTATGTAACTGTGCAGTGTGTAAGTTAAGGATAGTGCGTATAGTCGCTAATTAGCATTGTGCATTTATGTGTTTTGTGCTTTGATATATTTATGTTTTATTTAATGTCTGTATGCATGTAAGTCTATGTGTGTGTGTTATGCATGTAAGTCTATGTGTGTGTGTTATGCAATTCAGTCTATTTATGATTGATTTAAAATATATATATATATATATATATATATATATATCCCTCGCTTTATCTATTTACATTGCTTGTACCAAATTCTAAGTTGCTTGAAGAGCAGGTTTATTTCTAATTAGGGGGGGGAGAGAGACCCACAGCTGCTTGTAGGTGCCTCATCGTCTGATCGCTAATTCAAAAGTTTTCCTCTGCCTATTTAGCATACACTTGTCAGTACTTCTCAAGCAAACCTCCGACCATTGTTCCTAACTTCTCATTCAGACAAATTCAATTGTGCATATCAATGTCTGGGTTATATTTCAATTGCCACAGCCATACTTGCCTGTATGCGGGGCTTCTCAATTTATATGTAAAATACAAAAGCTGTTTCTCATTAGTAGCTAATCCCTGCATGAATATTGTGTTTGTCAGTGTGAAAGTGTTGTATATTATTCACTATTTTTTGTTGTGCGAATGTGTGGCTACGTGCGCACACTGGGTGCGTGCGCACGCAATGGTGCGTCATGGATTGTACCACCATAAATTGGACAGCGGACAACCAAATTGTCCGATAACAGTTGAATTGCAGTCGCATGCAATTATTCGACTTCGACACCGGATAATGGGTCCTAGGGGTGTGGATGTGAGAAGAGGAGGGCTCTATCCACAGGCCATTTCAGGTGTTGAGCCTTTCAGTCTGAGAGCAGGCTGATTAGTAGTTGCACCTGCAAGTGGTTCATATAGCTGTGTTAAGGTTTTGGTTCAGTGGCTCACATACCCTGGGAAGCACAGACACTGAGGTTTGTTCAGAGACACTGTGATATTTGAAAGTGCTCTGTTGTGTTTGTGGTAAGGCAGTAGGCCCTGCCACTTGTAGAGAGGGAATAACCTGTCTAGTTAGTGCCCAGATAGGCTAGGATTTATTTTTATGGGTTGTTTATTTTGTTGTTTATATTGCACAAAATCCTGGACTGGTGTGCTGTTTCCTGGCTGCTGTGTGTAAGGAGGTGTCCATCTACTGCAAGAGAGGGACCCCCTACCCCGACTATATAACAAGTGGTGGAGAGTGGTGTTTGGACACACCTTCTTCAATGGTTTTTGTTTATTTAAATTATTTTCAACTTAGTAGATTAATACTGAAGACATCAAAACTATGAAAGAACACATATGGAATTATGTTGTAAACAAAAAACTGTTAAACAAATCAAAATATGTTTTATATTTTATATTCCTCAAAGTAGCCCCCTTTTGCTTTGATGACAGCTTTGCACACTCTTAGCATTCTCTCAATCAGCTTCATGAGGTAGTCTCTTGGAATGGTTTTCCAACAGTCTTGAAGGAGTTCCCAGTGGTGCTGAGCACTTGTTGGTTTCTTTTCCTTCACTCTGCGGTCCAACTCATCCCAAATTGGGATGAGCTCAATTGGGTTAGGTCAGGTGATTTTGGAGGCCAGGTCATCTGATGCAGCACACCATCACTTTCCTTCTTGGTCAAATAGCCCTTACATAGCCTAGAGGTGTGTTTGGGGTCATTGTCTTGTTGAAAAACAAATGATGGTCCCAGTAAGCGCAAACCAGATGGGATGGCATGGCACTGCAGAATGCTGAGGTAGCCATGCTGGTTAAGTGTGCCTTGAATTATTTATAAATCACCAAGTGTCACCAGCAAAGCACCCCCACACCATCACACCTCCTCCTCCATGCTTCACAGTGGGAACCACACATGCAGAAACCATCCGCTCACCTCTGTGTCTCACAAAGACACGCGGTTGGACCCAAAAATATAAAATTTGGATTCATCAGACCAAAGTACAGATTTCCACTGGTCTAATGTCCATTCCTTGTGTTTCTAGGCCCAAACAATTATCTTCTTCTTGTTGTTCATCCTCAGTAGTGGCTTCTTTGCAGCATTACGACCATGAAGGCCTGATTCACGCAGTCTCCTCTGAACAGTTGATGTTGAGATTTGTCTGCTACTTGAACTCTGTGAAGACTTTATGTTTATGCTAATGAACTTATCCCATACTTGCCGATAATCATGTACCTGCCCCCCCCCCGCTGCGGGGGTTTCTAGTTTATTCTGAGGGGAGGTCGGGAGGGTTGGTGGCTTCCGGGGGGCTTGCCTGCCTTTCCAGGGGGCTGGGAGTGGCACCCGAAAGTCGGGAGGCTCCCGGCCAAATAGGGAGGGTAGGCAAGCCTGACTTGTCCTCTGCAGCAGAGGGTAACTCTTGGTCCTCCTTTCCTGGGGCGGTAATCATGAGAGCCAGTTTCATCATAGCAGTTGATGGTTTTTGCATGCAGAAGTTTTGCCTAGGGTGCCTAGAAGTTTAGCACCGGCCCTGGTTGCATGGTGATCAGAGCCTTCTGTGTGGCTGCTCTGCCATATAAATTAAATCCATTGAGATCTCAGCTAACAGTTCTTGTGCTGACGTTGCTTCCAGAGGAAGTTTGGATCTTGGGAGTGACTGTTGCAACCAAAAACATGATTGTAACAAACTTAAGCACTCAGCAGTCCCATTCTCTGAGCTTGTGTGGTCTACAACTTTCCATTGTTGCACTTCCTATATGTTTCCACTTCACAATAACAACACTTACAGATAACCAGAGCAGCAATTTACAGTCATTAAGCTCTTCAATGTGATCCATTCTGCACTAATTTTTGACTATGGAGAATGCCTGGCAGCTTAATGTATGCACATTTTAACAATAGGTGTGGCTGTAATTAAAAGGGATGTCCACATACCTTTGGCCAGGTAGTTTAAAAGATTCAGAGTTGAACGTTATTCCAATGTTCATGCAGTTGAGCAATTATCAGTGGTTTGCGCAAGCGTCACAGCCGTATGCGCTGCAAATTAATTGCGATCACGCTCGCTGTGAGGAATCACTCGCAATTGCTTGATAGGAAGAGACCTGTAGGTGGGACAAATTTAAAATGTACAGAGAGATTTAGATTTGAGAGGGGTGTGTCCAAGACTCCAAACTCAAATCTAAATTGCTTACATTTTTCTGTAAAAAACAAATTACAAAAATCATAAAATTGTATTCTATCTTTATTGGTGACATCATTTTATACCATCTGCAGTTTTATGTGTGCCAATTCTTTTTTTGTTACTTTATAACCCACTTTTAACTGGTATTTTATTAAGAAAAATATAAAAAAAAATTGTTTTCCACATGCAACACAAGATTTATACAAGTTTAAACAAATTCTATTTCTCCAGGCAATTCTCTGTTCTGTGATCTAGCATTTCCTTGTAAAAGATAAAAGGATTCTGATTGGCTGAGCTATTGCATTTTCTCTGTATTCTATCTTGGAAACAGGTATTGAGCTCCAGGTGTTCCTGATGCATAAAAATGCAGATGGTGTATAATTATGTCACACATAAAGATAGAAGAGAATCGTGATTTTTGTATTTTCATTTTTTTTTTCCAGAAAAATAAGATATAATGAACAATAATACAAAAATTAGATGCCAACTTATTTCAGGCATTAAAGTTTGATTTTTGAAACTACAGATATACGGGGTCAAGGAGCAAATAGTGTATTGAGACATTATGTGATGATTTTACAAAAAAATTAAAATATTTTAGACAGGCCCATATATAAGAGCATGTGAGCTGCAGGAACTGTCACGATTCCCGCTATTTAGCCAGGTTGCTTTTGCCTTTTAAGTTATTGCCGCTTCAAATCTATGGGAAAAATCATCAAAATCATGCCAGTCCCCGTAACTCCCTTACATGAGGGCTTTAGGAGTGTTTATGAAACTCCAAAACAGCTTAAATGGCATATGGTGTACTGTGACATTATGCCATTTCTTTTTGCACTACTGCACACGCCTGTATGGTGTAAGCGCTTAACTTAGCGGATATGATGGCAGTGACTGCCAGGTGCACAGCTCTGCACTGTCTAATGGGACTAACTAGAGACAATTGAGGGATACTGAATTGCGCTTTGTAATGTAGCCACATGCAACAAAAGATATAGGGGTTTATTTACTAAGCCTTTAGGTGGAGATAAAGTAGACAGAGATAAGGTACCAACCAACCAGCTCCTAACTGTCATTTTTCAAACACAGCCTGTGACATGGCAGTTAGGAGCTGATTGGCTGGTACTTTATTTCCGTTCACTTTATCTCCAACCAAGGCTTAGTAAATAGACCCCATGTTGTGTTTTGGGTGAAGATATTTATATGGGATTTTTGAGTTTGGACATTGCATCATAACATGGTGTTCCAAATCTACCTACCAATGTTGGGATGTATGGTTTTGTTTATTTTGATAGCTTATTGGAGTGGTACCTTGGTGTGAACCCAATAGGGTGACAACAGATGTGAAAGTGGCTGTTAGGCCACATAGAGAGTCTTTAACCAGGTTGTTGGGTTTATCGGTAAACAGCAGTAACAGGATATGTGGGAACACAGTGGTGGTAATACACGGGTTTATAACAACAGTGGTAATGCAGTAGTACAAATTGTAACACAGCAATGGTATTGCTGTGTGGCAGCCTGGAGCATACAGGGTTAGCTGGGCATTGTAGTACACCTGGTTCACTTTGCTCCAACAGACTTTGTCCCTTCTGTGGGGCCAGCTGGATGCTTGAGCAGCTAAGCAGTGGATGGTATTTGATAGCCCTTTGGGCTGTAGAAGGGGATGGAGCATGTGGGGCACGTCCGCGTCCATTGGACGCCAGAGGAGAAAGACGCACTGTCTTGCAGTGCATATGCAGTAACGCATGTCAGAGGTCAGATCTCCTGAGTGAGCCGCAGCAGGTCCTAGTGCCCGTCGGCTCCTGGCTATTGACTGGAGACAGTGTAGAGAGCTGCTGCTGCTCTCCAAACACGTTTCACCATTTTATTGGAATGTTCCTGCTAAAGTTGGTTAATGAGGATGTCAGTGTTTATTTAATAAAATAATTTGCCACTGTCTGTCTGTCCTGCCTTTGATTGATTTTATTTTTACGAGTGTACTATAGGTCCTAGTGTGCCCTGTATGTCAGCACATGCTTACACATATGGTGTTTGTAAAATCATCACATAATGTCACAATACACTATTTGCTCCTTGACCCCGTATATCTGTAGTTTCAAAAATCAAACTTTAATGCCTGAAATAAGTTGGCATCTAATTTTTGTATTATTGTTTAATTGAAAAATATATATATTTTTTTTCACATTTTTGGCAATTTTTAAAGGTGCCCTCAAAGTACCCCCAATTCACCCTTTTTCCTACTTTTTTTTTGCATTTTTCATTTAATTAATTTGAGATTAAACGAAAATTGTTTATTTTTATAATTTTCTTGCATTTAAAAAAAAAAGCACAAATCAGCCATTTGACACCATTTAAAAACAGTATTTATTTATTACCAGTTATTTATATAGCGCACACATATTCCGCAGTGCTTTACAGAGTGAATATTTTGGCCATTCACATCAGTCCCTGCCCCAGTGGAGCTTACAATCTATATTCCCTACCACATGCGCACACACAATTTTTTTTGGGGGGGAACCAATTAACCTACTGTACCAGTATATTTTTGGAGTGTGGGAGGAAACCAGAGGAAACCCACGCAAGCACAGGGAGAATATACAAACTCCACACAGTTAGGCCTATGGTGGGAATTGAACCCATGACCTCATTGCTGTGAGGCAGCAACGCTAACCATTACACAGTCTGTGCTCTGCCCACAAATAGCCTTCTATAGGGTCCTGCTAACAAAATTAGCCATTTTGGGGGGTCCAGGATGGTCGCCCAACTTTTTCATGCACTTCTCTCAAATCTCATTTGGCAGTTAATTTGCACCCCTCAACTGCGAGTAGTGCGAATAGGCATTTTTAATTGGATTGGAGAATTCTCGGGAGCACGATTCGATACGAAGTCTAAGGGGTATATACAATTAGCCGCGGGGTTTACCCCGCCACTAATTGTTGCGCTGATGGTGAGTCAATTAATGGGGACTCCATGTGCGGGTGTCCACGAGACCCCGCGCGCGAGTACCCCACTGTCGTGCTTTACCTCGCACCTCATGTAGGTGCGAGGTAACAGCTGCACGAAGCTGCCCTTGTCGGCCTCGCGCGCGTCAGAAAAACACTGTTTCCGCACTTCTCGCGGAAACAGTGTGTTCCCGCGAGTGAGGGCACATTTACCGGCGCGGGGAAAAAGCTATTTTATTGAATAGCTTAACCCCGCGCCGCGGGCCTTTCGAGCCCCAATTACTCGTGGGAGAAGTCCCGCGGGTAATTGTATATACCCCTAAGAGTTTCAAGAAACAAACTCACTACTTGCAATTCGCACCTAATTGGATTGACCCTCTAGTGCTCATTATAAATATGCAGGCTGTTTTTTTTTATTTACTTTGTCTTAACAAAATAATATACAAATCATATGCACAATAATATAAAGAAAGCTGCACGGATCCTAGGGGATAGATGCAGCACTTCTAAACAACAGCGTTTTTACAGTGGGATCAGGGTTTTAAATCTAATGGAGATTAAAGATTGGTACAGTTGAAAAAGGTCAAATAAACCTTTAGTATAGCAGTAAGGTGATGTCCGCGCTATTGTGACAGGGAGTGATTAGAGAACTGTATTATATATCCTTAGGGCTGCCACAGATCAAAGTGACCCCTTCCAAGATCACCGGAATAAATAATTGATATGTGGATATGATTTTATAGGGCGCACATATTGGGACTGCATGTATAAAAAAACTGGGATTAGCGTTGTCAAAAAATGTTATAATGTACATCCATGTACATGTCTATATAAGAATGAATAGATAAGTATATTGTATACAAAATAAAAAACAGCGCTTAATAAAACACGGTATAGCAATGCAATTCAGATAAAATATATCAGTATGTGTAATCAATGTATAACAAGGTTAATGACAGCACAAAATAAATGCACACAATAAATATAAATATATATAAATATAAATATGGATATATATTTATATTTATTGTGTGCATTTATTTTTTGACAACGCTAATCCCAGTTTTTTTTATACATGCAGTTCCAATAGGTGCGCCCTATAAGATCATATCCACATATCAAATAAACCTTTAGTAAATACAGTGGTTTTGACTTAGTACTACTACTATGGTGGGTACCATCGGTTTCTGAACCTCTGCAAACCTGCCGCTTACTAAATTTAGCCCAGCAAGCCAAGATGGCAGACCGGAGAGGAGGAGAGCACAGAGGGGCATTCCAAAGCCTCTCTGCTCATTATATCTTGGGTCACATGACTGTGGTTGCCATGGCAGTGTATGACATCCTTACAAATCATTAATAGCAGTCTTATGAAAGACAACAAGAGAAAATGCTAAACACCAACACTCTTCTTATAGTCTGCTGCAACGATTTATGTTGTAAAAATAAACCTCACATTTTAGATGGGACTGCTGCTTTAAGACCTCACAACTCGTTAGTGGATGTACAAAGCGATAACTCTTAATCAGTGCTGAAAGATATGCCAATACTACTGATTGATTTTCTTGTGTTCCAGTGGGAAAGTGTTTGAATACGCTGTAGCTTTCTGGTTGCAATTTAGAAAACAAGGTTGGTGTGATCTTTCTATGGCAATGTTCTTTGCAGAAAGCCACTAGAGGGCAGTGTTTAACAATGTTTTCTTCGCTGTGCATAAAAAACTGTCACTGTTACTACAAAATGTATTTCTTTCCTTTTTTTTCTTTCTTGAATGATTTTTTTCTAACAACTATATGGATTATGCAGGAAAAAGAAAATGTTAATTGTAGAGTTTATCAAAAGGCTTGTTGTAGATTCACATCCATATATCCAAACACCGAAACTGCTGCTGTCCGATCAGCTCCTGTCCAAGCTGCTGCAATAATGTGTCTGAGGTAGTCCCACTAAAGGAACTTCATGTTTGTTACATCAGATAATGAAAAATTAAGAATCTTTACTGTGCTGGTATCAGAGCACACAATTTATACAGTTATTATTTACAGAAACAGCAAATGAGATTGTCTATTCATGTGTGTTGTACAGTATATCGATTTTGTTACCTATTCCGACAGAGTATCAATATGAAATGCAAAAATGTGAGTTCAACACGAACATCATGAGTTAGACTGTAATCTCTCACGAGCAGGGCCCTTTACCCTCTTGGTTCTCACCCTGTACCAGTGGCAGAGCTTGCCTATGGACTGCAGGTAACCCCCCCCCCCCCCAGTAAAATCCACCACTAACAATATGGCAGTGTCTTCCCATTGGAAGTGCTCCCTGCTAATCACAGCCACACAGGCAGTCCTAGGGGGAAGTGTTATCTCCCCCTGGCACCGCCAGTGTGGACTGGGAAGACACTCCCCTGCTATAACGGCTGCCCAATCTGACTTCTAAGGGCTGCAGCCGATGCAGCTCTTAGCCTTCTTGGCAATGCTTGATGATTTGTGCACATGTGTGGGATCTTGAGTCAGTGCATGCACATTCAGATGGGCAGACCCAGTGCTGTGGATCTTAAGTCACCTCCAGACCTGACACTGTGCCCGGAGGCAGCACCGCCACCCCCGGACGTGATCACTCTCCCCCTAGTAAGATTCTCTTCAGTTACTGACAAGAGGGAGTGCGACAAGAGGGAGTGCAGTACAAATGCAGAGCGGCCACAGACCCCCTGGGACACACAGGTAGGAGCTGCCCTGTACTATACTTTTATCCAGTGTGCACCTCACCCATACAGAGTTAGAGTCAGGGACTCTGATCCCCTCTGTCTGCCCAGGCACTGGGTCACTGATTTGTTCCTGTAATTGCTGTTGACCCTTTTCTATATTTTATATTGTGTTGTTTGTGTATTCTATTATATATACCTACAATGATGAAGACACTGTGGCGTCTCATAAATAAAAGATAAAAATGACAATCACAACAATGCTGCCTCTGTAAAGTGTTTGTCATTAGGAATACAGTACTTCTCCACCAAAAACAATAGCACACGACACTTAAGCAGCTGGTCATACACCTGCGTGACCAGCATCAGAGCAGATTCACCATCCAACTCCCCGGAGCTCCCTGGCAGTCCCGGCAGCATACTTGTTTCTTAGCACAGGATCTGTCGTACGATCGATCGTGTGCCTCACGCGCTCATCAGGGAAAAAGTAATTGAAATGACCTGAATGGACACACGATGCATCGCATGCACAAAATAAATGGTACGATCTGCACACGATACGATGGAACATATGGACTGCATATCTGATCATATGATCCGTTTTAGGAGCTGCGGGAGCGCATATCCTACTCCAACAATACATGATTTTCACAGGATCCATCGTAAGACTAGTCAAAAATTGGGCAATCGGCCCAAAATCGTGCAGGTGTATGGCCAGCATTAGAGGTAGGGGTGTAACATACAATCAATGGGTCATATGGCAAAACTAGTGCAGTACCCAGTAATGTGTATCCATTCGACTCTACTATGCACTTCGGAGCAAGGGCAGGTGACGCCATGCACAGTGAAGCTCTGTGTTGAATTACAGTTCTTTAAAGAATATAGGGCATGATTCAGAGATGGACGCTATAGCACAGCCGCTGCGTCTTTGTATGCAGCCGCTGTGCTAAAATATGTAAAAATCCAAGGACGCAGTCACTGGCTTTGGCACCCCCCTGTTTTCCTGAAAGCTGCCCATCACCGCCCACCAAACGCCAGCAGCATGTCAATCATTTTGGGGCACTAAGTATGAGTAACATCGCAGGACCTGATCTGTACATGTGCAGTGCGGCTCCTGGGCATGTGCACATCTTTAATCATTGAAGTTTACATGAACATCGGAGTTCCGTAATTCTTTGAATCAAGAGTATGGGCCTCTGCAGTGGATGGATCTTTGTCATCGGGCCCCCTTGACCAGGGGCCCCATGCCAGCCAGTTGGGCTTCTCAGTGGAAGTTGCCCCACTGCTTAGAGCAGAGATTCTCAAACGCGGTCCTCAAGGCTCCCCAACAGTTCAGGTTTTAGAGATAGCCATAGTTGAGCACAGGTGGTTAAATCAAATTAGGTACTAATTAAGTCACCTGTGCTCAACCATGGTTATCTCTAAAATGCTGAACTGTTGGGGAGCCTTGAGGACCGCGTTTGGGAACCTCTGGCTTGGGGTAAATGTGGTAAATTTATTAAAGGATGATTTGAATTGAATTTGATCATTTTTAAATTGATCTCATTCTATGTTGTGTTTCGGAGGCTAAATTGCACATTTACTAACATTTAGAAATCAATATAAAAAAAATTGTCTGCTGGCAATTGTGTGAATTAGCCTCTGAAACACAATATCGATTTAGATTGATTCAGATCGATTTAAAATTGAACAAAATCGATTAAAATCGACATTTAGTAAATTGACCCCTATGACCAATAGTCATACTCCATGAATTTAACCCTGGAGATGAGGCAGATTCTATTAAAAAAACAGTAACTGACACTTTGGAGTCCAAGGGCTCTATTTACTACCTTCCGCATATTGAATGCAGATTGTAGTGTGATATTATCGACTGAATTCGCATTGCAAATTCAGGCAATATCACAGGGATTACTACAAATCCCTTGCAGGGACAGAGCTTGCGATAAAGCTCTGTCCCTGCGAATCCCCTCCGCACACTAGTCACGGTATTTTCGCAAAAAATACCGTGACAAAGTGCCCGCGCATGCGCCGACCAGCCGTCGCTGCTACCCCCCCGGTGCTAAGCCCCGCCCCCTGGTGCTAAGACCCCCCCCCGCAATCCCCCCCCCCGCAACCTCCCCTCCCTTAATAGCACTTACCTGCATGATCTGGGCCTCCGGTGATGTCCTCCATGTGTCCGGTCAGGTGATATCTCATACTGCACTGGGACCCGATCACCTGATGACCGGGTCGCAGTGCACTATGGGAGACCAGCTGGCCGGAGTGGAGACATCACCGGAGGCACGATCACCAGTCCCTGGAGTCAGGTAAGTAAAAAAATGTTTTTGACAATTTTGTTTCTTTTTTTTACAGTAATCAGCTTGCGGTCTGTTTAGACCACACAGCTGATTACTGGGACCGACTCCCGACTCTGCTCTCCCCGTTAGAGTGGAGCAGGAGTCCGGTAACCGGGGGAGACCCTGGATAACGGTGGCATTATTATCATAGGGCCTCCCTAGGTATTTTTTTCACAATTTATTTTTAGTAACTTTGGTCAGATCACATTTCCCATTACAATTATGGGAAATGTGATCTGATTACTAAAAATAAGTGATACTTAGGGGTTGGAGTAGAATTTTAGGAATTCTATTCCAATTGCCCTGTAATAACTATAGGTGATACTAAAATAATGTGAAAAGGGTGTGAAAACACCCTGTTTCACTTTATTTTAGTAAAAATAATGTTAATAAATAGAGCCCCAAAACTTTCTGTTGAACAAATCCAGGGGGACGATTTAACTAGTTGTGAGGTCTCAGCAGTAACATCACATACTGTAATATGTTCCTGTGTGATGTTTATGTGCTGATCTTTGCTGATTGTTACTCACACTTCTATGAGTTATGTTTCTATGCACATTACTGTAAAATTACGATAATCAAAACATAACACACGAGGCGACTACCCAGTGGCGCAACTTCTTGAATCTGCTTCAATATGTTTGTCTTTTCCATTTGGTGTTAAAAACATGCACATTGCGTCCTACGTATTTGCGCTCACTTCTCCATACAGCTACGGCAAGCTGATTACTTCCTCATACTAATGCAAGCATCCGCCCATGAATGCTTAATATCCGTGCGTCTGCATGTGGAAGCTTACCCCGTCCAATGGTTTTCCCGCTGCAGCTATCATCATTATATTTCTACTTGCTCCAATTCCATGCTGGGTGCAAAAAAAATCCATCAGAAACAGGCGCCCCATCTCCATCCATATACTATATTAGAGCAAGGATGTTAGCGTACACGCCAATGACACCCCCATGAGATGGAACAGTTTTATGCGTTCACATGGTCACCGTCTAGTTACTGCCCATTTCGCAGTTAGCGTGGCTCATCAACGGACAGATCAATCTGTCTACACTAGCAATCTCCGCCCATGCCCGTATGCATGAGCAGTGCAGTGCATGCAGTGCATGAGCCGTATTCTGAAATCCAAGAGATTTGCCCAGGGGTGTCTTAAGAGATTAGGGGGCCCATGTGCAGTCTCTGTCCGGGGCCCCCTTCTCTTACCCTGGCATTGCACTGAGTGCAGTAGACTCTGAGAACTAGTAGACTCTAGCGCTGTGCCAGAGAATGCTGCGCATGCACAGGGAAATAGCACAGCAGCCATATTCCCGGTGGTTCTCCTACTTCGTATGCACAAAATGCCAGGAAAAAGGTACGATTTGTAAAGCACTGCTACTGCCGATGCAGGACTCCAGAGAGGTAAGAATTGAAGAAATGTGTACACCTATTATAGATACACCACTGGATTTGCCTGAGAATCACTTCAAAGACACAATCAAAAGTGATTGGCTATTAGTCCTTTATAATCATGTAGTACGTTGTGCTAGGCCAGCCCTCTGATGAAGTCCCATTTAATGAATTTGCAGGATATCCCCTTAAAACACTGGTTTTCGGGTGCTATATGCAAATTTCAGGTATCGCCTGGAAGTATCTAGGTAGGGACCATAGCAGATTTCTCCAATATCTGCTGCGGTTTCCCCTTAGATAGGTCCCCTGTTTTAAATCACACAAACATAGGGGCAGATATGTGTGCGCTGTGTGGTTATTTGTGAGATTTACCCATACTTGCCTACTCTCCTGTGAGTCACGAGAGGCTCACGATATTTCGGGTAACCCCCGTAAGAGTAAGCAGATCTTCCGCATCCCGCCCACTGCCTAGTGAAGAGAAATTTGCGGGTCCGTAGGGAAGGGGCGCCGCTAAATTATGTGAATTGTCATTTAGCCCAGCCCCTCCTAGTAGACCTGCGATTCGCAGGCTTTTCTTGTAAAGGGGGTATGGCCTAATGCCGGCTATTGTCTAGCCCAGCCCCCCGAAGCTGAGAGCAGCTGTCCTCTCCGGGCTCCTCCCAGGAAGGATTGCTAAAAAGTCAGTAAGTATGGATTTACCAAGCTACGGAAAATAAAGCAAATATGTGGTAAATACAGCTCTGTTGTTCGTAGCACAAATTTCAGGCTGTACAATGACCATATTAGCACATGTGTGAGGTCAATGTCTGACATAGGTGTGATAGATGCTCTTTGTATTTAGCAAACCTGTAATTTGACCTGACATCCAACACTTGTGTTGTTAAATTGTCCACAGATCCCATAATGCAGTAATCAGCTGGAATTATCACATTGCATAAGGCAAAGGCAATGTAAATTTGTAAACCCTTTGATAATTTTATGAAATCCTAATAATGGCTTAAATGAAACAAACTGAAGTTCTTTCTGGTTTTACTGAAGACATTAAAGGTGATTTCCAAACCATAAAAAATGTGCCCCCCCCCCTCCCAAGATATTTACTGCTGGGACTGTGCACCTCTGTTTGTGTAAATGTGCCCTTTATTATGGGAAGAACATAGATATATTATATATGTATCAAGATGGAGGCTTCCGTATGTGGTAACATTTTACATCTTCTTGTGGAAGGAGTCGCGAAGATCATGGCATTAGCTAAATATAATGCTCCTCAAATTGTGCCCTCATACATCAACAATCATTTTGTTTAATGAAATGAGATATTTTAGTGAGCATCAGGGGGAATAGAGCATTTAGAAAATGGCTCTGGTTAGTGGGTGTCTGCACATGCTCTATCTCCCCATAGAAGGGCTGGATGTTACAGGTTCTCAGGAAGTACTGCTAATCAGCTTTCATCTTGCTTTTAATGGGGCAGTTCATTTAATCTGAGCACCTTCACTTATTTGTGCACAAATACACTTGCTATAATATTGAAATGCAAAAAACAATGATAATTATGGTAAGTTATGCATTGGCAGAACAAGTGAGTGATGAACCCAGGTGCAAAAATATGCTTTGCCCCCACAATACAGATAAACAAGGGTGGATTGGATGAGAAGAGTAGGGAGGATGGAGGAGACAGGAGATAGAAAGAGTGGAGGGGATGAGAAGAGGAGGGAGGATGGAGGAGACAGGAGAGAGAAAGAGCGGAGGGGATAAGAAGAGGATGGAGGAGCTGGAGAGAGAAAGAGCGGAGGGGATAAGAAGAGGATGGAGGAGACAGGACAGAGAAAGAGCGGAGGGGATGAGAAGAGGAGGGAGGATGGAGGAGCTGGAGAGAGAAAGAGCGGAGGAGATAAGAAGAGGATGGAGGATGGAGGAGACAGGACAGAGAAAGAGCGGAGGGGATGAGAAGAGGTGGGAGGATGGAGGAGACAGGAGAGAGAAAGAGCGGAGGGAATAAGAAGAGGATGGAGGAGACAGGAGAGAGAAAGAGCAGAGGGGATGAGAAGAGGAGGGAGGATGGAGGAGCTGGAGAGAGAAAGAGCGGAGGAGATAAGAAGAGGATGGAGGATGGAGGAGACAGGACAGAGAAAGAGCGGAGGGGATGAGAAGAGGTGGGAGGATGGAGGAGACAGGAGAGAGAAAGAGTGGAGGGAATAAGAAGAGGATGGAGGAGACAGGAGAGAGAAAGAGCGGAGGGGATGGGAAGAGGATGGAGGAGACAGGAGAGAGAAAGAGCGGAGGGGATGAGAAGAGGATGGAGGAGACAGGAGAGAGAAAGAGCGGAGGGGATAAGAAGAGGAGGGAGGATGGAGGAGACAGGAGAGAGATAGAGCAGAGGGAATAAGAAGAGGAGGAAAGATGGAGGAGACAGGAGAGAGAAAGAGTGGAGGGAATAAGAAGAGGAGGGAGGATGCAGAGGACAGGAGAGTGGAAAAGTGGAGTGGATGAGAAGAGGATGGAGTAAGTAGGGGAAGGGGGAGAGGAAGGATGGAGGTGATGAGACAAAGAGGGAGGATGCAGAGGACAGGAGAGTGGAAAAGTGGAGGGGATGAGAAGAGGATGGAGGAAGGAGGGGAAGGGAGAGAGGAAGGATAGAGGGGATGAGACAAAGAGGGAGGATGGAGAGGATGGGAGAGAGGAAATGTGGAGGGGATGACAAGAGGATGGAGTGGATGGGAGAGAGGAAGGGTGGAGGAACTTAGAAGAGGATTAAGGATTGGGGAGACAGAAGAGAGGAAGGGTGGAGAGGATAAGTAAAGGAGGGAATATTGGTGGGAAGTGAGAGAGGGAGGGTGGAAGGAGCAGAGGAGGGAGGATGGAGGAGTTAGGCGAGAGAAAGGGCAGTGGGGATTAAAAAGAAAAGGGAGAATGGAGAGGACAGAAGAGAGGAAAGGTGGAGAGGATGAGAAGAGGAGGGAGAAAGGAGGGGAGGGGTGTGAGGAAGGATGGAGGGGATGAGAAAAGGAAAGAGGATGGAGTGGATGGGAGAGAAGAACAGTGGAGGTGATGAGCAGAGGATGGAGGGGACAGGAGGAAGAAAGGGCACCGGGGATGAGAAAAGAAGAGAGGATGGAGAGGGAAAGTGGAGGGGATGAGAAGAGGAGGGAGGATGGAGGGGATGGGAGAGAGGAAGGGCAGAGGGGATGAGAAGAGGATGAAGGATTGGGAGGTCTGAGTGAGAAAGATCAGAGGGTATAAGAAGAGGAGGGAGGATAGAGAGGACAGAAGAGAGGAAAAGTGGAGGGGATGAGAAGAGGTGGGAAGAAGAAGGGAAAGGGAGAGAGGAAGGATGGAGAGGATGAGAAAAGGAGGGAGCATGGAGAGGATGGGAGAGAGAAAAAGTGGAGGTGATGGGAAGAGGATGGAGCGGACAGGAGAGAGAAAGGGCAGTCGGGATGAGAATAGGAGGGAGGATTGAGAGAGGATAAGTGGAGGGGATGATAACATGAGGGAGGATGGAGGGGATGGGAGATAGGAAGGATGGAGGGAATAAGAAGAGGAGCAAGGATTAGGGGGATGGGAGAGAGGAAGGATGGAGGGAATAAGAAGAGGAGCAAGGATTGGGGGGATGGGAGAGAGAAAGGGTGGTGGGGATGGGTAGGGAGGGGATATGTGAGAGGGGAGGAAGTAGAAGGGGAGCATGAAATTGGCAGAATACAGGAGGGGAATAGAGGAAAGTGGAGGGGAAGAGGCTTATTTTACTAACTTTGATTGGCACGCTTTCCCTAAAGACACATGTTTGTGCCTCCAAGTTTCCCATCCTTAATAAAGTAAATAATGACTCATAAAAAGGACAGGAATTACATATTTTCATTAATTATTAGTTGTCCAAATGTAATAATGTAAACATATTTTTCTCTTACAATAAGAGTCTTAGATGTACTAAGCTCTGAAAAGTGATAAGCTACCAACAAATCAGCTCCTAACTGTCATTTTTCAAACACCTGTAACATGACAGTTAGGAGCTGAGTAGCTGGTAGTTTATCACTCTCCAATTTATTACTTTTCAGAGATTAGTACATTTCCCCTTACAGTGTCTGAAAAAGTTGAACACACGTGAACTGCAGCGCGCAGGCAGCACGCCACTTCTTGCTCAACTGTAAAACTCAGCTGGCAGGGTGGCTCCTCTCCTTTATTGCGCCTGGGATGGTCACAAGACTATCTAATGGTGACATCAGACGTCTCGTTCGGCTGTTCCCTATCAATGGCAGAGAAGGCTAGCGTATGGGCACTCCTCCGGTCAGACCGTCCCCTTCCTTTGTAACTCGCAAGGTACACAGTGATGGCATACTATAATGAGTCACTGACTAATTTCACTAGTGTGAGCTAGGGATGGTCATTGGAAGCCCACCATCAAATGATGGCTGGGCTTCCACCATCAAAACTTTCGATGTGATGGTAACCATCGCATCAAAAGTATTAGATGAAAAACTTTTCAACTGATATTCGCATGCGCAAAAGACTCTTTGCGGTTTACGCATGTGCAATAGCCCTATTCCAGGGCTGGCAGGGGATGGCACTGGGGTTGGGAAATCACTGGGGATGGGGCGGGCTGAGATCGGGGTCAGGGCAAGATGCCCGATGCTGAGAGCTGCTGGAAGGAACAGTGCAGCTCTCAGCATTAAAAAAAACCGAAAACATCACAACACCATTGAATCTTTACCATTCGATGGCGGCAAGCATCAGAATGCTGCCATCGAATGGTAAAAACACTACCATCGCAAGAAAAACAGTGATGGTCGGCAAACATCGACCATCAATGTCCATCCCTTGTGTGAGCCAAACTGCGGCCCCTCTCATCAATGCGGGCCCGCAGTTGGCTCACTGGCTGCATCGCGGAAGTTCCGGCCTTGAAGTTTTGACATGAATGATGCTAGAATGAGCAGAATATTTAGAGGCAAATCTAAATTTTATTCTAATGAATCTAAATTCTGGTCCAAAATGTGTATCTTGACTGTGGAAAGGGATACACAATACAGTACTGTTAAACCTAAGGATAAATGCTCTTTCACAAGACCATTGCTGCATATCTCAAATTAATCCAGGCTGTGAGAATAATTATCAGGGGCTCATAATACACAAGTTAAATATAAAACATATACTCATTACCCTACCTCAGTGCTTGTATCTCTTTTACTATTAAAAGCTAGATCAGATGACTTTTAGATGATATTAATGCAGGAATGCAGATTATTCTACGGGATTAAAAACTGTCAAGTATCCACTTTAGTCACACAGGAATAGAACATAGTTTGATTGTCTTGTCTCTGAGAATGTATTAAGCTGCCCATGGTAATGTGTCTCTGTGCTGCTGCTCGTCTTTTGGTTCATAAAAAAGATTTGTGATTTTAAATATAAAATGATAAAAACATTTCATTAACTTGGTAGGCAGAACCATCATCTAGTGACCTCAATTTTTAAATAACTGTGATATTAAATACTCTATCTAGAGATATCAGTATGATAACAATTCTATCTAACAAACATTTTATTTATATTTATACCTAAAATTCTATAGTGTATAACTGTTATGTTGACCTACTGTAGTTTAGGAAAAACAACCGTTCTGCATTATGGTTCTTACAGAGCTAGATTTATCTTCTTGGCCAGTCAGTTTTTAATGATTGGGCATTAGGAAAAATGCAGAAGAGCAATAGTTGTAGAGTTCAAATTCATAGTGTACTTGTCTTCACACAGCGGAGGCAGCCATTTTGTGGGTGGCTGAACCAATATTTAGACTGCATTCTCAGGAATATTGATGTAGTCAGTATAATGGCTGTGCGGAAGTGATGGTTATACTTTAACATGTACCACATACTTCTGTTGAGCCAGCCTATACAGTAAACTTATTTTAAATTAGTGTCAGGCCTTTGTGTTGGAAGTACTGAGTTGGAAGACTCCAATCGTAGAAGTGCATAGGACTAGTCTGTGAGGACATGGGATAATGTACCTTTTAAGTATTAAAGTTAATCTTTAGACTTTGTCCTCGCTGTCAGGATATTTGAGACAGTTGGGCATTATGTCCTACTTCACACCACCCTTCAGATGAAGACCAAACTGTGTGCACCTAGCAAAACTCACCCGCCTCGTGGTCCTACCTTGCCACAGATTTGTGGATATTTGTACGCAGCCCTGTGGGTCTATGAACAAAAATCTGCGGATGCGGCAGTACCGGCATATAGCTGCAGTTACTCATGTGGGCAAGAACATTGCAGCTAGTAGGATTGAGCCCTATGAGTTTCCTTGGTATTTCAGTTGTACATAACGTTAATGAGCTCCGTTTGTTTGCAGATGACATTCTTTTTGTGACCAGCCTGGATACCTACTTGCCGGCTGTGCGTAATACTGTATCTTGGCTCTCTATAATAGTACATTTGGAACTTGGATTTAAAATCTGAATGGCTGTTTTGGATTGCTAGCTGTTTTTATCAATTTTGAAGCAATCCAAAACCAAATTCGAACCAAAACACGGGGGTGATTTTGCCAAAACCAAATCACGGGGGTCCATGTACATCTCTAGTTTAGATTTAAAAACAACAAAGTCTGCCACTATTTTCACTGTAATTTAACTCTGTGAGGAAATGTAGTATTTACTGTACTGTTTTGACTGTTTATTGAGCAACTATAAAATGTAAATATAGGTAGGTGTACAGAAAATGGATAACCAGGAAAGTTAATTATTGGAGGGGGTGGGGAGGAGGTATAATGAGTAACATGGTATCCCCTCCACATCCCCTCCAATTTGTTTACTCTTAATTTTTTCCCCTTTCTGTACCCTTACCTGCATTTACTTTTGAAAATTACTCAAGAAAAAATGAATGATGAAAAAAATTATGCTCATGTCCCTTATACTGTCTGGCACTGTTGCAACCTAACAAACAAACTGGTGTCTTGGAGATGCCACTGGCTACTAGTGAACTGATAGGATACCCAAATACAAATCACTGTTTCTACTGTGCACTTCCAGTTAGTATTATCTGACAAGCTATGTGAATGTTTGTTCTTTTTTTATATATTTGTAAATGAGTTACATGAAACATAAAGCATGGCTAGTTGGTTACTAGTACTGACATATATCTTACTAATGTAATAAGCTTAAGCAGCATTTGTGCCCAGCGCGGGGGATATAAAGAAAGGCAGGAAAGTAGCCTTCGACTCAGTGGTGTCACAAGGGGGATGTGGGCTGCACCCGGGTGTCACCCGCCGGCAATGGCTTCTGATAAGAGGGAGGGAGCCAGCACTGCACACAGCCTGGTCCCCGAGGGCAGTACGCATTTCCAGGACCCCCGAAGTGACTAAAATGGAGGTTCAGGCCGTGAGATCACACCCCCTACCCGCAAGGCCACGCTCCCTGCCCGTGCGGTCACGCCCCATTTTTTGCCAGTACGTGGCTTAGCCACGTGCACTATAACCCTCCCCGCACTGGGTGTCACCACGGGGAGGGACGCCACTGCTTCCACTGACTAGTAATAACCAGGAGACTTTGCTCAAACAGTAATTTACTAAATTGAATTAGTAAAATGTATTTGCAAAATGGACCCAAACGTTGGACTTGTAGTTACAGATAAGTAATCATCATCAATTGTAGTTCAAAAGTCCTTTTCACACACATGCGTCATACAGTTGTCTTATATTGTAGGTGACAGAATAAAAATGGGGGAAGGGTAGAGCATGCTAAATTTCCCCATTTCCCTGTTCCATCCTCCTCCATGATATTAAAAACCAAAACTAGTTAAAATCTAGCGTTAAAGCTAAAACTTTGTTATTTCTCCTTGTTTTAACAGTTAAAAGCCTATTTATTTACATGTATTAAAGCTTCACACCAGCATAGTGTACGTAGAGAGCATTCCCACAGAACTTCATTGTATTTTACTGAATGATTATACTTCTGAATGTTGCGGGCGAGGCCAAAATTGTATTAACACATAACCAAACAAACCCTTGTTAGGGAGTGTGTGTACAGGTCCATCCACTCACCTCCGGGTTTATAAGGGAGAAAGAGAATGTTGCTGGGTCATGCTTGCTGCACGTGTTGTAAAATGGCAGACACTCCAACATGACCCCTTCCACCCGGTACAGAATGCTCTGCTCCTGGACTTCCCACCTAATGTATGATTGCAGTCACCTGTGTTGAAACATCTGTCTCATCAATTAACTAGTTCAACACAGACGTCTGCAATCATAAGTTAGGTGGGAAGTCCAGGAGCAGAGCAATTTGTACCACATGGAACGGGTAACTGTTGGAGGGTAGGAATGGCTGCCGCGGCACCTGACTGTCAGCGACGCGGAGGGAAAATGGTAACTGTTATCAGATATGCTATATACTGTACTGTAGGAGCAGCAAAATGATAATGAAACAGGGACTCTTTATTTCTGTACAAACAGGATCAAACACAAGTTGCAAACTTAACATACTGCTTTCAACATTGAAGAAAGGAAAGAAGGAACACCTTCCTCTATATCTGGGGGCGACCAGTGTTGTAATTCAATTGTTCTGCCGGGCTATCGCCCCCTGATGGAGCAACAATTAAATTGCTCCGTCGGGCGTCTGGATTAAAAAAAAAACCCCTCTAGATACCTTCATTTTCTATAACTTTACCAGCAGCTGAACACTGATAACATCTGTATGTATAACAAACACAGTGAGAACAATGGTTGCAATAACAAAATGACACATGTATAATGCTGGGTACACACTGGCCGATATATGTGTGCTGGGCTGCACTGGGTGACTGTCCGAGGCTGCTAAAGCAGCAGCCCGAGCAGTCTCCTATGCCAAAGGGGGGGTGCGATCATGCTGATCGCGCCCTCCTTTGGCTGTGCGCCGGGCTGAGGGACACACAGTACCCCCCTCCCAGAAGGGAGCGTGGCCACGCCTCCCGTGATTAGCCCACGCCCCCTACCCACCCCCAGTCCGGCTCGACCTGCTGCAGCAGCAGATGATGTGTATGAACGACCATCACCTGCTGATATATCGCTATAGTGTGTACCCATTTCAACAGTTAAACAGTTTAAAAATGTGCAGATATGTAATAAGATTGCATTTGTCTCACTGCAGCCAAAGGTAAAATCCCACTGCAGCCAGTTAAGTCCCAGCGCCATGAACGATACGCCGGGACCAGTGTACATAATAAATATATTTGTATTTAATTCATCTATGTTTTACCTTGCTTGGAGCACTATAAGGTATATTTTTATATTTTGATTAATTTTAAATTGATCCAAATCGATGTTATGTTTCTGTGGCTAAATCACACATTTACTAAAACTTAAAAAACAAAAAGAAATGTCTGTTAGTAAATGTGTGATTTAGCCCCAGAAACACAAAATTGATTTAGATCAATTTAAAATTTATCAAAATATAAATATATAACCCATAGTGCACTATAGTCAGACCCTCCAACATGACCCCTTCCACCCAGTACAAATAAAGCTCTGTTCCTGGATTTCTCTCTTAATTGATGATTGCAGCCATCTATGATGATACACCTGTCTCATATATTAACTAGCTCAAGGCAGGTGTCTGCAATCATTAATTAGGTGGGAAGTCCAGGAGCCCAGCATTTTGTACATGGTGGAAGGGATCATGTTGGAGAGTAGGCATAGTGTGAAAAAACTTTTCCACGTGGAATGACAGTGCACGCTTTCAGGTGGATTGGTAAAAGGGACAGGGGCTGGAACTGCATTCCCTTAAACAACCAGGGAAAATAAGTCACACAATTTTACTTAATATAAAAATTCTTAATACTTAAACATTTGAAACATTTTACTTACCCATTATGCATTTTATACACTACCCTACAACGCTTGGAGTACTTGGAGAGCTAGCTTTCCCAGTCCCCCAGTATTTAGCAACACATAATGGCCTCCCACCAGTTCAGCCCTACAGCCGCCGGACTTAGCTTACAAAAGGTTGCAGAGTAATCTACAGTTAAATAAAATTTTATGTACACTGGTAATCTAACTTTTCTGGCTGATCTCTGGCTATGGCAACATATAGATATCATATTATTCTGTTATTAACACCAATAGTACTCCCTCATTCTGAAGTATAGAATTTACTGGATGGGAGATTGAGCCATGCTCATTATTGGACCTAGATCTTGTAACAAACAATTAGTTAAATAATAGTTAAGAACATCTAAAATTCAAAATGACTTGATATCACATTTAGAGGATATTGACAACTGGACATGAGATATGAAGGTGGATGTGTAATCTACTTCTGCATTGGTTATACTTAATATTTTCCAATATGGCCTTCAAAAGGGTTTTAAATTAATGAGTGCGAAGGTTCAGGTTCCAGGTCTGTCATCCCTAATAGCTATACAATGGTATGATGCACACGTTTGTTGTAACATTCCTGACTGCAGTGAATAAACTAAATCCTTCATTTAAACTTTATATTCCATCTTGGAACATACCATTTTTTTCACAATCACTTTCAAAGCTCCTTTTAAGCCTTTGTTGTAAGCATCTTTCCAGAGTTATCATTAAAGTTTATTAAGCTAATTATGCTTACTCTGGATAAGTTATCTGCAAACTCTGGGCCTGATTCCTGAGATTGACGCTAACACATTCGTAACTGCGTTTTCTTATGCACCGCAATGCGAAAATATGCTAGTGTCTTCCAAAGCTTACCTGAGCATAGGGACGCCCACTGCTGCCTTCTCATATTCATTCCACGACGTGTATTAGCATAAACATTGAGAACATCGATGCAAATCGGGCAGTCATACAGCTTCTGAGTGAAGTCTGACCTGTCTCAAACACTACTGCTCTCCTGACATGCTGAGAGCTCTCATGCTGCAAGGGAGATCGCACTGGCTAATTTATGCACGGCCATGAAACCGCGTTTTAACGGTCAGACACGCCTTCATTTCCTTAGCCTTCATTTCCGTTACCTCCCCCAAATGCTGACTACCTATCACTCACTTTACGAGTGAATCCTCTGTGTGAGTGCAATCACAAACCAACCGTTGTGCGTGTACAATGGCTAAAAATCGCTCAATCTGTGAGAATATCGGAATTGCGTAAATCTTGGAATCAGACCCTTTTTTAAGTTTAAATTCTAACTTACACTGTTTTGTATCATAAAGTACTCCAGAGAAAAGTACAAAAATTAATTCCTAAAGCACAGGTTCTCTAACTCGGACCTCAGGACCCCAAACAGTGCATGTTTTCCAGGTCTCCTCACAGAATCACAAGTTAAATAATTAGCTCCATCTATGGATCTTTTAAAATGCATCAGTGCGTAATGACTGCACATATGCACCTGCTGGGTGACCTAGAAAATGTGACGTGTGGGGTCCTGAGGACGGAGTTTGAGAACCACTGTCCTAAAGTATCTTTATAATTTAATCTGAATGAAGAAATGGCCTTACCAGTTGTAGCCTGCAAACTCCAGGTTAGTTCACACGGACCACTGATTCATCTGTGTTAGGCAGTTCCATTTGTAGGGCAGGAGCCTGGTCTTTTTAAATGCTTTCATCACTCACTACCAACTTTACTGTGGTGAATAAAGCTTAATTTGGGGCTGGGATCCTAGAGGTTGTCTATAATTGTATATACCTTTTGTATGATCTTAATATTTGGGAACTTCTATGATATTTCATCATGTTTCACTTTGCAGCTGTGTCAACATGTATTACCTTTTTAACTTAAGGTTACATTTGTAAGAATATTATTATTATTATTATTATTATTATTATTATTATTCTATTTATATGGCACCACAATTACATTGAAAACACAACAACTTCAAAATAGAAATGACAAAAAGACATACTGTAGATCAGGGGTTCCCAACCACGGTCCTCAAGGTACACTAGCAGTCCAGGTTTCAAGGATAGCCATACTTGAGCACAGGCAACTTAATTAGTACCTCAGTTATTTTGATTAAACCATCTGTGCTTTAGCATGGATATCACCAAAACCAGGACTGTTAGTGTGTCTTGAGCACCGAGGTTGGGAATCACTGCTGTAGATAGTGCAGGGAGAGAACAAGAAAGAGGAAAGCCTTACTCATGAGAAGTGAACAAAGAAGAACAAATAAGGAGGACAGGGAGATGAGAGCTAAAAGGGTGGAGAGAGCTGATAGGCTTTGAGGAACATGACCATTTTAAGGGAGCATTTGAAGCAGTGCAGGCTGGTATACAGTCTGATAGGGTGGGTGTGTGAGTCCCAGAGAAGAGAAAGTTAGCGAAGTCTTGGGAGCCCTGACACTTAATTGTGTTAGAAGTGGAGTGCACTACTGCGCAGTCTCCAACATTATGGCTCCTCAAGGGATTCTCCAGTTCCCTTACCAAGATGGCTATGGATACTATAACTGCGCATGCACAGCGCCATCTTGTTCACTGTCCTCCCCTTAGCTCCTGATACCTGAGACAAGTACCTGCATATGATCACTGTTCCAGCGGCTACACCATTCCCGCAATACGAGACAGTCACCGGCTATTTATATGAGGAAAAGAAATAGTGTAATGGTGCACTGGCCACATCAATGCATTAAAATATAACTTTTATTTATTTATTTAAAATAATTGCAACACCAATAAGTTAATATTAACATATCCACATACCATATATATATATATATATTGCATCATATTCACATGAATAGGGTGAGAAAATATTTCTAAATTCAAGATACCCATATTTAATAAATCTTATTGAGCATAATGAACAAATCTAATAATTTACCCGGTTCAGGAAATAAAGTGCAATAAAATAAACACCATGCGAGCACACATACAACAACTGATTTTATTGCATCTGCATCTCCATCTAGTTCATTGCAGTGGAGGTTTATAATTGTAAGGTGCAACAAATGTTGCAAGGACAAACAGATATTGGGGAGGTTGTTACATAACTTCTGGAGATAATCACAGGAGTGATACCAAGAAAAGATTTTTATTTGTTGTGTGAGCTTTTCATGAATTCCTGTCACGGAATTTAGAAATATTTTCTCACCCTATTCATGTGAATATGATACAATATATATAGGGTATGTGGATATGTTAATATTAACTTATTGGTGTTGCAATTGCACCATTACACTATTTCTTTTCCTCATATAAATGACTTGATTTCTATAGTGGGTAGCACCTCTATATTTTAAAATTAACATTAATTTCAAAGGAATAAGTAAGAGCAGGTCACGCACTGGTGTGGTTGTCTCCTTTTCTTTAATGGTGCATACACACGGTCAGATTTTCTGTCAGATCTGAACGATAACGATTTTAAAAATCGTTCCATCGTTCACATCTGAAAGAAAATCTGACATGTGGGCCTGCAACGATGAACGATGCGCTTCCCGCTTGTCAGATAACGATATCTGACATTGTCTGTGTTTGCAGTCAGATTTTGACGATTTCATTCTTTTTAATACTGTCTGAAATTGTTCAATTGTTCAGATCATTCAAATCGTGGTTAAAAATCGTTCATCCGGCAGATCTGACCATGTATATGCATCATTACAGACACCGGCTAGTCAGCTGTCTAATTCCTCTCTGCTACAAGCTCCTCTTCATTGTTTGGACATCCAGGGTAACAGTGAGTATGGCTGTACACAGGGGCATTTCTAGAGAGGAGGGGGCCCGTGTGCAGTCTCTGACACGGGCCCCCTCCTCTCTGTCCGGTGGCCGGCCACGCACTGAGTTGTGAGCGCCCAGCGCTGGAGTTATAGACTCTGGGCACTAGAGTGCACCCAGAGTCTATAGTGTATGCGCAGGTCACCGGGAAAATGGCTGCGGTGGCCATTTTCTCTGTACTGCGCGTGCGCAAACATCGGGAAAATGGCCGCACCGACCATTTTCCAGTCGTTTTTACAGCACCAGTCCCCGCACCGATGTGGAACTCCAGAGAGGTAAGTAATACTATGGGTGCAGGGTGTGCGGTGCGGGGTCCCCCTGGACCTAGGGGCCAATGTGCCCCGCACAACCTACACACATTATAGATACGCCCCTGGCTGTACACAATAAACCACACAACCTGGTGAAGTTCCACTGGACAAGTCACCTGGATTCTTTATATATCTGCTGGTGTGTACACAGCTCTGCTAAACTATGAAGTTGTACACAACTATGCTAAACCACCAAGTTGTACACACAATTCCAACATAATGAATGTAAGCTTGGCAGCTATCCTATCCCATCATAACATGTACTCTTATCTGTATATCATATATACATGTTGGTGCTGATTATTTAAAACACAAGCAGTGTTTCTCATTCATTGCTGGGAAAATGGCTCACATTGCAATAGATGGCCTATAGTTATTTCTACAGAAAAAGCAGTGGAGTAAAGTCAGCACAGAAAGCAGTGTTTATCCTCCTGAGAGACGATAGCAAGAAAGACTAAACGAAAACAAATCTAAACATTACACCTACCTACCTTGTCTTCTGGAATCAATACATTGCTTTGTTTCAGCTACGCTGCCTCTGATAGTTTTTGCTCAA
The DNA here is from genome assembly GCA_031769625.1 of Taudactylus pleione. Lineage (NCBI taxonomy): Eukaryota > Metazoa > Chordata > Amphibia > Anura > Myobatrachidae > Taudactylus > Taudactylus pleione. The sequence continues at coordinate 28,450,097 of JAUIMM010000113.1, read as the reverse complement.
GCTACTGTTACAGACAGAAATAATACATGAGGCAAAATAATCATTAATCCAGAAAAGACTGGAACAAGGCTTTTTAATAAAATATAAACTATATGTATGTAATATAGCTCACTCTTGTTCCATATAATAAGCAGGAACAATAGGAAGCATTTCCTGTGTTCATTATCTCACATCGGGCATATGGAAGGATTACCTATGTAGCCCCTGCACCCCCGGGCACCTCAGTGTAGCTGGAGGGAAAGGTGGTGGCAAGTCTAACGCTTAATGTTATCTTACCTCATGAGGGGGAGCTTTAATAAAGCTTGGAGAGAGATACAATTGTGAGAGATAAAGGGGGTCATTCAGAGTCGGTCGCAAGCGCTGAACGCTCGCAACCGACTCAATGTTGCCCCAATGGGCATGCGCACGACGGAGCCAGCTCCGTCGTACACATGTGCGAGACCCGGCTAGCGATGGACACTCCGTTGCTAGGGGTCTCGCAGCCATTTGGGAGGCGGACAGGGGGCGTGCCTGCCCAAATGGAGGCGTTCCCGCCGGAACGCTTGCCGTTTGGGGGCGGCCCCACTGACATCATTGCTGATGTCAGTGGGGAGCTTCCTGCTCAATCAGAGCAGGAAGCTCCCTGGGGCTTACGAGTGCCCAGACCCTACCTTAGGGTCTGGTCGTAAGCCCCGATGGTCTTGACCATCGTGACCATCACCCATGTTAACCCCGTGTTAACCCACAGCTTAGCAATCGACAAGGAGGCAGTCGTTCAGGATGCAAGCGGCCGCCCTGATTCAGTGCGACCGCTTGCAACTAACGACCGCCTCTGAATGAGGTCCAAAGTGCCAACCAATCAGCTCCTAACTGTCGCTTTACAGGCTGTTTGAAAAGTGACAGGAGCTGATTGGTTGGTGCTTTATCTCTTACAATTTCATCTCCCTCCAAGCTTTATTAAATCTCCCCCTTAGTTTCTCAAATGCAGAGTATCCATCTGAGTCGTGTTCTCTCTTCTAGATAGCAGATATTGGTCCGCTGTACCAGGAGTGGACTCCCTAAAACTGACACCAGGAAAGAGGAGATAAGCCATTTGGCACTTTTATTAAAACTGAAGGCCTGTAACTTGATAAATAGAGGATAACGGGTAAATGGAATGACATACAATGACAATGGCATAAGAGCAAAGCAGGAAAGATAACTGAACAGTGGCATTCAATGATTGTATTGAATAGTGCATTGCATAGAGACAATCAATGATGACAACACGTGGCAATAACACTAAATTAAGGAAACCAGTAATAGAATTGGTGATTTGGAAGGTTCACAATGACAAAGCCCTGAGTAACATTTTAGTATGTACTGGACCAGTTGTTTAGCGTCTCGGAATGAGACTGTGTAAGAATACTATGCCAAAGTCACCATCTCAGCTAATATCGCTGGCTTTGGCATGGACATAAAGAGGAGTGTGTCTGTGTGTGTAAGGGGTGGGGGGGGGGTACTCTCAATTAAACGTACAGACCCACACCCTGAAACATGTCTTATACCAGAAATGGAAAAGCTAGAGTCTGGCAAATGTGAGGCCAGGACATAAACTCAATGCTGAGTTATTAAAGTAGATGCAGCAACATTTATTGTAGATGAAGAGAGTGAATACAATGAAGTGCTTAGAAGTCTCAGGATCAGTGGCGTAACTAGGGCAGGGCGAGCGGGGTTCGTGCCCTGGGCGCCGTTGGACCGGCAGCGGGGGGGGGGGGGGGGGGCGCCGCTGGCCACGGTACCGGCCCGCCAACCCTAGATAGCCAGTGTAGCGCCGACCGCAATGAGTGCGGTCAGCGCTACACATTTGCACAGGACCGGCGCTAGGCTTCCAGCGCCGGTCCTGTGCTGCACGTCTGAGCCCGTTCCCTCCCCCTGAGCGCTTGCCCAATAGTGCCAGGAGGCGGGCTCAGCCTGTGCATAACACACGCATCGCCGCCAGCGCTGGCGGCGATGCGTGTGTTAAGCAGCAGCCAATGAGAGTCAGATAGACTCTCATTGACTGCTGCAGCACCCACTGCAAGAGCCGGACTTCCGTCCGGCTCCTGCAGTGGGTAATGGGACTGACGTCATGACGTCAGTCCCATAATGCTGAGCGCGCCAGCCCGGGCGGATTGGAGGGCGGGAGCGGCATCGCGGACAGGAGCAGCGTGGAATCAGGTAAGTATATTTTTATATATATTTATTTATTTTTAAACCTATCTGCACAAGGGGGGAGGGGTTGGCTACTACTGGGGGGGACATCTTCTGGGGGTGCCATTGGGAGGACCTCTACTGGGGGGGCTACTCTACTGGGGACTACTACTTGGGGGGGGGACTACCACTGGGGGCATTCTAAAAGGGGCCTAGTATTACTAGAGGCACTGCACTCGGGGGACCACTAATGGGGGCAATAATAGGAAGGGCCACTACAGGGACCACTGGATAGGGGGGGGGTCACTACTGGGAGCCTGCATCAGGGGGACCACTACTGGGGGCACTGCATGGGAGGGGGGGACACTACTGCTGGGGGCACTATATAAGGGGCTTACTGCTAGGGGCACTGCGGGGACCACTACAGGGGGCACTAGATAGGGGGGATCACTACAGGGTGCCTGCATAAGGGGACCACTACTGGGAAAACTGCATGGGGGGGACTACTGCTGGGGGCACTATATAAAAGGGCACTGCATAAGGGGATACCGCTACTGGGCGCACTGCATTGTGGGGACTGCTACTGGGGGCACTGCATAAGGGGGAACACTACGTGGGGCACTGCATTTGGGGGGCCACTACTGGGGGTACTGAGTAAGGGGAACTAATTGGGGGCTGTATAAGAGGGACCACTACTGGGGATACTGTATAAGGGGCACTACTATGGGCCTGCATGAGAGGGACCACAATTGCATACTGGGGGTACTGTATAAGGGGTACTACTGGGGTTAAGGTGCATATGGATAGGAATGTTCAGTTTGAAAATAAAGGGGTGTGTCATGTTGACACGCCCCATTTTTAAGTGACCACGCCCATTTTTTGCTGCATGCGCCTTCGGCGCGCGCACATGGGTAGTGTTCCTTCTAGCTCCGGCGGGAGGCAGGGCGCCGGAGCTAGAGAGGGCATGCCCGTGCGCGTGCGCGACCGAGAAGGGGGCGTGGTCATCGGAAAAGGGGCATGTCTATAAGACGCGTCCCCTATTCGTCACTCTTGGGGGCGTGCACGGCACTTACGGACACGCCGGGCAGCCCCCAAGCCCTGCAGACAGGGAGAATAGATGCAGGGCGCATGCGCCCGGCGTCTATTCTCCGGCGGTGACCGGGTCACCGCATGTTTCTCCACCCGCGGGAAACTGCGTCCCGCGGGTGAGAACGGCTCCCGCAGGCTGTGAGGGCAGAGCGCTTTTTGCCCTCCTCCTGGAGGGCAGGGTGCTTTTTGCCCTCCAGAAGGAGGGCAGGGCGCCGCGCTCCGCTAAAACAGCATAGCGGGAACGCTACATGGGGGGGGGGCTCCCTTTTCAAATTTGCCCTGGGCTCCAAATACCCTAGTTACGCCACTGCTCAGGATACAGTATGTAATAATTAGTAAGAAAACAATAATGAGTATACTATCTTCTTGAACAAGATTAAGCACAGACATGTGCAAAGGCTGGAGTGGAAGAGAATAGGGCAGTTCAAGGCCAAGCTTTGTCTCAAATAGGCCACAGTACTGGTGAGTAGACCTGTGTATGATGCTGTGGAATATATGGAGGTTTACCAGCAATTGCCATGGATACTGACCAGTTCTGGAAAACTAGATGGCCCTCTAAACAAGGATTGAAGGCCTTGATGATTCTCCAGTAACTGTCTTCTATTGGATATAATGCAATAATATTAGCAACAGCAGCAACATGCTCTCATTGCCAATACAAAGGAAATGGTAAAGGATAATTTGCAAACAATAGACGCCCTCTAGACTGAACCTGGACTCTATCTTGACCTCTGAACTGGATGAGCCTTTCCTCTGGACAGGAAGACAGGACCTAGGCCCTGATTCAGAACCGTTCGTTAGAGGCAGTACGCTCGTTGCGTTCCGATGTTGAGTAACCGCGCATGCATCGGTGTTACACTGCGCATGTGCGTACGGCAGATTGCGAGTTTTTTTTGTGTCGTTCGTCAAATAGCGTACAGGAAGTGACATGTCAAATGTGATTGACAGAACAGGCCGTTTTTGGGCGTTGACAGGGGTGGAGATGGAAAAACGCAGGCGTGGCGAGGCGTTTTCGGGGCGTACATACATTAACAAATGCGAACGTCAAATGTGTTCGTACCAACTCATACGTCACTGGATGATCCTCTGTCCCTTCAAAATGCTCGCACAGCTTAGGGGCTGGATAACTCGACCACAGTGGCGATGGTCTTCTCCTCCGTCCCGGCACTCCACGATGTTGCATCGATTAATCACGGCTTGTCAGAAGCTCAATTAGTGTTGGATTGAAAACCGGCTTGGTATGTGTTTTGAAAGCAGTTTTTTTGGATAGCACAAAACCGAACGCAGGTGGAAATCATAGCTGCTAATGTCAGGATTACACAATCAATTCGCGTACATTTGTGGGGGTGTATTTTGGCCGCAATGTGTTCGTTTTTTGACTATTGTAACAATAATGTCATCATGTTTAGGTTTGGTCCCTCATTTTGTGTTTGCAAGGTGTTTTTTCCTCCTTAGGTAATGTTTTAAACGTTCCTTAACGAGCACTTTTTTTACAATGTGTAATTTTTTAGTTTGAACGTTGTTGGCTTGTGGGCCCGGATTAAAAGTAACCCATATTTTCAATAATGTCAGAATACAAAGTCGTACATTTCTGGAAAAGTTATTGGTATCCACCCCCAAAAAAAAACACATATTGAACTCCAACATTTTGGGCAGTGTTCCACAATATTTATTAATTGTGCAAACATTAATTTTTGGGTAAACGTAAAAGCAAAAATTAAAAACAATTCACAAGAAAGGAGAGGGAAGTTTTGGCCAGAAAGGAATATGAGGCAAGCACAGAAGGAGTGTGGGACAAGTAGCCAATGGTGTCACCGTTTTTTCACCCGTTTGGCTGGGGGAGGGAGGGCGCCAGACCGGGTCCGGGATGTCATCGGGCTGGCCTGTCCAGAGGCAGATGTTGTGGCCTCTGGACTAGGCACAGGGCTAGGCACATTTGGAGGATTGGCTGATGTTGTGCCAGAGGTGGAGGATCCTGATGTTCCGGCAGGAAGGGAGGTCGGCTCCACCATGTGCTGGCGAACGAGCTGCTCCAGGGCAGTGGCGATGCGGATGTTGGCCCTGGTATTTTCCGCCAGGGCCTGACCAATGGTCACGTTGGCCGCAGCATTTTGCTCCAGGGCCTCAGCCACCCGTACCAGACTGGCGTCCATCCTCTGCAGAATCTCGGTATGGAAATCCGATTTTAAATTGAGTTCTGTGAGGAGGGACACTGCCTGCGAGGGGGATTGCCCTGGACTGGCTTCTGCAGGGTCCTCAGCCGGATGTACTGGTTCCTCCCCTGCAGAGCCTGCAGAAATTCTGCGGCCAAGGCTCCCCTCTGGAGCAGACTCATCCGCCTGTGTCTCTGTTGGAAAAATGAGAAAAGACTCACATTAGATTCGACATATTGGCACAATAACATTTCACAGTTGGTGACATCACAACATTTACCTGGGACAACATGAGGAGCCGCAAAGTCTGGCATGTCCGTATCCATGTTGGACACGCCAAACACCTCCACAGGCTGCACACACCCCTGTGCCAGCTCTTCTAAATCAGTAAACTCCAATGACACAGGGGTGGGACCTCCACCTGTCCCCCTTGCATGCCTAGCCCTGTGTGCCATTTTTTGTTTCAGGCGATATTTGAAGTCTTGCCATCTGTGGGTTAAATTGGAACCATTACTTTTTATTTTATTTGGTTTTTGGTTTTAGGGTGGTCAAGTGTTTACTTACCGCCGTTTGACATCCCGGGCTAGACGGACATAATCACCCACCCTATTGACATCCACGGCTACCTCTTCCCACATTCTCCACTTCTGGCTTGCACTAATATTCCTGTCTGCCTGTGGCAGGATGTCCACACACTTCTGTATCAAAACCTCCATCTCCTTTCTTGTGAATTGTGGCTGCCTTTTCTTTTTGGCAGCTTTGCCCGGAATACTGGGCCCAGCAGCCTCTTCCATGTCATCCTCCTCACCTATTTGGGTAAATTTGCAGAATTGTCAACTTCACAACTTGCACAATATTATGTTTATAATTAATCATTGAGTCAAAATGCATGAAATACTTACCGCCTGACTGTTGTCCATTGTTTTCCTGGTCTGTATCCATGTGTGATCTTCAAACTCGAAATACACCAGAATTGTGTTTTTGTCTCGTGACGTATTTATACATGCGTCCTTATTTTGCGGCCGCATCATTGATTGTGCGTTCCTCTGATCCTTCCTTAATTTGTGCGGGAAACGAAACACTATTTATGGCTTGGGCCGTCTCGACTCGAGGTGGCGTTTATTGAATGTTGGAGGTTACGTTGGTTGGAGTTGATTGTTGGCTGGTTTCGGATATTGCGTTTTTTGAGGTTTTTTTTATTGTTTCGGATTTTCTTTGTTTTCCTTTCCTTTTTTTACCATTTTGAATTTTTTGTTCGTTTCCAGTTTTGGTAAGTTTGGGGAAGTATAACTTTGGGTCAATTTGTCTCTCATTCTGGTGTCAATTTTTCTAATAAGTTTTTACCGTCATTTCATCTCTCTTAGGTTTTATTTTGGCTCTGCCCCAAAGACATTTTGGTCCGGTTTCTTATATATTAGCTCTTGGTAAGTTCATGTGTTAAACTGTTTAGGAAATGTTCTTGTTTGTCTGTACGCAACTTTGGTTGGCCTTCCCCATGTAACGTTGTTTTGTGCAAAATCGAACTCTGTGTTTTTTGAACATTATTTATGCAGCGTTATTGTGCCTTGTTTTTGCAAACTAATTAGCGCATTTTTACTACTTCCTATTGTGCCATGTATTTGCGAACTAATTAGCGCATTTTTACTACTTCCTATTGTGCCATGTAGTTGCGAACTAATTAGCGCATTTTTACTACTTCCTATTGTGCCATGTATTTGCGAACTAATTAGCGCATTTTTACTACTTCCTATTGTGCCATGTATTTGCGAACTAATTAGCGCATTTTTACTACTTCCTATTGTGCCATGTATTTGCGAACTAATTAGCGCATTTTTACTACTTCCTATTGTTCCATGTATTTGCGAACTAATTAGCGCATTTTTACTACTTCCTATTGTGCCATGTATTTGCGAACTAATTAGCGCATTTTTACTACTTCCTATTGTGCCATGTATTTGCGAACTAATTAGCGCATTGTGAAATGTGTATTCATCCCTTAAAAAGGTTTTTTTTTTGCCTGGAGCATTGGTTGCTTACATTTGGCCTCTATTTGACGTAGTGTGCGTAACGTCGTTTTGCTCTTTGCCCAAATGTGTGTGTGTCCCCTTTTATGTTTTGTCTTGCTTAAATTTGTGATAATGACATGACCAGCATAAAATTATGTATATTTTTGTTGTTATTATTTGCAGTTACAACAAATCATGACAATACCCCGGCATGTAAGCATCAATGGATGGAATTTTCAAGCAAAGTTACATGTATTTTTATTGGGTGGGGTAAAAAGGCTGACATTCCAATGTTGTCTTTTCAGGTTGATATGGGTCAGATTGTTCTGGCCCTGCTCCCGGAAGCCGACCAACCTCAATCTCGTCCCAGGCGTAGGCATCGTAGGCGTGCAAGGCCCCAGATATTTCGAACACGTGTCACCCTTTTTGGAATGCCAGATGATGAGGTTTTAAGACGATACCGTCTTCCTCCAAAAATCATCATAGACACTCTCTCATTAATAGAGAGTGATCTTGAGCGGCAAATTGACAGTGCTACAGCAATTCCACCACTTACGCAATTAATGGCGGTGTTACATTTCTGTGCCTCAGGATCGTTCCAAACAACGGTGGGAATAGTGGCTGGCATCTCACAATCCTCCTTTTCCCGGATCCTGAGGGCAGTGATGGAGGCACTTTTTAAGCACCTCCATCATTTTATTCAAATGCCTTTGGATATGGGTGCCCTTAGTGTGGCCAAGGCCAATTTTTACCAAATAGCTGGCTTCCCACACATCATAGGGGTTGTGGAAGGTACTCACATACCACTTCAGCCTCCAGCACGGCTGGAGGCAATATTTAGAAACCGGAAACACTATCACTCCCTCAATGTAATGGTGGTATGTGATGCCTCCCTCCAGATCCTGTCCCTGAATGCAAAATTACGAGGAAGTGCACATGACTCCTTCGTCATCTGGCAATCAGGGATATGGCACAAATTAACCAACCTACAAGCTGGTGATGCGTGGCTTCTGGGTAAGTGGAGACCTTTAGTACATAACAATGTTAAGCTTCATACAGAGTGAGCCTGATGTTGTCTTTTCGTTTTCACAGGAGACAGTGGCTACCCTTGCACGCCCTGGCTGCTCACTCCTTATTTGGCTCCCACACCAGGGCCACAAAGTGAGTATAATTCCGCACTTACAGCCACCAGGCAAGTGGTGGAGCGCTGTATCGGCCTTTTAAAAGGCCGATTCAGATGCCTCCACCGCTCTGGTGGCGAACTCATGTATTTGCCGGATATGGTTTCGAAAATTGTGGTCCTGTGTGGGATATTTCACAACATCGCCATAAGGAGTGGTGTCCCAATGCAGCCAGAGGATGCCTTACCTGAGGATGGCCCCCCCGAGGTTGGTCGGAGGTCAGTATGTGGGGGGGCCATACGCGATGATGTGGTGGCCAGATTTTTTAGGTAATTATTTGCCAAAAAACAGTGTTGATACCTAATGTGGTTGGGTTTGTTTGAGAACATCTAATTTTTGCCTAATTTTTTTCTCCCTCTTCTGTTTTTTTCCATAATCTTGGGCACTCCAACGATGACTACTTCCTGCTACCCTTACAAAACCTGTATGTGAATATTTTGTGGATATATTCTGGAACACTTATTGCCACGCCATATATGTGGAATCATGTTGGCATGGTCCTTCGTCATCCAGTTCTTGATTTTTTTTTTGTGATGTTGGTTTTTTGTTATGTGTTGTATTTGAGATTATCACTGTGTGTTTTGTTTGTGAGTGACCACTTTGAATTTTCAGTTATGTTGCTAATAAATGTTTTGAGAGTGAAATGTTGTTCCTTTTTTGGAATGTTACCACCAAGTGTAACCAGGTTCACACACGTTACATTTGACTAAGGGGTAATCCAGTACTGACGCCATTTGAGCAAAAATGTTTTCTTTCTTCAGGGTCCAAACCAACACCAAAAGGAAGCCTGTACAATCCTTTTGCTTCGTAATATTGCCCTAAGCTGCTTGCACACCAACTAGGAACCTGTAAAATGTCAAAATATCTAATTGTGACTACACCAAAAAAGGGAAATCAGATTTGTACTGTTAGGTGTTTGTTGTGGCTGTTTGACCGAAAAATACAACACACACTCTTATTGCCCAAAACTTGAAATCCTTGAAGGAACACTCTACTTATGTCTGGGTAAACAATATGTGGTTTTGACAAAATGAATGAGCCAGAACGTAACTTCAAACAAAACAATTTATTTACAGAATGGTGAAAAAAAAAAAAAACTACTCCCTAAGGAGGACCGACATACGGTCAAGGACCACCAGCACCCCGATGATTTGGCTGTGCATCTGGGCCACACAGCCGGATAAATTGGCCCGAAGCCTCTGTTCCTCTGTGGGTGAGAAAAGTTTGGGGATTAATACAACAATAGTGAAGCCACATTTTAAAAAAAGTTTTTAAAAAAAACAAACAAAAACCATTTTTAAAAATATGCAATAAAACTCATCACGCTAAAATGGTGTAGGGCAAAAATACAAGGCCTATGTCCAAATTCCGACAGGTGTGCTATGTGTATGTTGAAAACAGCAGTAACAGGTTACGTCAATCGCCCAAAACCACTTAATTTAGGAAAATAAACACAAAAAAACAAAAAAAAAGAAGAAAAGATACAAACAGTTTGTGACGATAAAAAAGTGCAAAAAAAAACATTCCGGAAGACCCAACGCCAGCTACAGAAGGCCCTCCATCGTCCTCCTCGGGGCGGGGCGGTGTAATGACCGACTCCGGGGAGGGGGTCATTCGAAGAGGGGTGGTTGGAGGAGAGGGGGAATTGGGACGGAGGGGAAGGAGTCCAGAAAAATCTGGCTGAGGGTGTAGGAAGGCTGGGGAGGAGTGGGGAATAGGGGAAGGAGTGGAGTTGGAATGTTGGCTGGGGGTGGGGGAGAGTGGCCGTGATCACCGTCTGGTGGGACGCTGACGGCGTAGTCTTCGCTGGGCCCCTAAAAGATGGGAAACAAATTGGGGTTAGTTCCAACACAAATCCGCGCACAAAAACAATTTCAAATGCACCCCCAAAACCAAAAAAATAAAAAAGAATTGAGGAGAATGAATAAATATGAAAGACAGGGAAAACATGGCCATACAGAGATGAGGAGAATGAATAAATATGAAAGACAGGGAAAACATGGCCATGCAGATATGAGGAGAATGAATAAATATGAAAGACAGGGAAAACATGGCCATGCAGAGATGAGGAGAATGAATAAATATGAAAGACAGGGAAAACATGGCCATGCAGAGATGAGGAGAATGAATAAATATGAAAGACAGGGAAAACATGGCCATGCAGAGATGAATAAATATTAAAGACAGGGAAAACATGGCCATGCAGATATGAGGAGAATGAATAAATATGAAAGACAGGGAAAACATGGCCATGCAGAGATGAGGAGAATGAATAAATATGAAAGACAGGGAAAACATGGCCATGCAGAGATGAGGAGAATGAATAAATATGAAAGACAGGGAAAACATGGCCATGCAGAGATGAGGAGAATGAATAAATATGAAAGACAGGGAAAACATGGCCATGCAGAGATGAGGAGAATGAATAAACATGAAAGACAGGGAAAACATGGCCATGCAGATATGAGAATGAATAAATATTAAAGACAGGGAAAACATGGCCATGCAGTTAGGGCCACAAAGACAAACATGAAATCCACAATCCATTAAACTTACTTTGAGCGATCTGCATGCGAAAGCATGCCAGCAAGCGGGGCGTCCGCCGTTGCAGGTCCGACCACCTGCGCTCCAGCTGCCCGATATGGCGACGTGAGCCGAAGGAGCGCAGGCGGGCCCGAACCTCCGCATATGCGGATCGCTTCTCGCGGTTGGTGATGGGTGGAGGCTGGCTGGTGATCCGCCTATCCATCACCTCCGTAAGCACCAGCAGCTCGCGCCTGGTGAATGCGGAGGCTCTCATGATGGCAATGGAGTTTTTCATAAAAATCTTTTTTGATAAAGTGCTCCCAAATTTTATGATTGGCTAATGTATTTAGGAAATTAACAGGAGCAATTCTATTGGTTAGTGTATGAGTCATGTGTTCGACATGGCCAGAAATCTGTGGAGACTTATGATAGGCTTAATGCAGTGACATGCGTAAGCAAATTTACATAAAGAAATGAACTCCAGGAAATATGCGGGTCTAAAAACAAATATACCAATTATTTAATAGGGGCTAACATGTATTTTGACAATTAAAAGCGAATGTTTAAGCCGTACGTATTCTGCGGGTAAACACAAACACGGACATAAATAAAGTTTATTGCATTGTGTAAAAAAAAAAACAATTAAGCTAACTGATATATTGATTGGCATGTTACGATTGAGGGAGGTAGGCAGAATAAACGAGCAGTTAATCGAAATGTGACAGTCCAACTTCCGGGTAGTACTAGTGCGTGCGTTCCCTTCAAACCACTTCGGGGATGTACGCTCGCTATTTGGCACGCTCGTTAGTTAGAGGAGGGGTCGCCTGAGTTTGGGGAGGATGTTTTGATGTGAACGAAAATACGAGCGTGTGCCTGAATTTAAATATTTTTTTACGTTCGCCCAACGTACGAACGGCCACTTGCGTTCGGGTCTGAATGAGGGCCCTAATCTCTTCCTTGACCTCTGGAGTGAATCTGCAAACCCCGAGTATTTCTGGCAACTTGTACTGGATGTCTGATAGCTTCTTTCTGGCAAAGACATGCTTTCTTCTGGGACTGACAGTTCTCCTGCGAGCCTGGCAGCTTTCTCTGGTAATCTGGCAACTTTCCCTGCTGAATTGGAACAGCTTTAGGCAACCTGACATTTTTCTCTGTAAGGTTGGATGCTTTCTTTATCACACATGAATCTTTCTTGGAGAGACTTGTCTCTTTCATGAATTAGAGGCTCTTTTCATTTTCTCTTAAGTTTTCTAAGCTTAATGTTATTGACTATCTCTACAGCAGTTGTCCTCACGGTACTTTCATTATGACAACTCCTCTATTTAATAGGGTCAATGGATATAGATGCCTCCCATTGACTCTGCTTGGTAAAGCAGCTGTCACAGCAATAGTCATGCCTACCTCCCCTGTGGCACCCTTGCTTCTCTTTCCTCCAATCCCAAATTATTAATTGACAGGCTTGGACATCACTTCTTCTGCTCATGGCTCCTCCCTCCCATCTCTCAGCTACCAGGACCCAGCCCTCTTAGCGCTGGTTTAGAGTAGGGGGGGGGGTTACACCTACATTCCTTATACTCATATCGGACCACATGTTCTTCCGGAAAACCTCTCACTAGTAGTAAAGTTACAGTTTAAGATACTTAAAGGATTATTCCACACAACATTTATATTTCATATTTGGGTGGAATTCTATAAGTTATACCTCATTTCCAAAGTTCATTACTTATGTCCCAGAAGCCATATGGCTTGTTCCCATGATGTCCTGTGGGTGTCCATCTTCGCACTCTAGGGGTATCAAACCTGTGGCCATCCAGCTGATGTGGACTACATATCCCAGCATGCCCTACTACAGTTTTAGCATGGCCTAATAGCAAAACTGGAGCAGTGCATGCTGGGATGTGTAGTTCCACTGCAGCTGGATGGCCCGGGTTTGACACCACTGCTTCAATTGGGGGTGGAAATATTCTTTAAAGGAGATTTCCACCTTCAGCTGTGGAAGGGTCACTGACGCGTTTCTCTGCCTCTTCCTTTGGTGGTTTTGTCAGAGGAATACAAATACATTTATATCAACTGCTATTTATCATCCATAGCTGCTTATTCATCAAATTATTAATTGTTGCTATTGACTGCTATATCTTTATTAAGAGAAAGGTCTGTTTTTGACAGTAACTGGTCTATTTCAAAGATCACAGAAGGCTTGTTATTTTTGACTTTTTTTAGGTTGACACTATAGATATCGCTGTAAGGTAAATAATTAGAGCCCATTCCCACTATTGTTCAAGTATTTAATTGTTTCTTTTATATTTGTTTATTGCATTGAATAAATTCTAAAAATAGATTTTAAATACATATAGCATTTTTCTGGCAGTTTACTTATTTATCTATTTTTATTTCGGATTATTCTATACAGGGGACCAGACTCTGATTTATAAGTGCAGCAGCAGATTGCTGTATAACACGACACTAGCGCCAAATAAATCTCTTAATACAAAAATATGGCGGCAATTTATAATTGTTCTGACTTAGGGCCTGATTCAGAGCCGGACGCTCTGACCAGAGCGCTCGCTCTGAATCAGGGCCCTCCTCCATGAAAATGGAGCGTCCATGATGATGGTCGCGATGGTCAAGACCATCGCGACCATCGGGCTTGCGACGGAGACCCTGCGGTAGGGTCTCGCTGCCGCAAGCCCTGGAGTGATTTTGGCTCTATCAGAGCCAAAATCACTCCCACTTACATCACTAGTGATGTCAGTGGGGCCGGCTGCAGACGGTAGGCGTTCCCATGGGAACGCCTCCGTTTGGCCGCCACGCCCCCAGCACGCCCACCAAAGGGGGCGTGCTGTCAATCAACATCGACAGTACGCCCCCTTTGGTGCGAGACCCGGAGCGACAGCGAGTCCGGGTCTCGCGCATGCGCACGACGTAGCTCCCTCCGTCGTGCGCATGCGCAGTGGGGCAACATCGACCCGTTTGCGAGCGTCCTTTGCTCGCGAACGGGTCTGAATGACCCCCTTAGTTCAGGAGTTTAAACTACATACAGCAGCCTGCATCAGTCTCTGCGCTAGAATCAGTTAGATATTTGTGAACTCACTTCTGCATGCAGTAGGAGAGACCATTTAAAGTTATTACAGACTTTGAAGTGGATAAAAGTACTACATTTGTATTCAACGCCTTCCTTGTGACTGTCTCTTTTAACCCCTCACATTTTTATTGTCAGCAGAGGGACAGAGGTGGCCCCACATTTATATAGAACATGTGAGGCACCATACAGGCATTTCTTCAACAATTCTATTGGAGACAGCCGGATCAACAGGCTTGTATGATAAATGAGGCAGAAACTACTGAATGTTCCCTTCGTATGTGCAAGAAACCCTCAAAATGTAGGTATGAGCATAGCTACAGTTGTGCTCTAAAACACATGAATACAGTAAAGATACAGATATAACATGGAGAAAATCTAGTTAGAACAGTAAAGGGCAAAGTGCAGCGTGCTCTATCTGTTACAGAATGAAATGGTTAATGCGCTCAGTGATTATTGCTGCATAAGCTCTATTTCTTGCAGACAAAATACATATGTTAGGTAGGAAATTGCTCAAAGAATAAAAATACCATAGTCTGGTGGCTGAAGGAAAGATTCATAAATAAATTGGAAGCTTGTTTTATGGACTAAGGTTCCTAAAAGGGGAATGGAGACATAGGCCCTCATTCAGAGCCGCACGCAAGCGGGCGCACGTACGTTAGGCGTACGTACAAAAATATTTAAATTCAATGGCTCGCTCGTATTTTCGTTCGCATCTAAAATTCCTCCCTAAACTCTGACGACCCCTCCTCTAACTAACGAGCGTACGAAATAGCGAGCGTACATCCCCGAAATGGCTTGAAAGGAACGCACGCACAAGTATAAACAGGAAGTGGCCTTGTCAGATGTCGATTACCTGCTCCTTTATTCTGCCTACCTCCATCAATCGTATCATGCCAATCAATGTATCAATTAGCTTAATTGTTTGTTTTTTTTCAACACAATGCAAGAAACTTTACTCTTGTCTGTGTTTGTGTTTACCCGCAGAATACGTACGGATGAAACATTCGCTTTTATTGTTTAAAAAACATGTGAACCACAATTAAACAATTGTACTATTGCTGTGTATCCCCGCATATTTCCCTGGGTTCATTTCTTTATTTAAATTTGCTTACGCATGTCACTGCATCAAGCCTATCCTAACTCTCCAGAGATTTCTGGCCCTGTCGAACACATGACTCATACACTAACCAATAAAATTGCTCCTGTTAATTTCCAAAATACATTAGCCAATCAGAAAATTTTTACACACTTTATCAAAAATGATTTTTAAGAAAAACACCATTGCCATCATGAGAGCCTCCGCATTCACCAGGCGTGAGCTGCTGGTGCTTACGGAGGTCATGGATCGCCGGATCACCAGCCAGCCAGAACCCATGACCAACCGGCAGAAGCGCTCCGCGTATGCGGAGGTACGGTCCCGCCTGCGGTCCTTCGGATCACGCCGCAACATCGGGCAGCTGGAGCGCAGGTGGTCCGACCTGCAACGGCGAACGCCCCGCTTGCTGGCATGCTTTCACATGCAGATCCTGGCAAGTAAGTGTTATGTATTGTGGTTTTAATGTTTGTGTTTGTGGGGCAAACTGCGTGTGCATGTTTTCCTGTCTGTTCTATTTATTATTTGTACTCATATCTGCGTGTGCATGTTTTCCTGTCTGTTCTATTTATTATTTGTACTCATATCTGCGTGTGCATGTTTTCCTGTCTGTTCTATTTATTATTTGTACTCATATCTGCGTCTGCATGTTTTCCTGTCTGTTCTATTTATTATTTGTACTCATATCTGCGTGTGCATGTTTTCCTGTCTGTTCTATTTATTATTTGTACTCATATCTGCGTCTGCATGTTTTCCCTCTTTTTATGAATTTTTAATTCTACTGCTATTTTTTTTGGTTTTATTTCTTTTTTCTTTATTTTTTTTTGTTTGTTTGCCCGGATTTGTCCATAAACTAAACGCAATTTTTTTGACATATTTTAGGGGGACAGCCAAGACTCCGCCGTCAACGTCGGCGTTCCCGCCCACTCTCCCCAACCCCCAGCCAACACTCCACCCCAAATCTTTCGCCTATTCCCCACTCCTCCCCATCCTTCCCAGACCCTCTCCCGGAAATGTCGGGCCTCCTTCCCCTCCGTCCCACTTCCCCCTCTCCTCCACCCACCCCTCTTCCAATTACCCCCTCCCCGGAGTCCAGCATAACTCCGCCCCATTCTTTGGGGAATGACGGATCCTCCGAGGAGGATCATGGAGGTTTTGCCGGAGCTCCCGATTTGTTTCCCGGTATGTTTTTTATTATTTTTTTTTAAAGCACAAACTGTTTGTATGTAATCATGTGTCGTGCCTTTCTTCGTGTTTTTGTGGCTTGACTTTTGTTGATTGTGTATGTTTGCCTTTACCTCTTCCTGGTGATTTAAGCATACACATATCATACCTGTGGGAATTTGTACCTAGGCCTTGTATTTTTGCCAGCCCACCCTTTTTATTTATGTTTTTGGGTTTAGGAGTGATTTGTTTTTTTTTTAATGTTTTTCTGTGGAGTCCCTATTGTTGTATTAACCCACACACTTTTCTCACCCACAGAGGAACAGAGGCGTCGGCAAGAGGTGGCGGATGTTGTGGGGCAGATGCGCCACCATGTAATCGGCCTTCTGGTGGCCCTCGACCGGCTGTCTGGCCTCCTTCGGCATTAGTTTTTTTTTTTTTGTTGTATTTGCCAAATAAATTTTTAAAGACAAATATACGTTGTGGCTCATTTTTAAAAACCAAAACCAAGATAGTTTAGCCTGACATAAGTTCCTGCAAGGATTTCCCTTTTTTAAAAGTTAGATTGTGTTTTGTCTTTGTATGTCAAACAGACACCAGAAACACATAACAGTAACAATGTAATTTCCCTTTTTGGGTGTAGTGTCAATTTCAGATTTCTACATTTTCCAGGTTCCTACTTGGTGCGCAAGCTGCTTAGGCCAATCTTACAAATCCCAAGGTTGGGCCAGGCTTCCTTTTGGTGTGGATTGGAAAGCTGAAAACATATTTCAGTTTTGCTCAACTGGCGTCAGTACTGGTTTACCCCTTAGTCAAATGTAACTTGTGTTAACCTGGTTACACTTGCTGTTAACGTCCCAAAAAAGGAAGACCATTTCACTCTTCAAACATTTATTCACCACATAACAGAGAAAACAAAGTGGTCACTCCCAAAAAAAATACACAGTGATAAATTCAAATACAACACATACCAAGAAAAAAATAAATAAAAACACAAAATCAAGAACTGGTTGACGAAGGACCATGCCAACATGATTCCACAAACATGGCGTTGCGATATGGGTTCCAGAATATATGCCCAAAAGGACCAGATCCAGGTTTGGTAAGGGTAGCAGGAAGTAGTGAGCGTTGGAGTGCCAAAGATTATGTGAACAAACAGAAGATGGTGAGAAATTTAAAATAAATTAGATGTTTGCCAAAAAATACAAACACATTAGGTATAAACACTGGAGTTTTGAACAAACTTACCTAAAAAATCTGGCCACCACATCATCGCGTATGGCCCCCCCACATACTGACCTTCGACCAACCTCGGGGGGGCCATCCTCAGGTAAGGCATCCTCTGGCTGCATTGGGACACCACTCCTTATGGCAATGTTGTGAAATATCCCACACAGGACCACAATTTTAGACACCATATCCGGCACATACATGAGCTCGCCACCAGAGCGGTGGAGGCATCTGAATCGGCCTTTTAAAAGGCCGATACAGCGCTCCACCACTTGCCTGGTGGCTGTAAGTGCGGAATTATACGCACTTTGTGGCCCTGGTGTGGGAGCCAAATAAGGAGTGAGCAGCCAGGACATGCAAGGGTATCCACTGTCTCCTGTGAACAAAAATAGACCACATCAGGAACACTGTGTATCAAGCTTAACATTGTTATGTACTAAAGGTCTCCACTTACCCAGAAGCCACGCATCACCAGCTTGTAGGTTGGTTAATTTCTGCCATATCCCTGATTGCCGGATGACGAAGGAGTCATGTGCACTTCCTGGTAATTTAGCATTCAGGGACAGGATCTGGAGGGAGGCATCACATACCACCATTACATTCAGGGAGTGATAGTGTTTCCTGTTTCTAAATATTGCCTCCAGCCGTGCTGGAGGCTGAAGTGGTATGTGAGTACCATCCACAACCCCTATGATGTGTGGGAAGCCAGCTATTTGGTAAAAATTGGCCTTGGCCACACTAAGGGCACCCATATCCAAAGGCATTTTAATAAAATGATGGAGGTGCTTGAAAAGTGCCTCCATCACTGCCCTCAGGATCCGGGAAAAGGAGGATTGGGAGATGCCCGCCACTATTCCCACCGTTGTTTGAAACGATCCTGAGGCACAGAAATGTAACACCGCCATAAATTGCGTCAGTGGTGGTATTGCTGTTGGACTGTCAATTTGCCGCTCAAGATCACTTTCTATTAATGAGAGAGTGTCTATGATGATTTTGGGAGGTAGACGGTAGCGTCTTAAAACCTCATCATCGGGCATTCCAAAAAGGGTGACACGTGTTCGAAATATCTGGGGCCTTGCATGCCTACGATGCCTACGCCTGGGACGAGTTTGAGGTTGGTCGTCTTCCGGGAGCAGGGCCAGAACAATTCGCCCCAGATCTACCTGAAATTCAAAGTTTACAATGTAAGGCTTTTGACCCACCCCAAAAGTAAGAAAAAACAACTTAGCTTTCTGATACCATCCATAGCTGCTTACATGCCGGGGTATTGTCATGATACGTATAAACTGTAAAAAAGGCAACAATGAGACTTCAAAAATTTAGAGGGTGTTTTTTTTGTTTAAAAATTGTTGCAAGCCAACACAGAAAATAGCGGAAAAACACATTTGGCCATCGATGAAAACTACATTGCACACCGTACGTCAAATAGGGTTCAAATGGACCCAAAAAATGGAAAAGGGAAAAGCAAAACTGGATTATATGATGAATAAGCCGTCAAAAATGCGGTAAATTATTCGCAAATGCAAGTCACTACACCAACAGTCAAAAATGCGGTAAATTATTCGCAAATGCAAGTCACTACACCAACAGTCAAAAATGCGGTAAATTATTCGCAAATGCAAGTCACTACACCAACAGTCAAAAATGCGGAAAATTATTCGCAAATGCAAGTCACTACACCAACAGTCAAAAATGCGGAAAATTATTCGCAAATGCAAGTCACTACACCAACAGTCAAAAATGCGGAAAATTATTCGCAAATGCAAGTCACTACACCAACAGTCAAAAATGCGGTAAATTATTCGCAAATGCAAGTCACTGCACCAACAGTCAAAAATGCAGTAATTCATTCGCAAATGCAAGACAAAAAATGGACTTACCCAACTCGAATATATAAGATGTCCTCAAAAAACTTCTTTGGGTCCGAAAACAAAAAAAAACTAAAAAAGATGAAATGAGTGTTAAACAAATTAACTAACCACAAAACAGAAGAATACACCAATTGGCCACAAATTTGAATGCACAAAACTTACCAAATCAGGAAAGGATGTTGAAAAAATGAAAAAAATGCGAACGGAAAAACCAAAGAAATGTAGCAAAAACAAACAAAAAAACAACTCTCCAAAATCCTCCAAACGCAACCAACCAACCAAATCCAAACCACTTAACCGACAACACTCCAACAACCCCACCTCGAATCCACACACACCAAGCCATAAATAGTGTTTATTTTCCCGCACAAATTAAGGATGAATCATAGGGACGCACAATCAATGATGCAGCCGCAAACTAACGACGCATGTATAAATACGTCACGAAATCACATAGAATTTCTGGATGATTTCATGCTGGAAGCAGAGACATGGCTTCAAACCAGGGAAACAATGGTCAAAATTGCGGCGGTAAGGCCTTCATGCATTTTGTGTCAATGAGTATTTTAAAACATAATATTGTGCAAGTTGTGAAGTGGCTAAATCTGCATATTTACCCAAATAGGTGAGGAGGATGACATGGAAGAGACTGCTGGCCCCAGTCAACCCGCCAAAGCTGCAAAAAAAAAAAGGCAGCCACATTTCACAAGCAAGGAGATGGAGGTTTTGATCCAGAAGTGCGTTGACATCCTGCCCCAGGCAGCCAGGAATATGAGCCAAAGCCAGAAGTGGAGAATGTGGGAGGAGGTCGCCGTTGCTGTCAATAGGGTGGGTGATTATGTCCGTCTAGCCCGGGATGTCAAACGGCGGTAAGTAAACACTTTCCCATCCTATAAACAAACCCCATTGTAAAAAAAAGGATAATGGTTCCAAATTCATTCCACAGATGGGCAGACTTCAAATATCGTCTAAAACAAAAACTTGCCGACAGGGCTAGGCATGCAAGGGGGACAGGTGGGGGTCCCACCCCTGTGTCATTGGAGTTGACAGACTTAGAAGAGATGGCACATGGGTGTGTGCAGGCTGTGGAGGTGTTTGGCGTGTCCAACATGGATACGGACAAGCAAGACTTTGCGGCTCCTCATGTTGGCCAAGGTAAGTCTTGTGATGTCACCAACTCAGAAATGCTATTGTGCCAATATGTAGATTCTAATGTGAGTCTTTTCTCCAATTTCCTAACAGAGACAGAGGCGGATGAGTCTGCTCCAGAGGGGAGCCTTGGCCGCAGAATTTCTGCTGACTCTGCAGGGGAGGAACCAGTACATCCGGCTGAGGACCCTGCAGAAGCCAGTCCAGGGCGTGCCCCCTCGCAGGCAGTGGGCCTCCTCACAGAACTCAATTTTAAATCGGATTGCCATACGGAGATTCTGCAGAGGATGGACGCCAGTCTGATACGGGTGGCTGAGGCCCTGGAGCAAAATGCTGCGGCCAACGTGACCATTGCTCAGGCCCTGGCGGAAAATACCAGGGCCAACATCCGCATCGCCGATGCCCTGGAGCAGCTCGTTCGCCAGCACATGGTGGAGCCGACCTCCCTTCCTGCCGGAACATCCAGATCCTCTACCTCTGGCACAACATCAGGCAATCCTCCAAATGTGCCTAGCCCTGTGCCTAGTCCAGAGGCCACAACATCTGCCTCTGGACAGGCCAGCCCGATGGCATCCTGGACCCGGTCTGGCGCCCACCCTCACCCAGCCAAACGGGCGAGAAAACGGTGACAGCAATGGCGACTTTTCCCACTTTCCTTCTGTGCTTGGCTCATATTCCTTTCTGGTCAAAACTTCCCTCTCCTTTCTTGTGAAATGTTTTTAAATTTTGTATTTACGCTTATGTTAGTAGTTATGTTTTTTTTTTTTTTTGATCAAATATCTTGGCCACAAAAAAAGGCAATACAATATTATGCCAATTTGTTTGTGTGTAAACAATAAATTAAAAACAAAACACTGACATTGTATTGTGATATTATTGTACAAATGGGTTACATTTAATCCTGGCCTTAAACGCAAAAACTGACCCTCTTTTTTTAAAAAAAAGGCCTCTTTAAGGAACGTTTAAAAAAACACATAGCGATGCAAATTCCACAGTAAACCAAAAAAAAGGGGAGCTAATTAAAAGATGATGACATTATTGTTACAATAGGCCATAACCACCAAATTGTGGCCAAAATAAAAGCCCAAAAATGTACGCTAATTGATTATGTAATCATGACATTAGCAGCTCTGATTTCCACCTGCGTACGCTTTTGTGCTATCCCAATAAACTGCTTTCCAAACACATACCAAGCCGGATTTCAATCCAACACTAATTACTTTACTCACCAGCCGCGATTAATCGCTGCACCATCGTGGAGTCCCAGGACGGAGGAGAAGGCCATCGCCAATGTGGTCGAGTAATCCTGACCCTAAGCTGTGCGAGCATTTTGAAGGGAAAGCGGATGTTTCAGTGACGTATGAGACGGTCCGAACACATTTGACGTTCGCATCTGCTAATGTATGTACGCCCCAAAAACGCCTCGCCACGCCTGCGTTTTTTCATCTCCACCCCCGTCAACACCCAAAAACGCCCTGTTCTGTCAATCACATTTGACATGTCACTTCCTGTACGCTATTTTAGGAACGAGAGAAAAAAAGCTCGCAATCTGCCGTACGCACATGCGCGGTGTAACACCGACGCATGCGCGGTTAGTCAACATCGGAACGCAACGAGCGTACTGTTGTTAACATGCGGCTCTGAATGAGGGCCATAAATAAATGTCTGAAAAATCAGCGTTCTTTAATAATAATTATAATAATAATAATAATGTTATTTATATAGCACTTTTCTCCTAATATGACTCAAAATACTTTCCATTTGCCTTTACAGCACAAAATACAAAACAAGCTTAACAATAGTGAACAGGAAAGCCTTTATGTTCAGAATAATTCACTAGAGGGCATTCCAGCAGATTTTGTCATTAAGGGGCTAATTCAGCAAGGAACGCAGATGAGAATTCACACGCACCCGGCCAGAGTTTTCATAACTGCACATGCGTAAATCATCACAGTGCACGAACTCGCCAGTGCGAGCAAGTAAGGGTAAGAGGGCTACACGTAGTGTGTACGCAGACCCTTCCGATATTGATTGACAGGAAGTGCCGTTTGTGGGTGGTGATGGGGTGTGTTCAGGCATGCCTGTGCGTTGGGATGCCGTTATAGGGGCGTGCATAATTAAGACAGTGCGGCGGCATATGCAGCCCGACGACTCGATGCACGCAGGAAGTGGTCAAAATCATGCATGAGATCAGGTCAAACTCTACTTTGCGAGAGGTCTACTATGGTTCTCGATGTTACTGATGTTTCTGCTGTCTTGCGGACTACTCAAGCTTTGAATCAAGGGAAGTGGGCGGCATTGTGTAGTGCTGGGCATCTGCATCTTATGCTGCAGTTGCCGTGCATATGCATTGATTAGCATGTATGTGCAGTCGCCGAGTGCGTGCGCACACTTGCGTTCCTTGATGAAACAGGCCCTAAGTCCGCACGGTGCAGTTGTGTTTAATTTAAGAATCCATTTTGCTTCTAGATTCAGAAGTTGACCTACCCTGTCACCTCCGCGGTTGGATAAGGAGATACGATCAATGATATTATGTTGGAAAACTGCCAGACTATTACATTTATTGACAAAATGTCTATCAACAGGCTGGTCTGATGCCTTTGCTAACAGGCCTTCCTATCACGCATGGTTCTGGTGGTCTTGCCCACGTAATGGAGACCGCACGAGCACACAATCCTATAGAGGATGAATGTAAAGGTACATGATAAGACATGATTTATTTTGTAAGCTCTTCCACTGTGAGGATCTTTAAAGTCGTTGCCAACTATCATATTACGACGGTTGGTGCAATTCAGGCATTTATAGCAGCCATTAGGTCTTCTTAGGTAGCAGTGCCAGTTTCTTGCATTTTGCTGAATCTTGTGATGTCTGTGTGCACCACTGTATCCCTGATGTTTCTGCACCTTAGAAAACAGGCCAGAGGCCTTGACTCTTAAAGCATGGTAGAGGCTAGACTATCGGCCCCAGAGCTCTTGTTGCTCTTTGGATGGCAGGGCTGGAGCTTGTAAAGTGATTTTTCCATGGTATTACCAATTTGGTCTCTTAATCCTTAGATTGTAACATAGTCGATCTAGTCATTTCTAGGACCTCTTGTTTTTGTTTAGGAGCAGTGGTGGTAAACAAGAATGAAAGAATAGTTTGAAAGCTGGGAGGTTGGATGCTGATGGGACCAACACCCTGTAGAATGCAATGGCCAAATTAGGGGAAAAATATTAAAATAAGATAGAAATGAGGATTTATGAAATTGATAGGTTCAAACTTTCATATAATGAGAATCGTGACTGTTAGAAAAATCGGCTAGTTATAAATCCTTCATAATCTCTCATCCTTCTTCAAATCACCAAGGTCTTAAGTAATGACATTGTGACTCAGATATCTTTGAAAGTTTACTCAAACGCTTTACTTTAAGATTGTTTGGAGTATTTTGTGTTATCCCGGCTTACTTAGAATTTATTCCGCACCATAACTTCATTTGCATTTTGAATGGAAAATATTGTTGTTTGTGTATCTAAAAGAAGTCTACTCTGCATGATTATCCCAGGCAGTTTCAGCAGGAGAGATAACTGGAAGTGAAATGTTGGAATGTTTAACTTTTCGATCAAATACTTTTCTGCTAAACGCAACAACCTAGTGTAATTGGAATATTTTTTTTATGGAGTAACATTGCCCATGTCTATCATATATACACAGAAAGAAGATTAGTGTAAGAAAACAAAGCATATTTGTTAACAGTTAAAGTTAAAGCGTTTGCAGAGATTCACTGATTAAGCTGCAAATACAAATGACCTACAGTATGTAGTTGAATAAAATAAAGAAATCCGATTATGCTTCCCAACTTTTGCTATGAAACATGAAAGAAAGGACTTATATATCAAAATGACTCAGCTGTGAACATTACCAAAACTGCATTACTGATGTTCAGCTACCATGATTCCAATCCAGTGAGGTTTAATTACTTTTTGCCCAACAATTTACAAATATACGTAAGAAGATTTTGACGGGGTTGGCTTAGAAATCTATGCCAATCAGTTAACGATTCTGTGATTGTAATGAGGATAGACAGCACTGCAACTAGCCACTTGTTCAAGCGTAATAAATGGTCAAATAAATTCCAAACCGGCATAGCTAATTTAAACACATTTAAAATGTATTATTTGTTAATACAAATTCAAATATACTGTATATCCAATATAAGATCAATACAAAGGAGTTAAAATAAGCCTCTGGATATATATTATAAAACATGTGTGTGACCCTCACTGAATGATGGTAGGCAAAATTAATGTGGGTTCAAGGACCATAAATCTTTGCAACTTTCAATATGGATGAATAATAAGTAATGTCCAAAAAGTAAGTTATGTATATGCAGATCCATGGACACTAGTCAACATGGTGCATAATAACACAAAAAGAAAGTTTATTAGGCGAGAGCGGCATAGGGCCTGATTCAGACCCGCTCGCGAGCGCTGAGCGCTCGCAAGCGGGTCGATGTTGGGCCAGTGCGCATGCGCACGATGGAGCCGGCTCCGTCGTGCGCATGCGCGAGACCCGGATAGCGACGGGCAAGCCGCCACTATGGGTCTCGCTACAAAGGAGGCATGCTGTCGATGGTGAGTGACAGTGCGCCCCCTTTGGTGGGCGTGCCAGGGGCGTGGCTGGCCAGAAGGAGGCGTTCCCATGGGAACGCCTACCGTCTGGGGCCGGCCCCACTGACATCACAAGTGATGTCAGTGGGAGTGCTTTTGGCTCTGATAGAGCCAAAAGCACTCCAGGGCTTGCGGCAGACAAGACCCTACCACAAGGGTCTCGTCGCAAGCCCAATGGTCGCGATGGTCTTGACCATTGTTTTGGCCGCTCGCTATAGCTGTGGGTGGTCACCCACAGCTATGCGAGCGGCCAGGAGGCAGCTCCAAAATCAGGAAGGCCGGCCCTGATTCAGAGCGAGCGCTCTGTCAGAGCGTCCGGCTCTGAATCAGGGCCATAGTTTGGTAGCTAGTATAGTCCTGATATCATCACCACTATGTGATTGTTGTGGGTTCGAAGGATGAGCGGTTTGGTTTTGCTGAAAACCAAAAAAACGCACTAAACTTTTTGCATACGTAGTAGAACTGAGTCCCAACTCGGATCTTCTTGCCAAGTTCGGAACTCGGCTCTAAAACCAGATCTCTTACTTTGGATTGCATTTAAATCCCTCCCTCCTGATTTAAGGTGCACTCTGAGACCCAGAACTAGATCCAGGTACTACGCTATCATTAACAAGTTTAATACCTGGAGAGCTACACGCATTCATGTTCATCTTCTTTTCTCAAACTGACAATAAATTTCCTAGCAGCTTCATTTGAAGCAGGTTTTGGCTTTAGCCACCATATGATCTTATGGCTTTGCTAGATTCAGACCTTATAGAGAATAAGCTTTAACTTTGATTTCTTAAAGGAGTTTTCTTATCTATGCCATGTTGTCCATGCTACTCTAGTGTTTTTTGGCTGCAACTGTATGAATTCCACCTCTGAAATCTGCTGCTTGTCAAGGAAGCTAGCTCACTTCGAAATGAGGAATGCTGACCTCAGTTAAACAGATATTTCAGATCCTTGGATGACCTATACCCCATTTGAGTTCCATATTTTCCCAGGTCATACAAAAGCCAGCTCACTAGATAAACCCGCTAGTGGAATTTGTCCTGGTTATAGGTCAGTCAGATTCTGATCTTTGGCCCTCATTCAGAGCCGCACGCAAGCGGGCGCACGTACGTTAGGCGTACGTACAAAAATATTTAAATTCAATGGCTCGCTCGTATTTTCGTTCGCATCTAAAATTCCTCCCTAAACTCTGACGACCCCTCCTCTAACTAACGAGCGTACGAAATAGCGAGCGTACATCCCCGAAATGGCTTGAAAGGAACGCACGCACAAGTATAAACAGGAAGTGGCCTTGTCAGATGTCGATTACCTGCTCCTTTATTCTGCCTACCTCCATCAATCGTATCATGCCAATCAATGTATCAATTAGCTTAATTTTTTGTTTTTTTTCAACACAATGCAAGAAACTTTACTCTTGTCTGTGTTTGTGTTTACCCGCAGAATACGTACGGATGAAACATTCGCTTTTATTGTTTAAAAAACATGTGAACCACAATTAAACAATTGTACTATTGCTGTGTATCCCCGCATATTTCCCTGGGTTCATTTCTTTATTTAAATTTGCTTACGCATGTCACTGCATCAAGCCTATCCTAACTCTCCAGAGATTTCTGGCCCTGTCGAACACATGACTCATACACTAACCAATAAAATTGCTCCTGTTAATTTCCAAAATACATTAGCCAATCAGAAAATTTTTACACACTTTATCAAAAATGATTTTTAAGAAAAACACCATTGCCATCATGAGAGCCTCCGCATTCACCAGGCGTGAGCTGCTGGTGCTTACGGAGGTCATGGATCGCCGGATCACCAGCCAGCCAGAACCCATGACCAACCGGCAGAAGCGCTCCGCGTATGCGGAGGTACGGTCCCGCCTGCGGTCCTTTGGATCACGCCGCAACATCGGGCAGCTGGAGCGCAGGTGGTCCGACCTGCAACGGCGAACGCCCCGCTTGCTGGCATGCTTTCGCATGCAGATCCTGGCAAGTAAGTGTTATGTATTGTGGTCTTAATGTTTGTGTTTGTGGGGCAAACTGCGTGTGCATGTTTTCCTGTCTGTTCTATTTATTATTTGTACTCATATCTGCGTCTGCATGTTTTCCTGTCTGTTCTATTTATTATTTGTACTCATATCTGCGTCTGCATGTTTTCATGTCTGTTCTATTTATTATTTGTACTCATATCTGCGTCTGCATGTTTTCATGTCTGTTCTATTTATTATTTGTACTCATATCTGCGTCTGCATGTTTTCCCTCTTTTTATGAATTTTTAATTCTACTGCTATTTTTTTTTGTTTGTTTTTTTTTTTTTTTTTTTTTGTTTGTTTGGCCGGATTTGTCCATAAACTAAACGCAATTTATTTGACATATTTTAGGGGGACAGCCAAGACTCCGCCGTCAACGTCGGCGTTCCCGCCCACTCTCCCCAACCCCCAGCCAACACTCCACCCCAAATCTTTCGCCTATTCCCCACTCCTCCCCATCCTTCCCAGACCTTCTCCCGGAAATGTCGGGACTCCTTCCCCTCCG
This sequence comes from Taudactylus pleione, assembly GCA_031769625.1. Lineage (NCBI taxonomy): Eukaryota > Metazoa > Chordata > Amphibia > Anura > Myobatrachidae > Taudactylus > Taudactylus pleione. The sequence goes on along the minus strand of JAUIMM010000113.1, from coordinate 28,422,234 downwards.
TCCCACTTCCCCCTCTCCTCCACCCACCCCTCTTCCAATTACCCCCTCCCCGGAGTCCTGCATAACTCCGCCCCATTCTTTGGGGAATGACGGATCCTCCGAGGAGGATCATGGAGGTTTTGCCGGAGCTCCCGATTTGTTTACCGGTATGTTTTTTATCATTTTTTTTTAAAGCACAAACTGTTTGTATGTAATCATGTGTCGTGCCTTTCTTCGTGTTTTTGTGGCTTGACTTTTGTTGATTGTGAAGGTTTGCCTTTACCTCTTCCTGGTGATTTAAGCATACACATATCATACCTGTGGGAATTTGTACCTAGGCCTTGTATTTTTGCCAGCCCACCCTTTTTATTTATGTTTTTGGGTTTAGGAGTGATTAGTTTTTTAATTAATGTTTTTCTGTGGAGTCCCTATTGTTGTATTAACCCACACACTTTTCTCACCCACAGAGGAACAGAGGCGTCGGCAAGAGGTGGCGGATGTTGTGGGGCAGATGCGCCACCATGTAATCGGCCTTCTGGTGGCCCTCGACCGGCTGTCTGGCCTCCTTCGGCATTAGTTTTTTTTTTTTTGTTGTATTTTCCCAATAAAATTTTAAAGACAAATATACGTTGTGGCTCATTTTTAAAAACCAAAACCAAGATAGTTTAGCCTGACATAAGTTCCTGCAAGGATTTCCCTTTTTTAAAAGTTAGATTGTGTTTTGTCTTTGTATGTCAAACAGACACCAGAAACACATAACAGTAACAATGTAATTTCCCTTTTTGGGTGTAGTGTCAATTTCAGATTTCTACATTTTCCAGGTTCCTACTTGGTGCGCAAGCTGCTTAGGCCAATCTTACAAATCCCAAGGTTGGGCCAGGCTTCCTTTTGGTGTGGATTGGAAAGCTGAAAACATATTTCAGTTTTGCTCATCTGGCGTCAGTACTGGTTTACCCCTTAGTCAAATGTAACTTGTGTTAACCTGGTTACACTTGCTGTTAACGTCCCAAAAAAGGAAGACCATTTCACTCTTCAAACATTTATTCACCACATAACAGAGAAAACAAAGTGGTCACTCCCAAAAAAAATACACAGTGATAAATTCAAATACAACACATACCAAGAAAAAAATAAATAAAAACACAAAATCAAGAACTGGTTGACGAAGGACCATGCCAACATGATTCCACAAACATGGCGTTGCGATATGGGTTCCAGAATATATGCCCAAAAGGACCAGATCCAGGTTTGGTAAGGGTAGCAGGAAGTAGTGAGCGTTGGAGTGCCAAAGATTATGTGAACAAACAGAAGATGGTGAGAAAATTAAAAATAAATTAGATGTTTGCCAAAAAAAACAAACACATTAGGTATAAACACTGGAGTTTTGAACAAACTTACCTAAAAAATCTGGCCACCACATCATCGCGTATGGCCCCCCCACATACTGACCTTCGACCAACCTCGGGGGGGCCATCCTCAGGTAAGGCATCCTCTGGCTGCATTGGGACACCACTCCTTATGGCAATGTTGTGAAATATCCCACACAGGACCACAATTTTAGACACCATATCCGGCACATACATGAGCTCGCCACCAGAGCGGTGGAGGCATCTGAATCGGCCTTTTAAAAGGCCGATACAGCGCTCCACCACTTGCCTGGTGGCTGTAAGTGCGGAATTATACGCACTTTGTGGCCCTGGTGTGGGAGCCAAATAAGGAGTGAGCAGCCAGGACATGCAAGGGTATCCACTGTCTCCTGTGAACAAAAATAGACCACATCAGGAACACTGTGTATCAAGCTTAACATTGTTATGTACTAAAGGTCTCCACTTACCCAGAAGCCACGCATCACCAGCTTGTAGGTTGGTTAATTTCTGCCATATCCCTGATTGCCGGATGACGAAGGAGTCATGAGCACTTCCGGGTAATTTAGCATTCAGGGACAGGATCTGGAGGGAGGCATCACATACCACCATTACATTCAGGGAGTGATAGTGTTTCCTGTTTCTAAATATGGCCTCCAGCCGTGCTGGAGGCTGAAGTGGTATGTGAGTACCATCCACAACCCCTATGATGTGTGGGAAGCCAGCTATTTGGTAAAAATTGGCCTTGGCCACACTAAGGGCACCCATATCCAAAGGCATTTTAATAATATGATGGAGGTGCTTGAAAAGTGCCTCCATCACTGCCCTCAGGATCCGGGAAAAGGAGGATTGGGAGATGCCCGCCACTATTCCGACCGTTGTTTGAAACGATCCTGAGGCACAGAAATGTAACACCGCCATAAATTGCGTCAGTGGTGGTATTGCTGTTGGACTGTCAATTTGCCGCTCAAGATCACTTTCTATTAATGAGAGAGTGTCTATGATGATTTTGGGAGGTAGACGGTAGCGTCTTAAAACCTCATCATCGGGCATTCCAAAAAGGGTGACACGTGTTCGAAATATCTGGGGCCTTGCATGCCTACGATGCCTACGCCTGGGACGAGTTTGAGGTTGGTCGTCTTCCGGGAGCAGGGCCAGAACAATTCGCCCCAGATCTACCTGAAATTCAAAGTTTACAATGTAAGGCTTTTGACCCACCCCAAAAGTAAGAAAAAACAACTTAGCTTTCTGATACCATCCATAGCTGCTTACATGCCGGGGTATTGTCATGATACGTATAAACTGTAAAAAAGGCAACAATGAGACGTCAAAAATTTAAAGGGTTTTTTTTTTGGTTAAAAATTGTTGCAAGCCAACACAGAAAATAACGGAAAAACACATTTGGCCATCGATGAAAACTACATTGCACACCATACGTCAAATAGGGTTCAAATGGACCCAAAAAATGGAAAAGGGAAAAGCAAAACTGGATTATATGATGAATAAGCCGTCCAAAATGCGGTAAATTATTCGCAAATGCAAGTCACTACACCAACAGTCAAAAATGCGGTAAATTATTCGCAAATGCAAGTCACTACACCAACAGTCAAAAATGCGGTAAATTATTCGCAAATGCAAGTCACTACACCAACAGTCAAAAATGCGGTAAATTATTCGCAAATGCAAGTCACTACACCAACAGTCAAAAATGCGGTAAATTATTCGCAAATGCAAGTCACTACACCAACAGTCAAAAATGCAGTAATTCATTCGCAAATGCAAGTCACTACACCAACAGTCAAAAATGCGGTAAATTATTCGCAAATGCAAGTCACTACACCAACAGTCAAAAATGCGGTAAATTATTCGCAAATGCAAGTCACTACACCAACAGTCAAAAATGCGGTAAATTATTCGCAAATGCAAGTCACTACACCAACAGTCAAAAATGCGGTAAATTATTCGCAAATGCAAGTCACTACACCAACAGTCAAAAATGCGGTAAATTATTCGCAAATGCAAGTCACTACACCAACAGTCAAAAATGCAGTAATTCATTCGCAAATGCAAGTCACTACACCAACAGTCAAAAATGCGGTAAATTATTCGCAAATGCAAGTCACTACACCAACAGTCAAAAATGCGGTAAATTATTCGCAAATGCAAGTCACTACACCAACAGTCAAAAATGCAGTAATTCATTCGCAAATGCAAGGCGCTACACCAACAGTCAAAAATGCCGTAATTCATTCGCAAATGCAAGACAAAAAATGGACTTACCCAACTCGAATATATAAGATGTCCTCAAAAAACTTCTTTGGGTCCGAAAACAAAAAAAAACTAAAAAAGATGAAATGAGTGTTAAACAAATTAACTAACCACAAAACAGAAGAATACACCAATTGGCCCCAAATTTGAATGCACAAAACTTACCAAATCAGGAAAGGATGTTGAAAAAATGAAAAAAATGCGAACGGAAAAACCAAAGAAATGTAGCAAAAACAAACAAAAAAACAACTCTCCAAAATCCTCCAAACGCAACCAACCAACCAAATCCAAACCACTTAACCAACAACACTCCAACAACCCCACCTCGAATCCACACACACCAAGCCATAAATAGTGTTTATTTTCCCGCACAAATTAAGGATGAATCATAGGGACGCACAATCAATGATGCGGCCGCAAACTAACGACGCATGTATAAATACGTCACGAAATCACATAGAATTTCTGGATGATTTCATGCTGGAAGCAGAGACATGGCTTCAAACCAGGGAAACAATGGTCAAAATTGCGGCGGTAAGGCCTTCATGCATTTTGTGTCAATGAGTATTTTAAAACATAATATTGTGCAAGTTGTGAAGTGGCTAAATCTGCATATTTACCCAAATAGGTGAGGAGGATGACATGGAAGAGACTGCTGGCCCCAGTCAACCCGCCAAAGCTGCAAAAAAAAAAAGGCAGCCACATTTCACAAGCAAGGAGATGGAGGTTTTGATCCAGAAGTGCGTTGACATCCTGCCCCAGGCAGCCAGGAATATGAGCCAAAGCCAGAAGTGGAGAATGTGGGAGGAGGTCGCCGTTGCTGTCAATAGGGTGGGTGATTATGTCCGTCTAGCCCGGGATGTCAAACGGCGGTAAGTAAACACTTTCCCATCCTATAAACAAACCCCATTGTAAAAAAAAGGATAATGGTTCCAAATTCATTCCACAGATGGGCAGACTTCAAATATCGTCTAAAACAAAAACTTGCCGACAGGGCTAGGCATGCAAGGGGGACAGGTGGGGGTCCCACCCCTGTGTCATTGGAGTTGACAGACTTAGAAGAGATGGCACAGGGGTGTGTGCAGGCTGTGGAGGTGTTTGGCGTGTCCAACATGGATACGGACATGCCAGACTTTGCGGCTCCTCATGTTGGCCAAGGTAAGTCTTGTGATGTCACCAACTCAGAAATGCTATTGTGCCAATATGTAGATTCTAATGTGAGTCTTTTCTCCAATTTCCTAACAGAGACAGAGGCGGATGAGTCTGCTCCAGAGGGGAGCCTTGGCCGCAGAATTTCTGCTGACTCTGCAGGGGAGGAACCAGTACATCCGGCTGAGGACCCTGCAGAAGCCAGTCCAGGGCGTGCCCCCTCGCAGGCAGTGGGCCTCCTCACAGAACTCAATTTTAAATCGGATTGCCATACGGAGATTCTGCAGAGGATGGACGCCAGTCTGATACGGGTGGCTGAGGCCCTGGAGCAAAATGCTGCGGCCAACGTGACCATTGCTCAGGCCCTGGCGGAAAATACCAGGGCCAACATCCGCATCGCCGATGCCCTGGAGCAGCTCGTTCGCCAGCACATGGTGGAGCCGACCTCCCTTCCTGCCGGAACATCCAGATCCTCTACCTCTGGCACAACATCAGGCAATCCTCCAAATGTGCCTAGCCCTGTGCCTAGTCCAGAGGCCACAACATCTGCCTCTGGACAGGCCAGCCCGATGGCATCCCGGACCCGGTCTGGCGCCCACCCTCACCCAGCCAAACGGGCGAGAAAACGGTGACAGCAATGGCGACTTTTCCCACTTTCCTTCTGTGCTTGGCTCATATTCCTTTCTGGTCAAAACTTCCCTCTCCTTTCTTGTGAAATGTTTTTAAATTTTGTATTTACGATTATGTTAGTAGTTATGTTTTTTTTTTTTTTTGAGCAAATATCTTGGCCACAAAAAAAGGCAATACAATATTATGCCAATTTGTTTGTGTGTAAACAATAAATTTAAAAAAAAAAACTGACATTGTATTGTGACATTATTGTACAAATGGGTTACATTTAATCCTGGCCTTAAACGCAAAAACTGACCCTCTTTTGTTAAAAAAAAGGCCTCTTTAAGGAACGTTTACAAAAACACATAGCGATGCAAATTCCACAGTAAACCAAAAAAAAGGGGAGCTAATTAAAAGATGATGACATTATTTTTACAATAGGCCATAACCACCAAATTGTGACCAAAATAAAAGCCCAAAAATGTACGCTAATTGATTATGTAATCATGACATTAGCAGCTCTGATTTCCACCTGCGTACGCTTTTGTGCTATCCCAATAAACTGCTTTCCAAACACATACCAAGCCGGATTTCAATCCAACACTAATTACTTTACTGACCAGCCACGATTAATCGCAGCACCATCGTGGAGTCCCGGGACGGAGGAGAAGGCCATCGCCAATGTGGTCGAGTAATCCTGACCCTAAGCTGTGCGAGCATTTTGAAGGGAAAGCGGATGTTTCAGTGACGTATGTGACGGTCCGAACACATTTGACGTTCGCATCTGCTAATGTATGTACGCCCCAAAACCGCTTCGCCACGCCTGCGTTTTGTCATCTCCACCCCCGTCAACACCCAAAAACGCCCTGTTCTGTCAATCACATTTGACATGTCACTTCCTGTACGCTATTTTAGGAACGAGAGAAAAAAAGCTCGCAATCTGCCGTACGCACATGCGCGGTGTAACACCGACGCATGCGCGGTTAGTCAACATCGGAACGCAACGAGCGTACTGTTGTTAACGTGCGGCTCTGAATGAGGGCCTTTGTCTATCTGATCCTGCTTCTTCTGGACAGGAACTACTGGGCTGGTCTGACTGATGGTGGAGTGTATAAAGTTAGGTGGTCTGATAATGCTCCTTCTCATTCAGTAGTTGCTACAGGGAATTCGCTGAAACAGGGGCATAAATACAGAAGACAGTTGCCTCCAGGCACCAGTCCTGAAGGGGGCACACTGACCACCTCCATTGCTCAATGTTCTACTTTATGCACAGGACTAAGTAGAGAGCCTAGAGGGCATGTACCGTGGCCCTTCCTCTTCCATGGCCCCCACCCTGGACTCCGGTCTCTAGGGATGGATCTCCAGTAAGGAACCACACAAATGTACATAAATACAGAGGGAGGAGAGTGAGTGTCTGGGTGCTGCTGGGGTGTTGGAAGTGAATGCAGGGGGAAGAGTGTGTGACTGGATGCCGATGGGGTGTTGGAAGTGAATGCAGGGGTAGGAAAATGTGTGATTGTGTGCTGCCAGGGTGTTAGTAGTGAATGCATGGGGAGGAGAGTGTGTTACTGGGCACTGCTGGGGTATTAACAGTGAATGCAGGGGGAGGAGAATGAGTGTCTGGGTGCTGCTGGGGTGTTGGCAATTAATACAGAGGGAGGAGAGTGAGTGTCTGGGCATTGCTGGGGTGTTGGAAGTGAATGCAGGGGTAGGAAAATGTGTGCCTATGTGCTGCCAGGGTGTTAGTAGTAAATGCATGGGGAGGAATGTGTTAATGGGCACTGCTGGGGTGTTAACAGTGAATGCAGGGGGAGGAGAATGAGTGTCTGGGTGCTGCTGGGGTGTTGGCAATTAATACAGAGGGAGAAGAGTGAGTGTCTGGGCATTGCTGGGGTGTTGGAAGTGAATGCAGGGGAGGAGAGTGTGTGACTGGATGCCGCTGGGGTGTTGGAAGTGAATACAGGGAGAGGAGAGTGTATGGCTAGGTTCTGCTGGGGCGTTAGTAGTGAATGCAGGGCGAGGAGACTGAGTGTCTGGGTTCTGATGGGTTGTTGGAAGTGAATACAGGGGGAGGAGAGTAAGTGTCTGGGTGCTGCTAGGGTGTTGGTAGTAAATGTGGGTTTGAGGGAGTGTGTGTGAGTGCTGCTGGGACTGGATGGTGTTGGTAGTGAATGTGAGTGGAGGGGGGACACCAACAACTATCTCACCTCCAGGCTACTGGTATGAACTTATGCCCCTATGCTGAAGTGCAGTATTAGGTGGCGAAAGGCACTGCTGGTTGGCTCAGAAACAGATAGGTATAGCAAGAGTAATACTCTGCAGAAATGGGTGCGCACACCCTGCAACTATTATTGATAGACCAGTGCTCAGACTAAAGTAAGTCCAGACCTTCTGTTTGAGATGCCATCACCATCCAAAAGTGTTTAGGGGCAGTTCATCTGTGAGCCATGATAGAGAGGTCCTGAAGATGCTATAAACAACCACGCTCAAATGACTTTTGTGGAATCTCTTTATAAAAGTGACAGCATTATAGATCTTATTTGGGACATTAATGTCCATTTTCAAGAGGTCTGCAAAGCCTCTGGCTATATGTAAAAAAATATACACAAATGAAAATAGCTTAATATCTGGTCAAAATGGTAAAAATGTTTACCATCTCTGCTTGGCATGTGCTTCCTCGTGGGGTCTTTCATACATATAGAGAAGGCAGCCTGAAGGTTTTAAAGCTTGACATATATCATTGACCATCTTTGCTAGATTATTAAAAAGGAAGAAATATATTTCTGTGACATGAAATCATGCCCATCATTTGGCTTTTATCTTACAGCAATTATCTCTACATTTAACATATACAGATTTGGCGTTATATAGGCACACACCAGCTGATGACTCAAACTATGAGCAGCACAGTTGCTTAACCAGTGGTGTTGGCTTATTGAGAAACAGCAGGTTACTCACGGTTACATGCACACTGGTAATGGAGCGGAGCTTGAGCAGAGCGGGGTTCTATACAGCTCACCAGCCAGTGTAGGAGGCAAATTGGTAGTGGTGCAGGGATGCTGGAACAGCTTTATGAGCAGGTATTACTAATCTGGTTCTCTCTAATAGCTGTCTCCCACCATATGACTCTTACACTGTAAAATAAAGATGGCTGCATTTAAATGTGCTGTAGCACATCAGATTGGAGGTCGGACCTCCCTGCAGACCCTGGGTCCTAGTTCTCACCCCCCATCACTACAAGCTTCTCCATTTTACACAAACATTTAATTTCAGTTTTTCTGTAGCGACCTGTAACATAAATTGGGTTAAACACATGAAAAAGCATCAACACATCACTTGACTTCAACTTGGCCTTCTAGGAAGATATTATAGTAAAAGTTCCTTTACTGACAGCTTGGGCCTTAATCTGGGTACACACTGACTATACTGTTCTTTGGACGATTTGTCGTTTTGAGCCAAATCGGAATGACAAATCGCCCACATCGTCCAGTGTGTATGCACTATTGCATGCTCCCCTGCGTCGTTTGTCGTATCTTTAGATCTGGCAAATCTCAAGATCCGGTGGCCCACACCATGCTTCTGGATGTGGCAGGGAACAATATATTGAGCAGGTCATACACCAGATCATGCAGTGTATACGAACCACCTGATTTATCATGCTGTCACATCTGTCTTCACTGGGTAAACACATTGTCTAGTGTAAAGGTGGGCAATGAGCGGTCCCCCAGTTGTTGTAGAACTACACATTCCAGCATGCCCTGCCAACATTTTGCTATTTGGCCATGCTAAAACAGTTGCAAGGCATGCCAGGATGTGTAGTTCAACACCAGCTGCCCACCCCTGGTCTAGTGTCTACCCAGCTTTAACAACAGTCCCTATATCTCTGGTTGAACTTCCATGCTTATAGTCTCCGTTTCAGACATATCTTCAGCTGCTGGCATGTCCAACGTTACGTACTTGCTCTGCATATCAGCTTCCAAATTTTCTTCAATTTGTGTTGTTTTTTAAAGATAACATCTTGTGACTTAAGGCTCATACACACTTGCAGATAATTTGAACGATATAGACAATAATGATATTGTTATCGTTCATCGCATTCAATATCGTCCAGTGTGTATGCAGGATATCGTTAATGATGTGCACTCCCGCAAATCGTTAATGATGTCGCTCATTGCCTGAACTTGTAGGGCAACCTGATGATATCATCAGATTGTGCATGTTCAGGAATGAGGGAGGGTAGGGTCACTGAACGATAACACTAATGGTATCCTTCAGTGGGTATGCTCAATGTTGTTCCCAACATTGAGCCCGGCAGTACAGGGAAAACACTTAACGATATCGCTTATGGAGCATATCGTTAACTGTGTATGCGGCATTAGCTAGCTCTCTGGTATATGGATTCCACAATCTGTAACATTTGCTCTTATGGCAATAACTAAGCATGATGCACTTTGCTGACTTTGAATCCAGCTTTTGTATTTTCTCCTTTGGTATATGCATATAGGCAGTACTTCCAAAGGTTCTGAGATGTCTTACATTTGATTTTCTCTTTGACTATGCTTCAATAGGTGTTATGCCCTTTAGGGTAAATGTATGAGAATGGTTCTTCAGGTAACTGCTATGGACACGGCTTCCATCCAAAACTGCTTGTCTAGGCCTGCATCCTTTAGCATGCATCTTGTCCTCTCTACTAGTGTATGGTTTGCTCATTTTGTTCAGGAGTATATGCAATGGTCAATTTATGCTCTATTCCATATTTTCTTAAGAATTGTTCCACCTCTCTGATATTCTCCACATTTTCAGGTCTCAGAGCCTGTAACTGGATTGATTTTCTACCAGTCTATTGTAATCTTTTTTCCACTTCAGATTTCTCTCTGATGAAGTACATATGTCATCCTTGTGAAGTCATCTACTATATAAAAGTCACAAAGTATCTGTATCAGTTCACAGAATTTTGCTCCATTGGACCACACATATTTTTTTTATTTTCTTCCAGTCTCCTGAATGCAGCAAACTTTCTCCTGAATATTTACCAAGTTGTTATTCTGGTACTTTCAGAAATTAAAGTATTGCAACAACCGCTGTCAAACCCAAACAATGAATGTGCCTGTTACAAAAAACAGCAGGGCATGTGTAACAGGCCCATTAGTAATGATGAATAGACCCCATAATGACATATAATCAACTCTTCCAACGAAACACAATGTAATATAAAACAACATACTAATGAAAACTTCCATTTACAGAAGTTTCAAACAATAAACGTTCTAAAATTAATCTCAGAACGGTTGGTTTCCAGGGGCTATATCCAGGGGCATATCTATATTGGATGCAGGGTATCCAGTGCACACGGGCCCCAGGGTCCAGGTGGGGCACACCGCACACCCTGCACACATTTATTAAATACTTACCTCTCCGGAGTCCCTGGTGGTAGCATTGCTGTACAAATCACATGGAAAATGGCTGCCACGGCCATTTCCACAGTGTTTTGCACAGATGCAGTAGGGAAATCACTGGGAAAATGGCTGCCGCACCATTTCCCCTGTGACTTGAGCATGTGCAGTAGTTTCTGGCATAGCTATAGAGTCTAATCTAGTGCCCGGAGTCTGCTGTGCTCAGAGCACTGCCGGCCGCCGGGTAGAGAGGAGGAGGCTCCAGACGGAGACTGCATACAGGCCCCCTCCTCTATTAATACTCCCCTGGGAACATCATTGGGTTGATCAATGAGTGACTGGGTAGATTGGGTCTTGGTAAATGCCAGTCTGGGATGGGGAAGTGTGACCTACTGTAATTCTTTCATTGTTGGCAGCTTTTTGAGTTTTTTCTTACTCTGACATGTAAATCTAGTACAGGATGCTTCTTGGATCATGGCGCACTCATATGTCTATTTGGAACATGAAGGAATTAATGCGAATGGCTGAAGGATATGATGTTTGCCTGTTATACTGCTGATTTTGGAAATGATCCAATATTTGAGGATGGAAACAGCTCTAAATAACGTTGTTTATGGATTTGTTTTTCCTAACTGCTTAGAAAATTATTTCAACAATGTTCACTATGCAGATCTCAATTCACTTAAGTAAGATGTCACGGACAATGATCCCTTGCTTTTCCTTTACAGTGTACTTAGGTTGTCCTTGGATAGTTTTTTATATGGATTCATATTTGTAAACCTTCTCTCACCATGTGAATCTGTTTCTTGCTGTCAGTATAATCTCATTACTATGCACTCTCTTGCAAAAGGAGAAGACAAATATGATTGTTTTTTCAGAATAATGCATTAAAATGTCAATAAACATTGGCATAATTACTGGCACACAAAGATGCGACTGATGATTAATTCAAATATTCCTTGAAAAAAAGAGAGTAGCACTTACCAGAAGTCTACTGTATAACAAAACTATTGATCAGCTAATAAAATTACCCCTTTTGTGGGGCTTTTTCTGAGAAGTTATTGGGCTATAAGGTAAACACAAATTTATATAAGTCACCAAAGCCTAAAACAGCTGTGGCTTCAATCCTCCTGATATAAAACCAACAAAACTACCCCAAGAAAAGACAGCACTATAATATATAAAGCATTTATTGCAACAAAATAGTCAAATGTAATAAACAATTTCACAACTAAGGTATAAAAGGATAAAGTAAATAGCATGTGATCTTAAATCTTACATAGATTCCATCATTAGCATCAGAACTCCATCAGTTACAACAAAATTCGCGTAAAGTGTGTGAACTTTACATAGAATTAAACAGTTCATTAGGAACTGTCCGGAGTCTGGAGTTGCAGCACTTGTTCGTCGTGGCAGAGTCACTCCTGGGCCGGCCTTCTAGACTGCTTCACCTCGAGTGCCTGTGCCACTGGGTTGACACAAGCGGTGGTACGCTGGATTGCGTCCTCTGGGCCTGATTCAGACCCGCTCGCAAGCTGGTCGATGGCTGGGCAGTGCGCACGCGAGCCCCGCAGCGAGCGAGAAATCACTCACTCCGGGGCGTGCTACAAGACGGAGCGGCTGTCGATGTTGATCGACAGCTCGCCCCATTTTGTAGGTGGGGAGGGGGGGGGTGGCTGGCCAAACGGAGGCGTTCCCGAATGTGCCTGCCGTTTGGGGCGGCCCTAGCAGGAAGCTCACTGGGGCTTGCAGGAACGAGACCCTACCACAAGGGTCTCGCCGCAAGCCCGATGGTCTCGACCATCTCGACCATCACCTGGAAGCTCACAAAAGCTGTGGGTGACCAGCGAGCGACCAGGAGGCCGGTTAAAAAAAACAAACGGCCGCCCAAATTCAGAGCGAGCGCTCGCTTTTTGCGAGCGGCTCTGAATCAGGGCCACTGGACTGCGGCCTGTGCCCCCGGGTTGACACAAGCAGCTGGGTGCAGGAATGCGGCCTGTGTCACCAGGTTGACACAAGCAGCTGCACGCTGGAGTGCGGCCTGTGCCGCCGGGTTGACACAAGCAGCTGGATGCTGGAGTGCGGCCTTTGCCGCCGGGTTGACACAAGCAGCTGGACGCTTGACTGCGCACTCTGCACACTGAGTGCTGTCTGTGCCGCCTAGATGACACAAATAACAGGTATAACAAAGCTGACAGGAGAACTGAGTACTCGACTGCAAAACAGGAGGCAAGCCAGAACCGGAAACACGTGAAACGCTATCATCGGCATTGGAGCAGCGTTCACACCTGAAGAAAATAGCTGCAGAAACCAATCCAGAATAGAGTAGGGATGATGGACAGTATGTAGGAGGAGCTCAGCGAACGGTCACCTGGCGTTCGCATGAGCAGCTTGTGACACAAACACAGTGTGCTTCTTTACTGGAGAATAACATAACAATAATGTGACTTTATGAACAGATACATACACTTAACAAGTTCCAGAGTATTCTTCTGCCAGATAGTGTAAAACAAAGTCCAGTCTTTGAGGAACCTTCTGTACTCTGCCTGTACTCAAGCATCTGTTCACAATATTTCTACCAGTCAGATAAACAGTATGGGTGGCTGCAGGAAGAGAATCTTCCTGCAACTGCTGCTCTCAGAGGGATCTTCTGGTTCTTCTGCTTACTTGCACCCTCCCCCAGTGTCTGGCGTGCTGCTGATCACTGCTGATTGGTCAGCACAGCAGGACCCCCTACCCAGCGGCTGCATCAACAAAGTAGCGCCAAGCGTGCACCTGTGTCATAAGTAAAGGGCCGGCTGGCTTGTCCGTTAAAGTGTGCTGTAACCCCCAAAGTGCACTCCAAACAAAATAAAAAATTATTTTCTGTGTTTGTGAATTGTGTGCACTGTGGCCGCACGGTTATCAACAAAGGAGCAGCGCCAAGCGTGCACCTGTGTCATACGTAAATGGCCGGCTGGCTTGACCATTAAAGTGTGCTGTAACCCCCAAAGTGCACTCCAAACAAAATAAAAAATTATTTTCTGTGTTTGTGAATTGTGTGCACTGTGGCTGCACGTGCATCAACAAAGGAGCAGCGCCAAGCGTGCACCTGTGTCGCATAAGTAAAGAGCCGGCTGGCTCATTTCTTAAAGGGTGGTGTAACCCACAAAGTGGACTAGTCTGTAACAATAATAAAAAAATATTTTCTGTGTTTGTGTGCGCCTTAGCCGCACATATATATCAATATAACATAAATGGAGGACCAAACTTTCTCCGATAAAAATAAAATAGGGAGAGATCAAGAACCACTTCCTCCTAGTGCCAAGGCCGATGCCCAATGTCATAGTAGAGGGCATATACAATCCCAAATGACAAAGTTCAGGAAAATGACCTTAAAAAAACATTGAAATCATCTGTGGAGAAACGTAAACTTGCCAATATGCCATTTACGACACGGAGTGGCAAGGAACGGCTAAGGTCTATCCTTATGTTCATGACTAGTGGTTCAGCTTCACATGACGATGGAAGCCCTCATCCCGCTAAAAAAATCAAACGATTTAAGCTAGCAAAAGCACAGCGAAGAATTGTGCGTTCTAAGAAGATATCACAAATCCCCAAGGAGAGTCCAAGTGTGGTGGCGGTTGTGATGCCTGACCTTCCCACCACTGGACGGGAAGAGGTGGCTCTTTCCACCATTTGCATGCCCTCTGCAAGTGCTGAAAGGAGCACCCACAGTCCACTTGCTGATATGCAAATTGAAGATGTCACTGTTGAAGTACGACAGGATGAGGATACTGGTGTAGCTGGCGCTGAGGAGGAAGTTGGCGAGGAGGATTCTGATGGTGATGTGGTTTGTTTAAATCAGGCTCCGGGGGAGACAGTTGTTGTCCGTGGGATGAAAAAGCCCATCACGGTCATGCCTGGGCAGAAGACCAAACATTCCACCTCTTTGGTCTGGCAATATTTCTATCCAAATCCGGACAACAACTGTCTTGCCATATGTACCATATGTTAAGGTGAAATAAGTAGGGGTAGGGACGTTAACCACCTAGGAACATCCTCCCTTATACGGCACCTGCAGCGCATTCATAAAAAGTTACTGTCAAGTTCAGAAACTTTGGCTAAGACCGTAAGCAGTCCAGGGACACCTAAATCCCTTTGTCCTGTTGTATCCAAGCGCCTGCAAACCACACCGTCAACTCCCTCGTCATCAATTTCCTCCTTAGTCATGATCGGAAGTAGTCGTGCAGGCCATGTCACTGGCATGACTGACTCTCCTATCCGGGATTCCTCCGGAGGATCCTGCATTGCTACGCCTACTGCTGCCCAGAGGCATATTTGCACTTCATGGGGCCCTAAGCAAGTTTCTGGTCTGGGGCCCCCCATCCATCCTTACAAGAAAAAAATAAATAAATAAAAATTCTACATAAAATAAAAATATTTTGCAAGGAATAAAGCATTTTTTAAAGAATTTTAATCTGCTAAAAGAACAGGTATTGTGGCGATAAAAGTACCGCCAAAATACCTGTGCTGTTCATATGGGGAAGCTTTACTGGTGAAAATTGGCATAATTTACTGCCGTCAGGGTTTTCACCAGTGACAGCAGCATTATAAAGAAGAAAAATAATTTAAAAACAGAAGATGGTGCTCACCTGGCATCCTCTGGTTTCTCCTCGCCACTTCTGATCGTTGCCCAGCAGGACTCCATCACCTTCAGTAGAAAAGGAGGAGGAAGGTAAGAGGTGAAGGAAGGACAATAGAAAGGGGGTGGCGGAATGAGGAGCAGGGTAAGAGGAACAGTGGTAGGGCAAAATGGAAAGGTGGTTCGTGGGGGTACAGGAAAAGATGGGTGATAAATAATAGAATTAGGTGGGGGTACAGACTTAAAAGGAGGTAAAGGAATGAGAAAAAAACAAAGGGCCTGATTCAGAGCCGGACGCTATTTGCGCTCGCTCGTTCAGAAAAAGGGGATGGCTATTTAAATGAACCGTTCGCTCTTTGCGGTCTGTTTACGCCTCTATGTCTGAACGAGCGAACAAAACATGCAAACGTAATTTTGAAAAAACGCCCCCTGGCCGCTCGCATCATACGTCATGTCCGCTATTTATTAGATTAATCGAGTACATCGAAAGGCGTCTGAACTGCTCGCTATTCTTGTGGTTGGTTTTTCCTACCACAATCATGCGAGCAGTTCTGACTACAAAACAATCAAGTGACGTGGTCAATGACGCTGCTTTGTTAATTATGCACACCCTTAAAACGCCCGTTTTGACCTTTAAGCACGCCTGCGTTCGGATCTCCACTCCCCGTTTTCAAGCACCTTCCCCTGTTACCACCCACAAACGCCTCATTCTATCACTCAAAATAGCAGGCATTCGCTATTTAGCGAGCACACGATTTTTGGCCGCACTGACTGGTTCGCGCATGCGTATTAAAATCCGTACGCATGCGCAGTTGTGCGAACATCGGTAGGAACGAACGAGCGGCCGCTTACAAGCGGCTCCGAATCAGGCCCAAAGATCAGATACACAGACACAAAGATGTTACAGAGGCACGCTGGGGCCTGAGGAGACATGGATACATACGCATCATGACTGGGGGGGGCGGGACACGGAGACATACACATGTGACTGGGGGGTGGGACATGAAAAAATACACACTGGTGACTGACGGGGGAGGGGGGTTGGATATGTAGACATACACAGGGCCAGCCCTAGCCCAAATTTTTTGGTAAGCGAGTATTTTTTTGGCGCCCCCTATGCAGTGCCCCTTTTACAGTGCCACCGGTAGTGATCCCCCTGTGTAGTAGCCCCCCTTGTAGTGCCCCCAGTAGTATCCCCCCCCTTGTAGTGCCCCCAGTAGTATTCCCCCTCCTTGTAGTGCCCCCAGTAGTATTCCCCCTCCTTGTAGTGCCCCCAGTAGTATTCCCCCCCTTGTAGTGCCCCCAGTAGTATTCCCCCCCTTGCAGTGCCCCCAGTAGTATTCCCCCCCTTGTAGTGCCCCCAGTAGTATTCCCTCCCTTGTAGTGCCCCCAGTAGTATTCCCTCCCTTGTAGTGCCCCCAGTAGTATTCCCCCCCCTTGTAGTGCCCCCAGTAGTAGCCCCCCCCTTGTAGTGCCCCCAGTACTAGTCCCCCGCCCCCTTGTAGTGCCCCCAGTAGTAGTACCCCCCCTTGTAGTGCCCCCAGCAGTAATCAACCTCCCCCCGCCCGACCGCAGTAGAGACGTAATAAAAAAAAATACAAAAAAACCCACTTACCTGAAACCCGCTCCTGCTCCTGGCCCCGCCGCCGATATCAGCTCCTCTGTCCGTCGCTTTGCATTATGGGAGTGACGCGTCACTCCCATTACCCACTGTGGGAGCCGTAAGATGTCCGTCTCTGGCATTGGGAGCAGCAGCCAATGAGAGTCTGTCTGACTCTCGTCAGCTGCTAAAGCCAACACACAGCTGCCGGCGCCGGCGGCTGTGTGTTTGTGCTGTGTAGCGCTGACCGAACTCCATCTGGTCAGCGCTACACATGCGGTGCAGCCTGTGTCACAGAGACATAGTCTGCCCACGGCCCGCATGGTACACAGCTGAGGTGCCCTGCACTATGTGGCGCCCTACTCAGCTGTGTACCATGCGTAACGGGGAACCGGCCCTGGACATACACACCGGTGACTAGGGAAAGGGGAACATGTAGCTATACATGTAGCTATGGGGGTAGGGGACATGGAGACATATACACTGCTGGTGGGGGTAGGGGACATGGAGACATACACACTGCTGGTGGGGTGTGGGGGGACCTGGAGACACACACACTGCTGGTGGGGGGAGAGAGGGACATGGAGACGCACACACTGCTGGCGGGGGGAGAGAGGGACATGGAGACACACACACTGCTGGTGGGGAGAGGGGGACATGGAGACACACACTGCTGGTGGGAGGGAGAGAGGGACATGGAGACACACACTGCTGGTGGGGGATGGGGACATGGAGACACACACTGCTGGTGGGGGATGGGGACATGGAGACACACACTGCTGGTGGGGGATGGGGACATGGAGACACACACTGCTGGTGGGGGATGGGGACATGGAGACACACACTGCTGGTGGGGGAAGGGGGACATGGAGACACACACTGCTGGTGAGGGATGGGGACATGGAGACACACACTGCTGGTGGGGGATGGGGAAATGGAGACACACACTGCTGGTGGGGGAAGGGATACATGGAGACACACACTGCTGGTGGGGGATGGGGACACACTGCTGGTGGGGGAAGGGGGACATGGAGACACACACTGCTGGTGGGGGATGGGGACACACCGCTGGTGGGGGAAGGGGGACATGGAGACACACTGCTAGTGGAGGATGGGGACACACTGCTGGTGGGGGAAGGGGGACATGGAGACACACACACTGCTGGTGGGGGGGGGAGAGGGACATGGAGATATACACACTGCTGGTGGGGGGAGGGGGGACATGGAGACACACTGCTGGTGGGGGGAGGGGGACATGGAGATATACACACTGCTGGTGGGGGGAGGGGGGACATGGAGACACACTGCTGGTGGGGGGAGGGGGACATGGAGACATACACACTGCTGGTGGGGGGAAGGGGGACATGGAGACATACACACAAACTGGGAGAGACAGACAGGCATATAATAAAACAAGTACGGAGAGCAGAACAAGGACAGAGATGCTGAGACAGGAAGCACAGAGGGGAGGAGGAGCACAGGTTACTTACTGTAGTGTGGCCAGAGATGTGATTCTTGAATGGAGGGGCCATCCTTGGACCTTGCCATCTTCCACTGTAACTCCATGCTGGGGGCGGGGCTATAGGTGATGGGCACAAATCATCACTGCACCCGCCCCCAACTCCCCATCATCGTGGGTGGCTCCGCCCACATCACGTCCCCGTCTGAAGGCAGTGGAGACTGAGCAGCGGGGAATTCCCTTCCACAGAGCAGCGTGAGCTGGAGCCAGCACCCGGCAGCTGTCGAATCAATGCACTGACAGGCTGCCGGGGCCCTCCATTATACAGCCCTGTTGGCAGGCCCCCTAAGACCTGCCGGGCCCTAGGCAACTGCTTGTGTTGCCTAGCGGTTAATCCGCCACTGCTGCTGCCGCTGCTGCTGTAGCTGCTGGGAATCATTCATCATCCCAGAGAGGAAGTAGGAACACCACTACTTTTACTAAACAATTGACCCTCCAACAGTCCCTAGCAAGGAGGATGAAGTACGACAGCAGTCAACCTGAAGCAAAACGTATAACTGAGGCCTTGACTGCTATGTTGGTGTTAGACGTGCGTCCGGTATCCGCCATTAATGCAGTGGAATTTAGACAATTGATGGAGGTAGTGTGTCCCCGGTTCCAAATCCCGTCTAGATTCCACTTCACTAGGCAGGCGATACCGAGACTGTACAGAAACGTCAGAAAAAGTGTCCTCATTGTCCTAAAAAATGCGGTTGTACCCAATGTCCACTTAACCACGGACATGTGGACAAGTGGAACAGGGCAGACTAAGGACTATATGACTGTGACAGCCCACTGGGTAGATGTATCACCTTATGCAGCAACAACAGCAGCGTCACCAGTAGCAGCATCTCAGAAATGCCAGCTCGTTCCAAGGCAGGCTACGCTGTGTATCACCGGTTTCAGTAAGAGGCACACCACTGACAACCTCTTAGAGAAACTGAGGGAAATCATCGCCCAGTGGCTTACCCCACTTAGACTCTCCTGGGGATTTGTGATATCTGACAGCGCCACCAATATTGTGCGGGCATTACATCTGGGCAAATTCCAGCACGTCCCATGTTTTGCTCACACAATAAACTTGGTGGTGCAGAATTTTCTGAAAAGCGACAGGGGCGAGCAGGATATACTTTGGGTGGCCCGAAAAATTTCTGGCCACTTTCGCCATTCAGCGACTGTGTGCCGAGGACTGGAGTGCCAGCAAACACTCTGGAACCTGCCCCGCCATCACCTGAAGCAAGAGGTTGTGATGCGATGGAACTCAACCCTCTATATGCTTCAGAGGATGGAGGAGCAGCAAAAGGCCATTCAAGCCTATACATCCACCTATGACATAGGCAAAGGAGGGGGTATGCACCTGACTCAAGCGCAGTGAAGAATGATTTCCGTGTTATCCAAGGTTCTCCAGCCCTTCGAACTTGCCACACGTGAAGTCAGTTCAGACACTGCCAGCTTGAGTCAGGTCATTCCCCTCATCAGGCTTTTGCAGAAGCAGCTGGAGAAAGTGAAGGAGGAGCTAAGATGGAGCGATTCCGCTCGGCATGTGGGACTTGTAGATGAAGCCCTTCATTTGCTTTGCCAGGCTTCCAGGGTGGTCAATCTGTTGAAATCAGACCACTACATTTTGGCTGCCGTGCTCAATCCTAGGTTTAAAGCCTATGTTGTGTCTCTCTTTCCGGCCGACAAAAGCCTGCAGAGGTGCAAAGACCTGCTGGTGAACACACTGTCAGCTGAAGCGGAACGTGACACGTCAACAGCTCTTTCTTCATTTTCTCCGGCAACTGGGGCTGCCAGGAAAAAACTTAGGTATCCTAAGCAACCCGCTGGCGGTGATGCAGGGCAGGCAGGACCAAGTTTGGACATCTGGTCCGGGCTGAAGGACCTGGCAACAATTTCTGACATGTCTACTGTCACTGCATATGATACTGTCACCATTGACAGAATGGTGGAGGATTACATCGGTAACAGCATCCAAGTAGGCATGTCAGACAGTCCAGACCTGTACTGGCAGGAAAAAGAGGCAATTTGGAGGCCCCTGTACAAACTGGCTCAATTTTACCTGAGTTGCCCCCCCTCCAGTGTGTACTCCGAAAGAGTGTTTAGTGCAGCCGGGAACCTTGTCAGCGAAAGGCGTAGGAGGTTGCTTGGTGGTGGATTCCAGTGGGGATGAATTAATACTCTGTGAGGATGAGGATGTACACAACACTGAAGAGGATGAGGAATCGGTGGATGAGGAGGATGAGGACGACATCTTGCCTCAGTAGAGCCAGTTTGTGCAGGGACAGATTATTTGTGCAGGGACAGATTAATTGCCAGCTTGTTTTGTGGGGGCCCAAACGAACCAATCTTTTCAGCCACAGTCGTGTGGCAGACCCTGGCGCTGAAATGATTGGTTTGTTAAAGTGTGCATGTCCTGTTTATACAACATAAGGATGGGTGGGAGGGCCCAAGGACAATTCCATCTTGCGCCTCTTTTTTTTCTTTGCATTATGTACTGTTTGGGGCCTAGTTTTTCAAACTGCCATCCTGTCTGCCACTGCAGTGTCACTCCTAGATGGGCCACATGTTTGTGCCGCCCACTTGTATCGCTTAGCATAGTCATCCAGCTACCTCGGTGCAACCTTTTGGACATAAAAACACTATTGTGAGGTGTTCAGAATAGACTGGAAATGAGTGGAAATTAAGGTTATTGAGGTTAATAATAGCATAGGAATAGAAAAACCCACAAATTCTGTGATTTTAGCTGTTTTTATGCTTTTTAAAAAAAAAATACAGATCCAAAACACAAAACCCAGAACCCAAAACCAATCCAGATCCAAAACACGAAGAAAGATCCAGATCCAAAACACGAAAAGTGGCCGGTGCACACCCATAATACATACATACACACAGACATATATTCACACTGACACATATACACATACACTGACATATACACATACACACACTGACATATACACATACAGTACATACTGATACATATACACACACACTGACATATACACATACACACACTGACATATACACATACAGTACATACTGACACATATACACACACTGACAGATACACATACAGTACATACTGACACATATACACACATACTGACATATACACATACACACAGACATATATTCACACTGACACATATACATACACACACTGTCATATACATATACAGTACATACTGACACATATACACACACACTGACATTTATTCACACTGACACATGTACACACACACACTGACATATAATCACCCCACACATGAAAAATGAACACACACCAACCTCCTTCTCTCCCTACCCCCATTACCCACCTGCTGTGAGCAAAGAATCACTCATCACCTGGTACCTGGAGTCAGACGGCAGCTCAAGTCTCAGGCAAGTCAGGAAACAGGATAGAGCTCTCAGCAACAAGACTGCCTGTGAGGGGCTGTGCAATTCTGCTGCAGCTCCCCCTAGAGGCAGCCCAATTAGCACCAGGCTAGCAGGCACAGCACACTTACCTGCTCATTCAGGACACAATGGTGGCGGGGGGGAGAGAGAATGTGCAGGTACAATGCCCTGCCAGCGCCCCCTCTGCTGGGCTTGCCACGGCGCCCAGGACATGAGCCACGCTCGACCCCCCCTAGTCACGCCACTGATTGAGAGACCCTACACAGCCTGAGCTCCCACTGTGTGCAGGAGATGTAGAAAAGTCTGCGGTAGGGTCGGGTCAATCACTATTGTGCTTATGGTTTCGATGGTTGTCGATGCATACACACACAATTAGGTAGCAGGTGCTGCCCACTGCAGTGAGTGATTGGATACTCCTGTATAGGTGTGTATATTCGCTCAATGCAATTTTGTTTCTGAGGTATGAATGCAATGACTTTTCACTGTATGTAGTCTGAATTGTTTTTTAATGTGATGTGTGTACAATTAACAAATAAATATCAGTGCCCTAAAGTTTACAGCATGTTCCTTTTATAAAAACATTACAAATTGTGAAATACAGGAGTAAAATAGAAAACTCAGGAATAGTTGTTTTGAAAAAATGTGTTTTTCTTATTGTGCTCCCCTCCTGCTGCTGTGGAACTGCACACCCCAGCATGCCATTCCACAGTAATTACATGCCTTAATAGCAATACTGTGGCAGCCCATGCTTGGACGTGTAGTTCCACAGCAGCTGTAGTGCCGCGCTTAATAAAAACTTTTTTATTTTGCAAAAACATTTTAATACATATTTAAATGTTTTTCAAATTAAAACTCAGACTTTTTTTTTAAATGTTCAAAATTATTTATTCAAATTAATAAACATGCAGAATGTCTGCAAATTATGGTTTTTTTATAAAAATAAACAAATATGATAATAAGAATACAGTAACAAAAAAAGTGATTATTGGAAGATACACGATTTTCTAGTCGAATTTGGAAGGGGTACACAATTCACCTCCACCAAAACAAAAATCACCTCCAAATGTGTCTGTCACATACAGTATGATGGCAAGATACAAGTTCAAAGTATCAGTAAGATGGTTTACAGGGGCACTAGCCAGGAAGTCGTTCTTTGATCTCCCTGAGATCTTTGTCGATTGCCCACAGAACGGAGGCTGGTCTGGACTGTTTGATGCATGGCCTCATGGCTGCAGTCTGTCATTCCACTGCCACCCTAAGGCCATAGATGACTTCGGCAAGGGTGGCTGTGGTGGATGGGGGTGACACAGATGATGAAGGTTGTGCCCCCCCATCCGACTGCAGTCTTTCAGCCTCGACATCTCATTTAAAATAAATAAATAAATAAATAAATAAATAAATAATTAGTTTTTTACTTGACACCTAAAGAGACAGGTCTATGCAAATATTTACCAGACACAGCATGTGGGGCATTTTTGGCAGGCAACACCAGAAGTAATATGTCAGCATTTACCAACAACCTCCGATCCAAGGACTCCAAAAGTTGGATTTCATGTTGGTTCAATTCCAAGATCTCAGGATGGGGACCCCATGGCCCATTTTTGTGTTAGATCAGGGAAATCATCTTTCTCCTTAGTCGGCTGCGAAGGTCGCGCCATCTAATAAGAATTTAATTTGAGAGCAATATTATAAACATTATCTTGGTATTTAAAAAGTTATATATATAACATTGGGAAAAACACATATGTTTGTTTCTTAATATTTAACATTTACTACTAAAAATTTTATTTTATTTTTTTAAAGGAATAACAAATTATAACAAATCTTACCATTTACTGAGGTAATTTTGGGTAAAATTCCCGGAGTACTCATGATGGATTTTGTTGCAAATTTCAGTCAAGATCTGTCCACGGCTCTAATTGGAACTTATGGCCTGCTATGAAATCTGGTAAGTGCCTCCTGTATAATTGTATTAGTTACCATCCAACTAATACTTCGATCTTGTATCTTGCCATCTGATGATGAAGAATCATCATCTTCTGTTGTGACAGACATATTTGGAGGTGATGTGTTTGGAGGTGATGTGTTTGGAGGAACATCTGGTATAGACGCACCCACAGTTTCAACATCCACATCTGCAAGTGTGTCCACAGGCAGATTTTCATCTGATAGTTCCCTTCCAAATTCAGACAGAAAATCGGGTATATCTCCATAGCAGTCTTCCAAAGAGCAGAACCCTTCCTCCATGACTGCAAAAGTCCAAAACCCAGCTAAGGCTATTTCTAAGCATATGTGTACACAGGAATAATTGTGCGCCTTACATACGAAATTCACATGCGTATATCCAAAATTAACACACGCCTATACAACCATCCTTCCAAGTTAGACCCACTTTCACTAGGATCTTCGATGTAGTCGGATCTCCAATATGGCGCACATGCATATGCCTGCTCTGGCACTGGGTAAGACACCTGCTGTGTGGTGATTGTAATTACATATAGAGTTTTCTGTAAATAGAATAAAACAATAACTACTGTCTTGTACTATGCAGCCATTTTTTGAGGACAGCCAATCAGATATCACTATAGTTTATATAAAGTATGCCCACTGCAATATTTGACATTGCCATCATGAGAGTCGCAAGCTTCACTCACAGGGAGATGTGGATATTAGTCCAGGTAATGGACCGGCGCCTGGGGCCCGTGGCCCTATTTATCCGGAATGCCACAAAAGTGTGGGCATATGCTGAGGTGCGGAGGAGACTTTGCCGCATAGGCTGTCACTGCACTAGAAGTGCAGCTGGAAAGAAGGTGGCCTGATCTGAGGCGTTGGACCCCGAATCTCCTGGCCCACTTGCGGGTCAGTAACGCATTCAGTGAGTTTCTTGCAGGTTGTATGCATGTTACTGTTGATGTATGTACACATATACATACGCGTTGCTCCTGAGCATTCTTTAGGTTGCTGATATGTGGGGCTTTTTTGTGTATGTGTTTTGTTTTATTTTATATTTAGAATTTCCATGTTATTGCATTCTTCATGTACATATAAAGATGTTTCTATTTTAATAAATTCTTATTTGCCCAAAAAACACTCTCTCCCTCTCTCTCTGTCATGCTGGGAGGCGGTTTTCTGGAAGCTGAGGCCTGAGGCTGCGGGAGGAAACGGAGGCGAGGGGCCTGAATGTACGACCTCCGCATCCACGGGTCTTGGTCGTTGGCGAGACCTAGTCAAAGGTGCGGAATGTAACCCACGAGATGGTGTTCGCCAGTGACCCCACCAATCGGGATATGGGCTTGAGCCAGGGGCAGAACTATGGGAGACAATGGAGGCGCCTGCCGCCGGGCTCCAGCTCTGAAGGGGCACCTCCCCCAATGCCAACAATATATTCACCCCACTTAGGGCTGTAACTGTGTACCCGGCGTGAACCGTCATGGCCACCCAATACATGGCACCTCTTCCCGGAACCTGAGAAGCCACCATACACTAGTGGAGAGCTCCATGTCAGACCATCAGCTGCTAGCTTAGTCTATCTATAGCCTGTCTGCATGTGCATTGTTACGTTACAGTGTCAGTGGCTGTGACGGTTGGGGGGCACCAAATTATAACTCGCCTCCGGGCGTCTGGGATGAACTTACGCCACTGGCTTGAGCTGCACCTCGTAAGCAGGTCACGGTCCTTTGACTAGGTGACCAAAGCCTGCGGGAAAAAGGAGAGATGAACACTCGTGGCCCAAAGGGTCTGTGCCAGTAAGGGGCACGTAGGGACACTGTACTTGAGGTACAAGAAAGTGTGCACTGCGGACACACTCTACCGGGTTGCCGGTTAGAAAGAGTGCAACAATGTGCAATACTGTAACTATGCACCACGGTGCAATACTGTAGGTAGTGCACCACGGTGCAATAATGTAGGTAGGAACCACAGAGTCCATTAATGAGGTGGGTAGTGGTACTGGAGCCAGCCAGAGATTATGATGCTGGAGAGGTGGGTACGTATAACTACACTCAGGCTGTGATGGTAAAGCACTGGTGAAATGGATAGTATACTGCACATAGGCGGCGGTGGTAACGCACTGGTGGAATGGAGGTATACTGCACACAGGCGAGGTGGTAAAGCACTGATGAGATGAATGATATAGCTGCACACAGGCTGAGGTGGTAAAGCACTGGTGAGATGAATGATATAGCTGTACACAGGCTGAGATGGTAAAGCACTGATGAGATGAATGGTATAGCTGCACAAAGGCTGAGATGGTAAAGCTATGGTGAGATGAATGTTATAGCTGCACACGGGCTGAGATGGTAAAGCACTGATTAGATGAATGATATAGCTGCACACAGGCTGAGATGGTAAAGCACTGGTGAGATGGATGATATAGCTGCACACAGGAATAGATCACTGGAAGCAAGGGAACCTGGAACGAGAGACCACTAGTAACACTAGCAGCGACAATGGTTGTTCAGGCAACTACCTGATACACAGGAGCCGGATATATACCCCTGGAAGTCCACTGATTGGTCCACAGCGTCAGCTGACCGGCCAGACTGTCAGGGAAGGAAGGATAGTCAGGGAAGGAAGTGTCATGGCGGCGCCCATGACAGGAACTCCGATCCCCGCGCACCAGGCCGCCCGAGACACCAGCATCAGGGAGAATGCTCAGCACCTCCCATGTCGCCGCACCAGCTGCCCGACTGCCCGGGAAGTCAGAGGAAGCCGGCGGGATGGTAAGGGATGGCCGATCCCCGGCTGCACTCTGACAGTGCCCCCCCTTTCAGGGTGGACACCAGACACCCACCAGGTTTACCAGGAAATCTAATATGGAAGGCTCGAACCATTTGAGGCACGTGAACGTCTGTGGCTCTGATCCATGCCCTTTCTTCCGGACCGTACCCTTTCCAGTCAATGAGATATTGGAGGTTGTTAGATTTGGTAAATCGAGAGTCCAAAATCCACCCTACCTCGAACTCTGCACCTTTAGAAGTTTGCACTTGAGGTAACTTGGGAGCAGAAGTTTGAAAACGATTCAGCACTAGAGGACGCAGCAAAGAAATATGAAAGGTATTGGATATTCTTAGTTGAGGAGGGAGTTCCAACTTATACGCGATGGGTTGATGACCTTGCGAACACGGTAAGGACCGATGAAGCGTGGGGCTAGCTTCATACTGGGTACTTTCAATCGGATATTCCTGGAGGATACCCAGACTTTATCCCATATATCCATGGATGAAATCCATGGATATATGGGTCCAAGGAGAATTAGGAATGCAGGGGTCGCAGGAGACCTGCTGCCTTCTTGCGGGGAGTCTTATGCTGAGCGCATTTTACACATGAAAGAATAAATTCTCGTATATCCCCTTTCATTGTGGGCCACCAATAGGAACGCTGAAGGAACTTGTAAGTCTTGAGGATACCAGAATGGCCAGCAAACAGAGAGCTATGAGCCCAAGTTAGTAATTTTCCCCGTAGTTCTGGGGTCACAAAAATTTTCCCTGGCGGAGGAGTCAACATTTGAGTAGAGGCAAAGACTACAGGATGTAAAATTGGTCGGGAACGTTGATGATCCTCCTCCTGAGTGCTGGACAAGAAAGACCGTGAGAGGGCGTCAGTCAGCTTTTCTGTTTAGACTGCCAGGACGAAATTGAAGTTTTAAATGAAATCTTGAAAAGAACAAGGACCAACTGGCCTGTCTAGCATTTAGACGGTGAGCCGTTTGGAGGTAGAGTAAGTTTTTATGATCTGTGATCACGGTAACTGGAAAGTTGTCTCCTTCCAACAAATGCCGCCATTCCATTAAAGCTAACCGCATTGCTAGTAGTTCCTGGTCACCAATTCCGTAGTTCTTTTCGGCAATGGAAAACTTACGAGAAAAATACCCACAGGGATGGTACTTTCCATCACTTGAGATTTGAGACAGTACTGCCCCTACCCCTTCTGAAGAAGCATCTACCTCAACTGTGAACGGTTTGTCAAATTGGGGTTGGCACAGGATAGGTGCAGTGGAGAAGGCTTCTTTTAATTTTTGGAAGGCTTGGATGGCAGTATCTGGCCAGCGAATGGGATTGGCACCCTTCTTTGTGAGATTTGTGATAGGAGACACCAGTGTGGAGAAATTTGGTATAAACCGCCGGTAATAATTTGAAAAACCCAAGAAGCTTTGAGTAGCCTTCAAGGATTTTGGTAACGGCCAGTCAGAAATGGCTTTTAACTTCTCCGGATCCATCCGGAGGGTCTTTCCAGAAATTATGTGCCCTAGGAAGGGTAACGGGGTTTGTTCGAAAAGGCACTTGGATATTTTTCCATAAAGATGATGCTTCCGGAGGCGTGACAAGATTTCGCGGACATGCTGGCGATGATCTTGCAAATATTTGGAAAAAATTTGAATATCATCCAAATAGACTATAACAAAACTGTAGAGGACATCCCGGAAGATCTCGTTCACATAACCTTGAAATATCGCTGGGGCGTTGCAGAG
The DNA here is from genome assembly GCA_031769625.1 of Taudactylus pleione. Classification (NCBI taxonomy): domain Eukaryota; kingdom Metazoa; phylum Chordata; class Amphibia; order Anura; family Myobatrachidae; genus Taudactylus; species Taudactylus pleione. Next base: position 28,393,882 of record JAUIMM010000113.1, on the reverse strand, counting down.
TCCGAAGGGCATTACGAGATATTCGAAGTGGCCGTCTCTGGTGTTAAAAGCGGTCTTCCACTCATCTCCAGCTTTAATACGTATTAAATTATACGCACCCCGCAGATCAAGTTTGGTGAACAAAGAGGCCCCGCGAACTTTATCAAAAAGCTCCGGAATCAGAGGCAGAGGATATCGATTCTTTACAGTAATCTGGTTGAGACCCCGGTAGTCAATACAAGGCCGAAGCCCGCCGTCCTTCTTGCTAACAAAAAAAACCCCCGCCCCTGCTGGAGAAGTGGAGGGCCGGATAAACCCCTTAGCTAGATTCTCCTTTATATATGCCGCCATAGTGGCTGTTTCAGGAACTGATAATGGGTAGGTTCGACCCCGAGGAGGGTTATTTCCTGGCAGGAGCTCAATACCACAGTCCCAGGAACGATGAGGTGGAAGTTTATCCGCAGCCTGTTCACAAAATACATTGGCAAAATCTTGATAAGCTGCTGGTAGACCAGGAACAGAGGAACACTTGGGCTTGTCAGACGGGGGGAAGCTTATATTTCCACTGGAGGACACCGCGTTAGTGCAGACAGGGAGTACTTGGATGAGACATCCATGGAAACAACTTGGACCCCACGATAAAATCTGCATACTGGACCACTCAAACGTAGAATTGTGCTTTTGTAGCCAGGGGAGGCCTAAAACTAGTTCATAGGCTGAGTCGGGAAGAACAAAAAATTCAATAGTCTCCTGGTGCAGACATCCAATCCGGAGGAACACTGGCAGGGTTTTAGAGAAAATGGATCTCCCTAGCAAGGTCTTGCCATCTACACCAGAGAGCAGTAATCTGTTTGGCAATGGAACCATCGGAATGCCTAGGGTCTGAACCAGTGATTTAGAAATAAAACTGCCGGCAGCCCCAGAATCCACAAGGGCTTTAACCATCCTTGTCCTGGACTGGTAGGAGAGCGACACAGGCAATAAACTGTCATTTATTTGGGAGGAGTCAGAAATAACCCCCAATTGCATGCTCCCAACATCAATTAGGGTTTTGTGTTTCCCGTCAATACAGGACAATTCCTTAATGTGTGCTCCGGACCAGCACAATACAAGCACAATTTATTTTGAAAACGCTGGTTCCGTTCGGCGGTACTTAACCGGGATCTGTTAACTGGCATTGGCTCCTCACTGCTAGAGAAGGAACGAGAGGAATGACCTCCCAAGGATGGGCTATCCCGAGGAAGATGTCCACGCCCCCTATTTCCCCACTGCTATCTATGGCGAAGGTCAATTTTTATACAGAGGGATATAACATCCGAGAAGGTGGGAGGTAAATCCCTAGATGCCAATTCATCCTTCATCCTCTCAGATAAGCCATGTAGGAAGGCTGCCTTAAGTGCTTCCTCATTCCATTTTAGTTCGGATGCCAGGGTTTGAAATTGTACTACATATTGCCTGACGGACCGGGTACCCTGACGGACACAAAGCAAATCTGAAGAAGCAGAGACAGATCTCCCGGGTTCATCGAAGATCCTTTTGAAAGCTGCCACGAACTCTTCATATCTAGATACGAGCGGATCTGCTCGTTCCCACAAGGGGGAGCCCCAATCCAGAGCTGCCCCGGTTAGTAATGAAATTACATAAGCCACCTTAGAACGGGAGGTAGGGAAATTCTGGGGTAGGCATTCGAACTGGATATCACACTGGTTTATGAAACCACGACATCGTTGAGGAGTACCATCGAACCTCTCGGGAGTAGCCAAGTGCAAACGGGATTTTTGAGGAACGATCCCCGAAGGTAATACAGGAGAAACCGTAGGAGCGACAGAAGGTGGAGCATGAGACATAGCTACCAGAGTGTTCTGAATAGACAGGAGCTGACCAGATAATTCCTGTAGGTACTGGGCCACATGCTGCTGTGCCGCCTCTTGGTTATCCATGCGAGCCGTTAACGCCTGGAGATTCCCAGTACCTGGCGAGCCTGTAGCTTCCATTGGGCCTGAACAAACTGTCATGCTGGGAGGCGGTTTTCTGGAAGCTGAGGCCTGAGGCTGCGGGAGGAAACGGAGGCGAGGGGCCTGAATGTACGACCTCCGCATCCACGGGTCTTGGTCATTGGCGAGACCTAGTCAAAGGTGCGGAATGTAACCCACGAGATGGTGTTCGCCAGTGACCCCACCAATCGGTATATGGGCTTGAGCTGCACCTCGTAAGCAGGTCGCGGTCCTTTGACTAGGTGACCAAAGCCTGCGGGAAAAAGGAGAGATGAACACTCGTGGCCCAAAGGGTCTGTGCCAGTAAGGGGCACGTAGGGACACTGTACTTGAGGTACAAGGAAGTGTGCACTGCGGACACACTCTACCGGGTTGCCGGTTAGAAAGAGTGCACCACGGTGCAATACTGTAACACGTAGGTAGGGACCACAGAGTCCAGTAATGAGGTGGGTAGTGGTACTGGAGCCAGCCAGAGATTATGACGCTGGAGAGGTGGGTACATATAACTACACTCAGGCTGATGGTAAAGCACTGGTGAAATGGATAGTATACTGCACACAGGCGGCGGTGGTAACGCACTGGTGGAATGGAGGTATACTGCAAACAGGCAAGGTGCTAACGCACTGATGAGATGAATGATATAGCTGCACACAGGCAGAGGTGGTAAAGCACTGGTGAGATGAATGGTATAGCTGCACACAGGCTGAGATGGTAAAGCACTGGTGAGATGGATGATATAGCTGCACACTGGAATAGATCACTGGAAGCAAGGGAACCTGGAACGAGAGACCACTAGTAACTCTAGCAGCGACAATGGTTGTTCAGGCAACTACCTGATACACAGGAGCCGGATATATACCCCTGGAAGCCCAGTGATTGGTCCACAGCGTCAGCTGACCGGCCAGACTGTCAGGGAAGGAAGGATAGTCAGAGAAGGAAGTGTCTCATGGCGGCGCCCATGACTGGAACTCCGATCCCCGTGCACCAGGCTGCCTTGGACATCAGCATCAGGGAGAATGCTCAGCACCTCCCATGTCGCCGCACCAGCTGCCCGACTGCCCGGGAAGTCAGAGGAAGCCGGCGGGACGGTAAGGGATGGCCAATCCCCGGCTGCACTCTGACAGTGCCCCCCCCCTTTCAGGGTGGACACCAGACACCCACCAGGTTTACCAGGAAATCTAATGTGGAAGGCTCGAACCATTTGAGGCACGTGAACGTCTGTGGCTCTAATCCATGCCCTTTCTTCCGGACCGTACCCTTTCCAGTCAATGAGATATTGGAGGTTGTTAGATTTGGTAAATCGAGAGTCCAAAATCCTCCCTACCTCGAACTCTGCACCTTGAGAAGTTTGCACTTGAGGTAACTTGGGAGCAGAAGTTTGAAAACGATTCAGCACTAGAGGACGCAGCAAAGAAATATGAAAGGTATTGGATATTCTTAGTTGAGGAGGGAGTTCCAACTTATACGCGATGGGTTGATGACCTTGCGAACATGGTAAGGACCAATGAAGCGTGGGGCTAGCTTCATACTGGGTACTTTCAATCGGATATTCCTGGAGGATACCCAGACTTTATCCCATATATCCATGGATGAAATCCATGGATATATGGGTCCAAGGAGAATTAGGAATGCAGGGGTCGCAGGAGACCTGCTGCCTTCTTGCGGGGAGTCTTATGCTGAGCGCATTTTACACATGAAAGAATAAATTCTCGAATATCCCCTTTCATTGTGGGCCACCAATAGGAACGCTGAAGGAACTTGTAAGTCTTGAGGATACCAGAATGGCCAGCAAACAGAGAGCTATGAGCCCAAGTTAGTAATTTTCCCCGTAGTTCTGGGGTCACAAAAATTTTCCCTGGCGGAGGAGTCAACATTTGAGTAGAGGCGAAGACTACAGGATGTAAAATTGGTCGGGAACGTTGATGATCCTCCTCCTGAGTGCTGGACAAGAAAGACCGTGAGAGGGCGTCAGCTTTTCTGTTTAGACTGCCAGGACGAAATTGAAGTTTTAAATTAAATCTTGAAAAGAACAAGGACCAACGGGCCTGTCTAGCATTTAGACGGTGAGCCGTTTGGAGGTAGATTAAGTTTTTATGATCTGTGATCACGGTAACTGGAAAGTTGTCTCCTTCCAACAAATGCTGCCATTCCATTAAAGCTAACCGCATTGCTAGAAGTTCCTGGTCACCAATTCCGTAGTTCTTTTCAGCAATGGAAAACTTACGAGAAAAATACCCACAGGGATGGTACTTTCCATCACTTGAGATTTGAGACAGTACTGCCCCTACCCCTACTGAAGAAGCATCTACCTCAACTGTGAACGGTTTGTCCATTTGGGGTTGGCACAGGATAGGTGCAGTGGAGAAGGCTTCTTTTAATTTTTGGAAGGCTTGGATGGCAGTATCTGGCCAGCGAATGGGATTGGCACCCTTCTTTGTGAGATTTGTGATAGGAGACACCAGTGTGGAGAAATTTGGTATAAACCGCTGGTAATAATTTGAAAAACCCAAGAAGCGTTGAGTAGCCTTCAAGGATTTTGGTAACGGCCAGTCAGAAATGGCTTTTAACTTCTCCGGATCCATCCGGAGGGTCTTTCCAGAAATTATGTGCCCTAGGAAGGGTACCGGGGTTTGTTCGAAAAGGCACTTGGATATTTTTCCATAAAGATGATGCTTCCGGAGGCATGACAAGACTTCGCGGACATGCTGGCGATGAACTTGCAAATTTTTGGAAAAAATTTGAATATCATCCAAATAGACTATAACAAAACTGTAGAGGACATCCCGGAAGATCTCGTTCACATAACCTTGAAATATCGCTGGGGCGTTGCAGAGTCCGAAGGGAATTGCGAGATATTCGAAGTGGCCGTCTCTGGTGTTAAAAGCGGTCTTCCACTCATCTCCAGCTTTAATACGTATTAAATTATACGCACCCCGCAGATCTAGTTTGGTGAACAAAGAGGCCCCGCAAACTTTATCAAAAAGCTCCGGAATCAGAGGCAGAGGATATCGATTCTTTACAGTAATCTGGTTGAGACCCCGGTAGTCAATACAAGGCCGAAGCCCGCCGTCCTTCTTGCTAACAAAAAAAACCTCCGCCCCTGCTGGAGAAGTGGAGGGCCGGATAAACCCCTTAGCTAGATTCTCCTTTATATATGCCGCCATAGCGGCTGTTTCAGGAACTGATAATGGGTAGGTTCGACCCCGAGGAGGGTTATTCCCTGGCAGGAGCTCAATACCACAGTCCCAGGAACGATGAGGTGGAAGTTTATCCGCAGCCTGTTCACAAAATACATCGGCAAAATCTTGATAAGCTGCTGGTAGACCAGGAACAGAGGAACACTTGGGCTTGTCAGATGGGGGGAAGCTTATATTTCCACTGAGGACACCGCGTTAGTGCGGACAGGGAGTACTTGGATGAAACATCCATGGAAACAACTTGGACCCCACGATAAAATCTGCATACTGGACCACTCAAACGTAGGATTGTGCTTTTGTAGCCAGGGGAGGCCTAAAACTAGTTCATAGGCTGAGTCGGGAAGAACAAAAAATTCAATAGTCTCCTGGTGCAGACATCTAATCCGTAGGAACACTGGCAGGGTTTTAGAGGAAATGGATCTCCCTAGCAAGGTCTTGCCATCTACACCAGAGAGCAGTAATCTGTTTGGCAATGGAACCACCGGAATGCCTAGAGTCTGAACCAGTGATTTAGAAATAAAACTGCCGGCAGCCCCAGAATCCACAAGGGCTTTAACCATCCTTGTCCTGGACTGGTAGGAGAGCGACACAGGCAATAAACTGTCATTTATTTGGGAGGAGTCAGAAATAACCCCCAATTGCATGCTCCCAACATCAATTAGGGTTTTGCGTTTCCCGTCAATACAAGACAATTCCTTAATGTGTGCTCCGGAGCAGCACAATACAAGCACAATTTATTTTGAAAACGCTGGTTCCGTTCGGCGGTACTTAACCGGGATCTGTTAACTTGCATCGGCTCCTCACTGCTAGAGAAGGAAGGAGAGGAATGACCTCCCAAGGATGGGCGATCCTGAGGACGATCTCCACGCCCCCTATTTCCCCACCGCTCTCTATGGCGAAGGTCAATTTTTATACAGAGGGATATAACATCCGAGAAGGTGGGAGGTAAATCCCTAGATGCCAATTCATCCTTCATCCTCTCAGATAAGCCATGTAGGAAGGCTGCCTTAAGTGCTTCCTCGTTCCATTTTAGTTCGGACGCCAGGGTTTGAAATTGTACTACATATTGCCCGACGGACCGGGTACCCTGATGGACATGAAGCAAGTCTGAAGAAGCAGAGACAGATCTCCCGGGTTCATCGAAGATCCTTTTGAAAGCTGCCATGAACTCTTCATATCTAGATATGAGCAGATCTGCTCGTTCCCACAAGG